>CM052200.1:20968104-21073085 GCA_028455805.1 Lasioglossum figueresi | reverse complement strand
ACATATTTAAAATTTTATTAATAGATATGTATATGCGTCGATGATACTATCCAACAAATTTGAATTTTTCTTTTATAAATACTATATACATAAATGTATAACATATAAATGTAATAAGTATATAAAATTTGTATTATATATACGAGTATATGTATATAATTTTAAATTGTGTAGTTGTTTATTAAAATTCTAGAATATAAATTGATAATCTTGGTGTTTGTGTGATATTTTAACGATATATAACAGGGTGAGGAACCTAAAACAGGCTACCTGAATAACTCGGCTGCTATTGGTGTTAGGAAAAAATGCATCACATGGAACTTGCTTGGTTTCGAGGGGGCATTAAACTGATGTTAGTAGCTTTTTTGTAGGTGGACGCGTAAAGGACATACGAAGGTCAACTTCATTTTTTAAAATCGAATGGTATGTTTTTTAACGTACTATCGAATAGAGCGTTTTATGACGCGTACAATGATGTATTGGACAAAATCATCCGTGGTCTGTGTTAAACCAATTGCGATGGAAAATATTTGTTGCATTTTTTCCTAACACCAATAGTAGCCGAGTTATTCAGGTGGCCCGTTTTAGATGCCTCACCCTGTATAAGATACATATAAGAGATAATATATTGTATATATATAAGAGTACTGCTTTGATCGTCAATTATTATGATAATGCCTTCAAAATATAGATTTTACATTTTTCAATTCCAGCGTGGACGCGATTTCGATTAATCGAGTCCTTCCGGTCGTATATTCTCTGATTCCTCGTGAATTTCGCGATGCAAATCCATAACTGGAAACGATAATATATTAACAACAGACGAACTCACCGTTAATATTACAATTTATCGTAAAGCATTTCGAAAATCAGGACCCACAAGTAATTACACTGGTACAGTACACGGGGCCAAATTACACAGTGGATCTGATTACAGATTAAAACATCATTTCCATTGTAACGAGTATGGGACGACCGGCTCGTACGCGCGCAGGAAAGAAATCGAGAGCGTTGTTTATGTCGCGTGTTATTACCAGCCGGTCACTCGTGGCTCTCGTTCTGGTGCGAAAGTAATTACAAACGGAGGAAGTAACAAATCGTTCGACGGGACAGCGGTAATAAACTGCGGCCCGGTATTTTAAGTAGTCGAGTCATTTCATTGTCGGACACGGCAGCTTTGCTCCAGAAAGCGATTTCCTCCGCGCGGACGACAACGGCTAAACTGTTCCGCCTTCCCACACAGGGTCGTTTTATAACCGACGATTCCGTAACAGGTCTAGACTGTCTATCTTCGGCCCTAAAGCCGCTTTATCGCGTTTTTCAGCTTCCGTTTCTGCGAGCTATAACCGTACCTCACGCGTCCACGCAAACGCGAACATCCGACGCATCCGGTGACGCATCGCGTAAAAGTGACGTCGCGTCGACTGGATAGATATTTCGGCGACGATGTATCGCCGTTTAACGTTGCTTCGAATCTCGCGCGATAAACTGCAGCGACAGCCAACTGCTTTGGTTTATGCGAAACGCACAGAAGCGTCCAAATAACCGGAATTATCGAGTATGAAAGTTTTATTGGTTTTCTTCCATTCTCGGGAAAGATTTACGGCGTTGAGCGCATCGGAGAATAGGGGAACCGTGTTTCTTGAGTTTTCATGGGCCTGCTGGAATGTTATTCACATTTTTCCGTTTACTTAACATGGCCACTGCCGTCATTTGCTTGGTCGATCGCCTTACTACGATTCTGACAAACCGCATACTTGTCTCGTTGTGTAATGAAGAAAGTGATTTCGGTATTTTAAGGTAAAGCGAAAACCAATTTTTTTAATCAATCAAATTTTCTTATTTATTCTTTTTGGCAAAAGATCGTCGAACAAAATGGAAAATATCTTATTCGTTAAAGTTTATTGCTTGAATAAAAAAATTGGGCTCTATTTCTCGTTAAAATACCCCGAAATTACTTTCTTGTCAACCCAATATTATGACAGTCTATTTTTTTTATTTTTCTTGCATTTTATGGATTCCATTCCAAGTACATTTTCAAATGACAGTATCAATGTATAATACTAATGCCAGAATTCATTGTATAACAGAAGACTTTGCAGAATGTTATGATGATGAGTTTACCACTTTTCATCAATTGAACGCATTGGCCCAAAAACGTATTTACCCGTAAACAAGAATAAAGTTTATCCAATTTAATTCTCTTTTAATAATTTCACGTAATTACACTTATTTGGTGGAGCGATACTACATACAAATTTGATCAACACATCAATGAAATTAAAGTGAATCGTTGTCCGAGTCATTTTCAATTGTGTTTGAATTTTTACTAAGCTACTGTACCTTAATTAATTTATCTAATTATGTATGCAAGTCTATGTTGAAAATTGAACACGACGTGTTCAAGGTGTGTGGTTGAATTGCACAATTTGGATCCACGCAGACATGTAGTCCCTTTCTTAATAATTTTGAGTATAAAATAATGCAAAAGTATTTTTGAATTCCATAAATGTCTTTATTGTTCTGCATTTGATCTAACAAATGATCCGGCAAAAGGTCTACATGCATTAATTATCAAATCCACTGAATAATTTCTCATAAAACAATTTCTCGACCTAGAAAAATTGTAAAATTGTTGTCTACAATTTTCTAGTACCTCCAGCGTTAATTTTTAAGGGTTCGCGCCGCACGTTCACCATTTTCGCGCAACAGAAGAGGCCGGCGAGACGTTGCCCACGATATCAAAATCGAAACACGCCACGGAATTTCAGGAATCTCCGATAAAGTGACCGTGGCCAATCAGATTGGATCGGCGGAATAACGCAGGGCGAGGTGGCGTGTATCGCTATCCGTGAAAGGATTTTCTTTCTCGTCGCGTGTCCTCGGGCTAATTTCTGAAATCCGATAAACATCGGCTACCGGTAGAGAGCGAAGTATTGACAGGGAATGAAAGTACGACCGGGGGTAACGAAATTACTTCTTGAAAATCCCGGCGTGGAAGCGGGGACAGGGGCCAAAGGACTCGGCGGACCGATTTTCAGGATTGCCCTGGAAAATCAATAGCCATCCGTACTTTAGTCGGCTAATAACGGTCTCCCAGCGAAGGACTCTTTCGGCTCGGGGTGAATCTGAGCGAAAGAATGGTCGATAATTGAAAATATTGATTTACGAGCGAGTCTCGATTCCACGTGTTTTCTCGAACGTCTCTCCGTTGTTGCACCTCGTTCTGCTCGTACGTGTAGCATTTCTTGGATCAACAATGTCGATTCCATCAGCCGGGAAACTAAGTCGTGCTCTTAACCTAAATCGCCCATCGATATATTCAAACAGTATTGTTGCTTCGTTTTATCGAGGCGGTCTCCCGTTCGCGAATGCCATCCCGAGGAAATTGCGTCACGTGCGACACACTATCACCGGAAATCCTGTAAACAGCTATTCTTTCTAGAAATATAAACTAGTAATCGCCGGTACGTTGGTACCATTCGATACAGATTTTAACCAATTTGCAAGAACGATTTTTTTAGCTTACACGCTTACTCCGTTTATTTGTTTCTACATATACAGTATTTTCAGATATAAATAGACAGATACGTTAGGTTTGATAAAAGCAAATCTCCTTACTTATTACGACTTGGCTTTGCAGTGCACAATTGTAATACACGATTGTAATGCATGCAATGACGAAATATGTACATGCAACCCCTTCACATTTATAAACTTACTCAATATTTCTATTTCTTATAAATAGACACGTACACCCCCGCTGAAAAATATGTGGACACTTTGTTGCAAGTATGATTTATTGCAATAGTACCAAACTGTACAATTTAATTATTAAAATCTCTTGAATATATAAAAGTTTCTTCGGCAAGGGCTAATAAATGTTTCAATCTGCGATGGTCCATTAGGGTGGTTCGCCGTTTTCTCAAGACAATAATAAAAAAAATAATAACAAGGGTTGAAAAAGAAAATTTCGAAATACGAAACTCACATAATTATTATTAAAATATATATTCTCTAGCACCGTGTAAACTAGACCGCATAAAAAATTAAACATGTCGTCCACATACTTTTGAGCGGGAGCGTATATATCACAGACATAAAAATAATTTTTTTATTTATCGACAAAAGCATTACAGAAGTTTTAAAAAGATATTTAAAGTGGGTACCCGGTCAACGACATAAGGGTTGAAAAAAGAAAATTTCGAAATACGAAACTCACATAATTATTATTAAAATATATATATTCTCTAGTACTGTGTAAACTAGACCGCATAAAAAATTAAACGTGTCGTCCACATAATTTTGTGCGGGACCGTATATAGGTATCATTGTCTATCGACGTTTATTATCGAAAATTTTACACCTTCAGCGCACGTCAAAGAGTAGCTGCGTAAAAGGATGCGTTTATACGTTTCGTTCCATAATTGTGTGGAAACTCGCAAACACTCTTTGAAAAGAGACAACTAAATAAATTCATTTGCTGAAGCACATGCTCCTAACTTGAACCGTTCGGTGCATTCAAATGTTTAATGAAAATATGAATGTCCACGTATCCCGCGAACCTGTCGGCAACAAGCATCTCCAAAAATTCCAACTTCATATTGTGTTCGACGAGTCTCGATCATTTGGTAATAAAATTTTCGAATCCTCGAGTCGAATCAACGGCAGCGCGATCGTGTCGATGACAGATTTGTCGGACAGGTTGAAGAAAATCCTTCCGCGTCCTCGTTCGTCGAGAGCCGCGATAACTGTGTGGGAAAAAAGGTGGAAAATAATGAAAAGAGTCCTCGTGCGCGCGCGCTACTTGACGTGTCACCGGTGTCACGAGCCTTGTCATATATTAACAGGATCCTAGAGAGCGGCAGGGTGAGTGCGGGGGTGTGAAAACCCTTGAAACGCTCGATCCAGACGAGTGGCCGCGTGCGACTGAATTGTCAGACCGCTGACAATCTTTCGTAGCCGTGACGTGAAAGGCTTTACCGTCCCGTCGCGTGACGGCACTAATTGTGGAATACCGTCCTAAATAGAGGCTCGTCGAGGCGGCCGCGACACTCTGTCAATAGTTTCGATGGCCCTGATGTCAACAGCCACGATATCGATTCCCCATCCCCGTCGCGGCGGTTGTTTTTCTTTAACAGTCTCACGGTATCGGTGAAAATCGACGAGCCGCGTCGCGTCGCGTCGTGGCGGCATGAAATCTCGGTCAGGGGAGAATTACGATCGCCGATGCACACAAACCTCATTGATACAGCTTTTAAGAACGTGTTTTCAGGGGTTTAACCCCCTGGCTTGCTATACTAACCCCTCGTCGGATAATATCGAGTCGGAATCGTAATGAAGATTTTTAAATCTGTTACGAACGAATGCGATAATGTCGTATCAACTAGTAACCCTCGAAGATGATCTGAATGAAGACCGAAACGTCAGAATTACTTTAGTAATTTGCAAAGTTGCTTTGTAAATGAAGCAACAAATGATCGAAGCCTTGCGTTGAAAGCATTAACAATTTTATCGACAACAAATACGATCGATAGTAAGCTATAATTAATGTCCTATTCAGTTGACTTTAACTTCTCTTCTTTGACTGTTCATATTTAAGCATTAACATTAGAACTACTGAATTTGCCGCAATGACGGATTTGAACACTCTTACAGGATATACTTATTCATTCAGTCTTCTTACACTTTAAAATTATATATAAATTGGAAAAAAGATTAAGGCATTTGGCTTACGAATCAGGCGAGACGATGTATAACCCAATTTATTTGACAGGGGAGTCCAAAACTTACCTGAAAAAGACAAATATATTTGTTAATACGAGGAATTATGAATAACGTTTACTACAGAGTAAGATTAATTAAACTATAAAATTTTAATTTTATATGACTAAATATCACGTCTGCACCCTAAAACTCGCTTCCCGTCTCTTTGCTCGGACCTTTCACCCCTACTTCGGTCCTTCTACCCAAAAAATGCCTACAGTAATAAAAATTTGTATTTTGTTTTATTCCAAAAACGGACAGAACTTTCCGGTAGACCTAATATTTAGTCGCTTTTCGTGGACGATAGATCTAATGCGAAGGAAGTACAGAGCCTCCCGTAGCGCAGAACTCCCAGAATCAGCGCGCACCCCACCATCTTTCCCCGACAACACCAGTCATCGAGTCAAATCGTAAACCACTCGGCACGAGCTTGATAGCGCATCGAATACCCGTTTAAATCATCGACTATACTAACTATCATCGAGCGCTTTAAAACGAATATGATTGAAGCGGAGTGGAAAAATAACAAGCGCTCGCAAATTGCGCGGACAACAGGCTTTTCCTTTCGGCGAGTTCGTCCGCCGAGAGCCAATTAATTGGGGATAACCGAGTGCGTGCTCGAGTTTGAAGACCGATCCGATCCGATCCGATCGGGTCCGAGTGGCCGGATTAAAAACACGCGATCGGTATAGCGGGTCCCGTCGAGTCGCGTCGCGTCGCGGACCGTGCGTTCACCGATGGCGAACGGGACGACGCGGCTCAAAATATACGGAACGGGCTTATGTAGATGTATGGTTCCTCTCGACGTCGCGTGGACGATGACGCGCGCTGTCATCCGGAATCGCGGGAAAGCGATTTCTGCGCGTGACATCCGGTCACGCGGCGCGTATACGAATTTCGAGCCGGATCTAGCCAGCAGAGGCCAGCCCCGTGGCGGCCAATCGGCCGAAATCGAATTCGACAGGACAGCCTGCCTCTTCCCTTCGTCACGTTTCCCCGTCCTCTTCGGCCAGCCTCTTCTTCTCTCTCTCTCTCTCTCTTTCTCTCCCTCTCTCCCTCTCTCGTCTACGCCCTTTTATCTATCTATACCCGGAGAACCGTCGCGGCGGCCATTAAACGTCAACGACAGGTCCCCGATGACGAAGTGCCGCCGATGCACAATGCCTCCGAGCGCAATCGCATCGAAACGAGTACGACCCCGGCCTCGCGCTTTGACGAAGTGCGTGCTACCTGGATTTATTCGTTTCCCGTGAATCGCCTACCGTTTGATGCTGCCGCTCCTGGCCGCCACCACCGGATTCCTGCTTTTCGTTTTTACCCGTCGTTGTGCGCGCGTCCGTGTGTGTCTCACTCCCTGTGTCTCCGACCGTGTGTGTTTTTCCTCTGGCATCGGTGTATCAAAGATATCGCCGCCGCGTACACTCGCGATCGAGGAAATTCTGTTCCAATGGGACAAAGAAGCGACTCCACGGCGCGCCGTGTTTACCGGCATGGCGGATCGGCGAGTTCATTGTTCACTCTGATACCGACTTTTGCATCTGTCGCTCGGAGAGCCCGGGAGATTGTACGATCCTCGATTTAAGAATCAAGCATGCCCTGCGATTTTGAATTCTTTCCTTTCGTTTCGAAGAAGTAGTCGGCAGTTGGGGATGTCTTTCCAAGTCTTCTTTCAGCAATGTAGAATCTCAATGGTTCTATGGATTCTACTGGGATATCTGTATACGCCAGTCTCTTTTCGAGGGCGTAGTTTTTATTCTCGATCCTGTTACAGGAGGTTCGGTTGCATTTTTGTTTATTGGTTGAGTTTAGTAACGTGTACCCGTGGGGCAATGCAGGCTTATTCGGGGACGTTTGAGCGACATTTGTGAATTTTTGTACGCGACGAAAGATGTTTCTCAATCGTTTCAAAGTCGAAGAATGAAAAATGTACCTTGGAGAAAAGTAAACGTTTAAAACAGAATTCAATTAAGAAACTGCATAAGTCAATATAGAAAAAACTGTTCACGGTTGTAAAGAATAAAGGTGTCGGTAAACAAAGAAATCAAATATTGAGACTTGATAAATAAACATCGTACGTCTTATTACAGTATTTTATCGATAATTGTCCCCAACACGGGTCTGCTCAGGGACAATTATCCGCCAGGGATACTATTCTTTGACTTTTGCCGAACGTAGAAAAGGACAGCGGAGCTCGAGAGGCCTCGGTCGCCGACAAGTGTAAACATAACTAATCCAATAACAAAACTTGTTTATTGATAGGACTTTGACCAACATATTCGTGGCATTTTTCTAAAGTAAATGATACCAAATATGATACAATTCCAATTATATTTACTTGTACAATGAACGATGAAAGTTTTCGACGCAAAGAAGGACAGCGTATGAGAAAGAAGTGACGCATAGAGTTACAGCGCGCCGGCACAGTTCAAAGAATTTCCCATACGCTGTTCCTCCTTGCGTCGAAAACTGTAGTCATCCATTACACAAGTAAATATCATCGGAATTATATCGTATTTGGTATGATTTTTATTAGAAAAATGCCAGAAATATGTTGGCCAAAGTCCCATAAAAAAATAATGAAAAATAAAGAAGTTTTGTCATTGGATTAGCGTGGTCTCACCGATGTACCCGAGCCGTATGATGTCATACTTCTCGGCGACCGAAGCCTCTCGAGCTTCTTAGCCCCTCAAGGGGGTACACTCCGCAGGAGTGGGGATAGTTCTGGGACAATTGTCGGCCAGACATTTGGGACACTTATCGATAAAATACTGTATCGTAGAGTGTAAATAGGTGGATTATAAAAGTAAGTTAAAAATGCAGAATAATAATGTTCCACTCTCGTTCGAGTCTCTCGTTCGAGTCGTCTAAGACGAGCAAGCTCGAAGATTCTCGCATGGCAGCCGGGTTTGGGGACAGAATGCACGGACCACGAACGCATCTTCCCATCGACATGTCACGATTTATTATTTCCATGACATCGGAGTCTCCCAGCGGCTCGACGCCCATCGTAGTCGGTCGTGAGCCCATCTAATTAGCGTCAAGCTACGAGTGCCCCTACAGGCTGTCTCGACATCAGCGTCGAGAGCCTCGAATCAAACCGCCCCTCTCGTTTCATCCCGTCTCCCACCGGTCTGACTACTTGATTCCACCATCGGCGATGTCGGTGTCCGTGATTTTAGCCGGCGCGGCGTGCCTCCGTCTATTTCGGCGCGAGACCGGGGCGCCTTGTCGTGCCGGATGCATTGTAGCGTCGATTCCGGATTACGGTCACGTATCTGACAGACGACTCGGCCCTCTGACGCGCTATTTTCGAACTTTTCAAATATTCGAGAACTCGACCCCCAGCCGGCAGAGGTTTACAATTGTTGCTCGGCTACGTATTCTGATTCGATAACACGTTTTCGCCCGACCAAAGAAACGATTGAAGATATTCGAGCCAAGGTATACAGTAGACGAAATTTCTAGCAGAATACTTTGATACGTAGACTATGGCTTTTTTTATGCATGTATGGGAAAATTGAGTCGCTGCAATTTGGCAGAACAGAAAGATTAACAGACTCGAAGAATACTAGAAAAATATTAGAATTAATGGAGGAAAACAAAGATTTCGAAGTGGCTTCTGTTTCTCGTATCAAATGCAGGATACTTTGCATAATGACCGCTGATTAGAAATATTATGAGATTTTTTATCATCACAGAAGTACACGAAATTTCTAGCAGAATACTTTGATAAGTAGACTATGGCTTTTTTATGCATGTATGGGAAAATTGAGCCACTACAATTTGACAGAACAGAAAGATTAACAGTATCGAAGAATACGAGAAAAATACTAAAATTAATGAAGGAAAATAAAGATTTCGAAGTGGCATCTGTTTTTCGTATCAAATGCAGGATATTTTGCATTATGAACGTTGATTAGAAAAATTATGAGATTGTTTACCATCACAGAAGTAGACGAAATTTCTGGCAGAATACTTTGATAAGTAGACTATGGCATTTTTTATGCATGTATGGGAAAATTGAGCCACTGCAATTTGACAGAACAGAAAGATTAACAGTATCGAAGAATACGAGAAAAATACTAAAATTAATGAAGGAAAATAAAGATTTCGAAGTGGCATCTGTTTTTCGTATCAAATGCAGGATATTTTGCATTATGACCGTTAACGGATAAGAAATGTTATGAGATTTTTTACCATCACAGAAGAGTACACAATTAGAAATAGTGTATTAAATTGTTAAGGAAACATAAAATAATAATAAGGAAATATGAAAATTATTGTATGAATATTGCCACTATTATGCGTAATTTATGTACGATCGATGAGAGAAATAAACTACTTTATAAGTGTACATTCAAACTCATAGATGGCTGCACGAATTATTGGAACGTCGGAAAAGTTTGAAACGTTTTTCAGGAAATCCTACATTTTTCCATCGATCGAACTTGCTCATATTTGGTTCGATTGGGTGATATCGCAAAGGTTTGAAATAAAGCTCTGCAATTTGCGAACGCAGGAAAAGTTGAAACCCTTTCGAACGATTCAATATCAGAGGTTCATTAAATTTTC
The DNA here is from genome assembly GCA_028455805.1 of Lasioglossum figueresi. Taxonomy (NCBI): domain Eukaryota; kingdom Metazoa; phylum Arthropoda; class Insecta; order Hymenoptera; family Halictidae; genus Lasioglossum; species Lasioglossum figueresi. Next base: position 21,062,747 of record CM052200.1, on the reverse strand, counting down.
ATGGAATTTTCTTTCACATCGGCAGTACATTGATAATGTTCGTAACCAGTCTATTTAAATGCACGGTATATTGAAAAGTTCTGTATGCGATGCTACATACATTGATCGAACGGAGCCAGTACTTATAAAAATAATTTTACCACTCGAATTATAATTAACCGACAAAATTTTGTTGTAAAACTCACAATTACGGCATATAGCGTAAATATCTCTCGCACTGCACAAAGTGTACGCGAACCATGCTGCAACTATTGCAACTCTTCACCTCCAATTAGGGTTTAACGAACAGAAAATCAAGTGGATCTTCAGCCTGCGGGTTCCGTAAATTACCCCTCACGAATTTCAGAGTGGACGAGTGTGCAAACCGTATTATAATAAATATGACTGCCCAGGCTGACCCTTTATTCAGAGTATTACGCTTGCCGAGACACGATACCGAAAACGTGGGTTTCCCAACGAAGCACGCTTTAATAAGCTCGCAAATGTCTACGGTCGCCTCTAGGCAGCGTTGATTTGCATTCTTTTTAAGACAGAGCCGAGAGAGAGAGAGAGAGAGAGAGAGAGAGAGAGAGAGAGAGAGAGAATGGAGGTACCCGACAATGTAACCGTAACTTCAAAGACGCGTCGGCTAGCCCACCCCTCCGCCATTTTCTTCTGTAGGTATAGGCTTGGCTGCACCAGGGCCGAAGTCCCGAAATTTAATTTTCGGCTGTTCGCCGCGAATACTAAGCAGCCTGTCCGTGCGAAAGCCAAACTAACCTATCCTCTCCATTTTCCCGTCTTTCCGATCGTTCGTCTTGCCTCTATCGCGGGAGAACGCGACGCTCGAAAGAGAGAGAAAACGGTGCGGCCGTGATAAGAAGAAAATAAGAAAACGGCCAGGATAAGGGACGGCGAGACCGAGAACGCGGATGAAGAAGGAGGCTTGGCAATATGGCCGACCGGACGTCCTGTCAGGACAAGATATAAGGGGCTATCCAGCCCCGGAGGACTTGGCACCCTTTTTCCCCGTGGCTCCCTCCATCTTTCTCGGTTGGACGACGTCCGACGACCGTTTCCCTCCCGACTCGCCACCTACGACGCTGTGTTTTCCGACGAGATCTTCTTCAACGGTGAATCATACGTGTTGGAAGACATCGGCTACGTGACGCGGCGGAAAGGAAAACTTGATTTTCCGGGTGGAACGCGGCCCTCTTGCCCCCGACACCGGTCTGGTGATCCGTGTTGTTACGGCCGATACCTACGGGATCGATCCACCCCGACTTTGGAATCCGTCGATGTATTAGGTGTAAGGGAAAGGAGTTCTGCCGTTTTTGTCAACTTTCGAAGCATGTCGCTAATAGACGGCAACACATATCGCAACCAGGATTACATCTATAAAATCGCGAACCCAGAACGAACGGTACAAAAAACCTGGACTTTTTCATCGGAAACTATGACACTTTTAACTACCTTTTAAGTTAGATATGATACCATGAAGAAAAGTTTCGGATGAGAAATTCGGGTAAAAAATATATATTTATTACGATAATTATCAATAGATAGGAATCGTTTTTAATGTTGGAGTAAGTGTGAGCTTAAATTAACTTTCAAAGCATGTCGCTAATAGACGACAACACATATCGCAACCAGGATTGCATCTATAAAAACGCGAACCCAGAACGAACGGTACAAAAACCCTGGACTTTTCCATCTGAAACTCTGACACTTTTAACTACCTTTTAAGTTAGATATGATAACATAAAGAAAAGTTTCGGATGAGAAATTCGGGTAAAAAATATACATTTAGTACGATATTATCAATAGATAGGAATCGTTTTTACTGTTGGTGTAAGTGCGAGCGAGTAACATCGAAAATCCTGGACCCTTAAATAGAATCCCCCGGGACGCACTGAAAAGTAGGACAATCCGGGGAAAACCGGACTTTGCGTCAGTTTGGAGTTTAAACAAACTTTTCACATATTCTTTTCAATGTAGTCCTATAATGGTAAATCTCCCCTCTACTCAAAAGGTGATCTGCGATTTTTTCTCGCCATTTTATTACACTCTAAACGAAAAGCGTACCGTCGGAATTAGTGCTGAACCTACCGAGCAGTAAAACGAATTTCTATGTGTAGCATGATAAAAATGAAAAGACTAGATTTATTTCGATCCTGCACAATTCTTGTCATAATATGATCCTGAACAAGTAAACGTATGTATCTTTATAGTTCCAACAACGATTGGCATAACTGTAAAGTTGGAATGTTTTCATTGCAACGATAATATTTTATCATTGACAGAAAACGAAGTCCAAATTATTCAACAACATTTCGCGGGAGTGTGCAACGCGAAATGTTAACGCAGAATTTTTCGCCGCTGTAAATGAACGGAAATTGTTCGTTTACGACACACAATGAAAAATTAAACGGGAATATCGTGAATTACCGAATCACGGGAGCGTGCTCTCGACCATGTCATTTCGAGTGTAATTTCCTGTCAAACTGTCGTCGGCACGGAGGAGAAAGTTATTAAAATTCTATGGGGACGATGATAGTAACGACGTCGATCGACGTGGCCCGGCGTCGAGACGAGGCGAGCTATTTAAAAATTTTATTTAAATTACTATCGTCGCCGGCGCGGCGCGTCGCGGCGCAGCATTCGCCGGCCCGAACAGGCTAGGTAATTCTAACGAAATTCATTTCGCAAAAATTCCTCTTCCCGTGTGGCTCTGATGGCGGATATGGCTTTGATCTCGCGCTGTGTACCTGCGCGCGGCCATCCTCGCTTCTCACCTACGAAATCAATTTAATTATAACCTGCTACGTCAATAGTTTGTGTTGTTCGCTTTGACTTCCGGAAGATATAATGCTCACGTAAAAGGATCACTTCTCCGGAAGAGCTGCGCGCTCGTGTGACAGGGCTAATTGAGGAACGCGGGAAACACCGGCAATTAGTCAACTCGATGGCTACCTTTATTGTCAGTCTGAAATTATATCGAAATCCCTGTCGCGATAACTATCTTCGCGCAGCGATTTCTTGACGCGACCCCATTCCCGAAACTTTGTTCTCTCTGCCAGCAGCGTTTGTCGTGTCACACTAAACCCTAATATTGGGTTGGAACGAAAGTTCGTAACGTTGTTAAATTAAAACTCAAAGATACAATTAGGATATTTATACATACATAAATTTGTTCAATAACATTTTTTCCATTCTCTTCTATTACTTCTTACCATTTTTCAGGTGACTTATCATGTTTTTCAATAAACCTATGATACATATCTTAATTTTATCTTTGAATATTGATTTAAAAGCGCTACGAACTTTCGTTCCAACCTAATATAAACTCGGTCGTGTATACAGGGTGTCCCAAAAATGTACTTCATCGTTAATAACTCCTGAACAAATCCGCGGAAAACATTTCTGCAAAGGAAAAAGTTACTTAAAATTACCTCAGGAATCGTCCCTTTCAAGGTTGTACAACATTTCTGGGACACCCTGTATTTAGACACTGTCGTGTTACTTTTTATTCTGACGATATTCTCATCGATATAATAACTCTATATAAATCTTCACTTATTCAGTCATTTCATATTTCCAGATTGTTCCGTCGCGTAGGAACCATACACGTGGATTTCTTTCGGTTAATATTTATGGTCCGTTCGTGCCTAAAGACCGTCATAGAGGATTAAACAAACTAGGGTCATTCGACGACCAGTCGAGGCATCTGGCCTAATGTTTAGTTTTTCTACACCCTTGAAAATACAAGGAGTCATAAATTTAGTCCGTCCGAGGGACCACCGCGACCGATAAGTACGGAGTCGAATTACCGGGAACCGTCGCGCCTCCTTCCCAACGCTCCTTCAGAACAGCGAGAATGATAAACAGTCGAAGCATGCTGATTGGTAAATGCAACGTTCGGCAGAAACCAATCGGTATATCTTTTTCCTCGTCGCGTTCGAATAGGAAATCGAGTTCCGACAGTTACATTTTGGCTTTCGGACAAGCAACATCTTTTAGTCCTCGGTTAGACAAGTACAACGCATCGGCCGTTGTCTTGTCATTCATACAGGATAAGTTTTCGAGACGTTACATTGCGGTAATTCATTGTTCAGCGATCGGGACAACCGCGCTAAATTCCGCGTCATAAACGATCGACAACCCCTCGCGTGCGCTAGCGTCTAAGGCAGGACCTGCTAGATCAGCCTTACCGACGAGTCCACTAGCAGGTCCGGGACGAAACGCTTCTTTTAACGTCTTCCATTATATTCGAACCTATTTTGTCTTATGTAATCGCTTAAACCATTGAACCGGCTACCCAATATTAATTTGGCGGGTAGTAACATTCGTGCGAGGGCATTCGCGGGTCGACGCGTCCGCGGTCAAACCAGGCTCAAGCCTTACAAACTTGAGTGGAATCCATCCGCGCATCACCCGTGAGTGTCGCCTCAAATACACGACGTAACACAGATCTTGTGCGAAATGTGATTTATCATTCGAAGTGATTTCACTAGTCATAAAGCGTGGTCGATCGATCAACAGTAATTAACAACAAATTAATTTGATTTGTTTGCTCACCGGAGGACGTGCGTTCATTTGCGATACGCACCAATACTCACAGTGAATTTAGTTTTCAGCAAAATACTTTTCAGCAAAAAAAATCTCTGTATTTGGTCGAGATAAATTGAAGCACACGCAGGTATGCGTTACGTAGCAGAACATAATTCCACATTTATTAAGAGAAATGAAACAATTAACCCTTTGCACTTCAGCCTAGTCACTCATATAGTACACCAACAAGTCCAGCACTATATTAGTTACAAGTGCATATATAATAAAATTTATATTTATATTTATTTTAAATTTAGTATATTGTATAATGAAAAAAAAATACGGTTGCTGCAATAGAACAAAATATTTATTCCTTAGCTACATTATATAAAACAAGTTCGAGTTTACAAATCTTCAACAAAATGAAATTGTTATGTTCTGTAATTTGTCACAGTAATGTCGCATTATCGGCGACGACGGAGTGCAAAGGAATACACTCAACGAGAAAAGAAAAGAAATTCATCAATTCATTGGCTGTAAGATTGTTTATAAACTTCCTTCGTCCGACAAGGATATTTTAATATTGCAACTGTTGTCTCTTTGTTCGGTGAGCGCGTGTATATGTATAGTTCCTCTCAATCAGCCTAATTGACCCCCGCGATCGACCAACAATGCCTATATTAGCCGGGACATATTATTGAACTCTGACACGATAATCCTGACTCACCACCACAATTGCTCTGTATTATTAGATACACTTATTATCTAATCGAATTGATTCGCCGTCTGCATCACTTTTACAAGTCCCCTCCCGGCCTGTTACAATTATTAGATCGAGGGCCGCCCTTCTATTGCCTTTCCTGCTAATGACATTCTGTAAGTTCTCTGCACAGGCAGCAAGCTATAAGCTAATGAACTTCGAACAAAGACGGCAATGTTGGCGTGCTTCGAGACACGGGAGACCCTTTCAGAACTGCCATTACCTCCCGCAAGACTATATCCACGACGCTATCTTTATTACATCCTTGTAACGGCGGATGCGGGCCGTCTACGCTGGAATAAAGTCCGATGTCGATCACGTGTCAGGATGAATGTCAGTTTCTTTCTGTTTCTTAGCACATCCTGGTCTCCTCGTGGAAAATTCAATTTCACTGCTCTGCGAAAGTACCGTTCGAAATTGAATGTAAATGGGGGAAATATTACTCGAGAACGAGCATCCAGCAGTGTCCTCGCTGCGATATGAAAGCAGCTGATTGAAATTAGCATATTTTATTTAAGTGTCGATACGTAGCGTCCATCAATATGTCAGTTGGAAAATAATGTTGTCGCTCAGATACAATAATAAGGAGATTTCCAAATGAAACTTTTCTTTGCTTCAACGATTCAACATCAATTGTTCTAACATACAACTTGAGCAGTTTGTAGTCATTTCATGAACAGATGAATGTCAGAGAATTACCATAAGTTTATAGATATGGTATATAAACAGTAGCAAGAGGTATGAAAAGTGTTATTGCGTTTCAAAGTAATTCAAATTTACCGTCCCATATCGATTGGTATACTTCGATCTATGATCTTATACGTTCTTGCTTAATTTTTATTGTCTACCTCAGTGTCTCGATAACCGGCATGCATTCAACAAGTATTACATTTTCACGTCGAATTTATTCATTTTCATCACAAAGCTAGTCAGGTCTAGCTAGTCAAGAAAAATGTTTTCACAGACGCAATTCTAGTAACCCTTGAAGATGATCTGAATGAAGATCGAAACGTCGGATTTACTTTAGCAATTTGCAAAATTGTTTTGTAAATTGAGTAACAAATGATCGATCCCTTGCGTCGAAAGCATTAACAATTTTATTAACAACAAATACGATCGATAGGCAGCTATAATTAATAATAAGGAGTCTGAAATCGATCCGTGTCAACTATAGAAATTTATCAATGATTGGTACTAGTGGTTTTCACGTGACAATTAGACCATTTCTGAGTAGTCTATTTTTCGTCTAATAAAGTTGAACGTTTCAAGTGTTAAATACAATAGCTCTTGTCTGTTTTAAATATTGCAATCTATTTCAAACTAAATTAAAAGCAACATTTTGATATATTTGAGTAGTACAAGAGATTGAATATTTAATTTGAGTAAAAGCTTGACTAAAATTTCAAACTAAATTAAAAGCAACATTTTGATATATTTGAGTGGTACAAGAGATTGAATATTTAATTTGAATAAAAGTTTGAGTAAAATTTCAAACTAAATTAAAAGCAACATTTTGATATATTTGAGTGGTACAAGAGATTGAATATTTAATTTGAATAAAAGTTTGAGTAAAATTTCAAACTAAATTAAAAGCAACATTTTGATATATTTGACTGGTACAAGAGATTGAATATTTAATTTGAGTAAAAGTTTGAGTAAAATTTCAACTAAATTAAAAGCGATATTTAGATATTTTTTAGTGGTACAAGAGATTGAGTATTTAATTTGAGTAAAAGTTTGAGTAAACTTTCAAACTAAATTAAATCAACATTTTGATATATGTGAGTGGTACAAGAGATTGAATAATTAATTTGAGTAAAAATGGTGTCCGTTGCACTGTGGTGCCAGCCCGCTCCATTGTACCTTAATTATTAGTTCGCAGCTTTGAACACATGTTTATTGTCGGGAACGCGTCGCCAGACACTGCGAGATGTCTCGAGTGGAGCTCTTACAAGTTTAGTATCACTCTGAGTGCCGTTTATCAGAGGTTAATGTTCCCCGACCGTCAAAGGAAATCATGAATCCCATTTTCTCCCGACGGTAATTACGGCATCGGGGATCGATCTATAACCAAGCGAGAAATGGTCCCCGGGCGGTCCACTTTGTCCCCGTTCAGCGCACAGAGCATCTTCGGGTTAACTTCGTTATTGTACCACTTGCTGGTCTTGCTTCGACTATGCGACCCCGCGACACTGCAACTTCTTAGCAGGGAAGAGGGTGCCTAGCCATCTTACGTAAATTAATTTCAACGCGACCGTCTTCGCGCGAACGCTCTCGCGCATATCCTCATTCTACAGTGCAATCTTGTAATTGCCGAGTCAGTGCAAACCTCTTTAATATAGTTATTTTGTTACTTCTGCTGACAACGATTTATAAGCTAACGTAATCATTACACTACGAATTACAGATAGTTTTAGAAAAATCATGTAAATTCGTGCATGAAAAATTGTCATTTTTATTACTCACATGTGACCATCATTTTTACTCTACTTATATTCTCATATTTTCTAAAGAACTACAATTCCATCTCTCGTTAATATAATATGATACACTAGAGTCATTTATTTAGTATAAGACACAAATGACGAATTGCATAGAATCCATTCCCACTGTATAGCTATGGAATTCAATTTCATTTAATAAGGAATATTAGAAAATTCATATTTCTAAATGGAGGGTCGAAAGATAATTACATTATAAATCACGAAATATGAGACATTCTTCGTTATTAGACTGTAGATCATTTTGTGAATTAAAAACATGCATTGGTTTCATGAAGCAAAACAGCTGCATTTTAATATAATAAATTATGAATAATATAATGGTATTTTTAAAATCGCCTGATACGTTCACTGTTATGTGTTTCACTTATTCATTTTTATTATAAATACATAAAATCTGCAGTTTTGTAATTATGTACTAAATCGATGTGTTCCAAAGTTTCGTTGGAAGGATGTAATAATCAAGAAATTTCAAGAAACAGAAGCTGCATTTTAATAAATTATAAATAATATAATCGTATTTTTAAAATCACCGGATACGTTCACTGTTATGTGTTTCACTTATTCATTTTTATTATAAATACATAAAATCTGCAGTTTTGTAATTATGTACTAAATCGATATGTTCCAATGTTTCGTTGAAAGGATGTAATAATCGAAAGATTTCAAGAAAGAGAAGCTGCATTTTAATAAATTATGAATAATATAATGGTATTTTTAAAATCGCCTGATACGTTCACTGTTATGTGTTTCACTTATTCATTTTTATTATAAATACATAAAATCTGCAGTTTTGTAATTATGTACTAAATCGATGTGTTCCAAAGTTTCGTTGGAAGGATGTAATAATCGAAAGATTTCAAGAAACAGAAGCTGCGTTTTAATAAATTATGAATAATATAATCGTATTTTTAAAATCACCTGATACGTTCACTGTTATGTGTTTCACTTATTCATTTTTATTGTAAACACATAAAATCTGCAGTTTTGTAATTATGTACTAAATCGATATGTTCCAATGTTTCGTTGAAAGGATGTAATAATCGAAAGATTTCAAGAAAGAGAAGCTGCATTTTAATAAATCATGAATAATATAATAGTATTTTTAAAATCGCCTGATACGTTCACGGTTGTGTTTCACTTATTCATTTTTATTATAAACACATCAAATCTGCAGTTTTGTAATTATGTACTAAATCGATATGTTCCAATGTTTCGTTGAAAGGATGTAATAATCGAAAGATTTCAAGAAAGAGAAGCTGCATTTTAATAAATTATGAATAATATAATGGTATTTTTAAAATCGCCTGATACGTTCACTGTTATGTGTTTCACTTATTCATTTTTATTATAAACACATCAAATCTGCAGTTTTGTAATTATGTACTAAATCGATATGTTCCAAAGTTTCGCTGGAAGGATGTAATAACCGAGAGCAACAGCAGGTATCCGCTGCAACGCGTACATGATTTCGGCAGCGAGTATGGTACAAAGACATATTTCTCCCTAGAATCAAACTCAATAAATTATGATTAAATATGTTAGCGAGCTTATTGAGCGGAAAAGCCACGACATTCATAGCGACAGGAATGTGGGGTTCGCGTCATCAAAATCCTGAGATTGTTTCCTCTAGGAGAACACATTATTCGTCACGAAATTCCGGGCTAATTAAGTCAGTCAGATAATGAAGATGGCCGACAGCGGAGCTGTTAGGTGATAGGAAAGATGGAATCCACGTGCATCGGAACAAGGGACAAAGAGCCTTCTACCGAAAGCGTTTCTCGCTCGATTATGGATCGAGCCGTAATGGATGGCAATTACTGTTGAGTGCAGACTATAATGCACCTCGATAATCATACCGGCACTTACGCTCGCAAATGAGGTGAAGCTACCGGTGCAATCAAGGCGCACGGCTGAATTTTCGCGGAACGACTTCTGATACGGTGCATTTTTGAATTTGTCGATGTCGCATATTGGAGTATTTACCTCGAAATGTTGACCAAAACACGATCTTTCAAATCATATGTAGCGCGAAGAATTATGGTTATCCGACCTATTGGAATGTAAAAACAACATGAGACTAAAAAAAGGATGAAAAGATTTTTCTTAATAATTCTAAAGATTTGATGATAATGTATTGGTACTCTTAAATTTCTTCAACCCTTCTACTATTTAGTAGACTGTAACAGTATTTCTTGATCGAAACGCTTTACAACATTTGCATTTGAAAATCGGGCATTTTATATGCAACAACCTAATACCTGATATTTTCGAGAATGGTTACCATTAATTCGTGGGAAACACGGCGTATCTGTGGAGGAACGACAAGCCCCGAGATTTCCTGTTGACTTCCATGGCGTAGTGCGAGTAGAAATAAGAAACAGGATGCAAGGAGGGACGCGTCTTTGGGGCGGTGCAAGAATAAGCAGAGTTCTGGTTCTGAATGGTGGATTTCTATCTTCTGACGGCATTAATTAGATGACAAATTGCGGCTAAGTCCGTAACTGGGCTTGCGTTGGTCGGACCAGGGTCTTTTTCACGTCCATGAAAAACTACGGTCTACCAATCGGTCGGTCGTGAAAGGGAACCCAATTTGCGGGAGCGTAGACGCTGGCTTCCGGGGATCCGATTTGTCCGGGACTTCTCGAGCCACCGACTTATCGCAAGACGCGCAAACGTTTACATTTGATAATTAGTTCGGGCAGACTGCGCCGCCGACAGGTAACTTTCTCGAATTACACAGGAACGAAAAGAGTAAAGGAACAGTTTCGAATCCGCTCGGCGCTACACCGATACCCATTAAAACGGGATCAACGCGCATGACAGTTCTGTGGGGTATAATGGCTATCAAAAAGATCCGCTACTTTTGAGAAAAACATTTTACAAAAATGGTCAACGTGATCTGTAAGATCATCCGGACCTAACCCAACCCTTGCATCAAATATGTATAATGTCATGTCCAGCTTTGCTTGAAAATTATAAATAAATTTAAATAGCTCGATGAAATATGGGAGTTTTTTCATACTCATTATCGTGACATGTTACTCTGCCGTTTGTACAGAAACAAACATATTAATTTTGATATTAATATTGTCGTTATACATATATAGTATAACGCGTTTTAACAGGAACACAATTGAAGATATTGTTTAATCTAATACTTTGTATTAGGGGAAAAACATTTTACAAAAACGGTCAACGTGATCTGTAAGGTCACCCGGACCTAACCCAATTCTTGCATCAAATATGTATAATGTCATGTCAAGCATTGCTTGAAAATTATAAATAAATTTAAATAGCTCGATGAAATATGGGAGTTTTTTCATGCTCATTATCGTGACATGTTACTCTGCCGTTTATACAGAAACAAACATATTAATTTTGATATTAATATTGTCGTTATACATATATAGTATAACGCGTTTTAACAGGAACAATTGAAGATATTGTTTGATCTAATACTTTGTATTAGGAATAGTAGTGAAAGTCAATTTGAATGACGTTAAATACTCTGTTGAATATCACTAATAATTTTAATTTGAAATATAAACTCCGAATAATTGTAGAACTAGTTTTTCAAAGCGTTAGATTCACGTTCAAGCGCATTTCATAAAAATTGTACGGTTTGATGTTAAGGGACATGTTTAATTTCCTTCCTTGTCATCAAGCACTTTGAGGTTAATATTATACAGAGCTTTTGTTTCGAGCTTGATGCAAGGTAATATAAATTGTAACCTGGTTATGCTGTTAGTACAGTAATGGTTTTAGAACAAATCGGATACTGTTAGTATAATAATCAGATAATTTGAATAGAGAGAAATTTCTTTTGATGAACAAGAACCGTGAAATACACGGTTACTCTGACAGGCTACATTATTTGTTCCCCGGCGCTTGACCGGCGAAATTACTTCGTTTCAAGTTATATAAATAATTACTTGGCTGTTGAAAAAAGTCGGAAACGCAGTTAAAAATGAAGGACAGACGTTTAAGATTCCGAGATTCTGGTGAATAAAGTAAAGGCCGCACAAACGAATCACTGAATCAAAGGAACAGTCCGCCCTCTGTCTCAACCTTGATGAGAACGCTTCTCTCTCGACACCAACGCTTTTCTCTTTTCCTGCGTTTGACACTTTCCATTTATTCTCCAAAATCTCTCTCCTTTCGTCCGGCGTGCTTTGTCTTATGCATGTGGAATGGACTATTATATTTTCTGGAATTTTTCAGAGAGGATCGGACCCTTTATTCCACGGGTTTGCTTATGTAAAAGTCGTTTGAACATCGCTCGAACATCCTCCTCGAGATCTACACTCTTCCACGGGTAAGTAATTCATTATTACGTGTTTATTATGATTAACGATTATAACAGTTTATTAACATCGGTATACTGTTAAAAATACAGTTAAAGTCACAATAAATATAGACAGAATAACGCTGGTATTCGCCGTAAGTAGAAAAGGCAAGCTATAGTCTTTCTTTATAGTTCTTCGTTCTTTCTTTATAGTTCTTTCTTTAATTTCAATTTCTCTACAAATTAACGTTATACATAGTCAATATTCTACACCCTTGGTTAACTTCTTTTTGTAAAATCAATTAATAAAGCTGTCCAGAGTGACAATAAAATTTTTTGATATTCTACATTCATGCTGAAAAAAGACCTCCACAAGTACACGTATAACAATGGAAAAAATAATTTCTCCATGCTCAAACTTGTCAGGTTAGTACCTTACACCGTTCTATGAACGTATTTAAAAATGAGCAATTTCCATCACGGCTACTGGGCAGTGAAAAATTAGAGGTACTCATTCTCCACGTCTCGAAATCTGTAAAAATCCATAAAAGTTCCTTCACGTTCAATAGAATACGTCTGAAACGATCGCCCGCTCTGAGAACTCGTTCCGCCAATTGCGTCAATGCTTCCATCATCCCTCACCCCCTCCGCTAAACACCCATAAAATCCGTCGAAACGTTCTTTAAACTCCGGGAAGTTTCTTCTGGCGTCCGCAGGAATGCCATCTCATTAATCCCCGAATATTCCTATTCAGGCCGGGCGTACGCGGTGAGAGCGCGTGCTCGCCGGTTTTTCGCGCGGTTCGTCTATCATCCAAATTGAGTAATAAACCCCGGGCTTCCGGGAGGGCAGCTCCGGAGCCACTTTAAAAGTTAATCTTGGTAGGCGTATCAGGGTTCCGGGGGTAGAACGCCGGGACTCCATCGCCGGTTTGTCGTCCTTCCACCCCGTTCTTATCACTCCTGGCTGCTCCATTCTCGCCGGCTCTGGTACGCAACACACATCTTCGTCCCCTGGAAATTCTGCAGGCCGAAGCGACAGGTGCCGTCTTCCAGGCGAATATTTCCTCTCCTATAGGTCCCTGGGATCCGTCGTTCCGACGTAATTACGGGCGAACGCGCAACGTATTTCGCGCCGCAAGCCGCTCATGCAAGTAACCGAAAGAAGAAACTGTGGAAACCGACACGCGAGTAAGACATTTTCCGTGGCGTCCGCAACCGAAAACCCAAATGTTCGACGGCGTCGCGAATCGTTTTGTTGAGTTGTTGAACGGATCACCTTGAATTGTTGAACTGATCGCCTTGAGTTGCTAAACTGATCACCCACCAAATCAATCTTGGCTGATTGGTTATATAAAAAGAAACCGCGTTTCATCCTGAGTCTGCCAATAGGACTCTTCGGTAAGGCTGTGGCAGACTCTGCCTTATACGCGTGGGAATAGCGCGACGATCCCCGGTACGAATAATAAGTCAAAAACGCAAGCGAGTTCGTTTCGATACGATGATGTACTTGCGAAAGAAATTGTTTTCGATGAGAGACCTTTGTTTTTTCGTTTGTGTGGGGGAACCTTCTTCATCGCGAAGGAGGTTCCTCGTCAAACTATGGATTGATTTCAATGACGTTCATTGATGTACGCAAGGGATGTGTTGATTGGGTATCGCCGAACGCTGCTTTTCCCGATCACACACACTCGATGATTCGTCATCCTCCACGGCTGACTCGAGCAGCCTTCGGGTGGTAGGAGAGAGACGAAAGGCGGGAGGTAATGATGCCAAGGTTAACGAGAACTTTATCATAGTGACTTAACGCTATGATAACTGCCGATTGGTCGATCACAGTCCTAGTACCAGTATGCTCCGTGGCGGAGTGGGGGAATGTCGTCTAGAACGAGTAAGGTAATGTTAAGGCAAGGAATGAGTTTATGGTGCGGTCATTTTTTTCGTAGCATGGAGCCATTGCCATTTCTTTAGTAAACCGGTCTGTAGCCAAGATGTGTCACATACCGACAAGCACAATTAGAAGGTTTCTTTAACACTTTAGCTACCGGAAGCCTATTAACTCTTAGCACTCGAGTGGCGTCTCTGAGGCGCTATTAAAAATTGCTGTACTATTATTTAAAATATTGTTTACACTATTAGATTTGTCGGTATTTAATCGATTACTAAAGATTTAAGTATTCTATGAGGTATTATATCAATTCCACATCTACCAAATTTAAAAAATCATAGAGAATGGAAATATTCTAGGTCAGAAGAGACGTCTGATTTTCGAGTTAAAACGGCTCCGAGTGCAAAAGGGTTAATACGATTTTCAATAATTGTGCTGTACCAAAAGATAGCATAGAAATGTTCTTTTACGTTGCAATCTTAAATGAAACTATTAGACTACGTTATTGAGAGTGACTTGTTAGTTCATAATGAAAATTGCTGTCGCTATTGAAAGTACCATTAAAAAGTGTTTAGCCATGTACTATACATTTTTCAATATAATGCAATAATCACCGGTCGGTAATGTGTTAACAAATGTAATGTGGGGATGTGCATTCAATTTAATCTCCCAGGTGTAAGAGACCGTATCATAAAGCCCCAGTGTCGAGAAGGTCCAAGTAGTAAGCAAAAATTTGGTGAAAGCACAAACGGTCACCTAGACCTAGGTGAGCGAACAGTTAGTTAGTTTCCAGAAGTCAGATCTGAAGGAACCTTCGGACACGACAGTTCACGTCAATGGTGGTCTTTCGATTGTAGACGACACCAAGTGCAATATTCAAAGGGCTTTATCGAAACACAGAGAGGGAGAAAAGTCTCGATCAGGCGACACTGGCCATGAGTCCTTTCAGAAGCTAAGTAATCTCGGACGTTGGCGCTAACACGTGGCTATTGTTCTTGTCTCTCTCTTGTTTCATTTTTTTCCCAGCATCACCGATGAACGAGCGAGAGCCCCGGGAATATTAAAAACGATGGGATGCACGAGCAACGAGAGACAACGGGGGCAAATTGGAATAAAGCAACTGACCCGACTGTTGCGTACAATAAGGAAGTACCGGCGGAGAACAGTGAAAGGAACGATGGGACTGGGACTCGAGAGAGAAACCGGTGCTATGCCGGCTCCAAAGCGAAGGATTACGAGCCTGGAAAATTTAGCGAAAACAATGTTCGTAATGGATGCCTTTTTTTAAACGGCACGTCGTCATTACGCGTGCAGCCGCCGGTACACTTTGCAATTTCGAGGATTGGCGCACGGCTCTCGTGACCGGGGAACGTCGAGAGCCACTGAGTATAGCGTGTCGCAATGAAAATGTTCAGGTTCGAGAATTAATAAATGTCGGACGCGATGGTTAATCTGTGTTTTGTCGGCCGCTGTGTAAAGCGTGCAGCAGGAATGAAATGCGTGTGCGCGCACGCGTGTTTGCGTCTATCGTCCAGCTTCGACCTATGCGTGTGTGTGCGTGTATGTGCTGTACTTTACGAGTATGAAGTATATACTGCAAGACCTCTTGAAAGTATTTTAATTTTCTACTTTGAAACTATTTTCCCTAATTTCATTTAAAAGTTTATAGATTAAGTCGTGTCCTACAAAGCTCTCAGTCAGATCCTTAAATTTAGTCGTTTTTTAATGAAACTTTGATTTCAATGCACTTTATCGATGAAAGTATGAAGTTTAAGGTTTTTTGGTGAACAGCGATATTCGTTGAAGGAAAATTGTTCAAAGTTAATTCCACTGTTCCCTATAATAAGATTGCTTATCTTTACAAACTTTAAAATGATTGATCTCATTTCGTTCGCGATGTGAGACGTATTGCTTTACTAGGAATAGCGGAGAGTATAAGGGTTAGAAGTATAAATGATTTAAATGTTCGATAGCACATCTTGTACACAAAGATTGACGATATATCATGGGTTACAAGCGTGCTCGATTGACGTAGGTAAGTATTAAAAATGTTCAATATCTGGACGTTGGTATCGATTGCGATGGGAAAGGATGCGATTAATATCTCGAAAACATCGCGGGTATCCTCTCAAACATGATAACTCGGCGTCCGAAAGGAGATTGAGAAAAAAGGGAAGGCCGAGCCAATGCATTAGCAACGAGGTAGCAATTCTGGAACTATGTCAAGTGTTCAGCATCGTTTCAAGAGAAATGGAATGAATAGTTAAACGGAACGAGGAGCGACAGTCAACAATGAAACATGCAATCTCGTCCCGGGTATTCCGATGCGAGATCCGCTATCGGTTTTCACGATAACTCCGCTCCCTTGGCGGCAAAGAATTTTTCCAGATTTCAAGGATCCATCTCCAGGCTCGCGGCTGAATAATAAATCATCCCGTCGAACAGTAAGGCCGACGTGTACGATAAGTCGAGGTCGACGTTCCTGTGATAGTCGAAGAAATAAATGTGTTACGACCCACGGTCAATCTTGCGGTCGTTCAACCTTGAGTAAGCTTGCGTCTCGTGTAGATATTTACGCCAGATATTCAACTATTATTCAGGACAGCTGGTAATTACACGAAAATGAATAAGACATTTAGAATAATCTGTTTTTTCGCGTGGAACTTCGGTCTTCGGGATAGCGATTTTGAAAAGCCATCTATAAAGAAAAAAAGGGATTGGTATATTTATGTTTCAAACCATCATTCACATTTGTTTTAACTTTTAATAGTAACCTATCGCAAGTTCTCTGCTATGTTCAATAAAAAAAAAATTAAATTATTGATTTTACATATTAACTCTGAACATATGCAACCACTTGTTTACAAGAAGAGAAAAACAATTTGGTCAAGCTGAAACTTGTTATGTTACCACATAATATATACAAAATTAAAAATTTTTACGAAACCATTATGTTGTAAAAAATACAGAACAGTTCTTATGAGCACAGTTATCCTCTAAGTAACATACGACACAGAACTTGCTAAAAAGACTAGCATGCGAACACCCATAAACAAGACTTTAGTACAAAGGGTTGAGGGACTCCTTTCCAATTTTCCCGTCGCGTGGCAAAGTCCCTATCATTATCCAATGGTTCCCAAAGACCGACCACAGTCACCGGTTGAACGAGAACTCGACCGAAACTTCGCTCGCTTCCGGTACAGCTAAGGGTGCGGCATGTTTGTAATTGTCCCGTGATCAATCCGACCGAGGTCTTTCTCGATCTGGAAACTCACCGTGAACAAACCAAGGACGAGGCAAGTTGCGCCCGGTCAGGACAATCGGTAGGATGCGACGCGACGGGACGAAGTCTATGTAACGCGGCCTTGATGAGAGGAAGCAGTTTCAAATTGAGCCGGGACGGAGAGTCAGGCAAATGGATGTAATTCCTAATGGATGGAGCCCGTTAGACGACATTCCCCGGGCAGGAAGAATGTTAATATCTGCTCTGGGACGGAAACGCAAAGTTTTCAATTAGCACGCCGAGAAATGGGAATTAGAGTGGCACGGCAAAGCCGGAGGGGCCCAATGAGTAGTCTCTACCGCTGAATTACGCTGTCCCAAAGGTTGCGCGACGACCCTGCGATTATTTAGGCGTAGCACACTTCATCGTTCGAGATGCAGCTCAAAAATAGGAAACTCTTAGCTTTGAAAACCTGCAAATAAATTGTACAGAGTCTGCTCGCGTCCCACATGGGCAGCATTTTTTTATAAATGGTACGTATTAGACAAAAATGACAAAGGAAAATTTGTTACTGCTCTTTATAACCAATTCATTGGCTTATACAAGATTTTCAGATTTGCAATATTTTACGAGAAACGGAGGTGATTTGTTGTGTCTTGCCACACGCTAAGCACGTCTCAACATTTGCCATTTTTTAAGTGGAATGTTGTTCCTTAGAATTTTTGAACATGTTCAGATGGACGACAGCCTCTATTCTTGCAAGTAATACCATAAAAAGATCCTGCGATTATTTAGGCATAGCACACTTCATCGTTCGAGATGCAGCTCAAAAATAGCAAACTCTTAGCTTTGAAAACCTGCAAATAAATTCTACAGAGTCTGCTCGCGTCTCGCATGGGCAGCATTCTTTTCTAAATAGTACGTATTAGACAAAAATTAAAAAGAAAATTGTTTTAATGCTCTTTATAACCAATTCACTGGATTATACAAGATTTTCAGATTTGCAATATTTATCGAGAAATGAAGGTGATTTGTTGTGTCTTGCCACACACTAAGCACGTCTCAACATTTGTCATTTTTTAAGTGGAATGGTGTTACTTAGAATTTTTGAACATGTTCAGATGGACGACAGCCTCTATTCTTGCAAGTAATACCATTAATATACTAAACTGAAGATGCAAAGACTCTGTGGCCAAGATGAGAATAGTTGCTAGTGGATGAATAATCTTTTTCATTCAAAATGATTCGATCACTAATTCTTCCTGCTTTGCGCTAGTGAACGAGATTTGACAGCGTTTCGTTCCACGAATTACTCGTAATGGCGACATTTTCGGATGCCACGGACTCCCCGAGCATTCCTGTGACTCCCGATGCCGCACGTATTGAGCAAACTTGAAAGACGTGACGTCAGATGTTGCGCCATTAGGATTCCAAAGGACACTTCGGAACTTCGCCAAGAGTTTCCAGGATGCATGCAACAATCGGATTGGATTACCCGCTCGGGTGCTCGAGATGTACAGCCGCGAGTGACGAGAGGATATTGTGATCAAGTTTGAAGGATTTCGAGGGGGGACGAATGATATTTAGGACCGAACTTGCCTATTAAATGCAGCCATCTCTAATCCCAGACACCTCTATGAATCTAATCTCCCGGTGTAACTCCGAGGATGGTTTGTTCTTCGACGGAGGATCTAGGGACAAGTAACCTGCAACGTGTACAAGGTCCCAAACGACCAATACGAGAATCCTCCTTCGGTCTGTTGACCTTCGAACAGTGATTCGATGCCTTGTCTCGAGCCTTGATTCGAGCATTGTCTCCAGTCCCGCCATTTTAATTTTCTAGGCGACTGACAATTTTGGTCATTCATTTCTTTCAGGATTATTTTTAAACAGAACATTTTTAAGTTCTTTTTTAACATAATTAAGATTTCATAATTAACATTATTAAGGATTGAGCGAAGACGAGGGAAATTTTATACAAATAATTATATCATCTCACACATTGAAATCAAATATTATTTCACATTAACAGCGAATTTCACCAGGATAATTTAGCAGATAAGTTAAATAATAAATTCGGGGAAAATAAAAATGAAATAAATAAGTTAAATTTAATTCGCTCCTGAAGGGAATCAACCACTTGCACAGTCTCAGTTATCAATGGAAGTGTTAGAATAAATGTATCACTATTTGTCGCTAAAAGTGGGAATGAAATTGATTATGAAATGGCGCGATGCTAACGAGAAATCTCGAAGCTTTTAACTGACTGACGAAGAAACTCTCGCGCCTCTTAGAAGCCATCCCATACTACTGCGTCTGGAAAAGAAGAGGAGCAATGGATTAAACGGATCAAGGCGTCGTCTGCTGAAACACTCTCCTCGGGAGGGTTAATACAATTACGACAAAAGATCCGGGATCAACGAGACAATCAAAAATGGTCCGGGGACGCGAGGCGAGTAAATTCAGACGGAGCAGCCGACTCGACTCGACTAGGCTCGAGGTAGAGCAGCCTCGATATTTATTATGATCAGGAATTCCATTCATAACGATCCTCGTCTGCAGAGACTTATCTCGGGCGTCGGATAGCGTCGGTTCCTCTCGATCTTCTTCCTCTGGATGCAATTTCAGCCGCTTTAATGGACTGCTGGAAAGATACGGCGATATTTCACGGCGCGAGAGACACCCGGCGGCGCGTCTTCATGTTTGTGACACGATTTTACAGGATTCTCGCGATAAGATCCGGCGAGAATTGTGAATCAACTGACAGGAGATAAACCTGGGAGGCAGAAGGCACCGGTACCAAAGGGAGGAGGAGGCGAGGAGGAGGGGAGGAGGAGTCGGAAGAGGATGAAGGCGCGGGAACCTTGAAGTTTATTAAGATTAAGAACTTCATTCGTAGTAATTCCGCCGGAGAGTACACCACGCCGTCCTGCCAGGCTTTTCCTATCTCCTAAGAAGACGGAACTCGAGGGGAAGAGTGCGGGACTAAAGGAGGACGAAAGGAGGACGAAAGGCGCGAGGGACGAGGAGGAAACGGCAGGCAGTACGTTTCCCCCGAAATGCCCGAAAGGCATTATAATTATTTCAGCAGAACTGGGATTATTAAAACGAAAACAGACGCCTCTCGCGGGGAAACAGACCCACCATGGAACGTATTACCCTCATACTGAAAACTTTATTTCCGAGGCAGACACATTCGCTGATTTTTCGGCTGTGCAGCTACTCCGTCCCTTCGCCCGCGAATCCCACCCTCGCCCGGGCGAGCCAGGGAATTCTAATAGGAACGCAAAATGAGAAACGGTCGTGGGAACTGAACTTCGCGGGAATCTGTCTTCTTTACGACCCGCGAACACCGATTTCAAATTATTGTAACAGATAGGAAAGATAATGGGCGAAGGTTGCTTCTTAACCCTTTCTATCAGGTTGTTGCATGTGTTCAACAACCTCAACAACCTCAACAACATCAAAAACCTCCTGTCCGATTTTAAATGATTGTAACAGATAGGAAAGATAATGGGTGACGGTTACTTCTTAACCCTTTCTATCAGGTTGTTGCATGTGTTCAACAACCCGAAAAACCTCAACAACCTCAATAACCTCCTGTCCGATTTTAAATGATTGTAACAGATAGGAAAGATAATGGGCGACGGTTGCTTCTTAACCCTTTCTATCAGATTGTTGCATGTGTTCAACAACCTGAACAACCTCAACAACCTGCTGTCCGATATGCAACACTGACGTTAAACAAACATAATTTCTTCCTAACATACAATTTCTTAATTGCTGTAGAAATTGAATTTTTTGGTCGATTACGTTCTACGTTTTCAAGACTGTCTCGTCCAGTTTTAAGATTTTTCTACCACGAATAGGATATCGAATAGAGTTTCTAGAGACGCTTCAATTGATTAGCAACTGTCATAGGCAAAAACGAATGATATCAGGCGAATGTAGAAATCCCAAGCTTTGAAATTACACCAGGCTCATTGTTGTACTATTTTTTCTATCGACATTATCACAGTTTAAACGTCGATGATTTGTCGTAACTGGAAACAAATACATTTTAGATCCACTGTATGATCACTGATCAAAATTGATATACAGATGAATGGAAAATGTGAGTTCAGGGTTAAGGATCTGACCCTGTGTAATGAATTTTGAAATATTCGTCAGCGCACAGACGTCCCGGATGGGTTAAGTGACGGATCGCAAGCTACATTTCCACGCTGCCATCTGGCGTCCTCTGAAACCATAATTCCGTTACCAGGATCTTCCCGTTTTTCCGCGGCGGAACATAAACATTTCCGCGATTGAAAATAACGGCGCTCGCGTTCACGCGAGGAGCAACGGAATCGAAGATGTCGCTGACTCCGGCTTATGGCACGATTAATAATACTTAGGTAGCTCACGATGGGACCCCGGCTTGGTATATCTGCTGGTATTTATTAGAATTTAGTGGGTGGCCATTACTTGGAGTCGGAGACCGCTTTTAGAAGGCGGCGCGGTGGCTGAGCGCACGATGGTAACTGCAAGAGTTCCAACAAGCTTGTTCCAGGCTATTTTCGGGTAATTGTGATCTACAGCGAGGCCAGTTCTCGCGCGAATTATTGTGTCGTAGAATTGTCCCTTTCGTGCTACGGAAAACATTCGTCCGGTTAAACTTCAAACTCTCGCTGGCCGGGTCTGCATGCCACGTAAATCCATGGGCCGTTTGCTGGACACTGTGTGTCCTTGTACAATTGCAACCTAAACGATCTCCACATTATCGAAAAGTTCGGCCACAGTCTCGTTGATAAAAAAATATTATTGTTAACAAAATATTTCATAGATAATTGTCCCCAACACGGGACTGCCCAGGGACAATTCTACGCCAGGGATACTGTTCTTTGACTTTTGCCGAACGTAGAAGAGGACAGCGGAACTTGAGAGGCCTCGGTCGCCGAGAAGTGTAAACATAACAACTCCGAATTTCAAACTCCACAGTCTCGTCGATAAAGAAATATTATTGTTAACAAAATACAGTATTTTATCGATAATTGTCCCCAACACGAGACTTCCCAGGGACAATTATACGCCAGGGATACTATTCTTTGACTTTTACCGAACGTAGAAAAGGACAGCCGAGCTCGAGAGGCCTCGGTCGCCGAGAAATATAAACATAACTAATTTGAATTTAAAACTTTACAGTCTCGTCGACAAAAGAAATATTATTGTTAACAAAATACAGTATTTTATTGATAATTGTCCCCAACATGGGACTGCCCAGGGACAATTATACGCCAGGGATACTGTTCTTTGACTTTTACCGAACGTAAAGATGGACAGCCGAGCTCGAGAGGCCTCGGTCGCCGAGAAGTGTAAACATAAGTAATCCGAGTTTCAACCTTCTTTATTGTTCATTATTCTTTTATGGGTCTTTGACTACCATAGTCGTGGCATTTTTCTGATGAAAATGATACCAAATATGATATGATTCCGATGATATTTACTTGTGTAATGAACGAAGAAAGCGTTCGACGCAAAGAAGGACAGCGTATGAGAAAGAAAGAGACGCGGAGAGTCGCAGCGCTGTTCCCATACGCTGTTCCTCCTTGCGACTTTAAACTCAAACTTTAGTCATCCATTACACGAGTAAATGTCATCGGAATTATATCACATTTGGTACGATTTTTATTAGAAAAATGCCACAAATATGTTGGTCAGAGTCTGATAAAAAAATAATGAAAAATAAAGAAGTTTGAAATTCGGATTAGTGTGGTCTCGCCGATATACCCGAGCCGTATGATGTCGTACTTCTCGGCGACCGAAGCCTCTCGAGCTTCACGACCCCTCAAGGGGTACACCCCGCAGTAGTGGGATAGTTCTGGGACACCCTACATAGGGGTCTAGAGGCTTAAAAATTTATAATTAAGTCACAAAAACTCTGCAACGGAAGGACATACACATTTAATCCTTTCCTTGGTAATTGTAATATGCTGGAAATAATGCGACAGTCCTACATTTGGCTCGATGTAAACGTCACAGCGATTCGTGTCCATCTACCGAGTAATCAATAAACTGTTGGGCACCGTTCATCAGACCTCGAAGGATTATTCTCGGCCGGACAAGAGCCCAGATCGACAGGATTAAATTGAAGTAGGAAACACCGTGACACTTCGTTTACTGTAGTCAGATCAGGGGAAGTGGCTCGAATTCAGGGGAATACAATTACCCTCTCGTTTCCAGTACTGGATTAGTCACGTGACATTGCGACACATGCATGACAGCGACGAAACGCGTCTTAGAAGGGGAAGGGTAGAATGGGAGACGAGTCGTAATCTGGCGACACTGGAGAAGTTACGTCACATTCTTATAGGCCCACTTCAGACTTTTGTAAACATTTCACATCTATAGGGGTCTAGAAGTTTCAAAAATTTGTAATTAACACATTACCGACCGGTGATTATACCATAATTTTGAAAAATCTATGATCCATGGCGAAACACTTTTTAATGGAACCTTCAATAGCAACAGCAATTATCATTGTCAACTAACAAGGCACCCTGAATAACATCATCTAACAGTTTCATTTAAAATTGCAATGTAAAAGAAAATTTCTATGCTTTCTTTTGGTCAGGGCCGGATTAAGCTAGCGCGGGTCCTTAGGTTTTGCATGATAATAAAACAAAACACAATGTAGGACCTTTTTTTAGCAGAAATATCTGTTAATAGTAGTCAGGGCTTTTTCTGCTGCAAGCCCGGGAACCTTAGAAGAGCACGGGTCCCCAAGAAGAGCGCGGGGCCCGTAGCATTTGCTACTTTTGCTACTGGGCTTAATCCGGCTCTGCTTTTGGTACATCACAATTGTTGAAAATCCTATTAATAGGCTTCCGTTAGGTAAAGTGTTAACTCTTTGCACTCGAATGGTGACTCTGAGGCGCCAGTAAAAATTGCCATACCATTATTCAAAACAGTTTTAATATTATTCAATTCGTCTGTATTCTATAAATTGTAAAAAGCTCAACTGTCCTATGAGATAACAGGTTCAATTTGAAGCGCACAATGTAGAAAAGGTTACATAGCATAAAAGTGATCAGGGTTGACAGAAATGGCTTGATTTTGGAATTAAAATTGTTTCGAGTGAAAACGGTTAAGTCACAAAAACTGTGCGACGGAAGGACGTAGCCATTTAATCCTGTCCTTGATAATTGTAATATGCTGGAAATAATGCGACAGTCTTTCAGTTGGCTCGATGTAAACGTCACAGCGATTCGTTTCCATCCACCGAGTAATCAATAAACTGTTGGGCACCGTTCATCAGACCTCGAAGGATTATTCTCGACCGGACAAGAGCCCAGATCGACAGGTTTAAATCGAAGTAGGGAACACCGTGACACTTCGTTTACAGGCTGATCGGCCTCGTCGAGCGAACCTCAGCCGCGTCGACGAGAAAGTCTGATGCAGAAGTAATTTCTCAACTACCTCGAACGTGTAGAACGTGTTTCGGGCATCGGGTAGGAAGAGCATAAAACATTTTCAGCGAGATTGGGAAGCGGGTCTGTCGAAATGGCCTTCATAAAAAAAGAGCTCTGCCGAGCAGGCGGTGAAGGAAGAGTCACAAAGGAAATTCCGACTGGAAATCCGGGACACGCATATCCCGGAAGTCGAAGTGACACAGCGTCGCGTGTTACAAAGATATCATGCTAATAAATGTCCGTATTTCGCCGTGTCACTCGACGCGAGTGCGCTCAATTTTCACGGGTAGAGAAGTTATAAAATACCGGTGCGAGACACACCGGTGTCCCGGCCGCTCACGATTCGCCCGTTAAAAACGGGAAGAGATCATTAATCGGGGGGAGGGAGAAGCCTCGACGTCGCCGAAGAGTTCGCCCCCGATCCGTAAAACAGTTCGCCGTTAGGATATTAATTGTTTCGCCGGGAAAATTTTTAATTGGTCCTCGCGAGACCTCGTTAGACTGGGCAAATCTCGACCGCGCAGCCAGCCCGAGCTAATTAGACAACCGTGCACCCGCGGATCTGCGTTACGAGAAAAGCGATGCATAATTCGGACGATTCTGGTGTTCCGTCGATAATCGTTCGATCTGCTGTCGCATAAATAATCCGTCGCTCCAGCGCCGAGATTCGGACAGCTGGGATTACGCGATGAGAACACGTACGGTTCGCGAATTTATTGGAACGTTGAATGTCCGAATAGAAACTAGCCTAAGATGATTTAATACTGCTGGTATTGTTGCCGTACACTTTTCTTATACCCTTCTATCCATTTTACTGTCTTTAATTAATTGACTTATTCGTATCTATCTGTATTAACGTCTTCAGTTCTTTCATTTATCCGTTTCCTATTAATTGCATCTTGAAATCTTCAAGATAAATATATTTCTCAATTTAATGTTTTTACGAATGATTAAATTCAGATTTAAGACAGTACGAAATTGAATGATATTCAAATATTAAATTAAATTGGTAGATTCAATAATGCTTTAAAATAACGAAGTACGGTATATTTCTAAAATTTAATAATTGTAAAATTCATTACAGTCAGATTTATAAGGTAGCGCTAAACTGAATGACACTTATGTATTAAATTAAATTAATAGATTCATGAATGCATATGCGTATATTCTTCGATGCAGTGAATTTAGAAATGATTAAATTTCTATATGCAAAATGGAAAGACGGTTCGAATATCAAATTAAAACTTTGGTAACCGCTTATTTTACACGTAATGAATATCAAACTCCGAAGTTGATAGGTGCTCAAGTACCCGCGACAACAGCATAAAGAGAGCGAAGTTCGAATCGCGAATTACTGTGATTAATGAAGCGTGAGATATCATTCTGGAAAATCAGCAGTTTCGTCTAGACTAGCTTCGTGAAACGGTTCGTGGTTACATCGTGGACGAGGTTCATCGAACTCCGATCAAAACTGGTGAATTCGTGTTGAAAACGTTTTTCGTGTCTGAAAGTTATTAGCAAGAAAAATGATTAGTATAGACGTGCTCGATTAATGTAATGCCCAGATTCGATGTGGTTGTGTGTGTGTGCAAGCGAAATTACAGGAACGCGAACTGAAAATATACGTTGCGCAATAGAACTAGTTAGCAGCGAAGCATTATTCCAGGTGAAGTCATATCGATTCAAGATTCCAGATAAATGGAGCTCCAGCTATCAGGGAAAATTCAATTTGGTGTTAAATTTAACCCTGATCCCCTGATCGGATGATAGTTCCACTTAACATTTTCATATTCGATTAAATTTAGTCAATGGAACATGGTCCTCGTAATCAATATAATTAAATTGATTCGCATGAAAATTATATTTAGGGCACAAAAGGATACCGAAGAGATAAAAATATAATTTGATCCATTTACAGGAGAGACGGCTATAACACTATTTTTGGAGAATATTCTTTTTTAGTAACAATTATCCACGTTGAAGAAATACTCGAGAAAATTGAGGGTATCTTGAAATTAATTTTTTAACCTACAGTTTCAATTCAAGATTTCTATTGTGATGTCAAAAATCGAAAGAAAAATCATTTGCTAAATTAATGTATTAAAATTTAAATTCTTATTTATATAAATTATTATATAATTCTTACACGGTCCGCTATATTTTCAGAATATACAGCAACGTGTGAGGAATGAAATGCAGGACAGCTTGTTTTGTGTTGTCCGCAGATAAAGAATGAAATAATTGATAATAATTTAAGACCGATGGATAACATTCTTCTTGGATAACTAATTCTTGGAATAATAAAATATAATCTTGCAGGCGCTGTCTGTTTACGACCCAATCCAATTGGTCTTAGCTCTACCTGGGGAATTTTATACAGGGCTGACGGTAAATCCGACAAAGTTCCTAGGGCAGCTCGGATGGTCTATAAAATTCGTTTACGGCAATCGAAGAAAGTGCGAGGGAATTAATAAATGCGTGCCGCGTAAACGGATGGGGTTTCGTGAACGACACCTTACCCGTCTAAAAGGGCAGTAAAAGTGCATTTGCCGGGTTACCAAGGGCCATTAAATGTTTGCAAAGTTCAACGACGCAGCGATAGCGCAGGATGCATCCCTGAAAGACCAAAGTTCGAACGGCCGTTAATTAACTCATACCGGTAACTAACCTGCCGGTAATCCACTTTGCAGTTACAAGTTACGCGTCCCGGGGTCTCCAGTGCGTTTTTTATTGCGCGACGACACGAAATTTCGTGGGAAAATTATAAATTAAATTCTCGGGACGCCTCCCCGCTCGCTTCCGAGAAACTTGCCACTTGGACATTTCTGCGAGGACATTACGCACGTGTGCCCGTGACGCGCCCATTTGAATCGCACACCGAATTATCTGTTTAATGCAGCGCACGTTAACGCGACACTCCTCCCACGCGATTATGCCATTGTTTACGAAATATTTGCAAGCTGAAAGCGCTTAAGAATCACTTCGCCCGTGCAGCAACGTTATGCGAGACAATTCATGCTACGATCACGCCCGGTTTAACCAAGTTACACTACGGCTCGAAAACGTTGAATTACTTGCAAAAAAATTCACGGTCCATTGCTGTTCATTTACAATAGTACAACAACACACCTGAACTCATTTTAACTTACTTTTTGTTTCATCAAACAGCCAAAAAAGTCAAACATAAAGGGGGAGCTTTAAGTGGAAATCTATGGTACATTCGGTCACGAAAATTTGTTAGTTAATGTTTTTACAATCGCTTCAATTTTTAGTATTTTCGAGAGAAAACACTAGAATTGCATTCTTCACGTGTCAATTTTTTATTTAAATTACGTAGTCGACTTTATTATGGTTTTGCAACAATGGATATTTTGTCCTAGGGACACGACTCGTTCGGGTTCGGTACGAAAGCGTTCAATCATAATTCGAACAAGGATGTCGACGATTCATGGTATTAATCTGTTGAATAATATCGTTCAATTAATTCTCTATACATGAGAATGCTAGATTTCAGATAGCAACTACGGTATTAAGGGCCAATTTCCCCAACCCCCGGATTAGAGGCAACCGATACCCACAATTTCGAATTTCCGAATTGGAGGTGCGAGGCATAGGCATGGGACATGATACCAGAATGGTAGAACCGTGGAACAAGATCTAGTTGATTACAAACGCACGTTGAGCCTACAGAAAATGGCAAAAATTTAAATCGACCGAAAAGATATACGACAAGACACGGTAGAGGACTAAAAGACACGAACTGACAGAACGATAGACAGAAGGCCTAAGAGACACGAACATTACAAAAACCAATAGATATATCATAAACGATTTTAGATCCACGGGAAAATAAAATAAAAGATTCTACAGTGTGGAATAGTGTACATTGCGGCTAAGATTTATAGGATATAAGCATAGACTTAGACAACCATGTTCCGCAGACCAAGGTATGGACATCATTACGTCCAACAAGACGGAGATAACCCAGACCATGGAGAACAAGATAAGCACATTAGTATACCCATACATCAAAATAGAGATAGCCCAAGAAACATAGAACATGTAGATAGAGACGCTATTACGTGTACACAATACGACAGAGATAACCGAAGATTACACTAAGAGTATAAAGACAGGTATACCATGTTCCTAAAATAATAAGGTCAACTCTGAGATCCTACGATACCAGAAGAAAACAAGTCTGAAGCTGCATAAGAAAGATCCGAAGCACCTGAAGGTCCCGAAGGAATGTGGTCCTCAGCCGTCCTCAGGGACCTCTCTCGATCCTCGAGACTCCCACTCACTATGGCTTCGGAATGCCTAGACCCCGAGAGCCTTGGGACTCCTGGAATCCTCGAGATATTTGAAAACTTAGAAATTCCTTGTGACCCTAGGAATATCTGGGTCGGAGCTTTTGGCTTCGTTGCTATCTCTATCGTTATCGAGGATTCTCTGATTGCCTTATAGAGCTCTAGGTTCCCAATAATGTATCCATCAACCGCTACGAATCTATTAGGTGTAAAAGTTCATTTGTAGCCCTCGTAGTTAATCAATGGTGACTTTATTCCTTCCTACACATATCACCCTCGAATCTTGAGAGTGTAAAACAATCTCTATAGTTTCTTACGAGGATGGTGAAGCGATGTATTTTTTTGGGTAAATTGCTGTTATTCGTATAGAGTCCCTTTACTGTACTCTACAGCGATAGTGTCCTTTATATCATCTTTTACGGAGCGTTCTTTTTATTACGAACTCGTTCGACGCTAAAACTATTTTTATCGCCGTCTCCGTACTCAACGTTGTCTCTATCAAGTTGTATAGCACCTCGAGTGGACGTTGTTACTGTATACTATGTCACTAAGAGTCTCTAAAGTTTTATACAGTTATGAGCATAACCGATCACACACACTTTAAATCAATAACTTTTTTATCAATGGAACAAACGACTTCAACTTCTCCGTAAGGCTAGAAGAATTAGTTTAGTAAATGACGTTTAAACAATAGTGAAAATTAATTTCTACAACTCTTTTAGCTGGGCCAATAACGAAATATTAAAGGATCTGTTTGTTTGTTCTGAAAATTTCATTGAAATTTGATAATTGATTTACGAGTTATAAACGATCAAAAGTGGTCAAAAGGTCGAAAATCATGAAAAATTGCAATTTCTATCACATTTGGTCGTTTAAACTCGTAAATCAACTAATTTCAACGAAATTTTCAGAACGTATATAATTTATACGAGTTGACCAAACACATCTTTTAAATTTTCGTTATTGGCCCAGCTAAAAAAGTTGGAAAAAACAATTTTTAATATTGTTTTCACAATTCCGACCAAATGTATTTTTTTCAACATTTTTTTTGATTCGTCATATACTAAATTAATTCTTCTAGCTTTACAGAGAAATTGAAGTCGTTTGGTCCATTCATAAAAAAGTTATTCTGATTTAAATTGTGTGTGATCAGTTATGATCCTAACTGTATATCAGTACATGGTCGCGTCATACATTGCAAATAAATATAATAATACATCCTTATAATGTTTGTGATCCCTACAATTTATGAACGAGTCTTGACACAAAGAGAAACTGAATAAAAATATATTCTTATTTTAATAATTTTGTTGAGTCTGAAACAACGTAACCGTGTTCTGAAGTTCTATTAGTAACTTTCCAGTATTGTGTCTTATCCACTCATTTTTGTTATAAATAAATAGAGTCCACAGTCTAGGAGAAAAGTTGAAATTTGAAAAAAATTAGATATGTATGAAATACAAATCAATAAACCTACAGAAAAACATCCTTACTATTCCCAAAGTAAGAGCATAAACTTCAAATACTGGGAAACAGATTTTTATAGTTTATCCGATAATGCGACACTCCGAAAGCGCGCAATTACAATTCAAATCAGCACGGTGCCAATAAATTTTTGGTCCACTCTATGGACCACAAATTATCATTTTCTCTCGGTGTTTCGACTCATTGATTCATGGCTTGCGCGCGAAACTATTTCACGCGTAACATAGAATTTATTATCATATTTGACAACACGGCTGAGATTAGGAAAAACGAAATCGCGCTAATTAATCGATCCTCGGGGACGCGTTGTCGCACGAACGTCTACCGGCGTGCGAAAACGCGTTCGCGTGCCAGGTTTCGTTGAAAATGGTGTCTCACTATTACGTGGCCGCCACGATTTTGGTTAATGGCAAATATGACAGCGCGATAAAATATGGTAACGGCAGCGCGGAGTTTAGTGCACGTTAGGGGACCGTAATACCGTCCTCAATAATAACAAACTTTCCGCGATATGGTCTGCGCAGCTGCGTATCAACCCGAAAATTATTGACAACTATTATCGGACCCCGTTGAAAAACCATCATCGACGCCCGACAACCGGTGGCCGGAAATTCCAATTTTCTCTAAATTTAAACATTTATAAAGGTAACATTAACGAAAGATCTCGAACGAGATATGTCAAAACGATTTACATGTGTCACAGCAGTGAAAGGTTCTTAAATAAAATATTAAATACGTGTCCTGGTGTCCATTTTGGACTGGTGCAAAATTGAGTCGGGAAAAAGAAACAGCTGGTAAATCGAATGTAACAGAATTAAGTTATAAATTCTGTCGTAAGTTCAAATTGATGTGAAATCATGTACCCCTTGAGTTTTTGCGATGATTAGACTGTAGATTTTAAGCATTTACTACAAAAATTAGTGGATCAAATGCGAAATAGTAAATCATTTGCAGCAATTTAAAATACTGTTCTATCATTTCCAATCTACTCGAATTATTGAGACAAGAAAATAATGTCTGTGTAGTTCCTTTACTCTGCAATTAATGCAAACAATTTTTATTTTGCGTAATAATTCGCAGTCCAGCGACGATTAAACAAAAACAATTTATATATGCAGAGTTAGAGGGGGCAGAGATAATAATGCAATAGCACAAGCGATTCCAAGATTTTATGAACTCAATTCCGAAAACAGTGTCTAGTGTGCCGGCAATAAATTACGAACTCTGATAAAACTCTACTCTTTTGATTACCCTCGATCAGCCTCGGAACGTTCGAGGAGTGTTGACAGTTTATTTGCAAGCTTCATTTTAATCGAGTCCGCCGATCGATCAACACCAATCGCGATTTCCTCGTTCGGGATTACGTCGAAATCTGCAAAAGCTCTCTGCAGCTATGCTGTATCCGCGGGCGGAACCTTGAAACCGAATTACGTTGGATGGGCTTTGCACCCGCGGAGAAGTCTAATGAATATACAGGACGTTCCGGGGGCCATCTTTATTGCCATTAACGTGAATTATTACTTTTAATAACTTACGAACGTTTGCAGCGCGTCGGGGATGAGCACGGTGTAAAATTTAAATGAGAAGTGATAGCGAGACGTTGATGGCGAAGTGTATAAATTACCTAGGCATCGCGGATCGATTTTCCTAATACGTAAATGTTTGATAATGTAATTCTAGATAATATTCAAAAATAAAAGACATCATTTCCATTCGATTGCTATAATCTGAGGAATATATGATTGAACTTTGTTGTACGTACATTAAATTCTTAAACGATTCTAGATAAAGTGTTATCATAATTCAAAACTAATAATAATATTTCTGTATGTACGTATAGTTCCACTTTCTCACAGTAGATACAAGTTTTATTTTGTCTAAAGATCCACAGAAAATATTCCTGCATTGTTCAAGTACATCCCTTAAACAAACTCTAGTGGCGAAACCGAAACTGATCGATTCGGAAGGCAGAACGCGAAACGACTGGACATACTTAAGCCGTTCAAGATTGAATCCTGTAATATGGCTGGTCGACGTTGTAAGTGGCCCCGCAACTTCTGCCCTGAACTTCCATCCTCGAGAGCGAGACCGTCCTCGAGTTTCGGATTCGAAGACGAAAGTTCCAACAGCATCGGGAATTGGGGTGACCCTGTGTGACGTAATGAAGGGTGGCTAAGAGGGGAAGAAAAAGATATATATATATATATATATGTATTAGCAAAGAGAGGGAGAGAGGAAGATAGTGAGAGAGAAAGAAAATGAGACAGAGTCCTGCGGCGGTTCGCTGACTGGTGCAAAGTGGTCTCCGAAGTAGCAACCGAAGTTTGACCCTTTTCGGATGCATTAAAGTTGGCCCTCGCGACGACACAGCTCGCCGCGGACGTTACAATGCCCGGTGAACGTTTCGACGAGATTAGAGCAACCAACCCCGTACCATTTTCCCATGAAACAAGGAGGGGTGGGGAGAGAGGAAACGTGCTAAAAGAAAAGTTAACGCGGAAGTTTGCCGCGCGAGCGCATCCATTAGACGTGAATGAAACCGCCCGACACTGGCTTCGGCTAATTATGAATTATCGAAGGGCTTCTTCTGTTCTTCGGCTACTCGTAAAACCTGTGTATAATTTAGCCCGGCTCATAACTCGTTGATTACCTGCCACGATTAGGTATCCGTTGCATCAATCATACTCTATCTTGCGTCGAAGCTCGGCCATCAATTTTATCAGCACCGTTACATATTTTAACAAATTCGTTCGTCACACAAATTTATTCGTCGCTCGTTTTCTCAACGTCGCAAAAATTTTCACGAAACACCTAATTAGAGAAAACTTTTCAGCAAACGCTTCTCGAACGTCGTACAATAAGACGCGCCTATTGATTTTTTTAAGGACACGTTTTTATATACAGTAGGACCTCGATTGTCCGAACCTCTGATGTCTGAAGTCTCCATTACCCCAACACACACCAGCATTGTAATTAAGCAACTGTTTTATTACACGGAATCTTGCGTTTCCAGTTCAGTTCGCGGACTCGAGGGTCTGCTACGCAACAAAACGGATTTTTCAATCCCTAAATATAATTAAAAAGTGGAAACAGTTTCGGGGTGCGTTATACTTTCTGGATTACGTTGTAACGACACGAATGTTTCTCAGCCCCGCCCTTGCACTCTCGAAAAAGGCAGCAAAAAGGTTAACACCGACCATAAAACCGCTTTCAATTTTCACCCCGGAACTTGAGCAGGGATCTCTGCGGAAAGGGGGCCACTCGATATCACGCAAGCGGCGTTGTATTTATCACGGTTCAAAGACCTCGGACGCTAAGGAAGCGCTCCGTCATCGTCAACGAAGCGGGCGGCCCTCGTTGCCACAACCAAGAAATAATTATCTCTCGCGTCGTCATCAGAAAATCAGTTGACGGCAAGGGTCGTCGGGGTTACGAGAGGGGAATGGAGACGTAAGAGGGATGGTCTCGATTCGCCGTTGGTAAGGAGCTTAAACGCGGCGAGAAGAAGGGAAGGACGGTCGGGAGAATCTTGCGAGATGCAACTCTGCGGCTTCGGCAACAGAAGGGTTCTCAAAAGGCCGACCCTTGACTGCACTCGTGATGGGGAAGGGCGAGTCCAAGCCGGAAAGAGTGGTTGGCCAGGCACGAGGTTCTTGTCTCCGTCGTTGGAGTGCACTTCCGGCCGCCTCGCGGCATGCAAATATTGACTACATGCTGCTGTCCCCACCCCTTACCTCGACCGTCCCCGCACCAGGACCGACCCGCCCCATTCTTTTTTATCTTCTCCACGTGCACTCGAAACACGGCCCGCAGCAAAAATGTCATAACCGTAATTGCGCGGTCGGAGATCTCAGGATCATTTGCACCGGAACGATCCGCCGACGAACGACCCTTTCGTGTACGCCGGAACGTCCGACCCGGACCAGCAGGCTCCGTCGATGAGCTTCGCTACTTTTGCAATTAACCCTCCAGTCAATACCAACATTTTTTACAACGCTCAGCGACATTACAGTCGTTAGATTTCGTGGTCTTGGCTCATATATTCACGAACAAGACTACTTCAACGTGTCTAGAGAATTCAGTAGATACCATTTCTAATAAATTTTTCATCCTCTACGGATAAAAGTATTTGTTCCACAAATTTACTTACTCTGTTTCGGGGGAGACATCTTATGCCAGTCACAAATCTTCTCTAGGTGGACGTGCTTCCGAGATCTCAAGGTGACCTGTCTTTTTTATGCGAAACTTTATGCTTTTATTTAGGTAAACGTGTATCCTATTTCAAGACCAGTTCACTGAACTGATAACGCTTTCATTTTCCTAGGTCGTTTAGTGTCGTTCAAAATTTAGCTTAGCTAAACAGAGCACGTCCGCCTAGAGAAGATTTGTGACCATCGTAAGATTCCTTCCTCGAAACTTCAAATGGCCATATAGTATATACAACCTACAATTGAATTTCTTTTATTTTCCATTATTTAAGACGTCGATACGCGATCAAGTATTCCAAGGAAAATATTGTCAGCATCTTAAAGATCTTCGTTGGCGGTTAATGCTTATGGGCGAGAGTATGCGTCTCCTAGACAGACGACACTCGCGCGTGACTGCACACAGTCAGTACAATACACTCGCGCAATGCTAGACCACGTATACGTACGCGAGGATTGCAAGGGTTCGGGATTCCACTCCTAATTTCTCAATAATGCAAAGACGGGGTTTCTTAATAGTCAAAATCGCTAGATGAAAGATCAATCTAGGGGGCTATTTGCCTCAACAGTCCTACTTTTACGTTTACGACGCGTAATTCTCATTATTCGGCAGCATATCGACAGCCACGATAGGCGGCAGCACCGTCGCCTGTCCATTGCTTCTCGCTGCTCCGCGACATGCTGCCGAATAATGAGAATTACGCTTCGTAAACGTAAAAGTAGAACTTTTGCGGCAAATAGACCCCTAGATTGATCTTTCATCTAGCGATTACGACTACTAAGAAACCCCGTCTTTACATTATTAATAAATCAGGAGTGGAATCCCGGACCCTTGCAATCCTCGCGTATCAATGCGTGGTCTAGCGGTGTGCGAGCGTACTGTGGTGACTGTGTGCAGTCACGCGCGAGTGTCGTCTGTCTAGTAGACGCGGTCCTTAAGCATGTCTAACAAACTATCCGAAAATTCCCGAGCACGGTAATCGGACCGGCGACGTAGCGGCGAGTGGTTTTTGCACGACACGGTATGAAACGAGCGCATACATCGTCGTGGAGGCATCCCGGGAAATGACGAGACGACGAAGCATCTTTTTACGGCAATCTAAACGACTTCGTCCAGGACGGCGACGTCGGGCCCGCCCATGCAGGCTCTTCACCGACGCCACGGATTTGCCGGTAGATTGGATATATGCGGTTTATACGTTATTTCTCCAGGTTGTTCAGAAGCGACTGCAGCCATCTAGAAGAGACTGCCGGCGAGATGAAGAGGAAGGGGATCCCGGGATAACAATGTGTGGTCCGACTGAGGATACCGCTCGCGCGCTCCCCTCTATCGTGATTTTCTCTTCGTTATGCGAGTCTACTCTCGCGCGACCCTTACTTCTCTGGACCCCTCCATTTATTCCACGTCACACTTGGCGACTTTGCACATCATTCGAATCTCGCGCCCCGGCTTGTCGCGTCTCGAGGATCATTCTTACTTTCTCGTAACCTTTACCTTCGTTTATTACCAGGCTGCCGACCTTTGTGTGTTTTCTGTGCGCGTAGCTCTTTGAGTCTCGCGAGAACTTGTAGCTTCATACTACATGCTTTTATTTTTATACCAGCGACACCAGAACCAGAGTCGTCGCATTAAGACTTGTGTCCCAACTCTACCTAACCCTTCTACCACGCTATTCCTCCACTCTTCACTCGCGCGACTAATCCGGTTCCGGCAGGGAGGGGGAAACTTTTCTCCTCCATTCGCGCTTCCTTCACATCTCATTTCCTCCACTCCAGAAAACATTCATATCTCCTTGACGTTTCCAACAATAAAAAAATTGGTAATATTAGATTATGAGCGATACCAAGTGTGTGGAAACGAATAAAACAGTATATACATATTTAAAATAAAGAAACACATAAAACAGTCGCGCACAACGCGATTGGTCGCACCTCGCAGGTCAAAACTCAGCGCAATACTCTGGACTTCTAACTCTGACCGCAACTCGCAGGCCGAAGTTCACTCGCGTGCGCTCGTCTCTACTAACTCGTCTTCGTTAAAAGAAAACGCGTCAAGCTCGCGCTCTACGTACACACACATACACTAAAACTAAACAGACGAATGCTGTATCTTAACCAAAACAGTCGAATGCTATATCTTAACCTAAACAGTCAACTGCTGTATCTTAACCAGTTAACTGGGTTAACTGTTGCGGTGCAATAACAATAACCTTTTCAAGAATGAATTGTTAATTTTTTGTCAAATAAAAATATAATTCTTCCTCGTTTTTCGTAAAATTTACAATAAAACCATTTGCCCTGCGTTCGCAGCGTAAACACGCCATTGTTTGATTTTAATTCCGCACTCTGTGAGGGATTTTTAAAACTAAATTCCGCAGTTAAGAGGGGAAGAGTACCCATGTAAATTTCAGATTTTAGAGTATTTATCAGTGTTACCTACCTCTGTGCAGAAAAAAAGATTTTTTTGTGGTAACACTGATAACCATACATATGTATCAGCCTAACGCTTCAGTTTTGCTATGATTCCACGTTTTTTTTCTTTTGTTTATTAATATCTTTATCGCTATTAATGGATCCGAGTGGATTCAAGCCTTTCGTATGTTTGTTGCTACGATTCCACGTTGACAGTCCTGACTAGACGCCATCTCGTCTAACTAGCTGAACTAAAATTGGCTCTAGACTTGTTCTGCATCAGAGAGGACCTCTGTCTTCATGAACGTAATATGGGGAAATCTCTGCTATGCGAATGCAATCACAGGAATAGATTTTTTATCCTTATAGGAGCATATTTTGAGCTGCACAAAGGTTAAAAAAATCTTTTAGAGACAGAAAAATACATTGGAATCTGCGAGTATTTTTCTCGATTTTTGCTCTACTTTGGACACTTATAATTAATATATATATTATTAGATATAAACATAATCTCGTTAAATAATCGGTTCAACGCGGTGCATATAATTTTCCTCTTTGGAATGAACCCTCACCCAGCCCAAAATTTGCTCAAATAAGGACAAACAAGTGAAGCCCGAAAACCCATGTATCCACCCAAAATCTAGTTAGATTCTAGTTCCTTTCTAATTTTGTCACGGGGCTTCCCTTCCTCCTTAACCTAAAAAGTCAAATGCTGTATCTTAACCTAAACAGTCGAAGAGTGTCGATCCTCGATGGCGCCGAGATCACTCAGCGGGGGGTTTCCTATGTCCGACATCCGACACCACACAAGTAAGTTTGGTCTGATGCATTTTCTTCTATGTTCAAAAGCTGGCGAGTTATTCAGGTGACCTGCTTGTAACGCTCCGCCCTGCATAGTTAATTTGTATAATGATTGAATTTAGTCAGGGCTATTTTATTGAAATGAAATTTCGTCGATGGGTACAGTTAATTTTCTCGACATTCAACTGTTTCCCTCGGCATCGGATGTAACAGCAACAGCGGTTTCCTCGGACGCATCAACGACTTTGACAAATCATACAAATGAGGCGTGTCAAAGGCAAGGGTTGCGAACGAAAGGGGAGCAAAACTTCCCTGTTCCATGCAAATTCGATTGGCGAGTTCGATGTGAAGCGACGCCGCGCCGGAGTGATTGTGGTTACCATGGGGGCTACAGCTTCGAGTATACTCGCGGCTAATATCCTCAAGGTACATGCCAGTCACCACGTCCTGGTCGAGAAATTCTCGTGGAAGCTGTTTGAAATTCATCGAACGAACCCGAGACCGACCACCGGGGACGCCTCCCAGCCCCCGTCCTCTTCACGCCCCTAAATCGCGATGCCGGACCTTCGACGGATGAAATTGAAAACTCGATTCCGACTTAGATTTCGCGGGAAATAAGCTTGGCTAAATCATGCGGCCTAGCCGCTTCGCAGGATGCTGGAAAACTAGAGAACGTCGGAGCACTCCTAGGCTAACATCCTTTTAATTTTGCGAAATTAAGTCCATTTGTTCCGGAACTTGCTGCAGGATTATAACGCGAGAACCGAAACTTTATTCAGAAACATATTGCGCGAAGTTAGATCAAACTTGACGCGAACATTCTTGCGGAAGAATTCGAAGAAATACGTTTGAATTTTTCGATATTGATTTTAGTCAAGTTTATAGTTACGTCAATGACATAACTGAAAGCTTTCAAAGATGTCTGTAATGTATATATTGGGTTGGCAAGAAAGTAATTTCGGTATTTTAAGGTGAAGTAAAATAAATTTTATTATTCAAACAAGATTATTATTCACCAAGGATTTTTTTATTCGAGCGACGAACTTTAATCGATAAAATATTTTCTCTTATTTTCTCTATTTGGCAAAAGATTATCGAACAAACGGGAATATATCTTATTCGTTACAGTTCATTACTTGAATAAAAAATTGGGCTCTATTTCACCTTAAAATACCGAAATTACTTTCTTGCCAACCCAATACAATAGTTTTTTTAGTGACGTATTAGTTAAGTGTGTTCTAATAAGATTAATGGCTTACTAAGTTTTTGCAACACACACTTGTAAAACACACTTTCAAAACTGAACGTTTACTACAAGACAAAGATAATCACTTTGTTATTGCGATAATGTAATTTTTTTTCTTTTCCTTTGTGTCGAAAGATTAATTTATGGGATATCACGAAAACAAACAGTGAGACAGTAGCAACATGCATTATATTCATACGTGGTACTTCCTTACTAGAAAATCCGTACAAATCCTGTTACTCTGATCCCATATTTTACGAGACACTTACCGACTCTCTCTATCTCGAGAAAAATTTCCGAGCCACGTGACTGGAATATTTCACTCTCTCCCGTCCTGTTTT
Organism: Lasioglossum figueresi; assembly: GCA_028455805.1. Taxonomy (NCBI): domain Eukaryota; kingdom Metazoa; phylum Arthropoda; class Insecta; order Hymenoptera; family Halictidae; genus Lasioglossum; species Lasioglossum figueresi. The sequence continues at coordinate 21,023,307 of CM052200.1, read as the reverse complement.
TCTATTTTATTTTATAATTCTCGTGCCTTCGCAGATATCTTCCTGCCGATGATCCACATCTTGTCCTAGCCTTGCTCTCGATTATAAATACAGTTTATAATATTTTTATTGTATTTCCACTCGAAACCATTAACAAAGGTTCTCGATTTCTTGATTAAAAATTTGGTAGAATTATTCATAAAAATCGAAATTTACATAAACGTTCTAACGAGAATGGGAGTAAATCACTTTATTTAATTACTATATTACAGACGTTAATTTCTTCATATAAAATTTTACTCCGGAAATTCTTCATTAATTTATAAATTCGATAATACGTTATTGTTATCCTCTTAAGCGAAACTAATATTCAGAAACAACGCATACTTTTAATATTAGAAACACCTTTGTTCTCGCCACCATTTCCGGTGCGTGTATACGAGCCCAATGTTAGCATTCTAAACACCTAATCCATTCCTCTGTAGATTTAGCGAACAAATGGCTACAGAAAATACAGTCGACTTCGCTAGTGCGTTCCATTGAAGAATCTTCGTTCCTTTTCGCATAAAATAACGGTCCCTTTTGTTTCTTTCCGCTTTGTTTGGAATGCTGTTTTCTCTTACAAGGAGCTGCGTAATCGAATTAAGGCTAAGATACCTTAATTCGCTTAAAATTTTAGATTCTCCCGAATAAGTATCTTCGAAGTTCTCCGTTTTGCAACAAAACTCTTGGGAACTATAAAATATGAATCAACAAGAAAAGATTAATTTACTAATGGATAGAAAAAGTAGTTTCTCTTTGATAAAATTTTTCTTAAATAACAATTTATTTTTCCGTTGAAATGTGATGTTTCTTGGACACAGTACACGTTACCATAATGCAAATGCAACTAATCTCCGTCATATTGTCTATTTTATCATTGCATCAATTGTCGAATGGTAAAATAATCTAATTAAGAAAATGGAACGCAGACAAAGGTGAATATCCAATGTTCACATATTTTAATCCATTTCTCATTTGTAAAGCTTGATCTTCCTCTCAGAAATCCGTAATCTCCTTATTACAAAACAATCTGCATCCGATTGTTAACAGAAGTGTTCGCGTGTACCGCAGTGCTTATCATAAAACAAAGGTGAATATCCAATGTTCACATATTTTAATCCATTTCTCATTTGTAAAGCTTGACCTTCTTCTCAGAAATCCGTAATCTCCTTATTACAAAACAATCTGCATCCGATTGTTAACAGAAGTGTTCGCGTGTATCGCAGTGCTTATCATAAAACGATCTCATCATTATGTGGTCGACGAACGGGTCACTCGTCGTTTCGGTATAAATAATATAAATTATTCAACGCGTGTTATTCCGCTAATGTAAGTAAATTTATGATTTATGGACGGCAGTGTACATTCGCCGGGCTGCTCCTCGCATTTCCTCGGTTTTCTACATATGTATGCGGTTCGGGGTGCGTATTCGCGATCGCGAAAACTTTCCCGTCCGCTCCGCGATGCGACGGAAGTTTCGGGACTCGGAAGACGCGACGACCGTTTCCGCGGACTTTTAGCATTTCGAATATCGTAATGGCACGTGCGGCATCGAGGCGTGTTAGAATACAGGCCGCATTGTGCGTCGGATGCGGCTACGATCGGCCGACACTCGCCAACTTTCAGAATAATATTCGGTTTCGCGGTTGATGCGCCGCGACGAAATCTCTCGAGCGTGACAGTGTGCGCGGCACCGGCGCATTTAAATGCGGAATCTTTGGTGTCTGTGAGGACCGGCTAAACTGAACTATCGATTTATGGTAACGTCGCTTCGCCTAGCCTCGTTTTGCTCGTAGCGTTTAAATACTGTTGTTGCGTTTTTATCCCTTCTCTTTCTCTCTTTGTTTTTGGCTTAACCCCCCTGTTCATAACCGATTGCAGGATTCTCTACCGTCTACGCTAATCAGGCTTATCGAAAGCTGCGTGCGTATGTTTAAATTTAACGCGTGGTCCAAAATTCTATGATTTTTTATTCTATTTTTTATCATGCTCCTAGTTTCTATGAATGTTATCTATAAATTGAGAACGTTGCTTTCAACGGTGCACTACTACCGGATTTTTATGAATGTGGTATCTTCAAAACTTCTATGGAAAAGATGAATTTTTGTGAGATTTTTCGAGATTTACAATTTTTTTTAAAGATGATCGCTTTATTCGAGAAATCTGGAAAGTTAAGCATTAATCACTAGACTGCGGATCTTTATGCATTTACAGCAAAATTCGGTAGAGAAATTTTTAAAATTGAAGATTGCGATATATGAGTTCTCCTCTATTAAAATCATTAAGGAAAGAAATAACATCCAATTCAGTTTCAATTCCTTGCAATCGATGCAGACAATTTTTATTTTTCGTAACTACCACAATAAAATAAACGTGGTCATCTGATAACTTCAATGTATAATAAAATCAGTACTTTTAAGATACTAGAATTTTAAAAAAATCGATTTTGCAGTACAAAATTCGGAAAAATACACAATCGTGTGCGCCATTCGATAGAACGTTCATGAATTTTTCGTAATATTGTGTCGAACAGTTTAGTGATTAACACTTCAACGTTAAGGGATGTTTGTTGCTTGCTGTTTTCGCGGTATTCGATGTGTCGATCGATATTTTGCAGCATTATCAAAGGTTCAAAAACCTCGTAAAAACGATAGGCTCCATTAATAGAGAACTCGGAGTTCCGAAAGTAGCGAGGAATCCATCGAGCGAGTCCCGACAACTTTTCCCAAGCAATTTCTGAACGAGGTAAGACGCGTGCAGAAACATCTATAGAAACAATAAACGGTCTGCGAGAGTGTATCAATGTATCCTGCCGGTTTTCTATATTTTCCGTCGTCACTTCCATTCACGGTATCGCACGTCCGTCCTGTTTACCGCGCGACGCCTCGGATATAAAAATTTTTCGTTTCCCCTTTTCGAGCGGAATCTCAGCTTCCCCGCAGCGCGCCGTTTCCTCCTCGGGCTGCTTTATACGAGGCTCACGCGCACGCCGGAGCTCTATATTCGCGAACTGGAAGCTCCTCGTAAATCCTGGCAGCCATAGTCGACGCATCATTTCCATATAGATTCTCTTGCGTAGGTCTTTCCATTTACGGGGCATTTGCTTTCCTCATCGCCGATCGTGGCAACCATCGCTCCGCAGGAATTTCCAATCGTCGTGCACGAGAGATGACAAAGATCATCCTCTAGTCCCGAGACGTGTAATCGTGATCTAAAATCGCCGGAAAAAATCGCAAGGCATTTGCAAGTCGGCGACACAGAGTCGGATGGAACAGGATTTGTTGAAAGTGGAAGCTTCCGCCATTTTTATGGGACCACGCTGTCTCGTATTTACTGTACCAGTTTATTCTATTCTTACTTTACGTCGCTTTTTGAACAGACGAGACTGTGCGATTGATCAATTTAACAGTTTATTTTGTTCCAAGGCTGACAGTGCTGTTTGTAAAATTTTTCACGATCGAGATGATCGACGACTAGGCTGCGGATCTTTATGCAAAATACAAATTCTGTGAGACAATCATACGACACAGAAGGTAAATAAAAATATTTGAATCCATGTAACATTTTCACAGTTTTGTATTTCGTATTCAAGCAAGATGTCCTTGAAATCTTCGGAACGCCTTCGCGCACATAAAAAATGTTTACATCACAATATATTCCCTTCTATACTATACAACTTTTATGGCATCCATATATCATTTATTCATGGTGAAGTACGGCCAAATAATTCGTTGAAAAATCATATTCATGACTAGGGTTGAATATGTTCTGCCAAGGGTAATTGACAGTGCAGTATCGTATCTTTGTAAATATTTATATAAACCTGCGGGAAACTCGACGAACAAGGATTAGAGAAATGTTCAAAACGTTCGTGACAAAAAATAGTAGGATGAATTTAAAGAATTTGCGTGTAAAGAAATCTCACGGAGAATCGGCGCGTTCTAGTCAGAAAGCGTAACAGGAAAATGGGATCGATGGAAGTCGGTGGTAACCGGGCCGGAATCGTAATTCCACGTTCGTTTGGAATTCAGCTCAAGGTATTGCGACTCACGACGTCGCATAATCGGCGTCTTTCGACAATTCCTCCGTCGAATTTCCAGCGTCGCCGGGGCCCTGCCAGGACAGGCCGAGACCACGAAATGACACCAAATAACAGCCGCGTGCGGTGAATAATATTCGCGGCGTGCCGTACCCGCTTTTCCACCACTGTAAATTCACGGGAATTTATCGCCGTGCGACCACCATATAATAAATGGAGGGACCCGTCTGGGTGGCCTTTTGACAAGCTGAGAAGACTCGGCCGTCGGGCCATTTCTTTTTCCCTTCGATACCGATGAAAGTGAAATAAATGGCGGGAGACGCGATAGCATTGTAATCCCATGTTAGCTCCCGACTGCTGCAATTTACCGTCCTCGCATCCTGGCCAGCGCGTGTTCCATTTCACATTCTATTCCTTCACGTTCAACGCTTGCAATTTTAAGCTCGCACCGTTTACGCGACATTGAAAATTATTTTACAACCAGACAGTCCAATATAAACTCTGTACATTGGCCCATTAGGAGAAGATATTGTTTATCTCTCTGTGGCCGTGGATTTGTTGAAATACTCAAAATACAATATTTTCCCCGGAAAATAAATTTTTTAGGAAAAATATATGTACCGATATTTTGTTACATGTACAGTTAAATTATTCGTCTGCAATTTGCGCGATAAAAGGCGACAATATGTGGAAATTTGATTTTAAAAGTTGCATATATCTTAAATTTATTTCATTAATTAAGTGATCGAAATTTAGAAAATAGATTATTCAAACTTCGATATTTGTATTCGCACAATTTGATTTTTACCAATGCTGTTTTATTTTAGACAAATACATGTAAGCAATGTCCAATGAAATTCAAATGGAATTAAATTGTAGCGTGTCTTCCACTAATTTCAGCATACCTTGATATGCTCGTATATAATACCACGAGCAAATCCTTGCACTCGTAAATTATCCGCAGTTTAGATGCATTACTAATATATTAAACACGCCCAGATTTTAAACGATCGAACAGAGATCTATGGAAACTGGATCTTCAACGGATCTGGTTCATGCAAAATTAAAAATATTTTTCATCGGTTGCAACAGACAGAAGTCAAACAAAAATGTATTTCTCCAATAATTATTATATACAATTTGATAAAAATTTTGAAATCGACTTTTGGCCAACTAAATCAACGAAAAGGTCCACGGTGCGCTGTCCCAGCAACGCGAACATTATCAGTACACACTCGAACTGGCTGGCCGAGCAAATGCTTATCTAACGTTGCAAGAAGCACCAGCGTTGAAATTGAATAAACTCGAAACACTCTGCGAAATCGAAGGTTCGTAATCAGCATGCTTCCACGTGGATGACCGAGCTGACCGCGTTCAATGAACTAAAGAGACTAGCGCGTTACGCTAATTAGCCGAACGTACCGGAAACATGGCTCGCAATTCGCAAATCCCTCGACTGCTCTACGAGGTCGATACAAAGAGACCAGTCATCCGATTATAGCGTTGCTCGGCCAAAGGGAAGTATCAACTGTCGAGATTCCTTAAGAACGAGGAGTGACAGCCCCAGCTGCTACGTTCGGACAGCGTCGTTGATCAAACGCGAGTTCAACTGTGGAGGTATTAATCCAAAGAGGGCGCACACTTCTTCTGCTGTTGCTAATTAAAGTCAGTTTCGAATTGGCCGTGCTGTAGAATGCATTTGCGATCCACAACAGAGCCATCCATGCTTTCTTGTTCGGCCAACTGGGCACTTGTTCGTTCAAAGCATCGGAAGTAGATCGAGCGTGACAACTCTGTTTTCATCTCGTTGAAGTTCGTGCTACTGGAGTTCGGATTGAAGCACAACTTTTACCTCTCGTGGAAAATGCAGGTGCGCGAAGCATCCTACTCCGAAGAATTATTTTCGACTCGCTTCACCTTCCAATTTTTGATTATTGTTTTTAAATTGCACACTCGAAATGTCGAACTAGTTATTGCAGAATTTAATGTCAATTTGTATAGTAGATGACACGATGGATTCATGCAGTGGTAAGAATTAGCAGAATTATTATCAGAATTATTAATTCAATCTTGACACGTGTAAGTATGAACGACCCGATAAAGTTAATTCAGTGTTTGAAATTAGAGAAACATATTCTTATTCGGCTAACCTAGTTTTTGGAGGCAATCCTAGCTTTTCGGAGTGGTGGGAAATGGTCTATGCATCGTGACTGTTACAATTTTTAGGATTGCCAGACGTCTAGGCAATTTAACTAGATAATTAGAGGATAATAGAGAATCGTACGAAAATTTAGAATTCGGGATACTTTGGATGCAATTAATGTGACTAATTAGCTACTAATGAGGCTGTCTAATTTTCGCGAGCCCGTTTAAGCGTTGTGGACATTACCTTCCCATTTTTCATTTCATTTTGTCGCTCTGAATGGCTTTAACTGGCGTTTAAATTTAACGTATACTTTATGTTTGAGCAACGCCGGAATCGGAATTTGATTGAACATTAAGTGATACGAAAGAAATATTAACTGTTACTACACTACGGAACGTGAATAGGGCTTTTAATCGCTGGAAAGGTTTCTGGTTTATTCCAGTTTTCATAAAATAGTCTGTATTTCTTTATGGAAACGTGTGCTTTAAATGTCGACTTCAAAGAGAAAATATCTTGAATGATTCTTTCAATAAATCATGAATGCCTATCAGTTGAAGATATTTCAATCTCTCTTCGATCTATGGCAAAATTGTACGTGGCATTTTCTATATTTATTGAACCATGATCCCAATATTAAATGATAGTTTTCTGGATATAGACAAAATTAAATGATCGTTCGTCACCGTTTCCTAACCATTACTTGCATTACAAATTACTGAAGATTTTTTATTGGAACGACGATACTGTTATCGAATTAACAATGTCAATATTAATTAAACTCAATTGCATAAATTACATTTGAATTATGTTATAGTTAATTGCAAGCCATATGGTCGCTAATGACGTCGCAGTTAATGCGACCACGTTAAAATGAACTATGAAGCCTGTGAATATTCATATATTCAGTCACTTCTCAAAGCTTATTCAGAGCTCTGAAAACTCTAAAAATAAGATTCAGTTTATAATTCACTGTTTGTCCCAGACTAAGTGATAATGTAGATAGGGTAACTGTACCGATTACTGCGGTATCATGCTTCAATCGTACTTCATTTTACTAATTTATCATGAAAGAAGAATATGAATAAGCATTTTATGGAAGAATAATGTGTTCTGTGTTAGAAGAAAAAAAAATTGGTGGCCCAAAAACCTAACACAAAATATTGTGTAATACAATATATTTATTATTGAAGTAGTTATCTAAATAATAATAACACTTTCCCGTATGCGATTTAAAGCAATATAAAGAATACACAATAATGTGAACAACGGTCCTTTGGTGATCAAGATAGAAGAAAAATGGTTGTATTTTTATCTTTAATGAAGAATGTTTTCTTTCTAACTCTAAGACTTTAAAAATATGAGAATCATTGGCAATTTTGTGTGTCTCGCCAACGAGAATACATTCCCATTGAATTGTACAAATTGATTCTGGGCAAAATGTTTATTTTTACGTATGATAATCACATTGGAAAAAATCTTTTAGTGATCGAGATACAAGAAAAATGATCTTATTTTTATCTTGAATGAAGAATGTTTTCTTTCAAACTCTGAGATTTTAACAAATGAGAATCATTGGCAATTTTGTGTGTCTCGCCAAGGAGAATACATTCTCACTGAATTGTACAAATTGATTGAGACTAAAATGTTTATTTTTACGTTATGATAATCACATTGGGAAAAATCTTTTAGTGATCGAGATAGAAGAAAAACGGTCTCAGTTTTATCATTAATGAAGAATATTTTCTTTCAAACTCTGAGAATTTAAAAATATGAGAATCATTGGCAATTTTGTATGTCTCGCCAAGGAGAATACATTCTCACCGAGTTGTACAAATTTATTCAGTGCAAAATATTTATTTTCACGTGTGTTAATCACATTGGGAAAACGTACCGCAGTAAAACGTACACCCGCAGTTATTGGTACATTTATCCTACACAGGTTGCGTGGCATCGACTTCGGTTTCGATCCGCGAAGAATGACGCGGCGAAGTAAACCGCGGCCGGCCCGCGGTCGCAAAGAAGGAGTAATATAATTATTCGAAGGGAATCTCGTCCACCTTAATTAAGCCGGGGTTCCCGGAATTGGCTATCCAAAAGCGAGTGGATATATCGACATCCGAGAGCGTTCCTGTGGCTGCGCCCGAACAATACATCCATAGCTGTACAGTCCATTCCTCCAGGGTTAGGAGGTGCAGCCGGCCAGGCCGAAAACCCTATTCAATTATCTCGCTTGAGTACACCGGCTGTCCTGGCCGTTGTGACGATACTACCGCCCCCGCACACGTGAATGCTGGCCCCGCACACGCTCGCGAGCTTTCGGAGGAACTTAATTATATGTGGGATGCTTTATCGGAGTAAATAGTAACCCGGTTGCCGGGGCTATTGTGACAGTGTATATTAAGTTACTCGCAAGCCGAGTCGATATATGATAGCAGTGAGCTAGAATTCTACCTAATACGGTAATGGGTTAATCATTAACCGGCGCTTCATGACGATAACGGCTAATTAGCGCGATGGTAATCGGCACCATTCTGCTCCGGATGCTACGAACCTATCCAACGGCTTTAAATCTGACCGTTTCCGCCGGAGATGCTCCACGCGTGATCGTTTTATCTTCCTTTCATCCGATTACACAGATTTTTGGATCACAGCCGTCTCGTTAGCGACAAACCAGACGATCGTCGTCGCGAAAATTATCCAAAAGCAGGTCGCCTCTTTCGGAAATTTGGTACGTTTCTGGTTCGAGAAGAATGGAAAGTTTAATCAAATCGTCACGAGCGCGAAATCTATGAATCTCAGTTGCACACGAGCCACTGAATAACAGTGTATTGGACGTGGAATATAGCTGATAAAATGTGTTTTCATAAAGCGTTTGAGGTAACGTGCATCTGTTAAGGTTGTCAGTGACCATATATTTATAAAAAGAAAATAATAGTGCTTTTATACCAAGGAAATTTTTGATTTGGTGAATTGAATATCCTATTCCTCTTTCGAACAATTGATGTCTGCACATTGATAATACGCATGTAGCAAGCGTGGCCAACAATAGCTTTAATAATTCGTTCTTGTATATAAACATTGTTTTTTAGCGTTTTCTTCAGCGCTTGTTCGAGCCGCTACGATTAGCAGTGATATGGAAGATGATGATTGCTCCCGCCAATAGCAGGCAATTCGAGACTCTTGAGCGACAGTGTGGGCGCATTACAGTGAGCAATCGAGAGTTTAATTTTCCCGGAATGAGCGGAGCGTGCAGCGGATTCGGCGCCGGTTGATTTATACGGAGCGTGATTTTTCCGCGGCCGGGTAGCGCGCCGCGCTCGCAATCCTTCAGCCTCAACAATCGCACGTGACGCTTTTAATTAAGGTGAAATTCGCACGCGACATAGTTGGACGAAACAAAATGCTTGACGGAGCTGGAAGATCGATCGATGGGCCAGGGCTGCGCGCGTGTATCGCCGCATCGCGTTCCAATTTCAAACGCGAATTAAGCAGAAAATCCCACGTTCTATTCGGGCAATAATACGCGGCGACGAAATGCTTGATTACACCGCTGCCAGCCTGTTCCAGCTCTAACGACGGATAAATTACCCTTGACAAACGGTAAAAGGAACCGTACAAGTTGCGACTTATCACGCGTTCGATCGCGAACGACGATTGTAGCGTCTTGTCCGACGCCATTCTGAATGGAACCATAACGGCTTGTCCGGTAATGAATCGTGTTATAGTCAATTATAGATAATATTATAATATTTATTACGTACACTCCCGCTCAAAAATATATGCACACTTTGTTGCAAGTATTATTTATTTTAATAGCACCAAATTGTACAATTTAATTATTACAATCTCTTGAAGAAATAAAAGTCTCGTCGGCAGGGCTAATACTGTTTCAATCTACGATGATCCATTAGCGTGGTTTGCTGTCTTCTCAAGACAATATGTAATAATAATTATTAGTGAGATATCTGGAAACGTGTAATTATGCAGTAAATAATAATGTTTGTTATAAATGCATAAAATTCGCGGTGTACTAATAAATTATTGCTGAGATTAATTCTCAAATACTGTATAAAGCAGATCGCATGAAATCTGATTATATCCCTTGAAGATTCTTTTTCTTCTAGAAGAATTGAACAAGTGTCCACATACTTTTGAGCGGTAGAATATATATAAATATATAAAAAAATATAAATATATAAAAGAAAATATATGTATATATATATTTTATATATTTTTTATTATATATTTATTATATATATATATGCATAGTATATGTATGTAACAAGTAGAATTGGTTGGCCATGGTCAGATACGTCAGACTGCATTGTCAATCTCGATTTTCTCGAAAACAAAGCTTCGGACGAAAAAATTTTATTCTATATTTTCGACTTATTTTCTCGCATAGAATCACCCCAAACTTATATTTTATATTATACCTTGTACATAATACTACTTTATTTATATTTTATATGGTTTCCTTCCTGGTATTCAATACTTGAAATATTTATTTTCACTATTTATATCCTGTTTACGTAGTACAAAACAAAAATGCGATATTCTTTGCTGAGATTTAGCTTCTTGAAGTTCATAAATAACGAATTGAGTGACAAGTTTAAACCTCCAAGTCATCGATTGGGTTATTTAAGAGCAATCGTAGACGTTTCATAAATTAGTAACTATAATTTCATTACTCGTTCTCCTTAATTTGTATGAAATTTGTATGTACGTGTTAAATATGACATCACGTTAAGGCAGACATTTAATATATTAAAATAGTATGAAGGTATAATCTCAGTAATTACAGAGCTCGGTTAATAATACCTAGAGACACCGAAGGTTTATGGTATAACTTGAATGTAGGACCTATTCATTTTACTGATATGGGTACAGAATCTTGTTACATTATGAACCACGGTACTTGTAGCATTTGAGTGCAATAAAGACTCGAATTAATTAGATATAACTGGAATAGTATAAAGTATAAACTGGATACGAAGATAGATACAAATGATGTTCGAAAAGTGTTGCTGATTCAATTATGAACATTTTCTTGACAATTCCCAGCAAAATGGTGAAAACACTGTCTCTCCAACTATTATATTAATAAGAATGTACATTTCAGTTTCATTGCCTGAATGACGAAATAAACTCTAGTTCCATTAAGTTCCGGGTCCGTCCAAGTTTTTCAAAGTTTTAACGTGCCATAAACGCGCGTACCGCCGGCAGTCTTCTAATCATTTATGTCTTCGAAACATGCTTGTAAAATTTCATGTGTCGTTTAACCAGTCCGCCGATTATCGAGCCCACGGTTCAGGGGAGTTTATGGCCGCGCCATGCTGCGCTTAAACAGGACGTGGTTCGGCGACGAGACAAACGATAGTTCAACACACACCGCGACCATTCTTCAATTATAGTTTGCACGTATTGTTAACCGGTAAATCGTGGCGTTTGTGGGGCCTTTTCGTTTCGCGCAGTCGTACATATCTCGCGGGCGCGTTGTTTGGGATCGTAACGCGTAATCGAGTAACACTTTAACGGGATTTCCGGCATCCCCGAAGCCCGATGCACCGCCGCGCGCTGCCACCGATTTAATCAACCTAATCGCGATCCTTTGACCCCCGGAGTTCATAGGGCGGGCGAAGGCAACCGGTGTTTACAATCGATAGCCCCGTTTCGACCGCGATTTCGCGTTGTTGTATAGGTTTACTATGTATACCGTTGCCGAACGATTGCGTTCCGAGCACAACGGAAATACTGAAACGCGGCTTCGTGTTTTAACGATGCATCGCGTGACGCGAGGTTTTCACTGATTAGCGACTTTTAATGAATTCGCGGAACCCTCGGGAAAGCTGTTCGCGAACTCGAGTATTCCGGTTACCACGATCAAACACGGAATCAATATTCCCTTGTTAAGGTAATTGTCGTGTTCCTGGCCTTGCGTACGCGCCGACTCCTTAAGATCGTGATAGTGCGCCGAACTGTGGTAAATTCCTGATTATACGATCCCGTTTCCAACGTATACTGTTCGGATCCTCGAATATTATTCTGATAATGAGGAGTCGACGACGACACACGGTGATCTCTGGCTAATTTCACTTGGCACATGATGCGTGCAGTCGGGGGCAAAATTATCCCTCGCAAAGGTAAGGTCTAATGACACATAAATAGTAAAGTGGGGTCTCTTAGACCCCGACAAATGTATTTCGTAAATAGCCTCGATTTTAATGTTGGGATAAAGAGTAGCGCAGGATAGAAAGTAAACAAACAGATATAATTTTATTCATATAAAAATTCATTTGAATAATCTGAAGCCGAGATCTCCGATACCCCACATTACCTTGCGAAGGTTAAGTAAACATACCCTTGAAACGCTAACTTCTTTGAAATTGGGCGATTTGAGTTTCTTTTTGAGATGTTAGAAGGATTAGTTTACTAGGTATTAAAAGAATGAATTAACAGTTACCACTGGTCGTAATTGCGCTGAAGAAAGTAAACAATTTTTAACTTTTTGTCTGTGCCTATAATGGAAATTTAAAATAGACCTGTTCTGTCAAGTTAGAGTCAAGGTTAGTTAGAGCAACATTAATCCAAATAATTCAAACTTTGTTTAAAGGAATGAATATTTACTATACTAAGAATATTGTATGTATATTGAAATGAACTACACTATGCTATAGTATATTGAAATTTTCATTTTAGTGGAGCTCTTCATTTTATCTGGAATCTCAACGATGCAAGCTGCTTATAAATTACCTGTGATTTTTTAAGACCGCAGGTAATGATCATGGCTAGAGCACGAATTTGATTGATGATACAAATGAGCAGATTAAAAGAAAAATATTATGCTTGAAGATCCGCAGTCTGTCCAAACGTTCGATGGAAGATATGCCTCGCTGTTGACACGCTTGGCTGCGAAAGTGCTCCCGTGTATGATCGATTCAGTGATTCGCCTATTTGAAAATCGGATGTGCGAAGAGGCTCGCGTTTACACTTGGGGTATTAGGGTCGCCTAAGTTCGGGTGGCGACGTTTGAACCCGAGACGTCTGAGGCTCAGTAAACTAAAGCAAACTATCGCCACCGCTTACCGTTCTTGGCATACCAGCTAAACGCGTCACGGTTAGAGACAAAGCGGAAATGAGACGTGCCGGAAGATCAAGGGTACCTAAGCTGTGTCGTAACTTCGAGCGACAACCACCGTTACAACTCGAACCGTTTCTGAATGAGTTCCGTTGAGCCTCTACAGGTGAGTTACTCGTTCTTTTCAGACAATTTTCATTTCAGCCATATGCAGGGTGTTCGACCACAGGTGGAATAACATTTAAAGGGTGGTTCTCCATGACAATATAAGACGGCAATCAAGAATAAAAAAATTGCGATTTCGGCTTCGTTTTCTATTTAGGTTGGGAACTAAATTCGCCACCTTTTGTTCGTAATTCTTTTATTGTATCATTAAAACCTCAATCAGTGACCATTCCTTTTGAATTGTATGTATATGATTAAAAAGCTCTGAATCTTACGATCGATTGGATATAAAATACTCGTGCCTAAAAAATATATATAAATGACTTTGTTTGAGAACCTTAGTTGCCAACCTAATAGTTACAGTAAAGTCGCGATATGTTTCCCATCGCCGGTTACGAGCAAGGAGAGAGATCGTGTAGAGACACTCTTTTTTATGACTGCGTCGACCGCGCCGAAAGTACAAAGGATACCGAACGTAGAAAAGGACAACATGTAAACACGGTTCGCGCTGTCCTTCCTCGCGCCGGAAACTTTAATCGTCGATTAAACCAATAAACACAGTTGAAATTATATCGTGTTTAGTGCCATTTTAATCAGAAAAATGCCACAAGTAAGTTGATGAAAGTCCGATAAAAAAATAATGAAAAATAAAGAAGTTTTGTAATCGGATTAGTAGTGGTTCACACCGATATACCTGGCTTTGTGCCCCCCGCGGCGTTGCCCCTTAATGGGAGGGTGATCGTGGAGACCCTCGGGGTTAAGAATCGCGACTTTACTATATTAACAATTAAAACTATCCCTGAAATGCGGCATTTCGACCAACAGAGGTTACGTACGTCATATACGCGCGCGACAGTTATGGATCACGTGACAAATATGTACTCATGTTACGTACACGTGTAATGGTTAGTGGCAATTTTTTAATCCTTCATTTTCGTCTTATATTGTCACGGAGAACTACCCCTTAAATTTTCTTCCACTCGTAGTCGAGCACCCTGTATACATCTTGTAACATCAAATATGTATACATTAACCCTCGTCCGTCCTCATTTCCGAAACTTAATGTGTCCCTCGTGTGACAAATTGTCAAGTGAAATGAAACGATAAATAACTTTACTGATTAGTTTATCTAGTAAAGTAATCAATATTTACGCAACATATTGCTCGCATGTTGCCTTATCGTTCTCTGTTAGCATTGTGTTTGATGCGAATACGTGTCACCTCTTCTTCTCCTCTTCAAATTCACGCCAACTTTTGATGTTGAAAGCTACACATGTGCATCCTGAAGGATTTCTACAATGAATGCATAATTGTAGCGCAACAATTACACAACAATAAACCAACGGACAAAGAAAAAAACGTGAAAATGATGAGTGAGTTTCCGAAGGTCCCTTTGTGGAACAAATGCTGTCACATTTTTGCTGTTAACAATACTAAATATATTTCATTTTAAAAAATGGAAATTACAATGTTTCAGAATTGTTCTACCAATGGCAGAATAACACGATACAATGAACGCGACGCATGATAACACATACTCGTACATAGTGTGTGTATATGGGTGGTGAGAATGAGAAAAAAACATAATGAGATTAATGAAGTGAGAGGCAAAAATGTATGAAGGGAAATTTGTTAGTGTGAAATAAAGAAAAGAGTGTGCATGTTGGGTGACATGTAATATGTTTTGTTAAAGACATGGTTCGTTTATAAATATTGATAATTCCATCCACTGTTTGAACATATGCCTTCAAAACTAGTTCGATGGTTTCCAAAAAATATTGGAATGTTTTTCGGAAAGGTACCTTTGCGAATTTTCTGCAACTTACGAGTACGTAGAAACCTGTACGAAGGTAAACTATTTGTAGAGCGTTGAGTGATTTAAGAAAAAGTTTCCAACTCGGTTTGATACACTCGAGCCTCGTCACAGCTCGACGACCAAGCAGAGTTCAGTCGTCGAGCACCGCAGTTCAAAATTCCAGCCGAGCCACGATCGCGAGGAGGCAATATCGCGACATCGATTAGTTGCCATTACTCGTCACCGTAATTGAATCCGATTTTCAACAGCCGAAATGAAACAACTTCGACGGTTCCGCGCACACGAACGTAAAGACGTTACGTCAATCCCGATCCCTCTGCGACAACTGGGTCGAGATCGGCTCTAATTGGACACAATCTACTAGTAAACCAGAACCGTTCGCTGTCGCACGTAAGGGAACAATACACATCCGGCAGGAAAGTTTGTTTTAAAGACTCTTATTATATTTCAAGTGTTCTTTCCACGAATGAAACGCAGCTGTTCGCATTCAATGCCACTACGTTTCCCTTGTTCGTTAAAGCTTATTTATTCGAGTTTCGAGAACGACGAACGAATTTGCATTTGTCGATGGAAATTTTGTCAAGTGGATTAAATATAAAAATGTCAATACCAGGGTTAGTCGTCTTTCTTCTCATTGATTACGTGTAATTCGAAGGGGAACCGAATAATCTATTTCAACATTTATTCTGCTGTACCGTCAGCGTGTTATAAAATTATGACTAGACACCGTTGTTATGCGACTAGGTAAATATTTACAATTAACTTCAACTAATATTCTGTAACGATTAACTTATGCATTTATTAGAAAAATGAGGAATTAAAAACAGTACGAGGATTATATGTTTTTAGGAATATTAATGTATCGTCAAAAAGGAAGTTGAGCGTGTGAAAGCGAGTGAAATTTGAAACACAGTAGAAGGATTAAATGTTTTTAGGAATATTAATGTGTCATTTTCGTTAAAAAAATTTCTCTTTGACTCCTGTCTCTTGCGACAAATTTTTATTTTGCACGGAGGTTCGCAGTCTAATTCTGGAATTGAATATGATCCAAACATGAGCTTGTTTTTAACATGATCAGAAACTCGCAATGAGAGTCTATTTTCGCCACTTTTACATGACTCATTCAAATGTCCATTTCAGGATCAATTATTCACTTGCCGGTCCATTTCTACAATGAATATTCTCTGATTGCATAGTAGTTCCAGTCTGCATGATATATTTATTTGAAAGGTATTATGAATATATAATCCATAACTGCGAGGCAAATTTCGGATAATTCCGATCATTCTCTATGCTGAACCGTTGGAGAAATGATTTATGTAAGATCTGGTAACCTCTCGTATGCTACATTTATATTTACAACATGTTTATGGTAAAACTTAGGATATTCTCGATTCATTCTGAAGATCTACGATATATTATGTGTGACAATATGTCGATTTTCTATGAGTCATTTCGTTATCCATCCATATTTAGCGAAAGTATAACACATCGAAAAAATCCAAGCTGCAGTAACATTATAAAAATACCAATGTAACTAGCTACTAATAAAACTTAATTATTTACTTTCAGGTTAATGGTACAATAAATGGATATTACCAGAGTTTAAATTGCGAAAAAATGATGTGAATTGAATTATAATGCTTTGAAGAGTATGATCTTTTAGAAGATATCTGTAGTACGTTTACTTTAATGGAACGCCTTATGAGTTTCGCTCTGCAAATATAAGAAGTCGAGCTTGAGCTTACCAAACGATGAAAAAATCGGCGATCATCCTCGAGTCGGTTTCTAATAGCCATAAAATATCAATCGAGCTTTCTTTAAAGTCTCCCACGCCAACCGCAAAATTGCGCCGCCGCTATCGCAGAAGTTTCTACGATAAAATTTTCCCGGTGATAAACTTGTGTCTGAGAGATAATCGCGCTCGACTCGATGGCTCAGCACGGCCCATGAGAAGCCCACCATTATCGAGAAGCTTACTTTCCGTCGGAGCTTATTATTGCAAAAATATCCTCTCGATGTTTAAGCTTCTTTATAGGTTCCGAATAATTTAGGAAAATTTTTTATCGAACATTCGTCGCCACGAACTAAACTAAATTATAACCGAGGTTATTGAAAACAACCCTTAAATTCCCGTTTACAAATATAATGCTGAATTTTAATGAAACTACAATATCGCGATTAGACTGTAGATCTTTATGCATAATAAACATTTTCTTCAATCATTTAAGTAACTTCTAATCTTTCTATCGTATAAAATTTTGGCCACTCATATTTTTGTGGTTATACATTGTTCATCGGTGCAATTATAATTTTTTTTAAAACGTAGACTTAATGCTGTGAATTATTACAATTCTCTAAAAACTTTATATACTATGGTAAAGTACCGTATTGCGTATGTGTGTGTGTGATAACATGAAATCTTCAACTGACACCAAAGGTGTTAATGGTACAAAATTATTCAGTTAATTAATTTTAGCGTAAACGGAAAGTATTTTTACATCATTTTCTATTTCTAAAGTGATACTAAAGCAGAGAGTGAATTCCTTTTTATTGGAGTCACGTTCGATAATATTAGAATTCATTATTCACATTAATTCATTATTATTTATTAGAGAAGATCGAGATTGATAATTTATTATTCCGCTAGCTCGTATGATCGTCGTCATTTCAGCTAAATTTTCTAAACAAGAAGTAACGAAATTTGCTGTATAATACAATACCAGGCTTAAACAGGAAAATTAGAAAATTATATTTAAAAGCATGTGAACTGGAACGAACCTCGTTACGAAATCATTTTATCCAGCATTATCGTTTCACTTTGTACCATAAAATCAATTGTTCTTCGATGATGGCACCATTTTCAGATAATTATCTGCTGATAGAAAAAGACTGAAATATGTTAATTCCGTTTCAGAGCCAGCAGAAAGAAATCAAAGATAAATGCTTGCATACATTAATTATTTAATTCTCAATCCCTGCATTGATGAATTCTAATGCACTCTCAATAGTTCATCTGTACAAATTTGCATCTGAACATAACAAATGATCAGTGGACTGCGAATTTTATACAGGTATCACAAAAATGAGTAGATACATAGAAAATATTCCAAAGACTTAAAAATATTTGGACACTATATCTCGATTATCAATAAATTTCTTATATTTAACCGTAATAATTTCGTAAAAAATGATTGGACGACAATAAATTTGGATGCATTTTGCAGCCAGAATTTGATGTGGTTTTTCCTACGAAACGTGTTCGCCACACCACAGCTCACGATCGACAAAAAACCAGACGTTTCGTGATATTTAAAACCGACATCGAATTATCAGCTCGAATAACAATGATATCGGATTTGCAACGTTTCCGATCGTATTGCGTGCGATGCAAGGCCCGAGAATGCTCGGCCAGCAAATCCACGGGAGAATCAAGCTATTAGCCACGATCAATTGGTCTCGATAAATTGATAATGATTCCCCCTTTAATTCCACGGACACGAGTCTCACTTCCGAAGTGCTTCCTACAGGTAAACGTAATCAATCATTCGAGATCGGAGCTTCGTCAACAGGACGGGTGACGACCAAACAGAATAGAGGCTCCTCGACTGATCAGCGATCAATGACACGTGTTCGGAAGACTAGGGGAGATTAAAAAATATTTTAGAGGTTGAACAGGCATTCAAGTGCGCAAAGAACGTGCAAGAAATAAATAAAGAGTGAAAAATTGATCATGATCATTTTTAATTTAGTATAGACCTCCGTTTAATGTACACAAAATAGTTTTGTACTGTTCGTATAAAGTTTCACAGCCTGTTAGTAAATAAAAATGCCAGCGAAGGAATATAAAAACTAGGTTATAAAGGAACACCGAAAATTTGTAAAATTACAAGCATAGGGGAGATTAAAAATTATTTTAGGGGTTGAACAGGCATTCGAGTGCGCAGAGAACGTGCAAGAAATAAATAAAGAGTGAAAAATTGATCATGATAATTTTTAATTTAGAATAGACCTCCGTTTAATGTACACAAAATAGTTTTTTACTGTTCGTATAAAGTTTCACAGCCTGTTAGTAAATAAAAATGCCAGCGAAGGAATATAAAAAAATAGATTATAAAGGAACAACGAAAATTTGCAAAATTACAAGCATCTGCGGGGAGGAACGGTAACGACGGGATGATTGCAGAAAGTTCGGTGCAATAGATGAATCTCGGTCGACCTATGAGTATCTGAGCAATTCCGACAGCGTGTCACGATTGCGCACGTGTACCAAATAGTCACCGTATCTGTACTGAGAATTACACGGCCGAGATCCGAGTTTATCGAACAATCAGATGTTAGTATCCGTTATACAGAAACTGACTAAAGTTCTGCGCACAAGTTCCACCTATGTTCTTGGACTAAGACTTTGAGATTATATTGAAATTCCACTGTCCGAGCCCGAAGCTTAATCAACACCGTACACTAATTCCTGCACGGACAATTGCTTCGGCATAGTTTACATTAATCTTAAAATCACCACTACCGTTTAATTAAACTTGTGGTTGGTCAAAATATTCGATTATTGTAGAAGTTTCTAGTTTCGAGAAACCTTAAGACCTACTGTGGAAAAAAATCGTGCAAAAAAGAAATTCGCCAGCTTCTAAAATGTTTAAAAATTGTTGCGACTATGAACAATTGATTAACGAATTTGATACTTTTTATTTAAAGGACTTTATGTATGTGGCCATACATATATAGACGGCACTAACGGTCAGAAATTGTGAGGAGAATTGGCGCGAAAACGAGTTAAGAGTCTGTCTTGTGCAATATTAGTTATTAGTTTCTTATTAAATACATATACATTCCGGAAGTCAATCGGAATCATCAAATAAAAATTAAAGGAAGACAGTTTTGTAGCTTTGAACCGAAATCAGTAATGATTCAATAAATACAGAATAGACCTAACTCAATGATTAATTAAGTTGAGACGAGAGAAAAAAGGGCACTCATTGCTTTCCTTCGGAAGACGTCTCTTTCAAGGATTTTTACATAGTATCTGTCAAATTTCTTCAGATTTTGTAATTTCAAGAGGATCATTAAAGGGTACCTGAATGTTCCACGAATTTAGGAGAACTGCTTTAGATCTCTTCGGATCTCCAAACAACTTCGAGAAGGTTCTTAAAGTGTTTGGGCTAGGTCTGGGCTAGGTGTTATGTATGGGAATCTCATGAGTTAGTTCTGCTTAGGTCTGGGTTGGATCTTAGCACATTCGATGCTTCAGGAGGTCCTTTAGACGTCTTCTTGAACTTTAGACGGATTCCTTTGGATCCAGGAATTTCGAGGAGGTCCCTGAAGAGTCTTAGTTTAGCTTTAGAGGGAGTGAAGAAGCTAAAAACGTTGAGCTTAGAGATAGACCTTAGAGAGATCTTATGATTTCTAGGAAATTTTTAAGTCTAGACTAACATGGGTAGCTACAATTTGGCACGGTGTAAAGATTGACACAATTTAATAGCATCAATTTATTATTTTCGACTTAGTAGAAAATACAGAAAATGTTTATTATGCATAAAGATCTGCAGTCTGATACTGATGCATACCGACAACGTACTTGAATGTATAAGTTTGCAGAGTACTGTAGATGACCAGGTTTAAAGCGACGAAAACCGTAATTGTTTGTGCACATTCACAACGAAAGTACCCGGATCGTCTAAAAACAATTTCGAAGGACAAACCCTCGAAAATCCTTGGCCCTACGCATTATTTTGAATAAAGATCTGCAATCTGATGCTGATGCGTACCAACAACGTACTTGAATGTATAAGTTTGCAAAGTACTGTAGATGACCAGGTTTAAAGGGACGAAAACTGTAATTGTTTGTGCGCATCCACAACGAAAGTACCCGGATTTTCTAAGAACAATTTCGAAGGACAAACCCTCGAAAACCGTTGGTCCTACGCATTATTTTGAATAAAGATCTGCAGTCTGATACTGATGCATGCCGACAACGTACTTGAATGTACAAGTTTGCAGAGTACTGCAGATGGCCAGGTTTAAAGCGACGAAAACCGTAATTGTTTGTGCGCATCCACAACGAAAGTACCCGGATCGCCTAATAACAATTTCAAAGGACAAACCCTCGAAAAACCTTGGTCCTTCGCGTGCCTAGAACGAACCAATGAGAAATTTCGCGACTACGGGTCGCAGGTATGTGTAAATCCCGTGTCGGCGTGTGCGCGTCGCGTGGACACAATGAAAAGTTCGTCCCATTGTGGTGAACGCCTTGTTGGACAACGTTCGCCGGAAATAAAGGGTATCTCATACCCCCGGGCCAGGCTGTTCGGGCTCCCCGACGGGGTAGGAGAGGTCGAACGGAGAAAAAGGGTTAACTCGGCCCAAATACTCTTAGCGCGAGCCAACTGGTCGTGGTAGTCGGCAACTTTTCTTTGTTCCCGAAACCGGATGACCTCCCCCGACCCCTCCCTGATGTGCCTGCGGGGGTGGCTCCAGCCAGGTAGGTAGCTAGCAAACGGTACAGGAGACAATGTCCGCCTGGCGAGGCTGAGAAAGCCTTTCGCCGGGGAATAATGACGCTCGCGTTTGATTTATCTCGAGACACTCGCTCTGCCCTCTGACCGGAAGCACCACTCACGCGCGGGAAATTTATATTTCGATTTATTAAGCGGCTCGCGGAATCGCGATCGCATGAATCTCTCGTCTCGCATAAATATTCATTGCTGCTCGGATCTCTGTTTCGGCGTCGCACGGTGCGTTGACAATAGACGAAAATAAAAAAAATAACTCTCACGATATAAAATTATGCAAGATTTAACTGTCCCTATTTGCTAGTTAATTTTTTATTATTTTTTGTATATCTAGTAATACATCTAGTATATATAAATTAATACTTAATGAATGTTTACAATAAATTTTATTCTTACAACAATACACCGTACAAATAATACACTGTTGTTCACCTTCGCGCACTTTGCAACGAATTATCGAAACCATTGATCAAATTGAAGCTTGTGTACCCACGTAGCTAACAATAAGTTACATAAAATTCAATTAAACAGTGTTCCTTTGAATTTAGAAAGCTCGCACGTAATTTAAAAAATTGAAAGTCAAGCAACGCGGCGTAGAACGAAGAAAGGAAAGTGGGAAGCGTAAATCCAAGAAACTGAAGTCAACGGTGCACGTGATTTCCCGAGCAAGGAGCGCAGATAGGGTGTACATATAAATCGAGCAACATAAGCTGGAATAATAGACTATCGATTCCATTCCCGCGATACGACGCCGCCATCCAGCAGCCATGTTGTTTTATTTCATTTCCCGCCTCTATTCAGTGGAAAATTAATTGGCGATCTCGCCGGAGTTACATGCCGTTAACATCAACGATTCGGGTTTTCAACTAAACTGAACAATGTACACGTACCGTTGATACTTCATTTTTAATCAAACCTCCAAATTAAATTACTGGGAAAAGAGGAGGAACAAAAAATGTTCAGGATATTCGTGCAGGTTGATTAAATATTAATGAAAGACTCACGACGAGGCTGCGGATTTTATATGTTTATCTAAAACTGTAAAGACATTTAATTACTTTAATAATACTGCTGTCAAACAATTTAAACTTTCTGCGATTGAGATAGACAATTTTTATATTGCATAAAAATCCGTTCCACTGTACCTTGAATATTTTATTCTCATTTTGTAACAATTAATTTCCAAAAGAAACACTGTTAAATGAATCCTGCCCATTATCCTTCGAAACACGAACAATTAAAATCATTTTCAACTCATTCTAAAAATTGGAAGATTACATTTGCTGGTACTCGACGTGAACGAGTTTATGTAATAATTTTCCGGGAAAGTGTCTTCACGGTTTCAATACTAATGAAGTAATCCGAAGCTTAATCAGAAGTCTTTCGTTTGCGATCGGGCAACGAAAAATGCGAGTTGCCAGCTAGTTTCAATTACTGGAAAATGAACGGAACGAGTTTCAATTTCCGCGAAGTACCGCAGACTTACGACGTTACATCACGGAAATCGAGACCTCGGCGTGTAATATCGCGGTCACGCAGCGAGTAAACGTTTTCGTTGTACGAAGAACATAATTACAGCGGCAGAAAACGGTCGTACGAAATAAATTCGACGACGAGGCAACCGCTCGCGCCCGCGCCGCTTCTTTGACGTTGAGATTGCGATCCATTACCGCGTCGACGCTTTGTACGTTAAACGTAACGCCGGAGTTTACTTTCTCAACAAGTTTCTACTTTAGTCTTGCGGTTCTATTACGCGGGCGCGGCGTCGCGATACACAGTCGATCGTATATTACAAACTTTAGTCGTAACTAATGCCGCGCTTTGCTTCCACGTTTATTCAGTAAACGACTAAGACCCGTGGTATCAAGCACCGGGCACAATCGCGAGGCGAGAGCCGGCTTCCAATTTTCCTTTTCGTTATGGAACGCTTCGGCGATGA
This sequence comes from Lasioglossum figueresi, assembly GCA_028455805.1. NCBI lineage: Eukaryota > Metazoa > Arthropoda > Insecta > Hymenoptera > Halictidae > Lasioglossum > Lasioglossum figueresi. The sequence continues at coordinate 20,999,579 of CM052200.1, read as the reverse complement.
GAGCTTCGCCCGGAAATCGAGTCGCTGCCTAATCGATTTCCGTTTGCTCGCCGCCTGATTAGTTTAATCACGCTCGATCCACTTAAGACGCCGCAGTCGAGCACGCGGTGTTCATTAATCCGTGAGTTTGTTTTAAAGACAAACTCCGTTTCAGACTGCGCGAACTATTTCGACAAGGGAAATCGTTCTCTGCTCATTTTTCTAAGGAATTATTGTTTCATCCTTCGTCAATATTCGTGGATCGTTTCTATGCATTTGGAAAACTCGTACTATAAGTTCGTGCCGTTTTTCGAGGGTTTTCATATGTTAGTTTTGTCAACATACCTTTAAGTTTGTTTTAGGTATTTTCAGAAGATGAAGATATTTAAGATAAACTTCGTCTTCCAAACAAAAATTCTCACCTTTAAAACGTTGAAACCATTTCCTACAGGTACGAAATGAAAGCGCACTTTCTCTGTAAACAGATTATATATCGTTCGCGGCGATTGTTACTGAACTTCCTTTCCGAAATTCATATAACACGAGATGTCGGAAATGGATACGCATTTCGCTCATGATTTTCCACTGCTAGGAATCACTGTGTTCACTATTTCACGATCTCATACCCACGAAAACCTTCTGTAGACTGCTCCCGAACAGCTACGTTTAAGTGCATTGTTCCCTTATCGCCGTAAAGTTTATAAATCGTCGCATAAAATGTGTAGACAAAAGTCAGCACGAACTTATGGAATGACCTAAGAAGATGTTCGCAAGTTGTTGCAAATGGAAGTTAAATCTGCAATAAATTTTGCAGACAAGAAAGAAAGATTTTCATCTACCATATCATACACGAATATCCTAGGAAAAATTTAATGACGGTCAGAGAAACTAGATGCTTCGAGCTTTGAAATGAGTTCAAATTTATTATTAGACTGCGAGCCTTTATGCAAAATAAACATTTTCTTCGTCGCTTACAAGATGCAGGAACCGTATAAAAATTTCTTCTTGTCTTAAACAGTTGTAATAAATGAAAAATAACATTTGGATATCCTTAAATCGTCTTAATGTTTTTACTGTTTTATATTACATTCACCAATTTTTGTCGTAAACGCATAAAATCCGCTGTCTAATTATTATATTATATTTTGTAACGAAATTGTCAGAATTCAAATACTTTTTCAGGTATTACCATTAACACGATTTTTACTTTTCGCAAGAATCAGCAGTATAGCCATAACGTAGCGTGGTACCTCGTACCACAAAAACTACTTGAAATCTCAGTAGAGTTATTTATTTCATCGCGTTTCATACGCTGGCGAACGCGGAAGCGCATAAACTCCGCAGGCCCCTGAGCCCAGTGTGTGTACAGCGTGCGTGCAGACGCACATAATTTAGGGCGGAAAAAGTATCCAATGAAACAGAACGTATTCGAGAAGCGTTCCACATCCGACACCGTGCGTTTCTTTCAAAAAGCACGGCCAAGGTTTCGAGTTTCCTTGCGCGCCCACTGAAAGTCCCTTTGAGAGTCTGGTCCCTTTGAAGATCGTTCTACCACACGGCGGCGATTCTAGCTGTACAAAACAGAGACGAAGAGAGATAGAGAACGGAGAAAAAGAATGCCGATCGCTTTTGAAGGCCAACGCGGGCTTCGCTGTTCTTAAAAAGAAAAGGATGCGAAAGAGCGGCCGAGCGTAGTCTAGCAACGCGTAAAGTCGCGCAACGAGTCTCGCGTTATTTCCCCTGTCAAAACGGAAGGACATATTATCTTGCTATTTTTTTACAATATTTGAAATTTCACAATTTTTGCAATTTATGCAATTTTTGTTGCACTTCGCTTCTTGCTCCTGCCCACGCCTTCTCCCCAGTTTTAAGACATGGAAACAACTGTTGTGACGACTATTCGTAATCTCTGCAGAAATTTTTAACTTTGCATAGAAATCGGCAGTCTGTTTGCCCATTCAAGAAATATATCTTCTTTACCATGGTTGTAACAATTTAATCATCCACTGGTATTGTAAGAACCAGTTACCTACAGGCAGTTACCTAACGAATAACTGTATAAATCATTTTTCCAAAGTCAGATCCAATTTCCTCTAACAAACGGCCGAGTACAAAGTCCAAAAAGCTCGCACGATTTGTTTCGGAAAATCTGACGGGTGCAGATAGACGCCGAGTGACGGTCTGTACGTGCTAAGGGCTCGGGAGTTAAAAATGAAAGAGCGCCCTATAGAGCCGAAAAAAGGTAACCGGATTGTCGGGTCGAAAAAGGTAAAAGGGGACGGGGTTCGTGACCCGGATAACCCCGGGATCGCTCGCGCGAGGTTTTCTCTCAATAAATTTCACATCGATATCGATTGGGGGGTAAAAACGCAACGAGATCATTATTCGGCCGTTAGCCAAGAATCGTTAGCAAAACCGCGAGCATCGGATACACGTAATGACTTGAGCTTCCCTCCGGGACGGGTTGTCCCCGTGGAATCCTCCCCAGGTTCTAACCCATATCTGAAAACTCTTCGGCGAAAATCTTCGTTCTAACGATTTCGTCAATTTAAAGTTCCGTTTCGTCCGTTCTTCTCCTAACTTCCCCCGTGAAATTGTGCCGGCCGAAATACCGGAAGACGAATAAATGGGGAAAACGGACGAGATCGGGTTCGAGAGGGTTGATCGGGGTTGCAGAAAAATATTTGGGAAAAATTGTGGTACATGTATCTAATCTTTAATTTCTCGAGGACTAAGGTATCAGTAAGTGACCGATTTCAAATAACTAGCAACAGAAGGAGACTTCAATTAATAATTTTTAACTGTCGGTACAGAGATCGAGCCAGAAGATTCTTCATACAGTTTGTTTAAAAACGAATAACTTGTTTTAAAATTGGACCAGCTGTAGTTTCTTAGAGACGTTAGAAAGATTTTTAATTTTTTTTTAAATTGCTATTTGTCGCAATTACGAAGAAAAAAGGAAAGGTCACAATTTATCAATTTTTATTGACCTCTATTAAAATATTCGAGACATTGCACGTAGATTTCTGATACTGACTTTGCATTTTTCAAAGATTGTATTCCTGTTATTTTAGAATTATTGGGACGAATACCCAAACGATTGTAAAGTATAATAAATAATCAGTCTCGATGAATAAGCAACGTTTCGCTAAGGGTTTGCAATTTCAAACTCAATTTTTGGACCAAGGTAAATATCCTACTGAAAGTGGACATAAAAAAAATATTCGACAAGCGCTTTTTACAGCCGCCTGTTTTCGTGTTTACAGGGTGAAAACAGCCACTAAAGTCCGGCATGAAAAATATATTTTGCTAGATATCTTGCGAATTAATGGAGGCTGGGAAAAATTTTAAATGTAAAACTTGCGGTAGGTTTTTTATAAAAAATAAAGTGACAGCAACGATATTTCTGTGGATTCATAGCTGGCATTAGAAACTTTCTAAGCTATCAAAAAAACTATGTTTCATAAAAACTTTTATTAATATTGTCAAATATATTCTCACTGTTTCATAATAGTTGCGTAGAAGATCCTAAACTTCACCTATTTTGCTTGATACTTTAAATTAATAAATTGAGCTTAATTTATAGTATTAATTTGGTGAAATTTCATACCGAGGAACGTATCAAATTTTGCATTAAACAAAAATAAATAATTCTTCCGGTCAGAAACGGAACGAATCTTTACGCAAGGCTAAGCCAAAAACGTAAAATAATATTTTCTTGCTCGAAGTTTTATTTTCGAGAAAATCGAATTTGGAGATTCATCAAGTCTGATCATTCTACTTCTTGCAAATACTAATGCATGAGAATCTGGTGGATTTTCAAAGCCGATATCCTAGAAAGCGAAGTCTTGCTTCAACAAATTTTCTTCTACCTTTTCACCTTACTTCTTTCCACGGAATCAACCCCTTTCAAACTTTACCACGTAATCAGAAACACCTTGTATAATAAAATGGGTATTTTAACTTAATTTAAGCCGAGTAAAGTGAACGAAAATTTAATAACCTGATTTTCGTAGAAACGTATCTATAGAGTATTGGCCGATGAAATCTGTTAGATGAATTTTGTTTAAACAATCACAATTTAATTCAGCTAACAAGGAACATCGTTAAGTAACACACTAATTGTAATGAATTCAAATGTAAGATACGACGAGAAGATACGACATCCAATAACAAAATTCGAATGGATATAGTTTGCTAAAAAATATCGAACACATATCTTATTATTTACAATGTTTCATATCCGGGGAGAGCAAACAGTTTTCCACGATTGGGGATAGAAAATATATTTTATGAGATGTTTTGAAAACTATAGGATGTAGAATAACAAATCTTTTAGATTTCGTTTTTCGAATGGACAGTTTAATTCCCCTATTTTTCTATCTTTTACGAAACAATTCCTCAAGTTCTCCCTCTCTCGTGATCGAAGAATATTATATATTTAATAAACACTTCGTGATCATTATTATTAACCAATATAAATTTCATTAAACTCGGCGTGTGAGACGCTAGAGATGTCCCGAGAGTTAAGTAATAATGAAATATGGTGGGAACTGAGAATTCATCGTGAATAGGATGCCCGTCGAGCGCAAGGCCGTTTTCTTGCTGCGAAGAACGAGTTACGGTTTATAATCCCGAGCGGAAATCCTATATCCTTCACACGGAATATTCAGGATATCTGGTATTCGACGGAGCTAGGCCGTTACAGAGCTGAGCCGTTCATTATGCACGATCGAAAACCGATAACTTCCGGAAATCACGTGCCGGCGTGTGTCGTCGCTTTCGACACGCGAATTTCTGGGACGTCCGTCGCCGGGCACCGCGACGACCATCGTCTCTCATGTGTGAAGCGTAATCCCTGTGAGCGCGGAAGCTTGAATCCGAAACGTGAACCGGCGGGAGAGAGAAACGCGGTGCGTCTGTCTGAAGCGGAAAAATTAATCTCATCGGAAGAGGTTCCGCATGAGAGAGAGAGAGAGAGAGAGAGAGAGAGAGAGAGAGAGAGAGAGAGAGAGAGAGAGAAAGAGAGAGAGGCCGTTTTGTTTCCGCTCCGGAACGACGTTGATCCTCGAATGCCTGACAGCGGAAACCGATGGCCGGGTCACTGGCGACTCGCGATACCATTCGACTGATCGACTTCCTCGAAACACGTGTATATTATCGTACTCGTACAATTATTCTAATCTCGGTCCTCTTTTAGCCAGAGATTAATAAACTGTCATACCAAACTATCATACTAAAATATAAAATGACTAGATAATTGTAAGTCAAGTATTCTAAAATTTTGCACACATGGCTGCGTTTCAAAATATATACAGGGTGAATCACGAATCGTGATCAGTAGAGATTACTCTGTTATTAGCAGTCCGATCGAAATACATGGTTTCGAAAGAACTTTTTCCGAATACATAAAAGAAAAAGCAATTTTTTGCAACTTTTGCAATTTTTTGTACAATTTTTTAAATATTATGATACATTTCCGAATTCGCCTTGAAATCCTCTAACAAATAGGCGTAAAAAAATTATAGGTGTATTTGCATAAAATTGAATGTGAACTTGAGAAAATCATCTAATAACCGAGTAATCTACTGATCACGATTCGTGATTCAATCTATATAACGCAGTGTAACTTTTATGCAATTATCTTTATTATTATTTAAATTATTCTATGATTCCCGCAGCATATTAGTATTTTTCTTCGATTAATAATTCCAAATGTAAGATAAAAATTAAGTAATTCCAGTTTGAAACGTTTACAGTGTATCCACCTATTTTAAAAATTAGCATAAAGTTTACTGTCGAGAGAAATTTGTCTTGAATTTTCAAAGAATATCGTAGTATGCGAGCAGGGAAGATTGCAATTCTTTCACGCCAATAACTTTCAAAAGTGAAACGTAATTTCTTGCTGCGTGGATCTTATCTATCTACAGCACGGTTAGTTTCGTATGCAGTAAGCTGGTAGCAACGTTAAGGAATAAGTCGTAATCCGCATAAACGCAGTCGCTTTAATTCAAACCAGCCGTTACAAGGGGCGGTACACATGTAGCCATCACATCGAGCATCGTCGACCTGGCCTGAAGCAAGCAGATAAAGGGAGGTTGACACGTCATAGGTGCGCGTGTTCTCGAGCTCGTTAAACCGGGGTCGATATTCCCGAAAGAGGTAATGCAACATCGACCTTAATGAACACATCAAACGACTGCACTTAAAACGGCAGATCGATGGAGATCGATCAAGACCAAGGGTTAATTAAACACGACACGGCCCTTACCCTAGGTAATTCCACTTTTTACCTACATGGTATCCTAATTCCGTTGCTCCACGAAAATTGCGTGCTGCTGTTCAAAGAACGAGGAGATACTATTTCACAGATACATTTTGCAAGCTTCTCTTGATAGACAATCTTCATGGAACTTTGCATTCTCGTGTGAATAAACAGAAACTTAATTCACGAATTTATATGTATACACTCGCGAAATCATTTTTCTTAATAATTATTTATCAACGTAGTAGATCAGTTGAGAACTGATTTACAATATTTACGTACTCGGTGATTCGTGTGACTGCAACAGGCGATATGTTCTTTCGTTTAAAGTTAGAGAAAAATGTTACAGGAAAGAACTTGTCTATGAAAATTCACACGAAATTCAGGCAATTTATTTTCCAAACGAACTGAACGTTTTTTGCGCATCCCGGACGAGCAACAATAGCAATAGTTCCAGCCAAACAGTGCAATCGAGAAGTAAGATCGCGCGGTCTTTGCATTTTCAATATTTGCGGATCGCGGTTCGCCCGAATCCAATTCTTCGAGCTTGCTCCGTTCGGGAAACGGCTCCGACCGCTATCGTCGCCCTGTGCTGAAAATTACAGTCAGGAGCAAAAAGATGCGACCCCTACTAATTTGTTCATTTTTATTCGATAGATAACATTCAGTTGGTGAAACTAAAATGTTGCTCCGTATGAATTTATTTAGACAAAGAAACTAGTTGGAAAAAATCATAGGACTTACGTTTGAAAAATGGAACGTATAAAAAGCACCAGTCTTTTAAAATATTCAACATTGTGTAGCGCCTCCTTGAATTTTAATTTTCTCAGATATTATTGAGGATAACACGCATTTTCCAAAAACGGATACCACGCGTAATGTCCCGTACAAAAATGTACTGATACGTGTACAATGTAATTGATTTGCTAAAATGTTTTTCCGATACGATAACGCAGAGAAACGTGTTCCTATCTTTTTGTCTCTGAGCGTACCTTTGCAAACGCTGTTTGTATACCTGTAACATTGCTGGGGAACTGTCCACGCATCCTCGGAACCGTTCAATTCCGTGTGCAACACGCGCGCGACTGCTCCGGAGCGACCGCTATCCGAGCGCAATAGCGATGGAAGCGTCATCGGAGCGTTTCCGGGTCGGAGGAGAGCTCGATTTCTCCGGCGGGCACGGAAACACCGAGTTTTCAATGCCAACGAACGACCCTTTTTTTGTCGACTCTCGCGATTCTTATCCGGTGCACACCGGGCTCCGTCGAATCTAACGTGACTCCGGGGCATGTCCGGGGACACCGAGCACAAGGAAGAATGGAGCGAAGAGGGCTCCGAGCTGACAGAGCAGGAGGGAGAAGGGCTACATTGATTGGCTCCTCGAGATCGCGATGAAAACGAGCAAACGAAACGGACAAAGCGTTAAAGGTGACCAATGAGATTACCCGCTCGGCCCTCTAGCTTAAATCCACTTTTCGAGATACAGTAGGACCCCGGTACAGTAAAGTCGCGTTATTTTGAAAATTACTGTATTCTACACAGAGAAATATCGTGTAGGGATATAAGGGACTTTTCATGAGTGAAAGTACAAAGGAAGTCGAACGTAGAAAAGGACAGCATGTAAACACGGATCGCGCTGTCCTTCCTTGCGCTCGAAACTTTCGTCGTCAGTTAAACCATTAAATACAGTTGAAATTACATCGTGTGTAGTGCCATTTTAATCCGAAAAATGCCACAAGTAAGTTGGTGAAAGTCCCATAAAAAAATAATGAAAAATAAAGAAGTTTTGTAATTGGATTAGTAGTGGTTCGCACAGATATACCCGAGCCGAGATCAGATTACGCGATATGTTTACACTGCTCGGAGACCGAGGTAGCTTCAGCTTCGTGGCCCCTGCGGCGTTTACCCTCGGTGGAAGGGGTAGGCACGTGACAAATTCTGGGTAGGCGGTCGCTGAGAGATAACGCGACTTTACTGTAGTTGTACGGTACGGAAAAATCCTGCATCTAATCTGCACCATACCCTGTTCTATTTCACGTTTTCTTTATAACAGAATCTCGCTCGTTGCAATCTTGTTTATTGCAAGGAATTCTTGTTTGTTGCCATCGATTCCTGCTACGAGTTGTTGGAAGTTCTGAGACTCGTAGTTCGTACGGAGTGGGAAAGTGGGAGAACACGTATCGTGATTGGTCACCTCTTTCGTTGCACAACCTAGATTTCTGCACTCACTTTTGGTCCCGTTTCGTGCAACTAGCGAGGTTCTACTGTAGCTGACACGATGGGTGAACGATATTACGGACTTCCATTGCATAATACGTTATTATCAAGATTTTAATCGTAGATACTATTGAACGTTTACTAAAAAAGCTTTCATAAGAACAGTCAAACAATCTTTGAAGTCTGGATTTTGTACATAAATATTACAAATAAATAGAAAATATTTAATTTGATATTTTATAGGTTCTCGACAAACTAAAACTTGACTTTACCTGTTTCCACCTATATTTCTAATGTTGAAACACTTTGGAACAAAATTTCCACAGTTCATGTTTTAGATACGACTTATACAAATTTCTAGGACTGTTTCGTTGCCTAGCTTGTACATTGTTCGTCTGATTTATAAAATACTGTTCCACCGTTTCGTCCAAGTATTCCTCGAAAACGCTAACTGCATTCTGAATAATACTTTCTAAACCGTGTTCCCTCTCTCGTTCTCTTCCTCTCTCTTTTTTCTGTCTTTCTCGCCGACAGAATTGAAGTTCGGAAAAAGTTACGTGCCTCAGAGAAATCATCGGAAATTCCAGGTTGAAACGAAATCGGAATTGAAAATGGATTGCGGGACAGTGGGATGGTAAACCGGGCGAATATCACGTTACCCCGGGCTGAATGCTGTCGGACGTACCCTCGGCCGTTTTGACGTTTTAACCCAACCCCGCTGTAAACTGTTCCAGATATTTGTTTGTGGATCGAGTAGACATTTAATCTTCGCCGCCCTGCCCCTCACGTAACGATCCTTTACCGTTGTCGCTTGTGTAACGGTAACGCGTACCCGGGAAAATTCATTCTGCGAGAAAAACTGACTGGAAAACAGCGACGTAGTTTTTTCCCCCGCCGGGAAAACATCGCTGCAACTGTTACCGATACGTAATATCCACGCCGAGCGCGATGTAACGCGAATTCCTTTTTTTTTTATCTCGTCGAGAAACTTTCTTGTTGATTTTCTGATATTCCATTCTTGTTGATTTACGCGTTTCCCGCGACTGCTCGGCCGAAGATTGTTTGCGCCGACCGATGAATATCGCAGATTTTAATGGAACAAGTCGGCTAACGACGATTATTGTCTTTTTTTTCGGCGTTGTTTGTTTCGACCGCAACAGATTAATATTCATTAAACTTTTTGCCGGTGGATCGCGCGGAGTGCGTTTCCCAGTTGCCGTTCGGCGAACGACTTTTCGCGATAGATGCCGCTGTCGCAATACGAAATTGTTTTCTAACGTGTCCTCGACACATCGCTCACTGAATCTATGAATCACCTTCGATCTATTAATCCACTTCACCAATGGTTTCGCTAAACAAATTCTTGTTATACCTGCGCGAGTTTAGAAAATAAGAGTTAAAATAACAGATAAGAATAAAATTAATTAGGGATTTCGATGTGATCTGCTTGAAAGCAACCTAATATTTGCACTAGTTCTTGGAATAATTTTTGGACAACGTACTACGAGGAAAGGATTTTAAACCCTTCAAATGAAAGAATTTTAATACATCCGCCCAGTTCCCAGATTATGCTATGTCAGATTGCAAATGTTTATATTGCATTATATTCAATTACACTTGGATATTGAATTGATATAGGAAACATAGCATGAGAATGAGAGTGGTGAGTGAGCGAATAGAAAAAATGAAAGATTAAACCATGATCTATTAGTAATAAAAATAATTTTTGAAAGAATTTAAGTTTAATAACTTACTTTAATACTATTAACCCTTTGCACTCGAGTGACGACTCGGAGGCGCCACTAATAATTCTGATACCATTATTAAAAATATTTGTTGCATTATTAAATTTGTATTTAATATGTTAATAAACCGCTGAAAGTATTGTACGAGGTATTATATCAGTTTTATATCGATAAAACTAAGAAAATCATATAAAATTGAAATATTTTAGGCCAGATAGCCTAAATTAGAAAGATTTGGTTTTTAAAAATTAGAATAGCACCGAGTGCAAAAGGTTAATAATAATAATATTACGTCCTCCCAGTTTAAGAAATACAAGGTGGAGCCCTTCCGTCTCGACTCTACGTAATGAAAGAGTCGTGTCAACGTTTAGAATGATTTCCGAGCAAGTAGTTCGCAGGCTTTACACGATTCGCCGCGTACGTATGCATAAAGCTTGATAAAAGGAAATATTAATGGTAGATTTCAGATTGCCCAGCCATATTTTCATAAATATATCCATTACACATATCATTCTCACGATCACTTTGGTCAATCACAGAAGCGAGTACATCTCTGCATCTAAAAACAGAAAAACAGCCCACGATCCCCGCAACAAAGCGACTTAATTCCTCATAACTCGCAGGGACCTCTCGTGCCGCCACAATCCCCGATAACACTACGGCCGGGTCTGGCTAAACGATTCCTATTTCACTGTGACCCGCCCCGCGGAATGCAAGAAACTCCGTGAGCCACGACACAGTAACACGATAGCGTATATCACCATTTGAATCGACGTTTTTACAAGGTGACCGATTCAAATCTACCAGACTAACATGCCTTGTTTCAATTAATTTCGGGACCCGCACGATTGCGTGCGATCAAGCCCTATGCCTCGGTTCGGCAAAGGGCCGCGTGGAAATAAATTGCGCGACGTGTTATCTGGTGGAAAATCAGGAGCGAATATCACGGAGAGAGACAATGTTGAACCAAAACCAAAACTTTTTATTATTATAACAGTTTCCTCTGTCCCATTTTCATACACCTATCCAGAAAAATCACCTTTTTCACTGTAATTTTCATGGTCCAGTCAGTTTAAATGGACAATATTCTATTATGTTAGAAACCTTTTTCGACGTTTCCGAAAAATATAGTTTTTTGACTTGCGTCGCTTTTGTCGCAAGGTTGCGATATAATAATTTCTTGCTTGACGAAATTTGGAAAATTTTGCATAAAATTGCAAGTGTCAACATACTTTGAATTTTATAATTTTTATAAGATATGTATAAAAAATGTTCACCTTTGTGATAAATGCTATATCGATAAAAATGTATTTAAAGTTCCACACTCGGTTGAAAATATGTTCTATAGCGTTCTCAATTTTCTGAATATGACTATACTAACTTGAGTTTATATCAGTAATAAGCGAGGTGTCCCCAAAAAATTTCGAGTTCCTTAAACAGGGCGGTTCTTGAGATCGTTTGAAGCGACGTTTTCATTTGCAAAAATGTCCGCTACGACTTTGTTAGGGAGTTACTAACGATAAACACGGACAAATCTGTGCGCGGCCTCGGCGGCAAGTTTCACTGAGCGTAGCGTTGGCGCTGCACCGCGGTAAAGCAGTGAACAAAAGAAGGAGCAGAAATTGATTTAAATTGAACTCATTTATTCAGCTGCAAATGCAGTTACTGCTTCGAAATGTGTGTGTGTCGCTGGACTATTCGGAGACGAACTGCATAGCGGACTATAGGTGGACGACAGTGGCCAAAAACCAAGAGACGTACAGCCAGGTCAACAAACTGCACACAGCTGGAGGTAGATTACAATCGTGAGCTTCGAATTCACACGTCCTGAACACTGAATCACCGGTCAAAATAACGATTCCAGATATTTTATTTCACAACTATTAAAATACTAAAAATGATTTCGTAAGAAATGACTGTACAAATATCTTTGGTAGAGCACACATTACAATAGGAGCCGCACAAAGTCTACGTAAAATCAATCTTGCCATTTTGATAAGGGAACATGTACCAGTTACTGTTAAGGTTCGGCAGGTTCAGAGCGATAAAGATGGTCTCTCCACCTCGATTTGCACAACACTGATTTCAGACAAGACTTTTCTGGAGACTTTCAGAAGGGGGTATGCATGTCAAATGACGGGGTGGCAGACAAAAAAACAGAACGCAGCAGCTCTTCTCGTGTCCCGTTTTTTTTGTACCACCCCGTTGTTTGACAGGCTTAATCCCCTCCCTAAACGCTTCAGAAAAGTCTCGCGTAAAATCAATGTTGTTCGAACCGTGGCAGAGAGAACATCTCTAAAGTTGTGCCAATTCGAAACTCGCGGTTGTTATCTACCACCGGTTGTGCGGTTCGTTGACCTGACCGTACGTCCCTTGCAGTTCGTCTCCGAGTGGCCCAGTGATATACATTTCGAAGCAGTAACTGCGTTTACGGCTAAATAAGTGAGTTTTTAATTAAATCGATTTCTGCTCTTTCTCTTGTTCGCTGCTTTACCACGGCGCGACACCAACGCTGCGCTTAGCGAAACTCAGTGTTTTTCACTTCAAATCACATTAGAACATTTTGGGACGCCCTGTATAGTGATTCCGTTCTTCTCGAGCAAATTTTGATTTTGTTATACTTGGAATAATTTTAATTTAAAAAAGAAACTAGACGTACACATATGCGCCAGTATTCTTGAAGAGGTTAAAGAATATTCGAATACAAAGAGTGCTCGGTAGTTCTATTGTTACGTAATAAGTAAACAGCGGATTTTATGAATGTATGGCAAGAATGAGGAAGTGTAATTTAAAACAGTTCAAACACTAGAAGAATTTTGAAAACGTATTCTTATATTATTTTCAATTGATTAAACATATTAAGAATGAAAATAATTTTCTATTTCACTCCAGTTTGTTGCAATTCAGACAATTTTTATTTTGCCTAGAGATCCGCTGTCTAGTAATAAGTTACATTTCCGTGGTTCATCGCACGCGAGCGGTTCGATTCCATCGCTAACACAATCCTTCGGCATTACGTATCTATTTCAAGGCGACGAAAGTCGCGGGATCGAGAGTGGTCCTCGCGACAGATATAAGGGAGAGAGTGCAGGGGTAGATAGGTATCTGGTTACCCGGAACACACACGGATTCCCGACTTATGGAGTCTTAAATCTAGCCAAGATATCCCCGATAAGTTTCCGCGGTCTATAGACTTGCCGGACAGTTTCTTTTGCTCGTTTAAAGAATTACAAGGCGTGCCGGCTACCACATAACCCGCTAGTTTCGCCTTAAATAATCCAGGCAAAACCGATCGAGCGGTTTCTCAACCGTCAGCGAAAAATCGTGAAAATCGCTACCGGGCCACGCCCCCTTTCACGATTTCTACGTTCCGCTGATTTGAGAACGGCCCGGGAAGAATTTTATACGATTCCGATATCGCTGGGTGTATCGTAACGTGTGGGATATTATTTTAGGGGTGGATTCTGGCTGCTGGCTCGGCGAAAGGAATATATAGGGTTTTCTCAATACCGCCCTCATTTTTGTCCCTCTATTTGACCCATTTCAATGTGTGAAATTTCTTGCGTTTTAATGAGTGTACACTGTGTGCAGAGCTGACCAAGGTAAACATATTTGAACGAATATTGAAAATTGTTAATGAAATACTCTTGTACGTATGAAATAATATTTCCAGATTAATTTGACGTGTGAAAATAGTTATTTGTGTTGGGGTAAAGAAAATTTTTAATTGAAATAGTATTTTCTTAAGATGTACTGGAAATAATTATTGAAAATACTATTACATGTGTCTAAATTTCTATTACCTATTTAAAATTCTGTTTCTTACGATTAATATTTATGATTCTTTTTTTTACTGTTTTATGTTATAAAGAAAATATTTACCTCAATTAAGTATTTCGGGTTTACATTGTAAAATGTATATTTTAAATACTTATTATATATTTCTAAAATTAATTAATATTTCATTCAGTGCAGAAATAACTGACTATTCCGTAGTTGAAATATTTGTACCCATGTCTGGTGCAGAGTATCGCTGAAATTTTTCCGGGATTTCCGGTGTGTTCGGGTTCCCTGCGAATTTTTTCGGGATTTTTGATACTGTACGGAATACGGTTTTCGGGAAACCCGAAAGTTTCAAGATCCCGTCCCAATTCCGAACATCGTTTCCATTCTCGTCCCGGTCTCGCACATTTCTACTATGTATATCTTCAAATATCTCGGAAACTAACAATAAGACCGAGCGACAGGTACATTTACTTTTGTAAATATTTACCCATTAGAGTCTTGAAACTAATTTTCCGACGCATATTCGAATATAAAATGTAATCACAAATAATTATAATGTGTGAAATCAAGATTAAATATTATTGTACCATGCATTATTGTGATTTAAGATAAAATATGCAGAGAGTGAAAGCTGTATCGTTTCCTCCGAGTCGTGTTAACCATTATGACTTCTTAAATTTCAGATCTAAATTGTACATGCTTCGTTCAACGATTCGTGTAGAAAAATATTTCCTGCGCGGAAATGTAATTCGAATTCCTTTCTCGTTTTTCCAAACATTCTCTTGCTTGTTTAATTAAAAACGCCCGGAAGAAGTTTAAACCGACGAAACGAAGAAATTTGAATTTCAATTACCTCTTTCCAAGCGTCAATTCGTTAGTTTAATTAAAAGCTTCCAATAACTCCTGAAGAAGCTCCTCGTTACATTTCGCAAATGTTTTTCATCGTAACGGATATTGAAAAAGTGGCTTACACGAGATACGGATCTCTATTAATCTTCTGCCGGGTGTAATTTGTATTTTTTATTGTTTCGAGTGCAGCTCCGAAATGGAATCTGTATATTACGTTACACGCCACGTATCGCTTATGGTATTTTCTCTCTCGCTCTCTCTCTCTCGCTCGCTCTCTCTTTCGGGTCGTTCTAAATGAAACCGTGTATATTTTATATATTTTCATTTTTTTTATTTCCATTGATCCTTCCTTATCCAAACAGGATGGAAATGAGGGGAAAAAGAATTTCCATTCGATTTTCGCGCACACACCAGCCCGCCTGGTTTTTTGCCGCACGCTAGATCACGTAAATTTCACATCCTGGCAATAACCCGATTTTCGGAATAAATAACATTCTGTTTGTTAAGCCGACAACTTGTTTGCCGCAGATGCATGCTCCGGGGTACGAGTAATTTTTTAATGGTCGTTATTCGCTCCGCTTGCGTCGTTCACCTATCATAAAATATTTTAACGATCGGTTATGCCTCGAGCAGCATCGTGTGACGAACTATTAGAAATTCACTGACAAGGAAACAACGGTGCGTACACACGCTTTGGAGGCACTTAAAGTAGGGTAACTGTACCGATTACTGCTGTATCATGCTTCGATCGTACTTCATTTTAAAATTAATCCCTGATTTATCAGGAAATAGTATGTGTAAGCATGTTATGGAAGAATGGTGTGTTCTGAATACAAAAACAAATTGGTGACCGTCAAAACCTAATACAACATAAGAAAATATTAAACAATAAATTCGATAACGTTTTCTACGTATTATTGCGGTCGAAAAGAAAGCATGTTTCAATTACTGCGTACCTGCGGATTAGAATTTGAAATATACGATATGCGATATAATTAATTTAAATGATTGCTGAGTACAGTCACAAACACATAACCTTTCATTAATTTTAACACGGTAGTACAATATCACATAAATAACTAAATACATTCTTTTAACAAAGATTTGAGTAATACTTATTATTTTGAGTTTGAAGTTGTTTTAAATTACAAGCATTGTGAAGTTTACAATATTTTGTCTTTCTTAATTCTTCTTCTTTAATTAATTCTTAAAATCTGCATTCTTTTTTTGTGTTTCTGAAGTTCTCAGTTCTATTAGTAGACCTTTTCGTGTACTTCACATTACTTTGCTTTTTATTCGTGTTACGATAATGTACCTAATGCTGAGCGAGAAATACATTCACATTGAATTGTACAAATTTATTTCAGGAAAAATATGTATTTTTACGTATTTTAACCTCATTGGGAAAAAATACCGAAGTAAAACGTAAACAAGCAGAAAGGATACATTTACCCTGTTTGCGATGGCTGAAGCACAAAAAGAATGTGATTCTACACGGTTATAAACGTTAAAACGCATCTGTGATTTAACAGCCAAATATTTGGGATCGTTAAATACTATAGGAATTATAAAGCCTTCGGATTTTGATATAAATATATCAAATTTATAATAGAACACTTTTGTCTGAATTAATTCGGATATGGAAAGCTCCACTACATTTCGATAAAAGTGAGGTGTGCAAAACCGAAAAATAACACCGCAAGTCTTGGGATTATCTTCTCAGAGTAATACTAATTAAAAAACATAGCACTGATTCGAAATAGATATCAAGTTCCGGATTAGTTTCAAATTGAAAAACTCGAATTCTAATTGGATTACTGTTTGGAATCGTCTTTCGTGGTTGTCACTATCCACGTAATGTAGTGAAATTGGATGCAGCCTCCGGATCAGTAATTTTCGTGATCGACTTTGAATAAAACAATCTCAAGTTTCCATTTTACAATGCTGATTTCGTTGCTACTTTATTCGTTGTTGTTGAAGGATACTTTTAGCGTTACGAATAGAGGTTTTATGCAAAATAAACAGTCTTTGAACTATACTTAACCATTACCATTCGAATGGCGACTCTGAGGCACCACTAAAAATTACTGTACCATCGTTCAAAATATTGTATAGATTATTAAATATATCGGTATATAATCAATTGCTAAACATTTAGATATTGTATAAGGTATTTATACCAATTCCATGTACATAAAATTTAAAAGATCATAGGCAATGGAAATATTCTAAATCGGAAGAAATGTTTAATTTTCGAGTTGAAATAGCTTCGAATGCAAAGGGTTAATATTGCAATTATTAATATTTAACAAGTCATCGAGGTGGTAAATAGAAACTGAGATGGTCGAATTTCATCTAAATTCTCAAATAATGAGTAATAATTACACAGTAAATAATGATTAGCATAAGTCTAAGTGGGATTGCCCTAAGGGAAGATCCTAATAGTTGACTTAACGGTTATACAGTTTTTTCTATCGCGTTGTAGGGAATTCTACCGTCGTAATAAAATTCTGTACCGAATTGAAAATTTTCACCGTTTTACTCGTACCCTGATCGTCGTTGTTAATCAACATCCTACACTTCAGAACATTTCGCATTTCGGTGTCGTCGGCGAAACAATTTTTCCGAGCTTCGCCTCGCATGTCACTCGCTCCACGTATAAATACATCCAGCGCTCATGCACGCGTGTGTCACGTAGAGGAACGTGTTCCGGGAGAATGTTATCTTTCTGTCACGAGATGTTATCCCGGAAAAATCTTGCCGTACGATAGTCGCTTGTTCCCGCAGTGATTCCGCGTGTACGCGAGGACCGGAATCGGGCTTCGGTAAAACAGTATTGTTGAGTCCAATCGGGGAATGGTTCTGTGCTCCTTCTGGACTCACGATATTCTACGATGAGGCGTGCTCGATACTCCAAGAATCGTCCAATTAAAATATTGGAGAATTTGATTTACAGTTGAACAGCGGGAGCACCAATTAATCCTTACGTCAGTGACCTTACAGTATTTTTATGCTACAATAAATCAATTTTTTTATGCTACAACATCATCCAAGAAAGTAAAATTTGTATACCATTGTCAATTCAAGTACATTGAATAACATCGTACTCGTAAAAACTTAATAGTTCAGTTATTAGTGGTTTAATTGTCCAAGAAAGTAAAATTTTTATACTAATGTCTAGATTACGGCACTTTATGCATTTATGGCGTTTAAAAATTAAAAAAAAATGGAAAACTTTAAAATTCCACAGGATTTAATACGATTTTTGTTTATTTTAGACATATAAGGGCTACTTTCACTGAAAATAAGATTTCATTTGTTCCCGCTTTCTTGAAATGTGCATGCAATAATTGAAAATTGCATAAACATCCGTAATCTACTAATGTCGATTCAATTACATTTAATAACATCATACTTGTAGGACTTTCACAGTTCAGTTATTAGTGAAAATTTAATTGTCCAGGAAAGTAAAATTTGTATATCAGGTGTACGAATCAATTCGTGGATCTCATAGTTAATTGTAAATTTATTTTGGATTAAAACCTTTTAACTACCATGTCGAAGATCTTTTGTAAGATGAAGTAAATGTATAAAAACAATTACTTTCTTAATATTTGTGAACGAGAATACACAACAAACTTTGAAGTCAAGAGTTAATAAAATTAATCGAATGGAACTTTGAAATGTTTAATGAGTTTCCAATTGACTTTGTAGCTTCGACCATCATTTTCACTTGCCCGTAGTTTTAGTGTTAACAATAACTCTGTCTGCACTGAAATCGATGGTAGTCAAATTGTAGGTCAATCGAATCTGCTTGATTGACCCGTACGAATAACTACTTTAATTCTGTAACTCGTTACGGGCCGGTTTCACGCGAATACACGCTTTATCGGGAATGGAGCATAGCACCTGTTATTTTCTCCAAATGGCGCATGATATAGAGTTATAATCAAATACACGTCGGTGTAATCAAGTTTGAGCAGTGAACTCGCCTGAAGCTGTCAGCGAATATAAAACGTTCACAGGTAACAATTGCTAGTCACTTAAAGCTAAACCGTAGATTAATTATAGTCGCCTTTAGCAAAGACAGGGTCAAATAATACCTAATTATTTCTGGTCGGGGACTACAGATTGAATGACACGCAGACTGTATGCTCCTATCACAGGACTGTGCACTGAATTCTGATTGCCAACTGAAGTGTCCTGATTTGCCCTGACTCACTGAATTGAAGTATCGTGATTGACACTGTATTGATTTCGGAAGCGTCCTGCATCGACACTGAGAATGTCTTGAATGAATGTCCTCAATGACACTCTACTAAATGAAAGCGTGCCCTTATTGGCAGGACAGCTGCATAGCGAATGACTTGAAAGTTTCTCTTGCGAGTGCCTTTTGCTAATGAAGATTTCGCTGAGACAGTTCGATTTTATAGCTTACTAAATTAAAATGCGGAAACTTCCTAATGTCCGTTAAACTGTTCGAAGTTTCCTGTCACATTCTATACATCGCGCAGCATTTAATTTCTTCAGACTGTCTCAAATAATTCTAGAAAAACACGTCGCCTTCAGGAAGCCGGTGTTCGCACTTTCGAGATTAATCGACGGACTCGTGAGGGAAGATGAGACTTAATTCGTGCTAATCGCTCGAAATCAAATTAATTTCGCCACCCCTGACGTCCTCTTTCTACGGACATTTAATTCAATCCGTTCGCGACAATCAGGTTTGGAGTACACTATCTTCGAAGTTCTCGTTCCCTATCTACCGTTGCCTTTCTGTCTTCATCTCTCATTCTCTCTCTCTACTTTCTACACGCAGAAACAGACATACTCTTTCCCGTTTAGCTCTTGTACGTGCGCAGATGGAAAAGACCGGTGAAATGACTTTTCTCACATCTGTCACTCCTGGCTTGGGTACTTAAAGCCGTGCTAGGTAATTAATAGACTGCAGATGCATATGCAATTTGCAATTTTTGTACAGGAATCGTGTACAGGAATCATGTACAGGAATATAGTACAGGAATATTGTACAGGAATATTGTACAGGAATATTGTACAGGAATATTGTACAGGAATTTTGTACAGGAATATTGTACAGGAATATTGTACAGAAATATTGTACAGAAATATTGTACAGAAATATTGTACAGGAATATTGTACAGGAATTTTGTACAGGAATATTGTACAGGAATCTTGTACAGGAATCTTGTACAGGAAGTTTGTACAGGAATTTAATACAGGAAAAATCTTATTTTCTGTGGTAGTACCTTTTTAGATCTGAAATAAATTAAAAATCGTACTATAAATTTTCATTTTTTGAAAATTTTCAAAAGCGATAATTGCATAAAGATCCACAGTTTAGTAATTAGTAAAGGGTGAGGTATTTCGATGAACGGTAAATGACGGTGTAAAGTATTGTGATAACAATAACTTATATTTAAGCTAGGAACTGTAGAATGTTGTGGCTTATGCGGGAACTGGCTGAAAACTAAAGACTAGAACGGAAAGATGATTCTTAAGAGATTTGAAGTTTGTTGTGGAGGTGTCAAAGAATAGTGGAAGAAAATTAAGGGTGAGCCTTAAATTGTTAATGTTATGGCGCCGGAAAGTCGCAGCAAAAATCAAGAGTCTCTTAGACTACTTTATTGCCTTTAGACGAAGTCTTTGATATTCAGTGTCAAATTCTAGATACATTTTCGTGGATCTCGCATTACGTAGCGTCTCAACAGCTCTGTTTCTCTCTCTCTCTCACTCTGCCTCTTGATCCTTAATTCTCCCTTTCTCTACGGCCGTTAACTCGAACTCCCGACTGATATCTTGCTTTCCGTCCCTCTTTCTCGTAATCTGTACTCTCGGCTGCCGGCCCTTCTCCCGGTTAGACGCGGAAATAGTTCCCAGTTTCGCGTTCAAACGACGAAGACGACAACGACGACACCGTACCCGGCCTGTAATACTCGAGGCTCCGCGGTTACATCGCGTCTGGAATTACCGCAACATCCACCTGGACCACCGACACCAGTTGTCTATTCGCGATTCCCGACAGTCCGGATCAACTACCATGACATACGTGCCGTCGCACAGCGGTTCGAAATCGGCGAAATTGGACCAAAACCTCAAAAATGTATTTTTCATTTACAGTACGATGACTCTATCGAAAAACCAAGGTACGATGGTCCTATAACATTGCCTTCAATCGTCACACAGTTTTCGCGTCGTGGACGTAGAGTGCTCGGTGCACAGTGAATTTACAAATTTACAAATGAGCTTGCAAAACAGTTGAAGACGAGCAAAGTTACTATTCTTAATTAATTAAAACTAAAGAAAACTAGCTGAAAAAATTCTTCTTAACGATTTACTCACCGAAAGCCTATTAATAGGATTTTTAATAATTGTGCTGTACCAGAAGAAAGCATAGAAATTTTCTTTTACATTGGAATCTTAAATGAAACTATTAGACGTCGTTATTGAAGGTGACTTGTTAATTCATAATGAATGTTACGTTCACGATGTTGCTGATTCGCGAATGCTTCGGATCTGTGCCCGCCAAATTAATCTTGGGCAAGTAGTTCAAATGATAGGATGATATAAAGACGCAAAAGACAATAATCGATTCGCACGACAATGAAACACGTTAAAAGAAGCGTTTCGGCCCGGACCTGCTAGTGGACTCGTCGGTAAGGCTGATCTAGCAGGTCCTGCCTTAAACGCTAGCGCACGCGAGGGGTTTTCGATTAATAATGACGCGGAATTTAGATTATTTGGACAATGAACTACCGCAATATAAAGTCTCGAAACTTGTCCTGTATAAATGACAAGACAACGGCCGGTGCGTTGTACTTGTCTAACCGAGGATTAAAAGATGGTGCTTATCCGAAAGCCAAGATGTAACTGTCGGAACTCGATTTCCTATTCGAACGCGACGAGAAAAAAGATATACCGATTGGTTCCTGCCGAACGTTGCATTTATCTAAATCTTAATAATCATTACTGTTTATCCTTCTCGCTGTTCTGAAGGAACGCTGGGAAGGAGGCGCGACGGTTCCCGGTAATATGACACTGCCTGTGACGGTCCGGGCGGTCGTTCAAAAGGACCAATTCCATGGTACATTGTTCTTTAAGATATACACATTCGAGACATTTGCCAGATATCTCGAATGGTCACCGAATGACCCTAATTTACGACATCTTCGAGGAAGACGTTTAGCCACGAACGTACTCTAAATATTGTTCCAACGAAATCTACGTCTCGTGTTCCTGCGCGACGGAACATGAACATTGCTGTTGCTATTGAAGGTACCATTAAAAAGTGTTTAGTCATGTACTATACATTTTTCAAACTTATGCAATAATCACCGGTCGGTAATGTGTTAACGTATGCATTCAATTTAGTCTCCCAGGTGTGAGAGACCGTATCATAAAATGTTCTTTTACGTTGCAATCTTACTATTAGCCGACATTATCGAGGGTGACTTGTTAGTTCACAATGAAAATTGCTGTTGCTATTGAAGCTTCCATTAAAAAGTGTATAGTTATGTACCATAGATTTTTCAAAATTCTGCAATAATCACCGGTCGGTAATGTGTTAATATTACTTATTTATAAGTACATGTTTTGCATAACGATCCACGGTGTACTAATCACAAGGATGTTGAAATGTTCTCAATTCTGAATCGTGAAGACGCTGAACCGGTTTTCGATCGCTGTTATTGCGCTGTTGCGGGTGCAACTCGCTCCTTCGATTCCGCTCCGCGATTCCGCTCCGCGCTAAGCGGTCGTGTCGTCGATGAGGCGTTCGCACAAATTCGGCTCTCCGGCCGAAATCCCGCCGTTGCGGAATCCTCTTGTCCGCGGCCACAAATGTACGCGTGACGAGCGAGCACGCGCGGCGAGACGGAACGTTCCGCTGCGCCCGGGGGTACGATAATTCAGCAGAAAAACCGCGAAACATTTGTCCGGCCGGCATTAATTCCGAAACTGCCGGCCGTTCCCAGCGAATCTGCATAAAACCGGCGAGCGGACCACTCGATAATTCGACCGATACGCGGCCCAGCACCGACCATCGTCGGTCCGGCTCGTCGCGTACGATCCACCATATCCTCTTCCCCTTATTTCATCGACTTTTTCTTCCCCCTGAACGGATCCGCGAACCACCCCGGGTTTCGACATGCGAGCCCGCCGCCGTCGTCGACCGTTTCAGCGCGACGCCGCTTATTGAAAGTCACATTTGTTCCGGCCCCGTTCGCGCGTTGTTACCGTTTTGCCAGCGCGCGTTCCGCGGCCGTTTTTTCCCATTTTATTCTCGAGTCGCGCGCGTGCATTTTCGGTATACCTCGAGCAAAGAGACGATGGTCTCTCTCTCCCTCTCTCTCTCTCTCTCGGATGTAGTCGCAGCGGAGCACTGTCACATTTACGAGGCCGGAATGGAAAAATTGAAAATACCTTCCCCGTGCCGGCGGAGATCAAAATTGTGGCCACGAGGAATTGTTAGCGCTGCGGGCTTAAATACACTGCTCGCCTCGCGGAAATTGCTGTGGAAATCAAACTGACTGTTTGTCGGACACACAGGTGACTGGAAACGGTAACGGCCGTATCGAAAGTGGAATTTTTAATTGCACGACAGTTGAGACAATTGCAAAGAATTTGATTAAAATTATTACATCACTGGATTCGATGCGAGATAGTAATTAAAACAGGATCGTTAGTTGAAATTTATGAAGCGCTCGTGCATCTTTCTTTCTTTGTGCTAGTTTCTTGGTTGTGTAGCAGCAACCTGTAGTACGTTAGCATTTATGGCATATCTCCATCGGAGATAAGAGGGATGCAAACCACTGCCAAGGTTGGACGAACCGGATAAAGTGAACCGACGATTTAGAATCGTTTCACCCGACCATTGTAAAATGTCTCTTGGAGATTTCGTATTTGGCTCTTGTTATTGGTTCGAGGATTATCTTGGGTTCAAGTATGATCTGTGTATGCGAACACTGAGAAGCATATAAGTGGGACAGAGTACTACTAGCCACAGACGTCATTCTGATATTACCATATTCAGTTTTATAGAGCACAGCGACTGACTCGGTGGAAACCCTTGGCATTCGAGTGGCGACTCAGACACGCCACTAAAAATTGCTGTACCATTATCTACGATATTGTTTACATTATTAAATACGTTGGTATCTAATCAATGACGGAAAACAGGTTTTAATAGATATATCTTTCCTTCCTCGATCATTTTAACAGGTTCAAAGTAAACAGTACTTATAAATTCCTTTAATATTTTTGCTATTCTACGCTTCGCCCAACCACGTTTAGCATAAATGCATCAAATTCACAGTCTAGTAACGAGGAATATGCGAGTTTCACGCATTTATAATAAAAATTACTAAAAATTAAAGCAGTAGAAAGATTAAAACAAAATTTAGGGCTATTTACATACTATTTGCAACTCATTAAAATGGCTGACATTATTTTTTTATCTGGATACTCTATATTGCAACCAATGAAGGCAATTTTTATATGCATTCACTGTCTAGTAGCGAGCACACAAATATCTGAATTAATAAGTTACACTAATTGATTCTAATTTATTTCGTGAATAGATTTATATAATTTGATGCAACTCTGTCATAATAACTAGATTATGCACATATTCGTATAACAATATTAGCGATTCGCAGGTGTAGGGTTTTGGGAAATATTCATTATTAAATAAATGGAAGACAAGAAATGTTACTGGTATCGTAATAAAAGAGGAAGACAATAAATGTTACTGGTATCGTAATAAATGAGGAAGACAATAGATGTTACTTGTATCACAATCTTCGAGACACTGATGTACGGCTGCTGTATTACATGGATGCTTGGTAGCATCGATACATTATACGTAACGGTTAACTATTATACAGTTTAATAATAACACGAACGATATAACGCTCCAAACAAAATCCTGCGAAATCTAGCGAAATTCGGCCAGTATGCCATCGAAATGTAGTGTGATTGCCTGCCCCAAAGACTCCGCCATTTTCCTGTCACCCGTTTGGCAGAACAATATTGTCCCACTATTTCCATTCGTGCCGGGGGAAGCGCGTTACTTCGCCGGGGAAAAAAGGATGCGGTGGAACAGTCTGAAGTTGCGAAACGCGAAGCTGAGAACCGAATTCCGTCGGGGCGGAGCAGCTACTAATTTTCTGAAAAAACGAGGGTTGTAAAAACCGGTTCTTCGCGAATTGCCGAGCTCTGTCCCGGAACCCCGGAACACGCAGGGGTCGCTCGCGTCCTGGTGCACCGCGAGGAGGAGCACAACAATGGCCACACACAACCGTCGTCGTGCGTTCGTTCGTTCGTTCGTTTTAATTTCTCGGCTTCTAATTAAACCGCGACCACCGAAAAAAAAGAACGGGCGAACGGAGAGGGGAGGGGAGAAATGGAAAGCTGCACGCAGGCATTTTTTCCATACGTTTCGCGTGGGCTCTGCGAAACGCCGACAGGTGCCGGAAGGGGTTGCAGAGACGAAACGGGGAAAAATCGACGAAAAAACGAGAGAGGAAGAGAGAGAGAGAGAGAGAGAGAGAGAGAGAGAGAGAGAGAGAGAAAGCGAGTGGCTGGGAAATATAAAAGGACGGGATTAATGGACTCGAATTGGAGTAATTATGGCATCCGGCACGGTCGATACTTTCTATCGGGGCTCTCGAAGAAATATCCGTCATCAACAGCCACTTGATATCTCGCAACTTCACGACAATTTCGCAAATAATTATTGTATGAGGAACACAAAGCGGCTTTCGAGAGCGTTCTCGCGTTTCTCTCAGAATCCAATTCCGTGCCGCCTCTTTCAAATCCCTTTGTCACCCACGATAATCCTCCGGTAGACGTGGTCGCGTTGACGATGTCTCCTCTCTGTCTCTCTCTCTCTCTCTCTCTCTCTCTCTCTCTCTCTCTCTCTCTCTCTCTCTCTCTCTCTCTCTCTCTCTCTCTCTCTCCCCTCCCTTCTCACGCTGTCTCTCTTTTCCCCGTCTCTCCTAACCGGCCTCTCCGGTCTCTCCGCTCTCACGGCCTCTCCCCGTTTGTCTCTCCCGTTTTCGCTTTACCCGTTTCAAAATTCCATTACCTCTTCCGCTTATGGATTCCATACTCGTGCCCCCCTCTCCAGCGGTCTCGCAAGAATGCAGGGAACGGTGAAAAAAATGTGGTCGAGTTAATAGAAGATTATGGGCAACTTTAATTTCAATTAAATCCTCGGAGGGATATAAATAGAATCGGCGACTGGCTTTTCCTCGCTATTTATTTGCCGGACGGCTCGGCTCGCTTTAAATAGGCCGCCGCGCCACGGGAGAGGGTTCGGATAAAAGAGCGGCGATTATGAAAGGATGAAGGAAAAAACGCGGCCGGAGATATCGGTGAAATATCGCGGGATCGATGTAGCAGAACTCGAATCCCCTATCTGTTTTTTTGCCCGATTTAATTGCGGATAATGCGTCCGTTCCAACGGTCCCTCCCCAACTCTCTTTCGGAAATATTATTCCAGTGTATTAGCATAAGCCGCGTTCAGCGTTGATACGTTATTAAATTTTGATCCGGCAACGTTTATGAAGTTATTCGAGCCGGCATTACGCATTTTATAACTCGTCCGCGTGATTAAATATTAATTTCGTTCCCGAACGTTCTCGCGCTCGATGCCGCGCGCGAGCACCGTTGGAAACCGTGCGTATTATTCCAACGATTTTTATTATTACGCCCCGTGTTACCTTGTTAGAGGATCCATCTCTTCTCCCCACTCTAGGTAGTGGTTAATTTTTCACGTTGAATCCACCGAGTTTCTCGATTACCATTCCACAAACAGACGCGCGAACGAGAATAAAGAACCGAAGATTCTAAGTGAGAGGGAATAGGGTTCCGACAAATAGGCCGGCTGGATGGAATGCATTAAAATCCAGGCGAGTTCATTTTCAGAATGTTGTGTGCTCGAGCAAAGAGTCGAATAAAAATTGTGCGACTGCGGAATGGAAACGTTTCGCATAATAAGCCGAAACCCCCGTAACGTCGCTCTCGCTTAACTGAGACGGTTGTTTTAAACCTTTTAATACGCACAGCACCGCGCGCGCAGTGCGAATTATAAATAAATTCCAGTAGGCATTTCGGAAATTAAATTCGTACAACTACGCGCGGAAAAACACCATTTTGCTTCTGGAATCGTAACTGAAAACATGGCGAGGTAAAGATGTATTATAGCATGCAACTATGAAAGCCTAACGAGCGTCTTTCGCACATGTGAAAATAAAAACATGTTTATGGGGAACGTTGAGCGATCTTAATTCTATTCTCACATTTCTCGATTGCTTCGAAATTAAAAAATGCGGACTTGTAACTGAGACAAGAAATTTGAAAACCTGTGCTAATTGAACAAAAATATAAATATCTTTAATGGTAATTTTGAAAAATGTGTGTATGGCTTGTCAATGGAAAAATTTGTAGAAAGTAAAAAACTATAAAATTGAAATTTCAATAATGTTCATACAATTTTTCATTATTATTTATAACTATTGCTACAACAAATAAAATTTTACTTAATTCCACTTCTTTGAAGTTAGTCTATAAATTATGAACTTGCACAAACATCTTCTTGTTCTCTCGTATCTCTATATAATATTTCAAACTAATATTTTTTTCATATTAAAAAGTGTAGCTCACAAAACTATTGTTTCAGTACCTGAAAAAGAAATGTTTAAACAATATTTTGTGCTACTAAGGAAGCAAATTAATAATATACATATTCAAAGTATTCCTTTCGAAATCTTTATCACCAGTCTGACTCGATGTAATGGTGCAATGGGTTAAAAATCGATTGTGCCCCTTGAAGGGTTAAAATTATTAAGAGAAGAAATACATACATTTGTATACGTCTGCTATTTCTAATAATTGACAAAGCAAATTTTTATTTTGCATGAAGATTCGCAGTCTAATTGTACCTGTGAAGAAAATTGTACAGTTTCTCTTCTCTGATTGTGATATCTAATATTCGCAGCTTCCTCGGAGGCGTCTTAAAAACGGAAGCTGGAGTTCGAAGTAAATAGCAAGAAGCGGGAGCTTAGCAATGGAGGTAGATGACGACGTCGGAACGAAAACTGAGCTCGAGATAAGTAACGCTTTATGCAGGCGTTACATGTAAATGAAGGGCGAAGAGAAGGATTCAGGAGAGAGAGGGAGAGAGAGAGAGAGAGAGAGATGAAGAAAAGAGAGAAGGAGCTTAGTTTTCGGGTGAGGAATTTAAGTGTGCTTCAATCTCGCCGGAATCTCTCCCTTGGATCCAGATCCAGGACCGTGCAGCGAAAAAATCTGATTCGGTTCGTTCAATTTCACCCCTGCGTCGAATCCCCTGTTTTACCGACGAAGTACAAACCTGGGGGAAAAAGTTCCAAAGTAATTGGACAATGGAAATGCAATCGACCGGCGCGAATTGTTGTTAAAATTCATCTAATTCTCCCGTGAGCACGTGCGGCTCACTTCCGAATGGGTATTACCCCCTGTTTTGTTAAAGTCACTCGATGAAATACCGAGTGGACCAATCGTGAAAACGTGAAATGGAATTTTTCCGAACGCCCGAAATTCGTATCGAAAGGTAACAGAACTCTCTCGCACACGCAATAACACACTTCTGTAAAAGGATACCAAAATAAATAGCGAACCGTTGGATCAAAATAGCTTGCAAATGCAACGGCGATGTGTTACAATGAAATAAATGCTCTCGAACCGCGATGCGCTCGCGTTCCACCGCATCGCAAAGTAGAATGCGATTACGATCATGCTGCCGATGCAAATTATTCTCTTTTATGAATGTATTGTTACGCGCTAATTCGATGAATTCGAGTCGTGGAATCTGATCGATACTCGAAAGAAATGAAGTCGTTCTGCTTTGTATTTTTCGTGGGTGGTATAGAATACAATTTTTTTCCGTAAACAAGTTTAAATTTATTCAATTTTACTCTGAAAAAAGTTATTTCAATGTCGACCAATATGACTGTTGCGAATTTTTTTCCATACGAGTGGCAAAACAAACATATCGACGAGTTTATCGATGGTTGTGGAAGAGTTTAACACTCTCGTAAACGAAGAACATGGGGGACCGAAAAGTTCAATTATCACCACAAAACAATCAAGAAACTTGTGATTCATTGACCGAATGTGTTGATTAAAATGGTGCTTCCTTTGACCGATAAATATTTAGACACTTAAAAATGAGACATTTCATGTACAACAATCTTGTACAATCCACGAGCATATTTAAGTAATAATTCATTACGTTCTGCCAACGTTCCGTTTTGAAGGCAATCGGACATGACAGCAATTTTGTAGGAAAGCAAACGGATAATTAGGAGGACGCTTTCCTTAGCGTACCTCCTAGTAACAGAACGCATTGTTTGGACACGCTCGTTTGACCTAACAACGTCAAATGTGCTGATTGCGAAAGAAAACCAATTATTTTTGCATCGAGGTACAACAAATCGCGACGCTAGAAGCTTCAGCAGGGGATTAGAGCAAAGTGTCGTTGGATTAAAGAAATTCCGAACGGGTTGGAACCCGTGTCTGGCAATTCGGTGAGGAAAGGAGGCGAGGAAAGGAGAACGCGTAAGTTCCTCCGCGAACGGCTGTCGTCCATGGGAGCGGAAGAACAGAAAAGAGCCACAGAATGTAGCGAGATAAGGTCGGCAAATTGCAGGCAATCTGGCTGATTAGGCTGCACACTGGTAATCCTACAGGTTCGAGGAAGGACCAGGACCAGGACCACGACCTATAACCGTCTTCGACCCCCTTCGACGTGTATTAGCCGAAGAAACGAGAAAGGGGCTGAAGTATCCGCCCCAGGGCTGGCTATGCTACATCCGCGGCGGTTCTAAAAGATTAGAGGATCCCCGTGGAAAGAGGTCGGCGAGTCGAAAGAAACCAGTCCATTTTATGCTCCGGATAGCCGATACGTTTCGTCTTTTTACTCCTCATTTCATATGCGCTTACACAGCGTTCGCCGTTTTTGGGGTTTAAAAGGTTCCGCCGCTCTGATACCGGTAAACCGTCCTCGATATCGCTCTACATCTATTTTACGAAATATTTTTAGTCCATAGCGACATACACTCCGGAGATATTCGCCTGAAGCGAGTGATTTCTTTCGCGGCAATTACGGAACAGCTTCGCTGATAGGCCGAGATCGCAGCGTTCGCCGTTTTTGGGGTTTAAAAGGTTCCGCCGCTCTGATACCGGTAAACCGTCCTCGATATCGCTCTACGTCTATTTTACGAAATATTTTTATTCCATAGCGACATACACTCCGGAGACATTCGCCTGGAGCGAGTGATTTCTTTCGCGGCAATTACGGAGCAGCCTCGCTGATAGGCCGAGATAATCCCGTCCAGCTAACAAGCAAACTTCGGTAATCCGACAATTCCAGTTTCTTCGAAACTTCGCAGATTTCTAATGAATCTTGACAGAAATATAATGAAATTTTTTGCTTTTGTACTCTTTAGCTCTTCCACGCCGGGAAAAAGTAATCTTAAAAATTAACTCGTGCTTTTCTTTCTGGAAAGCTTTAGTGTACCTTCGGAGGTGTTCGTTCGCAGGCACGAGGATTATTCATTATAATTTCAGTAGTGTTTTAAAATTGATGTGTAATTATGAAGTCAATCTCTTAGTCGTCGCGTTTTCCTGAGAACTGTAATCTAATCTGGTGTAACAGTTCGATACGATAATATTACGAAGAAATTATTAGGATGAAAATGTAGGGGACTTTGTAAGCTCACTAAAAAAGACAAACGATTAAAAAAAGTATTCATATTTGTAACATTTCGATGTAATTGTTTGAAAGTTCGTAAAATTACGACTATTACCATGGTTATAAAAAGAAAATGTTATTTCAGAACGTCGTCGCTATTCGAAAACGTTTACTTTATTCTTTCAAATGTTCCATACGTCTGTATGTAGACGTTTATGATTGACTGTATATTCTCTCCCGAATGTGTGGTCCATTTTACATTATTCAAAACAGTTTTTGCTCGATATATCTTTCGTATCTCCCATGCTCGGGAGCTTGGTGATCTGTCAGGTTGAAATTGCAGCCACGAGATATGAAAAAGAGCAGTAGATTTGAACAGTCTCGTAAACAGAAGATTTCTCTTCTATCTTCGTCCACTCATTTACAGGATCGTCGTGTTAGAATTACGACAGCGATAACTAAACGAATCGTTGAAATTTCGTCGTGACGCCTACTTTGCTCGCCAGTAAAAATCTAGTAGTTGTCGATTAGTACGGCATAGAATCAATACTCTTCTGAAAGACCACTTCGAGACCACTCAAGACGATAATAGAGGTTAGTTTATTACGATTTTATGGAGAAAACGACGATAGGACATTCTCTTAACTATCATTTTACGATGATTGGTCGCAGACAAATTTGACACAGATATTGTGACCGTATTACAATTTTCTGGTTCGATAGAATTTCTAGGAGCATTGTTCGTCCATGTCTTGCGTGTCTCACAATTATCAGTCACAATTGATTTTTATTATCCAGCTGTAGGAATGTAAACAATATTATATATTAATAATAAATGTTGATGTTCTCGGCGCTACGGTTTCGATCAATTTCTACTGATAA
>CM052200.1:20768860-20968004 GCA_028455805.1 Lasioglossum figueresi | reverse complement strand
TTATCAGTAGAAATTGATCGAAACCGTAGCGCCGAGAACATCAACATATATTATATATTATCGTTCTCAAGTTCAGAGCATCCATTACCTTTTTAAATAAATATTCATTTCGTTCTGTCCCTTGTAAATAGAGTATTCGAAAAACAGTAGTGGGTGATCCGAACTTTCGAACAGCAGTGAACACGAATAAGCTTGCACTATTCCTGCATTGCAATAATGAAGAAACATGATTGATAAACAGTTAAATGACATAGATCGTACATAGAGTGTACATAGAGCGTACATAGAGCGTTGTTAATAATTGTGGAAAAAAGTTATAATTAGAACGAAACAATGGAATGAAAATTGAAAGAGAAATTTCGAAAAGAGAACCAGAGTTGGTCAGTCACATTTCTGCATTAAAGAAGCAACAACACGCATGCTGTGATAATGTTATATTGTTAGATGAACACTCACCGGTGTTATTATTGGCGGAATTTGCATCCTTACCTGGAACATAGGAAAGCAGACGTTGTTTAACGTGATCAAGTGCCGTCAACGATCGTATACAACATAAATAACAACATCGATGTGAGCCTTGTATGTACCAGACACTAGACAACACTGTGTATTACGTTACACAGGGTGGGACGCCAATCTCCACGCAACTAATTAATTCTCTCGCGGCGTATATAAATTAACGGTGCTACAATGAAGCTATCCGATGTAAACGCGAAAACGTTCTCAAGTATATTAATAAGGCGACAGTAATTTATGCAACGCGGTAAAGCCCGGCGAAACATTAAGCATTTTTATCGTGATCGCGATTCCCCGCGAGTCGAGAAACGAGATTCCTTAATAGTTCTCCTAATTAAGCGGTGCTTAACATTTGCATTTGCGCTCGTGTGCTATCTCGCTCCGAGATGTGTGTATGTTAGCGCGTGTTACGATTTCGCCACGAATCTTGTATAGTGTGTCGGTAAATATCGCAATTGTCACTGAGAACTTGTCAATTTTCAATATCGTTGATTACGTGTTCTCTTGTGTAGAGTCAGGAAGGTTCAATGCGGATTTGATTGAGAATCCTTTATTAAATATTACAGAAATACATTCAATTTGGTATATTGCGCCGTCTCGTCTTACTTCGTGTCTCGTGTACTCGTGTTCTCTTAATCTAAAAACTCTTTAACTCTTATAATCAGAAAATCTTCTTGTCTCGTGTTCTCTTTTAAAAAACTGTCTCTACTCGTCAATTTCTCCGAAGACTGCCCTGACTGACCTACCTCGCAAAATATATATGTTATTGTGCTCTCTTTCTTATTTATCATTCGCACTCGCTTGCTCGATCGTTCACCCATCGCGTATTTACCTTTTCGGGTCTAACTGTCGGCGGTCAACCGCTGACCAGTTAGATCGAAAAAACGTGTTTTTACATAGTTCAACCGTCGTCGTTCATCAAATCTTTAGGCTCGACTTCCTACACTTGTAACTCTCGGACAACGGACGATTTTTATAGCTATATAATTGGCAATGCTTAGGACCGTTCGCAGCTCCAATTAACAATTTAAAAAAATTTATTTTTGATGATATCTCGCGTGGACACATTAGTCTTTCCGATATCCTGAATGAAACAGCTATTCGGTTAGTGTAATTGCCACAAATAGAGTAGTTAAATGACAATTTGGATGATTCCTGTGGTTAATGGCCTGTCAAGAAACAAATTTTCATTCTATTAAATTTTAAAATTAATTTTTCTTTTTATTTATTCATTTAACGTTGCTTTAATGGCAGTAGTCATTAGCAACGAGGTACAGTTTAGGTTTGTTTGGAGTTGGTGCTTCTAGGTAGAATTCTTATGTAACTTCTATCGTTTCATAAAAATTAATTAATAACGTGGGATCGAGGCGATAATTTTATTCTTGCGCGCAAAGCGTCTTCAAATACATACATTAAATAATGTACACTCGGTACATAGAAAATATAAAATGACAAGCAGAGATTCACGAAATAGAATAAAAATATGTCGGAAAATCTAAAAGTACAAATAGAAATTCTAGGAATATAAAATGAAATATGGCAACGAAATAAAGTGGTTGCAAAGCCAGCAGAAGTAAAGAATGGCTACACAACTGCTGGAATTCCTCGTATAACACGTGGAAACATGGAAACCATCAGTCAAGTGGTGTGACTCAAGATCAACAACATTTTTCATATTTATCTAGGCCATCTCTACAGTTCAAGAAAAGGAGCGATCTTCGACCTTACGTACTTTTTCTCTCTCGAACATCTTGAACTGCAGATGAGATTCGTACGAGATAATTGAACGTTTTCGATGATACACACATTATAAACGTAAATAATCAATATATTTTCAAGTCTAATGTGCTTGTAATTATTGGCTGTGTATTTCTGAAGCACACGCGCGTAAACAAAATCTGAAAAATTTCTAAACGATTTGTATGTGCCTTATAACTAAATAGACTCTGAATGTTTACGCAAAATAAGAAGTTGGTGCATCAATTGCAAAATACAGGAGCTGAATATAAATTTATATTCTTCGCTGATAATTTTAATGAAGGGGAAGTAATATATTAATACTCTTAAAGTCTTTCAATATTTTCACTTGGACAAACTTATCTTTGCAATATCCAAGACAGAATCGATAATCGTTGCTACCTTGTAAAATGCAAAGTGTTTAATTATTCAAAGCACTTCGTTATTGCCGCCGAAGCGCAGTTTAATTACACAACTTTCATTATCATTACGGGGACTTTGCGTGAGAAAATGTTCTTATTTTTCACCCTTTATCCTTAACTTTGAGGGACACGACGATGCTTGCGCTGCCTAACGAGTAACAGCGGGATCGCTTTACGTGCAACAGCGTGCACGCATGCAGATGCAGCGGAAAGTTTGTCGGTTACGATAGTGCAATTTTGCTCGGTGGTCTGGGTGGGGTGGGGAGAGGATTTCTGTGCTGGGACGCGCATCAGAGAAGAATTCCGCAGAGGATCCCGCGAACGCGATGGTACGTAAATACGTGGAACGAGTCCGGAGGATGAAATGCATAGCGCGATTCAACTACGGCGCACGTATGCGGAATGCGCGGACGCGACTCGTAACTGCATACGACTTCGAAAATCCGGCCGGGTTCGCTCGTGCTACTTATCTTCTCGAAAATCGAGCGAACCGCTCGACAATAGCATTATTCCCTGTGTCGTTCGCGTGTCTATCTTTGCCAGCGACTTTGCTCGTCCGACACGAACCCGAGCCGAGAGCGGTTCACCCTGGGACAATGTCCACCCACGAAATAATTCACGATCCGCGGAGAACGTTTCGCTTTTTACCTTTCCCTCTCTCTCTCTCTCTCTCTCTCTCTCTCTCTCTCTCTCTCTCTCTCTTTCTCTCTTCCTCCCACACTTTAATACCTTCCGCATCGATGCTGCTAATGTATTTATTAATTGCGGAATTTAGTTTCTCACGCACACGTCAAATAAACACGCATGCGACGCGCGTGCTCCGCGATTTATACAACACGAAATATCGTGATTCCCCAGCACCGGGATTTGGATTAACTCCGTTGTGAACGGATCGATACAAATATGCCGAAATATTTGTGAAATTTGAATGTTGGACGAATGGAACGCCATGCAGAAAAATATAATCGAAGCGTTCGGAGGATTAGAGATCGAGCGAGATTAGTTCCTGCTCGAATTTGACGAGAATGTTTTTTATTGTAACTATGGGAATATCGTGATGATTATTATTCCATTTTCGAGTTTTCAACATGGTTTTTCAAATTCGCGACGCTGTATGTAATATTGTAATATTATTGTTCCAACTCGAAATGTTACTAACATTTCGATATAATGTTTACACGTTGTAATTGGAAATACAGTAGGTTATTTATATTGTAGTTTTGTGTATGTACACATACTGGAATTGTATTTTACTTCGTTCGTCATGAATATGCGTCGGTTATGTTCAGGCTATTAATTACATTTTTGGTTGAATGTTTCTGCATACTATTTAACAGACCTTCCAAGAACTGTGTCATAAAAAGATTATAAAAGTCCAAGCGTTAAATAATGCTGGATCACATTAAAAACAAATTTTCTGAAATAGATATTTTAGTTTCTGGTTAGTTATAGGTTAGAATCTTGAACACATTATTCTCAACATTATTCATTTACAAAAATATTTAGAAATTATTCTATTTAGGGAGGACTTATTATGTTGAAATAAACTTATAAAATTTGAAAATATCATTGTATTATTTCCATCTTGTTTAAAAACACCAATATATATTATTTCCATCTGATTGAAATGATCGAACAGACAAAATTTTTTTATTCAGCTCCTTTTTCTTGTAAATAATGCAAAAATTTTGTTTTACATAAAGATCGACAGTCTAGCATAGAATGCGTCTAATCAATTAATTTGTTTATGCAATGCAGTAGTTCAGCGTGCTCTTGAGCGAGATTGTATGCAAATGGATGAGTTCCTTTAGATCCCCACGAGTTCTTTCTATATTTTTTCCTTCGCTGACGTGTGTATTTGCCTGTACAGTGGCGTCCCTTGATCGAAATCAGAATACGAAAAATGAAAGAGAAACAGATCCTACCGGAGGTACCGAGGACATCGATAAAGTACGGCCGAGCCATCACGGAGATTGCCAGAGATGAATCCACTAGCTGGTTTCGTGACTTCATTTATTTGTCCTACTTTAATGCGGCTTTTTTCACATTATTTATCTTAAGCGAAACCAGTATTTTTGTAACGTGGTACCCTCCCTGATAACATCCCTTGCGAATTAACCAAAGAATAAGGATTCAAAACTGTTCTATAAATTATCAACAGAAGCATAAAATAAATTTGATACGCTTGTTGAAAGTAGGTATACAGAATTAGCTTGAGAATCGCGAAATAGTACAAGTATTTCAGATATTCCAAAACAAATGAAAAATTTATTACACATTACAAATCAGCTTTTCAGCTGTTAAAAGACTATCGCCACTGTTAATACAGGCTAACAAGAATTAACACAGTATCGGCGTTTCGAATAATCGAAAGCAAACGTGGAATGTCAAGGGATATCGCATAAATATTAAAGAACATTTATCATTGATAAAGTCCAGGAGCAATTGCCCACTGCGTCAAATGAAAAAGTGAGCTTTCAGTGATTAACACATTCGCTGCCAACGTCACACACGTGCGACCAGCACAGGGGTTCCTATATCATGTAAAGAAAATTACATTAATTTCACGCGTGTCACGGAAAAGTTATAAATTCTCCAAATATGCTATGTGTTTCATAACTTCAAATAACTTTACCGTGGTAATATATTCATGCGCATTTTACAAGGGAATGCGTTACATTTAAAATATTTCAACAACGAAGGCGATCGCTGAAACAGAGTAGCAAACCTGTTGAAAGAGTACCGCTGTTATCGATACAGGTTAACAAGAATATCAGGTAATCTGGAACGATTGAGGAATTACAAGTGACATACTGTACTGCGAAATTATTGTTATCACTGGTAAAGGTCGAAGAGCGATTCTCCGTCGCGTGAAATTAAGAAGCGAGCGAGGCCGACTTATCAAACTGTCCATCAGAACGCGATTATTAGTTTCGCCGTGGGCACGGTAAAACGTACTTGTACATCGTTCGATCATGGCGTCGATGGATCGCGCTTGTCTACGGGAAGATTTATCAGCGGCGTTACGTCCAAATGGAGGATCATCGCGGGAACACCTTTATTCCGTTCGTCCCGTCCACTTAGGCGGCTCCTTTGTCACTAGACTAAGGCGGCGAGCAGGGAACGGGAGGGGAGGGGGTCTGAAAGAAAGAACGGGAGAGAAATGCAAATTGCAGGGGTGGGCGAAGGGGGTGGGCGCAGGGGAAGAGGGGTCGCGGTTATATTCCGGTCTCGTCGCTTCAGAAAAGGGACGAAAAAAATCGCTCGTGCAGGGCAAGGTCGACATTTCTTCTTGCGGATAAAATGTTCTCGCTGGGAAGAGCGCCAGGATATCTCTCTCGGCGGTCGCATTTACGTCTAATAAGAAAAATGCTGGATCAAGGGCGACGGTGTTGTGGTTCGCGCCGTTTATCTGATATTACGCACCGAAGCCGACCCGATCTGTCGACAAAACAACCTGTGCACGCGTGAACAAAATTTCTCTATCCCTAAATCGATTTTGCATCGCTAACGTTCCGTTTTACTAGGGAAAGATGGCGAGACAGATTGCAAACCATTTATTATGACTAGACTGCGGATCTTTAGGCAAAATAAAAAATGTTCGTAGCGATTGCAGGAAACAGGAAGCCAAATAGAAAGTGTATTCTTCTTTTAATTATCCTTTTAAGCTGAAACTAGTACGTTGATGTCGTAACCCCTGGTCCTACAATTTATTTTACGGTTTCAGCGATTAGAACTTGTTTTGTAAATCGTAATTTCCTAAAAATTGAGAAAATTGATATAAATTGTATACCTATATGTTCTCCGGTAGCTGTATATTAACAAACCCGAAATAGAATTTTGTTTCGGTTTAAAGAAAATTATTAACATACATTTTTATCATCATCTGTTCAGAACAGTAACATGTCCACTGCTTTAAATTGTACGTGCCCATTTTTGTCATAAATGCGTAAAATCCGCAGTCTAATTATGAAATGTATATTATTAAACAAGTCGTGTGCGAACAAGTGTGAAAGCGTGTGCCAGAATAAATTTATTTGTACACAACACAATGACCTTTAAGGTCACACAAGGTCAGAAATTTTCAGTTAGAGTCTAATGCTAAATTCTTGAAATGAAGAAGGTCTATAGAATTATTGTTCCAGTATTGTTCCAGTATTAAATATGAACAAAACTGGTTTCTTTATCGGTACAGGTAGCGCCGTATATTAAATGTATTTCGCAAATGTGTATTTATCACTTATCGATAGTAAACTTTAAAAAGACTATGGATTTTGCAAATCGATAGCTTTTCGTTGCCCGCCGCTGCTATCCCAGAACTAATGGGCAGGGAATTTAAATTGGAGGGAACATAAATTGAAGCGAAATGAAAAAATTAATTGAAAGCCATTTATTTGTTTCGTTGGGCCAGTGTTTTGCGATAACGCTGAATACGTTAATTCCTGCTGGCGTCCGGATAAGCATGATCCACAGAGCTCATCTATATGGAAAGCTACTCACAAGTAATTTATTCGTTTCGAACAGAAAGTACAGAACGATATACAACTATTACAACGATTTATGGCAGAACTTATTTCTGTCGAATGATTAAACGGGAACGTTGGAAGTAATGGCATTCGAGGGGAGGTTGAAATCTCGGTAGAAGTTTTAGAAAACGAAAGTAGCAAGCGAAATGACGGCGTAAACAGCACTTTGTATCGACGCCCCTGTTCTCTTCTTTTCACCTTCGCCCCGTGCAACCCTCTCGACGAGTTTAAGCCCACTTACCGAGTCCCGAGACCCTTTTTCTGGACTTGTTCTCCGTCTTCGATCAAGCTGAATCTACCACTTAGTCCAACCCTCCTTCGCGCCGGGTGTCAACCCTTCCAGTACGAATGGATTCGACGTCAGAGGACCGCGTAAAAGCTCGCAATTATTGAGACGTAAAGTGGAAGATTTCGCGGGAGTTTGATTGAAACGTTCGGGAACAATGATCCGCGAAACTGGGGGGGTGCGTGTCAATTTGCTAAGTGATTGGAACAAACAGCTCGATGGAGATTCATTGTTTAGAAACTGTATGCTTTTCCTGCTCCACGAGGGATAGCCTCGACGTCAGGCAGATATAGAGCATCCCCTACATCTAAAAATATTTGCTATTTTTTCTGGATCGTGCTGTTATCGTATTTAACTTTGTGTAACACAAAATTGCAATAATGTTTCTTACGATTTTCATCTCCGTTTAAAATAAAATAAAATATAATCAAAATAAAATATGTGGCCTTAACACAAGAATTGTATGAATATCTGTAGAATAGAGTCATTAACATTTTAATGTCATAAATGTTTACCAGGTGTTTAAAATGTTTTCGAATATCTTCAAAAATATCACTTAATTCGAAAATCATTAATCTTTCGAAGGATCATGTTATCGTGTATAAAATCATTTTACCCTTTGGAAAATTCATTGACACGTTCATCGCCACCAACTTGTAGTTTACAGAAAACTATTCAAATCACTTTGTATGTACGCTGTGATTTAAAATCACAGAATATGGCATAATATTCAGTCCTTGACTTTCCTCTATTAACCAGTTAAGTGTGTTTGACGACTATATCCGTCATGGAGATGTGGCAGAATTTTGTGTCATGACGATTATATCCGTCATGCGTAAAATTTTGTTACAATTTGATATGTAAATTGTAATTCTGGCGAAAACTAAATTATATTCGTAAATTTTAATATGTTTAAAATGTTTAGAGGGCAAGACGAAATGAAACAAACAAATGAAAATTATAGATCATTTGAGATGGATTCGTGCATCCCCGTATGCACTGGCGTCATCGCTTGATTTTCGCGCCACATACAGGTGCGCGCTGTGAAAAGAGGTCGCCACAGTTAACTGGTTAAATTGTTTCATTATTTCGTAAGGGGACAAACAGTGAAACAGATGGCGTTGACGAATGCATAAATTTGGTCATATCTGAACGAATGAAAAAAAGTGTGAAAAATTGTTCAACTCGCGAACAACAATTAGAATGTAATAAAAGGACGTCAGGAT
Organism: Lasioglossum figueresi; assembly: GCA_028455805.1. Lineage (NCBI taxonomy): Eukaryota > Metazoa > Arthropoda > Insecta > Hymenoptera > Halictidae > Lasioglossum > Lasioglossum figueresi. The sequence goes on along the minus strand of CM052200.1, from coordinate 20,959,291 downwards.
GCCTGGTTACGGAAACAATGAAAGTGAAATAGCTGCGTACGAGTCGGAATATTCATTCCAGGAGAACCAGTGTTTGCTCGGCGGTGAAAACAGAATCGTATTAGAGTTTCAATGTCGCGTAAATGGTCCCAGTGTCCTAACCTCAAGGTGATAGCGTTGTTGAAAGGGCACAAAGAGAAGAGACGCGGCCCTTGTTTGGAGGAATCCGGAACGAAGGTCGAGGAGGAGAGAAGCGTAAGAGAAGTTAGGTGAAAGGCGACGCCCTTATAGCCGAAAAACTGAAAAATAGATGTCACTGGTTGCCATGGCCACCGAGTACCCAATATACCATTCCTCTGTCATCTCTTTTCTCATACCCGAGAGGATAGATTAAATAAGAACGTTTCGATTCAAAATTCATACCATCGATGACGAATGTTGAAACGGAAAAATAGAGCGAATGGATCCTCGCTCACTTTTTCCTGGATCTTGTCGCAACAGAGACGAACGCGGGCATACAGCATACGTAAATGCGGCGCTCATAAAAGGAGGCTTGTGTTCAACCAGCTGCGCTCTGCTTTAATACGAATGGCAACGCCATGAAAAATTGAACGCCTTCGACATCTATTGTTCCGTGACGCCAAGAGCTAAGAAAGATTGGGTTCGCGGCGTGCTCCATCTTTCCGCCGAAGTCAAATATCAACATTATCAGAAAGGGGGATCGTTCCAGCTGATGCTAACAATTTCCCGCGAGCTACTTTTCGGGCACCAACGGTGTAAAATAATTTCTCATTCGACTCTCTCGTTCGTGATTTACCGGCGAGTGTCTCGGTTAGATCATGAGCTTCGGTGGGAAATCAGTCGAATATGTAAGGTTCTTTTTTGAAAAATATATTAATACATTTTATATATTGATACATTTTATATATTAATACATTTTATATATTACAATATTTATTATGAACGATAACACACGCGGCAAAAAGGTGCGTCAGTATATGCTATAAAAAAGATTTGTACATAATGCTCACGTTTTATGACATTACATTTTACGTGAAGACAACCAAATAAATTTTATGCAGAGCCAAATATAAAATGGTTACCAAGATGATATTATTTTTAAAATTTTGTACGTGTAAGGAGGCTCGGCGAGATGCTTCGTCGCTCGCTCGCAGGAAACTGTCGATAATGTTTATTTAACGAAATCACAGAACACGTACGTTTGATAATTGATAAAAACATATGTAAAACATATATAAAAACGTATATAATAGTTAAACATATGACATGAGCGTGAATCGATAAAAACATATACAGGGTGATTCGGGAGGAACGGACCAAACTCCAGGAGTGGATTGTACACAGAAAAATAATGTAAAAAGACTCCCGACTCACTCTGCATAACACTTAACCTCTTAACTGCGGAATTTAATTTGAAAAATACCCCACAGAGTGCGGAATGAAAATTAACCAATGACAAGTATACACGTCGAACGCAGGGCAATGTGTCCTATAATAATTTTTACAAAAAACGAGGAAGGATTACATTTTTATTTGATAAAAAATTAAGAATTCATTCTTCAAAAGATTATTGTTATTGCCCCGCAATAGAGATTTCGATTGACTTGTGTACACGTCGAACGCAGTTAACTGGTTAAACAATAAGAAACGGCAGGCACATTCACACTCAGTCATCGCACGGTGGTATAAATCATTCTTAAGTATGCGCAATTTAATAGAATGTTACAATCATAAAGACTTCTACGAACGCTGGAATCGCAACATTATCGTATCGAAAGCGTTCTATTGTCGATCGAAGAAGCGACATATTTAGCTTCTTATTAGAAGTCATAATCGAAGGACAGCGATCGTTTTCGATTGATATCTCCTATGGAACAAGCAAATATCCCCCATTCTTGAGAGCGCGAATACCTCGAATTTTTCAGCTTCGATTATTACATCGAGAGCTCATTGCGCCTGGGAATGTTCCAGCAGCGTAGGTTCGCTGCACTATTTTCGCTCGTTTCGATGGAATGTTCCATCCTGCGAAGGGTGGGACACGAGCGAGCGAACGCACAGAGAAACCCACAGAACCCCCTTCGTGCGAGAAAGACGGGGCGAGAACTGCAGTTAGGGCATGTAATGTACACTATCCCCTGTCCTTCGATGCTTGTATTTCACGAGCTCGTTAAGCTCTATGGCGGAACTTTACACGGGATGAGGAAGTCGCAACAAATAGACTTCATCGAAAGGACGACGTTACGTTGACGACGATTTTCAGTGACGTTTAATCTCTACTTTACGAACTGGGGTTTCCTCGGTGCTGCGAAACACTTATTCGAAAGCAGGATTACTCAATTATATGCATTACAGTGGTGTCAAAAATATTGGCACGCTAAGATTCTAATTTTCGAAAAGTTATAATTATCTGATCGATTATCGATGGCTCAGAAACCAATTTGAAATTAAGTCTTTTAAAACGTAGTTGTAAGAAGATACTAGTCAGCATCGAATAAAATAAATCTCTTGTGGAATGAAATAATAAAATTTCCAATACTGCAATGGTCTGCCTTATTCTACATTTCATTATTTGCATGAGCTGGTGTCTCATCCTGTAAAACTATTATTATTTGTATTTTGATTCAGAAATATTGAACAATTGGATAGTCTTTTAAAGAGAACGATTAAAGAAAGAAGATACGATCAAAATATTTATGTTAATAGCAGTAAAAATATTCACCTTAATTTCGGTTCTTTATGACGGTTTTTACCAACACCAGTAAGTTCAAAGAACGCTTACGCTTTCGTGTAATAAACGCCAAATTCTTGAATGATATTGAAACCATAGAAAAACAATGAAATTGAGCGCCTAAATTTCATAAAATTCTTGCGGAACGTTCGGTTACTTATATGTCGGAAGCAAAGTCTGATTGCGCGGCTTCAATCGTCGGTGACGCACGCGTAGTATTAATTACTGGAAAATGCATCGAATCGGTAGTCCGTTTATTAATTTACTAGGCCGCTAATAACCTCCCGCAGCGATATCACTTAGCAAACGCAAATGAGAATTGATTTCGCTTTGAGAGTCACAAATGAACCGTCTTCGCATCAAACTCTCAAAAGCCAATTATCAACCGAGCCATTATAAATCAAAGGAACGATTAACAATTTAGATTTCAGTCGCCGCCGGCATGTCTGGAACGAAAGGGTTCGCGAGGATACGAATCGATTTCGAAGTATAATGCGACAGTAAGAATTCATCACGATGAAAGATTCAAAGAATTTGTCATCGTTTCGGAAAGAGGAGAATCAATTCGAGTGTGGGAGGATGCGGGGTGGGTTGTGGGTGGGACGAATAGAAATCGTTATGGCCATTAGTATCACAAATTTCCACCGGATCACGTCCGCGTTCCGGGATCCATTTTATCGGTGGGATCATATTTGCCGCTCGTATAAATCACGAGTCCGCGAACCATTCTTAGATGCACGCAATTGGCTGTCTGCAGGCGTTGCCAAAGCGTAATAAATAGCAGCGCCGCGCACAGTATGGAAATGAGACGGATATTAAGTTATGACCGATCGTTTGTCTTTTCGCCCGTGCAAAATTAAACCGGGGAAACTTGAAGTTCGAGACGGCCGAGCCCAGCGCGAAACCGGATACACGGATATGCACAACCGGAAGAAAATATTGCAACCCCCACCCTACCCGGCTCCGTTCGTCGGCCAACGGCGACACGCGAACTCCGATGCGACGCACCTAATTTCAAGCATTCGATCCTTTCCTGCCAAAAGTTCCTGCAGCATATTTTGTTTCTCGACGGGGCTCTTATGGAACATGTTCAGGAACAGTGGGACCAGAAAGTATTCGAAGATTAAATACCCGATCCGTATTTGAAAAATAATCGTACGCTAATAAATTTGAACTGTTCATCCTGGAAAAGGGTGTTAAGAAATGTACACTGGAATTTTTAACCCTCCATTGCATTCCGTTCCCAATTCGGGACTTAAATTTCAAATGTTCTATAGTAAATTAAGTAGACGATACCGAAAACTCTGAGCATGTTGGTTCCAAGTGGGAACATTGCGCTTATGAATAAAATCGCATATGTATAAAGTTCCCATACAGGAACAGTCGTAAAATGCAATAGATAACATTTTCTAATAAACTTTTATTATTTATTTCATGACCACGCTCATTTTTAAGCAGACTAACAGCCATATATATATATATATAGTGGTCATGAAATATATATATATATATATATATATAGTGGTCATGAAATATATATATATATATATATAGTGGTCATGAAATATGTATATATATATATATATATATTTTTTTTTCAACTCGTCATAAAAATTCATGCAATAGAGGGTTAATATAAAACTGATCTTTATTATGCGAATTCTTAGCTACGACCGATTTCAAAAGGAAAATCGTTTATTAATGCGATTCTGATATCGTTGGTTTATTTTTGACAACTTATTCACAATCCAATACGCTCAAACTTCAAATCTATGATATTTTTAATTACCAGAAAAATTTGTGAAAGTTTTTTTATTCACAGTTTATATGATGTAAAAGTATCTCTTTGTTCGGATTAAATTCGTTAGTTTCCAAAATAATTACTGGACTCCAACAGAAGTTCATGCATGCATTCTTTTATTAAACACGCATAAAAATGAAAAAAATTCGAAAATCTCAAAAAAGCCAATAAAGCATGCACATCCCACCATAACGGTGAATTTATTCAAACCCGATCCGACCAGTGCACCAATGCTTTCGGATACGGTGCCCGACACCAAAAATTCCGGGCCGATATCTCGCAGATATTTTTTTCGAATCGAACCGGTGAACCCTCTCGACGGGGGTCACGGCTGGCTGCTGTGCGTGGCACAAAGAAAAGGTTTTTATGGGTTTCCACAACTCCTTAGGTAAAGTAGCGGCAGCTCTCCTTTACATCATCATGGAAGTAGGAAACGTTCCTGCCATTTGATGAATTCTTCTTAAATAATGATTCAAAATAATTACTAGAAAATATATTCGAGACATATCTTTGATCTGCAAATTTTTCCACCGGATCTGGTGTGAAAAAATGTTTAAATATGTGGTCGTATTCGGACATAAAATCCAATCCGGACATATGCGAAGATCTAATAGTACAGATAAATCAAACCACGACCATAGAGGATCTAATTTATATTTTCGTCCAGTGACATTTTTTGCTTTCATATTTTTATATACAACTGATATACGGGTTGCTGGTTGATAAAAGCACGGTCCCTTCATCATAAAATACGATTTGCTTGTCCAGTGTACTTTATTTCGCTGGCGATTTTATCATCTGTTGAAAGAAGGATCTTCCGCGGCAGAAAATGCTGGATAATTAACTCTAGAAAGACTGGAGGATGAAAGGAGGCTCTTCGGGCCAACTAGTCGCAAAACATGAAAAATACGTTATTTCTTTCATGCAGATCTTTTTTTTTTAATTGCATTTTCCTTCTCGCTTTCAATAGCTGAAGGAGAGAGACTCTTGCGACATGCTTGTTACACAATACGGAGCAATTGTTACCTTTTTCGTTTGAAATTTATTCGAAGAATTATTTAGTGTTACTTTGATCTTCGAGACCGAATGAGCCACTTCCAGTTTATGATCTGGTGAGTCGTATGCACAAAAATATGTAAGTACTTGTCAGTAATATTTACGCATAAGTAATAGCAAATACTTCTAGGTTTCTTATGCAGTTTTCTATTAGAGCACTAATAAACACTTTTTAACCGGTATGCTTAAAATCACTGACAAATCCGTTTATCTTGTGAGTTAGAATGATACAGAAACAAACTTAAAAAATACGGCAATCAAGAAATGAAATGGATATACAGTCATCTGAATTAACCGCTTGTCGAATTTTAACGAGTCAGGCTCCTCATGAAGATTTTAACAACGTCTAACAAATATGAGTGTTATGTGTTTCTTTTTACACGAAATAAAATTTAATTCGTTTGTAATCGATATTTAAGCATCCAAATAAATGTAGCCATACGAAAACCATAAATTTTCTTTTCTCTTCTATGACATTCTTGGGGATAAAGACGTTTTAATCACTGTAACTGTAAAGAAAATGGTGCGACAAGGGGTTAAAAGTAAACATAGAATTTTAAAGATCACCTTTATATTGCTCATACTGATGAATAATAAACCTGACGACTGTAATAATATTTCCTGATCGAAATGATAAAAATTCGGTGTAGCTTTCGTTCACAGGACTTTCATTTACAAATCGATTGTTCGTGAAATCGTCAGCTAATGGGAGTAGTTCAAATAATTTGATCACCCACGGTAACTTAGTTTCGACGTTTGCTCTTTCCGGAGTTAATCAAGATGTGGCCCTCGGATTTTCTCCCTCTCGGCCGCATTTCCCCAGAGCGCTCCGAAGAAACGATACCGGGCATCGTCGGTCTCGAACCTGGCTGGCTAGGCGAAGGCATTTAGATAAAGAATTGCAGAGGGCAAAGAGAAAAAGGGAAGAGGCAAAAGGGAGGCCCTTTATCCTTCCTCGCGACAGCGCAGCGCCGCCATCGCGCGTTATATGGGGCGGAGAACGGATGGATATCTCACCGCGACGAGGGCCAGGAAAAATGTATTTTCTCAAAAATTATTCCCAACCCCCCTCGTCCCCGGGCTTCCCTCTATCGGACCAGTGGCCGTTAAGTCCGGGCTGCACGGTCGCTGCTCAACCAGTCCTCCGCCAAAAGATGATCCGGTCGCGAATCTTCGGTCGTTCCTTTTATCCGGCCCGATAAATCCTCACAACGGAGCCGCGCCGGCGGGGAGAGAATTTTCACAGCCAAGCCATCGGCTCAACGGATCTCCGCGCGAGTTAGCCGAAATGATATTTCAATCCCGCGAGAAGCTCGATCCACCCCCGCGTGGTCCCGCTAACACCCAGGCGATTGATAGTAATAGGATAGACGCGATTTTAGCTGCCCGGAATACACAACAGAACAACAGAACCCGTCGAAGCCGATTGGCTTATACGCCAGAAGATGAACTGAGACAAAAACTTATCATGACTTGATATTTTATTTTATTTAACCAGTTAACTGCGTTCGACGTGCATACACGTAAATCCAGAACTCCATTGCGGTGCAATAACAATAACCTTTTCAAGAATAAATTGTTAATTTTTTATGAAATAAAAATGTAATCTTTCCTCATTTTTCGTAAAATTGATAATAGGACCATTTGCTCCGCGTTCGACGCGTGTACTTGTCATTCCTTGATTTTAATTCCGCACTCGGTCGGGGATTTTTGAAACTAAATTCCGCAGTTAAGAGGTTAAAATTGGATATTTCGTATGCAACGTAATAGATTCGACGCACTTTCCTGCATTATTGGTCACGCGGATCTTTATGCATTTAAGGCTTCTGTAAAATTTCCAAAAAAGGGTGAAATATAAAATTCGACAGAATTTAGTAGCATTTTTATTTTCTTGAGATCTGCAAAGGCGACTACCACTGGAAATAAGATTGTATTTCATTCCACTTTCTTAAAATTCGTCTATAAAAATTGAAAATTGCGTGAACATCCGCAGTCTATTCGTCACTTTTTGAAATTGAAGATGACTATGCAAAAATCAATCAAAAGTCAATCGAAAGTCGAAGTTATTGATATATTATGGTAACATTTACAACATCGTGGTTGGCAGTCGTCAATCACTTTTTAATAACTAAATTATTGAATCCAAGTCTCCAGGACACCAAATCTAAATTTTGGGTTTGGTGAATTACATTTACAGCAGAATCTCACCGACATGTAACGTACATATACATACAGGGAAAACGTCGCAGAATTGTACAGGAATGTAGAGTTATTCGAACAGATACCTTAAAAAATGTTCGTTCAGAATTTGAGAAACGTATGTATTATTGTTTAGAAAACAACGGAGAACGTTTTGAAATTTTCTTTATTGTTATAAAGAAATTACAAGCTTTCTCGCAGTATAAGTATGACTCGCTCTACTTCTCTTTAAATATCTCCGAAACTAGTGCGCAGATTAAAAAAAGTATTCCACGAAAATTGCTGGTCTTTTTACGTACAATAAGATACTATAATAAAAAATATAGGTTTCCATTTGTAAAAACAATGTTAACTGACAAATAAATAACTGATACTGCACCCCTCTTTCCCCCTCGAAATCCTTGGACACGTGTTTTACACTTTTTTAATATCTTTCATACTTTTCGAGATATTCGACTGGAGAGTTTTCATATGAACACCCTATATACGTATGTATACAGTAGAGTTTCGTTTATAGTTTGTACGTACTTTGTATGCATAAGTTTTTGTTTACCGTTAGTTAGATGAACACATAACTGAGCTTCTATTACCCAAACTACGTCCTTCCGTATATGCGAACGTACGCAGGTACAAACATACTGACTTCCCACAAGCAATTGAATGTTTGGATCGATGTTGTTAAACTTCACTTATCCGAACTATTAAAAGCAAATAGTGGGGATTGCTAGTGAATCTCTATTATCTGAACGACTTCGTCCCCCAACAGACTCCGATAGACGAAGTTCTGTAGTGATTTTTCTTATTTTACTACCGTACTGGTAAACTTTACAATTCCATTGAAAAATGGCATTTAATGACTTTTATCTTCTAGTGGGCCAGTCACATTTTCAAAAGATTTCGGTTTGTACCATAATCGAGACGTGGAAGATAATATTTATGTTCGAAAAAGTAAAAAACGCTATTATTATTAAATATTATTGTAAATTATACCATTTTAGATATACCGGATGATTCGCGAGAAACAGAACACGTAAATAGCTCCGTTAGGCTTGAAGATAGAAGAAAATATTACACAACATTTATATGTTGATATAAAAGAATATACGATTGTTGTCGTTTTCAAGGTCTGTCGAAGGTCATCGATGATCAAATTGCACCATATATTTTTAACTTCATAGATGTGGTACACTATGACCTTGAAATGAACTCGAACTTGAAAATTTATGATAAAGCAATGATATTTTATTCTGCCATCTCGCGTATAGAAACATCTTTGCACCACGATATTATTACTATCGCATTTGTACTAAGAATCAACAAATTAATTATCCCTCGGATTGTAAGAATTGTGGTCCGATTTTAACACTAGGTTTACGGAGCTCTAGAAATAACTATTTCACATTATTTTATAAACACAACAAGAATGTGTCTATTTAAATTTTTTGCCATTTTCCAATAATATATACTCAAAGAAATAAATTTGGTAAATAATTCCTCAGGGAAACATCTGTACAATCTTAGTAAACGCAAATTAAGAATATTAGAATCCGTCATTTTGACGGGTTCCGTAAACCTAGTGTTAACATAGAATTATATTTATATCTTATTCTTTTAACAGTCAGCTTAAATATTATCTATTTATATTAAGTCCATTAACGCGATTAACATTGATCTCAAATTGGGGCGTTGTTTAAAAATCACAGTACGGCCCCGCTCGTTGTCCCAAACGAGCAAACAACATTTCCAAACTTATCTAAGGTCTCTCTTCCTCGAGTGCTCAGATTCGTAGCAAACGCATAAACCACGCAGCCCAATTAGTCGGAGTGACTGACTAAAATAATCCTCGTGATTCGGCAAACAAAGGAAAGGTATTTGCGAACGGATCAATTACGTTCCCGCGAACGATACACAGCTTTTTCCCTAGTAGATATCTCCTAATCCTAGGTGCGGTATCGTTGGTGGTAGTCGAGATGGCGGTCGAGATTTTGAAAAGACCAGGGAGTTCCTTAATCCCACGCGCTGTTGGCTGGTTAGATTATTCGCTGGTCCTCCTGTTCGGATGTGCTGGCTTTGCGTCGCTTTGTCCTCTTCCGGGACTGGTAGGTGGCTTCTTCTGGTCCGGCCATGTTTCCTGTTCGTCCGGCGTTTTCGTGGCTGATTTAGAGCCACTAATCTCGGGGCGGGTAGCGTCAACCCCTCGTGCTCCTCACCGCCTCGGACACGAGTAGAGACACGCGGTATGAGATGGTGACGGGGGATGAAAGAGGGATGTCCCGGGGGGTTGGCGCGGTGCTGGTTCTGAGGGATAAAACGAGCGTGGCTCGTGTGGGACGGTCGAGTGGAGCAACGACGGCGTGGGTTAGGTCCGGGGTTTGGGGGTGGTTCGACGAGGGTCGCTCGAATAGTTGACCGTCGTCCGAGCGTTTCGAATCAATTCTTGCCCCCGGGGCTCTCGTATACGGTGCACGTAGGGATACTGCGGCTCCATTTTCCAATAATACGGGCCAGACTTTAATCTTGTCAGTCTTGGACGATGATGTAGAACCACGCGAACCCGGAACCACGCGAAAGTACGCGCGCCGCATCAGCCGACGGGCGGCGCGGAAAAAATAAAAAGGAACCACCGGCCAGATAAAAACCGGTCAAACCAGGGGGTGAATGGAACTACCCTCCGGGGGTACGGGGTGATGGAACACCACCGACCGGCCATGAGTGTGTATCCCATTCAAGCGACAACGACGGCCGCCTTTTGTCCGCCACGGTTACACCCTGAAAACGGCCATCAGCTAGATGGCAGGGAAACTTGGTGGGGGGTGAGACAGAAATTATTGACGTAATATTGGAAAGCAATAAGGACACAGATGAGAATTGGTCCGAAAGGCCGCCGTTAGATATATGTTAGGCCGTACGTGGACGGGAACGACGCGACGGTTAAACGTGAATTTTCGTCGGAGTCTGCGCACCTGTGGGATCCAATAAAGTCATGGGATTCGCCGACCGGTATTTTATTCGTCTCGACGGCGAATTAGAACCTGCGACGATGAGACTCATGACTTTAGGGGATATTGCCCGCCGGTGAATTTGAAATTCCTCGGTTATTTTATTTGTCGTCTGTGTTGCGTGGGATAATTGTGTGCCTTAACCGTGACGTATGTAAGGGCTGTAGTCGGGAATTGAAATAAACAGTTGACTTTCGTTTTTAACCCTCGGGCCGTTTTTGCAGCTGTATAATTATTTAAAATATATTTTTGAAGTCGTTTCTTGCAGACACTTTCTATTGTGCTTTATGCAGCAGCTGTTTATTCAATTGATTCGTCGGAAATTGAACAATTGTAAGGATGTCCGAAAATAATATCACGAGTGTAGGGTTTTAAAGGAAACGTTTTTATACGTTTTTATACGTTACATAGTCTATGAACCAAAATAGAGGAAACGTGTTACCATAAAAATTTCAATCATTTTTGTTGTTTTTGTCATTTAACAATAATTATTAAATATATACTTAACATTTTTCGACCACATAGGGACTCAAATTTTTACCCTCCTAACATGAATGTCAGCAGCTAAAAAAAATGCGTTTCAAATATTTTTCAACAAACTATATCCTGTTTAAATTTCATTAAAATCGACGTGATACCCTTGGGTAATATCTCTTGTTAGTGCTCGCATTAAAAATTACAAGCTCAAATATGTTTAAATATGTTTAGATTATTTGCAATATGTATTATAATATTTTCTAGGATGAAGAAATTTATTCGATCGTTTCCCACGAGAATGCGGGAATCAATTACGTGAAACAGAATTTACATAAAAATTGATTTCTTCTCTTAACGATTTTAATGCTTCCAGAACAATGTAAAAATAGTTTTAATTTTTTAATTCAGATAACTTAAAATACGCAGTCTATTAACCAGACTTTGTCGCGTCTGGAGATAACGTTTCGACGATTGCGAGGGTCTGAATCGTTTTATTACCGCCAGCATTCGGAGCCGGGATTTCAAAACAGTTGCAGAGCATACACGTTAACGTTGGATTCGGGGCCTTTAGTAGCTTTTGACAAAGGCTGACTGCGGGAATCCTCAGTACAATAGTTAAAGACAAACACAGAGTTTCTCATTCTATTCTAATTTGTAATTCGAAAGTGTTACAACCGCACGTACGAAACTGCTAATCTGACGCAAGAGAAGCACCTACCACCACATTGTTCAGAATTAAACAATGGAGAAGAGTTTTTAGTGGGTCTCAATTTGCCCGTTAGCACTTCAACAATTTCTGGTCTGTCGCGCCTTTAATGAAATTATCCTTCTACAGTGGTGCCTTTAGTACCATTTCCTATCCTAGTATAGTGTCTCCCGCAAGAATATTCTTCATTAGTTAAGGAACTTACATCAAATGAATTTTCTCAATTTAACAAATCTGTTTAACTTTCGGTATATCGTGTAAAGCAAATATTAAAAATGCTTTAACTTTCAATATATAAAGATTTTCAAATTTAATCGATAAATTTGAGACTGTAGATATTTGGTTATTAAGTATAATGTTATTTGAGATTGTAATACATACATAGAACGGTATTCAAGAACTTACTAATTCAGAAAATAGATACATTGCATCTAGTAGCAATAATTATGAAAATTGTTATGTGATTAAATGCTAGTAGTAAACGCGTTAAGAAATATAAACAATATCTACCCCTTAACAACAATAGTTTCTTTATTTCAATTTTTAAAAAGAATTATGCAGTTTAAAAATGTTATCTAATGTGTATTTAGAAATTAAATGAACTGTGCGCATCTGTATAGACCTCGCTTAGAGTAATCTCTAACTTTGTAGAGGGTAAGTTTCAGTAAAATAAAAACAAAGAAGATGAAACTAAATGCTCGAAGAGATAAAAAATGTTTCACACGATGTACCGGAGATGATAAATTAGCAAATTTTCAGATTCGGCTAACAATGTATGTAGAAACCTTTACGACGGTAATTAATGGGCGCAGCGCGTTGTAAGTAAAGCCGGCAAATTCCACCGAAACTGTATAAAGTGAAAATTGAATGGTTCTTGAGACATTGCGTCCTCAGGTGCGCAATCTAGCATCTCATCAGCTCCGCTCGCAACCACCGCAAGTGGCTGTTCCCGATTTCTAATATTCTCGTTAGGAGGTACGCGGCTCATAACGAAGTATTCGCGATGGCAATACCGCGGCGCCAGTTATACTGTTGCTCCTTTCGGTCTTAACATTGCAACGGCGGCTTGTGTTTGCACCGGTTAAATATAATAACAGCCCAGGAGCTTTCAGCCACTTTCTCGGGGGGCGAGCAGAATAGACGAGACGCCCATTCCCCTTCCCCTCGTTTAGGTCAAAGATACGCGAGACGCCGCGGAACAGCGACGGAAATGACAAACAGAGACACGGCCACGAGAAAAACGCAATCCCGTCGGATTCCACTTTTCACGGACATTCTACCGCGAATGATACTTTATTAAAACCAGCGGGTACCGACCATTCTCTCGTTTTCAACGTATTAAATTGGCAGGACAGTGAAATATAGTGGCCTCTTTACTTTCTAAGATAAGTTGGGCGAATATTGATAAATATTGGAGGCCATTTTGTTCCTTGAACGTCGCTCCTATGAAGAAACCGCAGCTAAAAGATTTTGTGAACAATTTTAACATTGAATTAGCATTTGAAAACTATTTTATCACTGGAGTGCGGATTTCTCGGCGAAATTAAAATAGCTTCTATCAATCGCACAATCTACAGGAGCTACGTAGACATTTATGTCTTTTCTGAAGAATTTTCTAGAATTGAAAACAATTTATAAATACTGTTTATACATACTGTAAATGCTTGTACTGTTTTTCATGTAAGTTATAACAATAATAATAATTTAATAATTATTACCTCGCTCACTGGAATGTTTTATGACTTTTATTCCATTGTATGGGCTTTCATTACTATTCTCGTGATTAAACTGCAGATTTCTGCTCGTTTTTATCAGACGCAATTTATCAGACGCATCGTGAAATGAAAAATACAATTTTGTAAACAAATTATTCATCGTTTATTACGAAAATAAAGATTCACGTGTTTGACTAAACAGTTTACTTTCTCTTGTTCGTTTCGTCTGAAACTATTGTCCGTAACTGTGCTCGCAATGGAGGCTGTAGGTGGCGAAGAGTGTGAACTTGCCAAGTAGAAACGGTCAAGCTGTGGTTAGACGCAGCTGCGGCGCGAAGGGAGAAATAGCAGAGGACGTGGTCGCTTCGAAGGAAGTGGAAGGGTCTCGATCATGGTCGGGCGATTATTCGCCTTTTACAGGGGTGGTTGGCAAAAAGAGAAATGGGGCGTACCGTCGACGGATATGAAAAAGAAACCACGAAGGGGAACACAGCAAACAGCGCGGCGCACAATGGTTCAGGCGGCCGATCCAGCAGTTCATAAAGATTTTAGCACTATTTGAAAGTTTAAGGGTATAACAATGTAGGCCGTTGGGTTGGTTTTGACGTCAATTGCAATACTATGAAGTCAAACATATATATTGATCTTTAAAATTTAAAGGCAACCTTGATTTTTCATAGAATAAATATATTTTAAAAAGTTTTTGTATTGAAATCTGTACACTGCTAAATGTTGATTAACTTGTGCTTAAAACATTTTTAAAATAAACAATAATTCATAATGGTAATCATAAAATGATGATTTTTAAATGCTTGTACAATTTTGTAATAAAACTTATTATTTTTTGACATTTAGAGAGAAACATACATTTGATAAACATCAATATCCACTTAAGTATCTGTGACACTTTAAACAATGATAATTCCTGAAGAAAGACGAAGGTGGAAAAGTATACCGAAAATATTTCAATTTGAAAAAATGCGGAACCACTTGGAACTCAAAAGATATTCTACGTCAAAGGGGCATAACTTCAACAACTTCGTTAGTCCAATAAGAATTACATATTTAATAAATGACGAACAGTAATTCTAAATTTGAGGTAAGCGAATGTTTTTCATTAGAAAAATTTTTTAGAAACATTAAATAGGTTTGACAGGTTTCACAAAAGAAAATTAGTAATTTTTTCGATCGAACCTCATATTCGCAAAGTGTGCATTTTAATTCTTATTAAATTACGTTAAAAATGAACAACTACATCGTTCGCCCGGACCACAGTGCGGCGGTCGGAACAAAGGACGTTACAGGGAAAAACGCGCCTCAAAACGGACAAGTCCGAGATTCGTCGAAGAAAGGAGCCGATGCGAATAAGGTGAACGGATAGGCACGGTTAATTAATATCCCGAGAGTTCAATAATATGGAAAGTCGATGCGCCGGAATTCGTGTACCGTGGAAGGATATTTTTCCTGGCGTTTACGATATTAAAAAAGCTTCCCGCGGGAGGAATTTCGCGATGCGACGTTGTTTTCCTTTAATAATTAATCGAACACCGGCGATATTAAAAGACACGCTGGTCGCGGGCAACGGGAGAGAAAGAGAGACAGGAGAAAGAAAAAAAAGAACAACCGCTAGGAGAAGATGCCGCTTAAGTCGCCGGCACTGCGCATAATAGCCGAGTCAATAAATGCGAGGAAGCGAGCAGCCACGCTTCTTTTTTTCTCCTCGCGCGCGCTTCGCAAAAGCCACCTGCTACAGAGATATCTCAATACGTTCAACGGCGCATAGCAGCTTCTTTTGTGAAGATTCTGCGACAAAGTACGACTTGGCGACGTGCCACCGCGTCTCCTTCGACCACTTTTATACGCCGGAAAGCTTGTCGGAATAATGTTCCTATCCAACCATCTCCTCCCTCAACCCCATCCCCTCCCCACGTCGAAATCTTTGAGCGAACCGTCCGATTTACGGCGTGTTAAAAAAGTTACGGTAAATGAAGTTCTTTTTACAAGCGGAACTTGGGAATTAGAATCGGGCGAAGGTTGAGAGATCAGCAAGATCGGATTCACCGGGAACTCGTAGGAACGTCGCGAATAAGAGATTACTTGCTTGCGCGCGTCCCGTCGGGACCCTAATTCTTTTCCCGGGCTTATTAATTAGTTAGTGTCGGCTAACTCGGCGAGAAAGTGGGGGAAATTGTTTGGTACGTCGACGACTGGGATGTCCAAACGGGATTTTATACCGTGGTACAATATTCGCTTAAATCCTACCGTGAAAAAGTGTATATATTTAACAAGGATAATTCCCGAACGACGTCTTCGTCTCTAAAGTCTCGATAGAGAAAATTTTTCGTTTCCATTTAATTTTTTAACTTAAAGGTCATTTCAAGGTCATGTAATGTACATAACCGAACGTATTTTTACATCAGCTACAAGCAAAGTGTTTTAGCAAAAACACATCGATAACCTTGTAAACTCTGAAAAAAATTACCCTAGAAAGAAAACATTTTTTGCAATAGAATGGTTTTTTCAAACCATTCAAATAGCATACAAAATATTTTTTGTACCCCCACAATTAGAGGAAATATTTAGGTGGCCTGACTTGGGTGGACCACCCTGGTATATACCTCGCTTCCAAATAACCAACAAATAACGTAAACAATATTTTAAATAATAGTACAGCAGTTTTTAGCGACGCCTCCGTGGCGCCACTCGAGTGCCAAGGGTTAAGTATAAACGAACGATGGTGTAACAATCGTTCTGAATTGTGTTGCATGGCGATTTTTAGTGCCGCCTCGTAGCCGCATGCAACTGCAAATGGTTAATTCCATCGGCAGTGTGTTCGCAAAGGGTCCGATCGATAGGAAAAACGCAAACATGTTTCTAACAGGTAGAATCGCTCGCGGCCGAGCCTGTTAACGAGGCAGGCAGCGTAAACCGGTCGAGTTACGTGTCTGCCAGGGTAACTGCCGTTAAAATTCCGTTATCTGGCAATGCTTCGAGCACGGGGGAGGCGTCTGCGGGCCTGCTATCGCACGAAACTAACAACAGTTCCGGTAAATGGCTCGGCTAGGACGGCCAGAATTCAACCGCGTGAACCCTCGATCCAAAAGCCGAGTTGCATCGTTCCCAACCCCTCGACCCCCTGTTCTCCTCCCCCTTACGTCCTCCGAGACATCGGAAGGCCTGGTCGAACCCTCTTCTTGAGGTTTCACCGTCGGAGATCCATGAGCAGCTTTGGCCAAAGCGTGCTACGGCGCGGGAGAACCCCTGGCTTTATTATATTTAGCGTGTGCAAACAGTCGTTGCTGCAATCTACGTAGCCGGGCGTACGTTGCGCGGGAGCAGGTAATGCTACTTCCAAAGTGACTCTATTATTGCAGTCGAATATATTATACAAACATGGCTACCGTCGGTTAAACCCCTTTCATCCCCCACCAAGGGGCGGCCTCTTCTCTTGCCCGTTCCTTCCTTCCGACGGTTCACGCGCCCTCGTCGCCACCCTGCACCCTCTGCACCCTCTGCACCCTCTACACCCTCTCCCACCAGCCCTCCTCCAAAGCCTCCTCACGGCTTTATGCATTAGTGATGAAGTGCTTCCTAACCTGAAATTGTCTTTCTCGCCGGGACAAGCGCCGGCACAAGCGCCGGCACGCCCGCGCCCCCGAACCTGGAACGAGCCGTGTTCTCGGATCTCTTCTCCTGGCTATTTTCAGCCGCTCGCCGAGAATTATTCAACGAGATGTTTTAATATTCAGCCACGCTCGAAGCTGACTTTTACCGTGTCCCTTCCACCCCCGCGCTTGCCACTCTTCGCGCCACCTTGCCGACAAATCCCACCCCCCGGAATGCAACCGAGCTGTTGTCGGGACACGGAAAGGGATGTCACTGATATTTCTGATAATAGTCGCAATCTAGCCGGAGCCAGTGTTTTGAGGGGCTCCTAATGGGGTGGATTTTACGGTCTTAAAGCGGTGTTTACCCTCCATCTACCCCTTCTATCGATTTCTTCGCTTCCGACGAGACACTACGACCTGAAAGTTAATTTACTCGTTTTCAACCGTCCGAATAATTACACTTCAGCTTTGCGTCGTCAGCTTTTCAGTTTTATTAGCGATAAAAGTGTTTCTATTTTTCGAAAACCGACAATTTAGTGTGCCAATACTTTTTCCAAAATATTCCAAATAATCCGTATGCAATATTTTTCTTTAACGCAGAATTCTAAGTTCGAAAGAAATGTAATAAATTAATGGGTAGTATCACTGTGTGTGCAATATCTAGATATTTAAAAAAATATATTATTACAATTCTCTAATTCTTCATTCAATTGTCTCATGTTTTGATGCAGAATAGGAAGAGAATCTTCTTGAAATGTTAACTTTTAATAACGAAGCGGAGAATCGTATTTGCTTTTTGTTTCGTCGATATTTTATATTTATATTTATACATTTTATATTTTTTTACTTTACATATATTTTATATTTTGTTAGTTTATACATGTATTTATGTAAATGTAGAACCATTGCAGAAGTTTCTCCAATCTGCGAAATGCAAATCTTCTTTATGGAATGCCCAGTACATATTTGGACGCAGTACACTACGGGAAACAATGTTCGAAAAGTTTTAACATCATTGTTGTGTCTCTATAGACTCGTGGCGTATGGGCGGCACTTCGTGCAGCTACCTGCAAATTTTATTCTCAGTTCCGTTGTTCCAGTTGCCGTTTCATCTTTTGGAACGCAATTTTTGCGAACAAAACTAGTCCGAACAAAAATGGAATAGCAGTTTCTTCCCTGGAATAATGTTTTAACCAGAAACAACTCCCCCGATATTCGCATTTCTGTTTTTACATTTTGGACAGCGTCCAGGTGTGGTTTATCTGATTCAAATGGCGATATCAAGTGACATACTTTGACCGAACGTAACGACTAATATGATAAGATAACCTATAAAATAAATATATCATATTTTGCATCATATTTTTCCAAATAACTTCTTCGGTACTCGTAACCATGATTGACAATTTTTATTTTACTCCTCTCCTTTGAATCTTCGCAGAATAAGTCAATTGCCAACTTTCGATAAAATAATATTGGGCACGTATTAACGTATTATTTTCATTATACATGCTGTTAACAAATTAGAGATACAGCATGTCCGCTACGTGAACCGTCGAACGGCGTTCTTCGAAAAAATATAAATAAAGGATACAATTTATTATTGTAGAATTTCTTACAAAATAAGCTCGTGGACCGAACAAAATATTTCCATCAATGCGCAACGTAATCCCCATTTTTAGGTGATAATGTGTCCATTATCTGAAGCGTATACAATTCTACAAATTACCAAACTGTTACATTAGAAAGTAAAATAGTTTCAAAGTTTGTTCAGCAACAAGGATTCACAACATTTCGGAAAATACAATTCTTTTTATTAGCGGCCGTAAAGGCAAACTGTAGGACCTGTAGATTTTATCTTGATACGCATGGCGGAGCGCATCTCAGTTTCGACGAAGATTGGCCGTATCATATTTGGTCATCCGACTACAGATACATCGCGGTCGAGCGACGCACAAGAATTTTAATCAAACGCGGAAAGTAAACGTTCCCGCGTAAAAAGCGACGAGCTCCGGAACCTTTCTAGCGGCTCTCCGACTTCCGACAATTCTCGGAGCAAAGTGTGTTACAAATCTATGTATGTTGCCAATCTGTTGAACAAAGTCCATTTTGGAAAAGAGAAAACGCACGTTTTTAATATGTTTAATTTCACAATGCTTGTGGGTGTACAATATTTTACTAGGCATATAAAAACACGCGCGTATTCAAATGCAGCGTTGTGTCAAAATTTCAAAGCAATCGGTGAAGAACTATGGGAGATTTAAGATTTTAACATTTACATTTTTATTTATAGATAGATATTTGTATAGATTGATTGATTGATTGATTACAAGGTACGAGTGAGGACAGCTGACGTGTCTGACTACGACTTACTTGGTCTACTGTTTGTATACACTAGAAATAAAAAAATAAAATGAAATATGTGGTCCATGTCACCATTGTTGATGAGGTCACTTATTCACCATTGCTTAACCCTCATCCGTCCTTCATTGCACGAATTGAATCTGTCCCTCGGGGTCAGAGTTGTGCTAATTCAATTACATTGTAATTGAATTACGTAATAGAATTATATTGTATTTCAATTAAATAGTAATTCAACTACGTCGTAACTGAATTACATCGTTCAAACCTTTCAATTTATTCACTTACTAATTATTTTAATCAGATGTGTAAGTGAAATGCAATGTAATTAAAATACGGCTCTCCAAATAGAAGCCCGGAACATTGAAGAAGTGCGATATAGTTTTATGTTTGTCTTTCATATGCTTCATATACTCATCCTCGTAATTCGTTATTAATGTGATTTAATTACAAAGTAGTTTACAATTGTACTCCAATTGCAATTACGAATTGCATTGCAATTTAATTGAATGAAGATCTGAATTATAAATTACAATACGACTGCGTTACAATGTAATTCAATTGCATTGTAATTATAATTCCTGGAGTAATTCAATTCTAATTCTGCACAACTCTGCTCGGGGTTAAACTGACGCAGCGATAAAGAATCGACAAATTAACAATACAAACAGTTATTTTTAATGTTTTTTCAGTCAAATTGATGAGTCAACATTTACATCTTAGGTTTCTCGGTTATGTGTTTCGCATTGAAAAAAATAAAAGTCACAAAGTTTCAGGAACAAATTTTCCTACAAATAACAGAACGGTATAACGTATTTCGGGAAAACTGTGTCAGATTGACACGAGGGACAGACGAGGATGTTAAATATCTTGTGATTTTGTAGAGTGCTTGCAGAATATAAAATTAAATGTAGTCGTAATATGAGTTGATACAGAAATACAGAAAATAGAAACAACGAATGCAGATATATAATTGTACCAAAATGACGTCTGGTCTCCATTTAACATTATAAATATCAAAACTAAAGTAAAGTACGTTCTCGAACGGTAAATTTACAATGTGCTCTCTTTTCTATAATTGGTATCGCCAACGCTAATACTAAATTCGTCAGTTTTGAATTTCGGCCAGCTGGACGTCCAATGGAAACGTTTCGCGGAATAGCGGTTAGAGTCAAGGCACGGTATTATCGTATTGGACGGAGCGAGAAGAATGAGCGGGGAAAGAAAAACACGTGGAAGTGGATCCATCAAGGTGCGCCGAGGAAATTATTATTTTTAATATAGGGAGCCGAAACGATCGGCGGGGCCGGATACGACAAAAGTTAAACGCGGATCGTCCCGGGTAGAAAACGACACCGCTCTGCGGGGAAAGAGGCGATTCGGGTCGGCGCGGTGCGGCGGCGCTTTCGAGCGAAATTAATTTCAGAAAAGGAAAACAGGTGATATCGATTCATTTGAATATCCACTCGGCTTCTCCACGCCCAGCGGATCGTGATCGCGCTCCGGGGCTCCGATGTCTGCAGGATATCGATAATACCCTTTCGGACGAATAATTTTATTTCTGTCTGGCAGAATATATTAGTTCCTTCGGGCTCGCGGTTCGGCAACTTATATATCCCCCATCCCTTTCCCGTTTGATCTTCCCATAGCCCGCTCTCTTTTCAGACACGCGGCCTCGCTCTTATCGTAAAGGAACTTTTACGGGCATGCACTGGAAGAATTTTTTTGTATTAAATTTTACGCATGCGTGCGGTCGCGCGAGAATACATCGACCGACGTCCCTCGTGTTTTCCTTCTAATTTAAGGCGGCTTTTTACAGCGGCACGAACAAAATTTTTTAACCCTTGTGCAAACGACCGGATACCTCTGCATTTACTTCGACAATTCCCTTGCGGTGCTGTCGAAATACCGTAAAAGTGCTCAGCATTCCTCTCACAACCATTTACATTCTTAGCTGAAAGTTTGTTAAAGAAATATTAGCTGTTGAAGCTGTGCTAACTTGTTTATAGACTCTGGTTGACCATTTAGCAGTGTTTCCACCTCGACCGCTTTAGAAACCTGTCATTTTCACATTTTTCAACAGTTTTGTGCTTTAAATTTTCGGATAATAATGGGAAATCGTATAATTTCTTTTTCTTTTGTGTTAATATACAACATTTACCTATAATTCATAGTATACCCTGACACATGGTAGTTTTACATAATATGCACTTTATAAGAAAATCTAGTTTAAATTTGATGTTTTTTCTTGAAACGAAACAATTTTTTCTCAAACATCAATGTCATATGAAGCAATCTTCTTTACAATTTTGTCACGAGTACCGAGCCAACCTGTATACTGTGAATGTGTAATCGACTATTAAGTTTCTGTTGTACCGAGTGATTTATTACATGGTAATGATCGAATAGTAATAGCAAGGGTAACGACTTTATTACGCAGCAAACCATTAAAACACATATTAACCCACTCGTTATAGTGTACTACGGAACGTATAATTTACATGCATTAGCTTCTGCATTTTTACAAAAATGCAAAATCATAACTGACCGTTCATACAACTTATCATTTGATCGCTGTGTAACTAATTTTCCTTTATTTTTCAGAAATAAAGATTCCAACATTAAACGTGTATCGTGGTGAGATGAGAAGGTCCCTGGCAGAAATACGGATGCGCAGCCTCTTGATCTCTGAACCAGTAAACATTATATACAACCATTTTATTTATGTGTGTATACGCAATAAATAAATAAAGACGATGTAATAAAAAGGCGTATCTGCGTATATATTTTTATTGAACCACCAATTTTTCCCGAACGTCCGACTTTCCGTAGAGTTATACTACTGATTTCCGTAAACCTGTACGCCCGTCCAACTTGTCAGTGAGTTAGAGTACTGAATTAAAATGGGAAAAATAGTGTTTAGAAACAACAATTTTCGGCCGCCTGACGAGACGTTGACTTGTACTACTGAATTTCGTGCCACCTCTTTTGACATCATATTCTCCTAACACAAAGTTCAATTTTCGAGGTTTTAGACAATTTTTCGAAATTTTTGGAGTTCTACTAGGAGAACATGATAGCAAAGGAGGTGGCACTAAATTCAGTAGGTCAAGTCAACGTCAAGTGAGACGGCCGAAAATTTCAGAAAATTATCGAAAATCTCGAAAATTGAACTTTGTATTTTGAGAATATGATATCTAAGGAAGTGGCACAATATTCAGTAGAACAACTCAATAACAAGTTAGGCGATCGAAAATTTTCTGAAATCTCGAAAATTGAACTTTGTATTAGAAGAATATGATATCGAAGGAGATGGCATGAAATTCAGTAGTACAACTCAACGACAAGTCAGGCGATCGAAAATTTTCGCTAATTCCGTAAATTTGGCTTTGATATTAGGAGAATATGATCGCGAAAGAGATGGCACAAAATTTTCGAAGATGTTAATCAGATTCTACTATCGACTATTGGTGTACAGGATGGAAAAAAAGAACACATTAATCGTTATAACTAATATTCTTTATTTTTCTCCAAGCCATTACAATATTAAATGTGTAACGTGGTAAGATGAGAAGATGATTCCTGGCTGGTATGCGGTGACGTAGTTTCGATTGCGCAGCCGATTAGATCAAAGTGGAATGGATACGCCTCGCTTCACACGCATTTTTGGCTCGAACCGAAATATTTACTGAAGCGATCACACATAGTACCTCATTGGTGGTGTTAAACTGAAGTCAACAGTACACTTTTGGTGTTGTATTCTAAAGTGAAAAAGTGTTTTATGCAGTATCAATTGATTTAGCATTATTGTCATCGCAACAGAATAATTTGGAGAAAATGAAATTAGATTGAGCAACGCGATAGGTTAAGTATTACTATATACATTAAATTATTTATTTAATTTATTTTGCAGGTACAAACCTTGTTCGCGTCTATGAAAACTCGCGCAACAGTATGAAAATAAAACAAACCAATTAATCTGTGAAGTACGTATGCTTTTCGTTAAAAGAGAAGCAAAGGGATCGCACATTAAACAAATAATCGTAAGAAACTTTCTAAAAAGTGGAGGAGTGCTTTTTGAATGCTTCACGTGGCCACTTGGAACTTCGTAACTAACTTTAGTGCTTTCATTCTTCTTTCTATGTAATATTCTGCTTAAAGTATAACAATAGCCGCTTCAGAATAATGAGACACAAGGGAAGAAGTAGAAGTGGTGCATAATGGTCAGACTTGCCAACCTACCCGATAACACATGTAATTAATAAATTTTCATGCTTTGAAACACGACATAATAAAATCTCATTGTACATATTTTATTCAGATTTATTGAAGAAATTATTTTAATCCAGTTTCTATACCGAACTATGAATGTTAATAAAAATATATCGACCGTGCTTCATGAACGCTGTGACGGAAAATTTTGTTCCCTGTCAAAACAATTGAATACAAATACATTGTCTGAATTCTGTAAGAATATTAATCAAGAAAAGAAGTTTCAACGAACGAACCATAAAATCAAATAAATAGAATTTTTAATAGAAATTCAGAGAGGTGTAGATTGAAATAAACTGAAAAGAAAACGAGAAATGTGCGAGATCAATGCGAAAAAGGATACAAAGGGAATATAAAAAGCGATGTAACAAATAAATCTGACATTCTCTGAAGTAATATAATAGCAAAACTCGGAGAGAAAATTTATCGCGACAATGGCTCAATTATGTCGTATTTATTTCAAAGTTGAAAACTGGCGGCTCACGAAGGTAATAAATAACGCAACAAATAACGGAGTGCCGAGGATTTAAAAAATTACGCCGTTATAAATGTATGCAAATAAGAAGCGACGATACCGAGCGCGTTGTTTTGTAAATCATACCTCGCGAACGGATGGTTTCTCGGTGGACACGGATAATAATAGTTTCGATCTAGCAGCTAGGGTCAAGGGTTCAATTTATATTCGCATTATCAGAAAGTCTGTGTTCGCTGCAATTTTATCCGGTCGGTGATCTTCCTGTCCATTGACAGAATTAATGCCTCCGGTACGAGAAATATCGATCGGAATCGATCTACACGGTGAACAGCGTGCACGTTCTGCAGAGTCGTTAAATCGACGATGCGATACTATACGCGAGCAGTGTGTCGCAAAGTAGCGTGCATAATGAATGCAGAATGCGTCTGTTCTCCGCGTTAATTACTGTTTTCGCGCTAGTTAACAATTAAGGAATCAAAGGAATCAAAGGGACGGCAAAGGGGTACAAAGGGCATCGCGCAGGAGAAACGCGAGCGCTTAAGCTCGCTGCCATAAAATAATCCGCGATCCTTTTGTCATTTGTCTTCGCCTGTTCGCCCAATGTTCGATTGATAAAAGAACCGGCGAATAAAGAGGCAAGCAGAATAAAAGACAGCGGGAAAACCAACTTCTAATTAAACATTCTGTTCCCGAATATCCGCGACCACGCCGGTGGAAACGCGGCTTTAAACCTTCTTCTTGCACGGGGTTCAATTTGCGACGAGTGCAATTAATTACGAGTGACTGTTGCTGAGAAATTTTCAGAGACCCAATTTACTGTGAAAAAAACTGGTTTTTCACCGACGGCTACCAGACCGAAAGCTGCGCAATTTGCGCATTTTCGGAAAAGTTCGTAACTCGGCGGTCGTACGGTCGTGTAAAATATTTTAATCACTCACAGAGTTCGCGAGAAAATCATTTCGCGTGTATTAGCCCCACGATTTATTTTATCGTTTCGATGATTAGAACTTTATTGTAGATCGTAATTTCCTAAACAAGGAGAAAATTTATGTAAATTGTATTCCGATGTGTTCTCCAATGGCTGCGTATTAACAAAATCAAAATAGAATTTTATTTCGGTTTAAAGGACATTGTCGACATACATTTTTATCAGAATCTGTTCAGAATATTCATCACGAGTCAGACACGATATTGTAAAGCAAGGGGCTTCTTTAAGTTACTCGTGTTTGCTTGATCGGTTCGAGAATTAAAAGAACAAATATGCATGAAATGTACAACGTCGAAAGAAGCTTTATCAGAATCACACACGGCAAGAAAAATAGTTTATAAATTGTAATTTATGGACGCGCCGTAACGCAGAATGAACGAAATATCCCGGGGGAGCCGCGTGCAGGAGAATAGCTCACTGGTTCCGTTCCGTGCAAAATATCGAAATAAATTGTTCTATCAGAATTTCAACCGATGTAAACAATATTACGGAGGGCGGTTGAAAAATACGCCGCGCGCCCGTCGCTTGTTTCGGCTATCATTTCCAAATAAAAATATCCCAGCGGAAAATCAGGAGCGCTGTTTCATAGGTGTTCTGATAAACTAACTCTCAGAAAAAAAGGCAGCTGCGAATCCGAACAGTTTCAATCTTAGACCATATATACTAATAGACCCGGCATAGGTATAGTATGCGTATAGGAAAGCCGAGAATGCAGTGAAGAAAAGATCTGGGACACTGTGACGACAAAAAATAAGTCTTAAAACAATTTGAAAATGGTTGACACGGCAGATCGACGCCGATACTACCGCAGTACTACCTTAAAATGTTGTAAATGTGATCGATTTATATGTAAAAAACATTTTGTAACCTGCATAATATGGGAAAGTTGTTAATCTTCAGAATGAAATATCGACTCCTAAAATAGTTAATACATAATACCTAATATTGATTGATATACTTCGATCTATGATCTTACGTTCTGGCTTAATGTTTACTGTTTATTTGTGACATGTAGAATTTATTAATGTTCATCACAAAGCTAGTGAGTAGTTTATTACCAGCATTATTCCCTTTCTCTGTTATGTATTCTTAAATTTCAAAATATTCTTAATTTGTTTTAATCGAAACAAATTGTTCACAGACGCAATTCTAGTAACCCTTGAAGATGATTTAAATGTAGATCGAATCGTCGGAATTACTTTAGTAATTTGCAAAATGGCTTTGTAAATTAGTAACAAATGATCGAACCCTCGCGTCGAAAGCATTAACAATTTTATTAGCAATAAATACGATCGATAGAATACTAGAAATATATAATACTATTACTACTTCCTCATTTACTATTATTACTTCATACTTCATTGTAATACCTTAATAAAACATATAGAATAAACATTTGGATCTAAAATTCTTTGAAATTATCCTGTCTATTCTTTCGCGTAGGCACTGTCGATGAGCACAGCTTGTACATCTTGTAACGTCACAGTGCACTTCATCTTTTCATCAAGAAAAATTATCTGTGCCGTGTCTATAGGTTTATATGGTCAAAGGTTTCAATGAATGAAAATGGGCAGTGAAGGACCGTGAAAGCATGCTAAACCGACATTTTCGCGTTGAAATATAATCGAAATTTTTTCTGAGGAAAGCGCGATTTCTCTTTCAAATGGCACGGGGGGGGGGGGCTATACTAACCGGCGACTAGCGTATTATTTGGCCACGTGAATGGATGAAAATTGCCAAAAATAGCCGGAAACGGATGTGCAGGCGTGGCTGCCCGACTAAGGGCGGGAGGGGAACAGAGAGGACAGGAAGGGACAAGCGCAATAGTGCCATTACGGCGTGGCCTTCGCAAATTATCGTGCCCATACAATAATGCTGGGATGTGAATGCCATGACACCGTTCTTTTTACCGAGCCGTCGGAATCGAAGTATTGTCGTCCATTGCGCTCTACCAAACACTGGTGCCATGTACACGGGACGCGTCGGAAATGCTCAAGAGAATACCGCGTGCTCGCTGGAACGTATTTTTAATTACGAAAACGCATCGAGCGGAAGTAACGTTGCCATTACGATGTTCTTCTAAGCAGTCGTTTTACTTTCAGCCTCGAAAGATTCTTGTGTTGTACGACAAAAATAGGAAAACTAATTTTCCTCGGGTTTTGTAAAGCTTTGTAGGCACTTGATGTAATTGGAATAAATATTTAAGAGTCGAATGAACGAGTCTCGATTGGGACGTTTTTTTTAGAACGTAACAGGAAAGTTCGTCGAAGATTTTTAATTGAGTTGAAATACGTGGATTGTAAAACCGATAATTTATATTTCCATCACAGTAAATATACTTGGGTCTCTTTCTTTTCATTGTTCGGAGTTGTTAAAGACTTTTATCACGGTACCATAGAGTATGTCCAATAGTTCTTTTTCAAAACGAAAATGATTATAATTCACAAATGTGGGTCGAGCGCTGTTGCAGCTTAACGACAAACTAGATCAACAGAAAGTTCAATTATCACGTTACACAGCTAAGGGCGTGAAGAGTCAAATTCCATTAATCAAGCAATGAGAAACTCGAACGTGTTTGGACCTATTCACCTAGGTCTACGAGGTATGAATCTAATTAGAACAAGTAAACAACGAACCCTTCAGACGTGAATCAAGAACTCTCACAATCAAGTACTAAACAGTCAAATGAAATATCGTATACAAATGTACTTGTGGGTCTTGTTTGTTTTACCAGCAATCATTTTTCTCCCTAGATTTATTTAATATGAGTTATAACTACTGGGAATAATCTTAATTGGGCACACCGCAGCATTTCCGGTGCTAAATTAAGTTTATCAAGTTTCATACTTATGAGTTAATCTTACGTGGATCCGATTCAGCTTTCTAGTTCTCGAGTTGATCCGCATCTCGTGTCTCTAGTTCGTCTAATTCCCTCTATTTTCCCTCTAAAGTCTCTCTATCCTAAGATCGCGCAATCCGAATCTCTGAGTTCTAAGCTGGCGTCTTTCATGTTTTCGAACTGGAATTAGGAATCACTGATTATGGATGTCTGCGGAGAGCTGAGGGACATAGAAACTCTCGATGGGGGGCTGGGGTTTGACCTCATCAACTCCGACGAGAACTTGGTAACTAACTATTGTTCAGTGTCCGTCTTGAGAACATGCGTTCGGCGTCAACATGCGTTTGATCTTATCACAGACATTATATACAGAATTAAACAAAAAAAGGACGCAACTATCAGTTCCAGGATAGATAGTATTCGCCAAATGATGATAAAAAGTCCTATTCAACACGGAGGAATTATTAAGAAACAATGGATTATCTGTGTTTATACTCAACTTAATATGATGGATAAGCCTTCATGGTTGCCTTCGGTGTAGCTGAATGTATACAGTGGGTGTACAAAGTGTTCGTACACCTTTTAAAATAGAATAACTTTTTTATAATTGTACCGAACGACCTGATTTTTTATAATTAATTAGAAGCATTGGTTTACGAAATGACATTCGAAAAAGATTTTCCAAAAATTATAATTTTTTACCGGTATCGTCTCACCTGTGAGAAACCATTTTATCCCGAACTTCCGACTTGTCGTACAGTTATACTACTGATTTCCGTAAAAGCGTACGCCCGCCCAACTTGCCAGTGAGTTACAGTACCGATTTAAAATTGCAAAATTAGGACGGAAGGACAACGTATGGGAAAGAAAGAGACACTCATTCTGTCCTTCTCTATGTTCGGCATCTCCTTTGAATTTCATTCTGTCCTTCTCTATGTTCGGACTCTGCTTTGAATTTCATTCTGACCTTCTCTATGTTCGGAATCTCCTTTGAAGTAACAAAAATACGATCACAACACCAGGATTACTGTCCGCCAAAAATACGGCTGCTGGACAGTAAACCCGACTTAACTGTATATGATTGATTGGAGGGTGTGTTTTAAAAGGTGGCGGAAGTAATGGAAAATTAGGAATAGTAGGAGTAGATGTGCATTGCACGCTAACGGTTAAAAAGATTCAGCATTTGTTCGTCAGCTGCGTTTCCTTCGGGCTCGTCGAATATTCTAAACATTGTGGATTCGCTATTTTTTGCCTTTGCCTTTCGTCGTTTATAGCATTCACGATCGTTAAGCCGCCAGTATGAAGTTAAGCTGACCTTCACGGTGGCGCGCATGTCCCTTCGCAGACGGATTTACGACAGAACAAAGTCCTCGCAAGGTCTCAAAATCTTAAGCTCGACGTTAAAGTAAAACCTCGTTGATTTATGCAAGTGGTTTTAATAATTCGAGTACCCATTGTACTATTTACCCTGAAGGATACGACCCATTCTTTCGACTCTGTATTTGAACACGCATCCTTGTCTCCATATCCTCGAGCCACAGTTTCCAATCTAAAGTCCGGCGAGTCTGTCGCCACGGTTCGTATCTCACGAGAGTCGGTAATTATTCACCAGGATTCCTCGAATTAGTCTTGATTTTAAATTTCCCCCGCGTCGCGAGTCGTAAGATTTCGGTAGGATCCAAAGTTCCGGTGGTCGTCCCGGGAGACGAACATTAATTCCATTATTCGGAGAGGAGCCCTCAAACAGTCTTGCAGCTGCCGGAAACGATGAAGTTGAGGAATAAATCGTGTCGGTCGGATGTACGCGTATAATGATACCTGATCTACTATGGTGCTCGGCGGATTTCGGCTCGGGACGAGCCCCCGAAAACTTTTTAAATAATTACAGGGAGCCCACGGTCGCAGGGTCTGGCCGGTAAGGGTTGCTCGGCGAAGGGTTGCAATTGAGTCGGATAGCACAGTCACCCACCTCCATCCGCTGGCCACGAACTCCACACTCAAGCCCGCGGGCATTAATGGGAAAAGTTTGCTTTTATCTTTTAAACGCCCGGCAACACTACTAATTTCTAACTTCAGGCGTTACTTGTACCCGCTTTCACGATTTCGAGTAGCCATGCCGGGACCACGACAGGATCTACCACCTCGTACGGTCCGCAGTCACTATTTCCCTGACAGATAGAGGATTGTTGTAAATTTTTCTTCCCTCGGGAGATCGAAAGAAAATAAAACGAACACGCTCGTTACGGGACCCTCTCTCTAATTATGCTTTCTTACTCTCCGATTCTTCGACGATTCAATCTGGCAGCCATGCAAGTGGACGTAGACGCTGTCTGCATATGTACAGTTTTATAAATTAAATTTATTTAAAGAACGTTGTACATTGGTGTTTAAAAATGTAACCTTTTCACCGCGAGTTGTATACAAGACTCTTGTTAAATCGTATGTTAGAGCGACGAGCGCGTGTTTTGTTTCTTTGGTTTTTCCCCGAAGTCGGAGGACTGAGCGGGAGCGTTTGTTTGTTTCTTACGGCAGGTGACTCCGATGAGACGTGTGTGTGTGGTTGAATGCGTGTGAGCGCGTGGCGGTCGAGGCGTCCGAGATGCGACTCAGTAGTCTGTTAGCCGTTATATCGTAATAAACATACTCTTTCCTCAATTTAGTAACCTGTTATTTGTAGTTCTATTTGAACAACTTTCTTGTTTTTGGTAACATTTTTATGAAGCTTTTATCAACGTCATTGCGATAGCTTACTGATTGAGACGAGGCCAAACACGATACAATTTAGATCACCTTTAATCTCTTTATACTCCGATCTTCAGATGATCTTGACTTCTATTTCATTTACAATAAGTGATGATGTCATGATCATCTGAAGGTAATAGTATATTATTTGAATTCGTTTTTTTAATCAGTATTAACCCTACGAAGTCAAACATACAGGTTGCTAATTAAAAAAGTTAAGGCGACCTTGCTTTTCGTCGAAAAAAATAATTTCTGTGATTATCGTATATTTCAGAATGTAGACAACTAAGTACGGATTAACTTCCACTAGAAACATTTGATTGTTAAACTGTCGAATGTACCTGAAAAATTGTTGCAACTATCACGTGCCACGCCTTGTATGCGGTGGTGCATTTCATAAAACCGCGTCAAAATTTCCAGCGAGGAGACAGCCAAGCTCTCGAACGCGAACTCGAATGAAAGAAAACCGGGAAGGAATCAGCGAGGCTCCATAATTTCTTTAATTAATTACTCTCAAAGAGGCTAATCATCGCGTATAGGAGGTCTTTGAATTCATTTTTTAATCAGCAATAACCCTGCGAAGTCAAACATACAGGTTGCTAATTAAAAAATTCAAGACGACCTTGCTTTTTGTCGAAAAAAATAATTTCTGTAATTATTGTATATTTCAGTATGTAGTCAACTAAATACGGATTAACTTTCACTAGAAACATTTTATTGTCAGACTGTCGAAAGTACCTGAAAAATTGTTGCAACTGTCACGTGCCACGCCTTGTATGCGGTAGTGCATTTCATAAAACCGCGTCAAAATTTCCAGCGAGGAGACAGCCAAGCTCTCGAACGCGAACTCGAATGAAAGAAAACCGGGAAGGAATCAGCGAGGCTCCACAATTTCTTTAATTAATTACTCTGAAAGAGGCTAATAATCGCGAGGAAATCCTTGTTTGTCCTCGCCGGATCATCAATGCCGATCTCTCGCGTTCTCTCGGGGACGTAGCCATCGTCCGCCCGTCTTTTTCCCTCTGATCTGTCTTACGAGGGCGGATTAATTAACGTTGCTGGGCCGAGTCGGGTCGGGTCGGACGCTTCCGGGCTACGATCTTCGCGTAATTGCCGCGAGTGCCGTTGCTCCTTCGTGGCCGTTCTCACGGCTTATTTTAAATGTGACGTGAAATCAGCTTAATAGCATCCCACGAAAATGGAGGGGGAGAACCCTCTGTTCAGCCGTGCACCCGATCCCTCGCCCCCCTTTTATCTTCTCGAACGGAGAATCCTAACGGGGCAACGAACCGTGACACTTTTAAGCCGGCAGGCTAAGTCTTAAGGACTTAACGTCGAGTGCCGGTTTCCCTTGTTATCGTCGAGATCGTCCTAGATGATGACGATTATAAATCAAATCGCCGGGCCCGGCACTCGTTAGCTTCCGCGTCCTCTGCTAGACAGCTGCTATTTGAATCTAGACCGAAGGAGCTTCGAGATGACCTGGATGGCGCTATTCGTTCGCTGTAATTGTCCACCGGACGGGAAACCGGTCCCCGTGATCTTGATCGAGCAAATATTGACGATTCTTTCTGTACCGGCGAGCACCCTCCAGAACACTCGAGTTATTTTCAGACGATTCTTTCGTTTTAATGACCCCAATTCCACGGACGTTGTCTTCACGGTTTGTTATTAGTTAGCTACGAGGATAATTCTATTGATGGTTCTTGCGAGCCGACCGCGTTTCAAGCGCGCAATTATAATTCTGTGTTCTATTTCTACATGTTCGATTTATTTATGTTTGAAAAAATTGAATAGTCCGCCTTGTATTTGTACATGTTTGATTTATTTATGTTTGAAAAAATTGAATAGTCCACCTTGTATCGTGAACAACAGGAAACATAATCACGGCTGTTGATAAAATTCGTTGAGCAACATCTCGCGAATGCGCATATTAAACACCGTTGTTTTAATGCGTGTTAACGCGCGTCATTAAAGCTCTTTCACTTGGGCTTCGAAATACTCGACATTCGGTATGATAATAGACCCCGATTATTATTATTCGTGCGAAAACAAAATTGTCTGCGTTCATTGCAAAATAAAGGAGTTAAACGTACAGACATGTATTACCTTTGTTAATCATTTTAACAAGTAAAAATATTGTTGCTTTATATGAATTTGTGATTTATATTTTACAAATTGAGGTATAGAGCTCTGCATGTATCAGATACTTTAAGTATGAAACTTGAGAAATAAACCACAAATTTCAAACACATTTGTGAAGTTTCATACTTAACCAACTGATACATATCGAGATCTACATTCTTGTATTAATCTTTAATAATTAATAGACTGCGGATGTTCATGCAATTTTCAACGTTTGTAGACAAATTTGAACAAAGTAGTAGCATTTTTAGATATGAAATAAATTAAAATCGTACTAAATTCTGTCACATTTTATATCCTAGCATTTACATAAAAGTTTCAAATGCCATAATTGCATAAAGATCCGCAGCCCAATAATTAGATTGCAAAAGCATATGCATTTATCCAATATAAAAAGTTTGGAGAACTTTTAGTTTCACTTTATAGCTAATTTGATAAAACTATTATTTAATTATCTTTATAAAACTACGTGCGTGTATAAAATTTCTGCGATTTATTAATAATAGTTAGGTGGAAGTGTAATATGAATGTAATATTAAATGCTCTCTGTCTAAGAGCAGTTATTCAGACAATTTTTGAAAAGTTTCGAACTCCAACCATAATGAAGCGGATGGAACGAAAGCCTGTCATACAACGGAACCGATGTAACGAGTTCCGCCGAGTTCCTCCGTCATTCGTTTGATAGCCTATCTATCGAGCATCCCCTAATTCAAAAGGACCCTGCATAAAGTGTACGTACCGAGTATTTCGCTCAGCGGTTACAGCACCGAGACGACGTTACTCGCTGAAGCAAACCGTGTCAAAACTGCTGTTTAATTGTCCCGACCATTAAGTTTCGCGCGACGGGACGCTCCCGGACTAATCTGTCTTGCGATTCGCGCGGACGGAGTTTAATTAAAGACTCTTAAACCCACCTAAGAGTGCGAGGGTGGTGATTGCCAACAGGGCGCCTGGACCGTAAAAGTTTCAATGCGCCGAACGAAGCGTGACCAATCGAAAAGAAGGTGTCGTTTCGAAGCGGCTCGAAAGGGAACGTTCGAAACGCTTCGGAAGTTCCTCCGGCCTGACGTAACGAAGCGTTCCTCGTTAGTGTAGCAATTAGTCGATGAGGACCCAATTGGCCTACGAAGAATGAGATCGAGGAGTCAGCCGATCGAAAAAGGAATAACGCTTTTGATCGACGCCCTCAGAGGCGAAGCGGAAGTCTCTCGCACGTCAAGTACCAACTCGGAAACTCTTACCAACAATTTGGAGTATCTTGAGATTCGATGGTTCCTTAAATCTTTAATTATTCGCGTAGAACAGCGGATTTTTATGGAAAACAAGATCTGTCCAAGTCGATTGTAAGAACGTTAGGTGAAAATGCATGATTTCCACGTAGAGAATAATATACAACTTCTAATGTACAGTGCCGGACAAAATGACAGGACATTCGATGTATTTGTATATTTCATATAACACAATAGGATATATGTACATATTACACGCCCTGTATATTAGGTATGTCCTTCAAAGTATCCATATAGAATTGCAAGTTTGTATCTTGTACACAAAAGAAATTAGACAAAGAAGCGTAAACATGGGCTGACTTTGCTCGGTCAAATTGATAGGACGCATGTAATATTTTCTGTTATTATGTACTCTGGCAGTAATCTGTCAGCAGTGACTAGAAGCAGACGTGCAAATTTTTCAGTTATCTACAACATTTGTGCCGTTAAAGTTAAAATGGGTCGAGGAAAACAATTACACAAAAGTGAAACCGACCAAATTTTGTTATCGCGGTCACAAAATCTAACTATCGCGAAAATTGCGAAGTTATTAAATAGAAGCCGTTACGTTGTGTATAACTTCTTAAAAAATCCGAAAATCTACGGAGAAATTAAAAGTACTGGCAGACCTCGTGTTACAACAGAACGCGACAGACGGGCCATATTATGCGTAGCTTCTAATTATAAGGGAACCGCAAGAAAATCGCCTATTGTGTTATATGAAATATACAAATACATCAAATGTCTTATCATTTATCTTATCATTTTGTCCGGCACTGTATTTACAGTTCTGCATTCGGTCAATCCAGGTTTGATAATCATTCGACAATCTCCTGTAAAAATGTTTTTGTAATTCCACTAATCACGAAATAAGGTGTACAAGTACGTACTGATCGTCCATCGGAAGATGGCAGCGAGGAACTTGTAGAGGTCACGTGATATCCCCACTACGCTCTACACGTCTTCCGCTATTGGCCGAATCGCAAATACGCGTGTTAGTGTGACTGGAACAGAGCGATGTGTTGACGCTAAGATCCTATGTGGATTGTTGCTGCTAGAACCTAAGCGTATGAGTGGGGTCCGTAGTCTAACGTCGAGAGCGGAGTATCACAGATTCCCTTGCGCCCACTGTCGAAATCACTGCCATTTTCACGTGATATAAATATACGTGTCGAAGAATCCTGATGCGTGACCGTTTGAGCCTGTTTAGTCGTGCACTTGTCCAATTATTTAAACTTGTGCAGCGTGTGCGAGGACACTCTTGCGCGTATCGGTTGCACTATCAACACTGACGCTAACAGAGTCAATGTAAGAAATGTGTATCCGTTGACAGTTTTAGCCTAGTTGCTTGCGTAACAGCATTTCCCAATCGCCCTTAATAAAAAAAAAATGATACGATGTGGTAAATGTTGGCCCGACTCGCTACCTTTATCGCTAGTGCAATTAGAAACATGGCAGACTCAGGATACACCGAAGTCTATCATCCAACTAAACTCATCCATCTAAAACTAAAAAATTTACATTGTTTTAAGTAATCACAAAAAATTAATTAAAAATTTACTTAATTTTATATTTATTACAGGTTTATATCATTAAGGCAATTTAATGGATTTTATAAGATGGATTTTATTAAGAATTCGCGTGGCGCTCAACGCGTTAAATAGCAAATAAAATCGAAAGTTCAATGGAAAACATTCTAATCATTCAACCAGTTAACTGCGTTCGACGTGTATACACGTCAATCAAGATCTCTATCTCTATTGCGGTGCAATAACAATAATCTCTTGAAGAATGAATTGTTAATTTTTTATCAAATAAAAATGTAACCCTCCTCGTTTTTCGTAAAATTTATAACAGGACCATTTGCTCTGCGTTCGACGTGTATACTCGTCATTGCTTGATTTTAATTCCGCACTCTGTGGGGGATTTTTAAAATGAAATTCCGCAGCTAAGAGGTTAACCCTTTGCACTCGGAGCCATTTCAACTTGAAAATCAAACATTTCTTCCGACCTAGAATAATTCCATTCTATATGATTTTTTTCATTTGATGGATATGAAATTGATATAATAGCTCATGCGATACTTAAATGATTAGTAATTGGTTAGATCCCAATGAACTTAATAATATAAACATTATCTTTAATAATGGTACAACAACTTTTAATGGTGACTCTGAGTTACCATTCGAGTGCCAAGGGTTAATAATACCTGTCGACACGTGAAATGTAGACGTCAAGGAATATGTAGCTGCCTGACCGTGTTTAAACCGTACTGAGCCGGATTGAATGGGTTCGTAGCGCGACTCGCACTGTAAACTGTAAAGAAAATCGAAAGTAGACTGAAGAACACTAGGGACGCGTTAGGACCATTGTTGTCAGGCCGGAGAGCGAATAAATCCTCGGCCGAGGAGCTCGGTAATGCTGGTAGTATGTATCGCAGCCGTAATACAGCATATAAAGTGTAATTAGGCTGCTCCCTGGTTCGTTGTACAACACTGTTAATCCGAGTGGAAGGCGGGACGATTGGTCGGCCGTTTCGTGTCGCGGTGACTCGACGGATAAAGCTGTCCAGAAGTAGTTTAAGCCGTCCCCGGCTGTAACAGCATCTGGACCCATTAAGGGCCGAGATAGAGGCTGTTACAGGGTAACAAGCTCTCCGCTATCCTATCTCTCGCCCCTCGCCCGCCAAGATAGAACGATAATCGAGGACACGCGGCGAGAACGAATGAAATTCATGCCGGTCTACCGATGTTTTTCGTACTGGTGGTGAAATAAAGCGCATCAACTACCAGCCGCTTGCAAATCCCGACGGGGATGGGAACTCGGCCCTCTGGTATCGGGTTTAAGGTGCATTAACATACGTAAGACTCGACGGGACGAATTATAAAGTCTAATGGAGGCAGCCGGTTGGCGCGTGCCTCAAGCCGGCCAGCGACTTAGGGCTCCTTCGCACGAGACAGTCGCCAACCACTCGATTTCCGAATACAGCCTCGATGTACTTGGAAGAAGGGCACACCCTTCTCGAGGAACCCACGCGCTCGACGAAAAGTCTAACGCAGTGGTTCTTAATCCGGTGTTCCGCGAGATTCCTGCAAGTGTTCCGCGAAATTCCGTGAAATATATTGGATATATTTAATAATATATTTTCTGAATCGTAATTACTTCTACGCGGAATGTTTTTGTTCGGTTTTTGGATCATTGATTTTGGTGTTCCGAAAATTTTTCATATAATCAAAAGTTTTCCCTGACTTCAGAAAGATTAAGAACCACTGGTCTAACGCGATACGTAACGTTGTTTACGAACATTATATTTTTGGTCTCAATTATTGCCGTATGTAACGTTTGCCAAAATATTTGTCATATTTCTCATATTTTAGAATTTAGATCATATTTATTTGTTTAATTCACGATTTAGCGGAACCTCGATTATCCGAACCGGTGATACATGTAATCCAGGTATGTAGAACTCGATTTATTGTACAAATCGGTAAAGAGTTATTCTAACAATGTACCTGAATAACTGTTATCGATATTCTAATATTCCACTGACTGGTATGGGTAATCGAGGTTCTACCGTATCGTGAATTGCACAGGTGAACGTGATCCAAACTGTGCTGTGTTTGATGTGCCTTTTCAATTTCCAAAAATTATCCATTTCTTTAACGCTAAACCTACCACGAGGAGCCAAATGACCCATTTTAGATTTTTTATTTGTGTTTTCATGGAAATTTATTGAATATACTTTTTGACTTCAGTATATATGTATTATAGTAAAAATCGCACAAAATATAAATAAATTTAATCTTGTTATTTTTATAATACTGTACGCATCAGTCACTTTTGATGGTCGGTAGAACGAGTGTTAAATAGTTGTTCAGATCGTAAGTTTGAGGCGACACTCACGGGTGACGCGCGGACGGATTCCACTCAAGGTTGTAAGGCTTGAGCCCGGTATGATCGCGGACGCGTCCCCGCGAATGCCCCTCGTACGACTTTTACTACCCGCCAAATTAATCTTGGGTAGCCGGTTCAAATGGGTTTAGCGATTACATAAGACAAAGTTCGTTTCGAATACAATAGCATACGTTAAAGGAGCGTTTCGTCCCGGACCTGCTAGTGGCCTCGTCAGTAAGGCTGATCTAGCAGGTCCTGCCTTAGACGCTAGCGCACGCGAGGGGTTTTTTGCTAGATATGACGCGGATTTTAGCGCGGTTGTCCCGATCGCTGGACAACGAACTATCGCAATGTAACTTCCCGACACTTATCTCGTTTTGAATGACAAGACGACGGCCGGTGCGTTGTACTTGTCTAACCGAGGATTAAGATGGTGCTTGTCCGAAAACCAAGATAGAACTGTAGGAACTCGAATTCCTGTCCGAACTCGACGAGGAAAAACAAGTGCTGATTGGTTCCTGCCGAAAGTTGCATTTACCAATCAGCATGACTCGACTGTTGACATCTCCTTCCTGCTGCTGTGAAGGAGCATTGGGAAGGAGGCGCGACGAGGCCCGGTTATATGACACTGCCCGGGAAGGTCCGGGTGGTCGTTCGAAGGGACCAATTCTATGGTACGTTATTCTTTAAGGTATACAACAACGAGACATTTGCCAGATGTCTCGAATGGTCGCCGAATGACCCTACTTTACGTCATCTTCGAGGAAGATGTTTAGTCGCGAACGTACCATAAATATTGCTGCAACGAAACCTATGTGTCGTGTTCCTGCGCGACGGAACAATAGTAATGGATTCAATAGAAATAGAAATTAATTCAATTATTGCACGAACGTCGGCAAAAGTTAAAATCATCATTTATCGGAAAATATAAGAAGGGACAGAAATATAAACCCAGAATCCATCGGTGCGTTAAGTTGGGCAAATGAGAAACGTACCATAGTTAATAATGCAAGCGGTGCAGCTGTTGAGCGACAGGAGCGTGATCGCGAACGGTGGCATTCCTGTCAGCTGCGTTGTAGAAATTTCGGAGTGATCTCATCGGAGCGTTTGAAGCGCGATCGAATGGTGTCGTGTGAAAGAGCCTTTAGCCGGGTTGGCTCGGCTCGAAAATTATTCCGAAACTCGACTGAAATATGCCACCGCGAGCCTCTTCCGTTGGGGCAGAGGCTTTAAGCGGGCCGCCGCGCGCCGCGCCGCGCTGTAAACAGTGAACTGTACAACGCGGCAGGCCCCTCCCTTCTTCGTTATTGCAGACGTTCCCGGAATTCCGTTTAAGGTAATTCTCAACTGTCGCGAAGTAACCGTGATTCTGAATTCAATATCGCATCGCGATGAATTTCATTACGGCATACCTGCCGCCTTATTGAAGGACGGCCGAGACGACGAGAGAAACTCCGCGTGCGCGGGGGCGCGCGCGCGCGAACGAACGACTGAAATGAAGTCGTTCCCCGTTCCTTGCGCGGGAGTTTCATTACACACCGGCCCCGCTGAAACACGGAACAACCGTATCCACTTTAAGGCCGCCTGCACGCAATATACCGCAACAAGACACGGGCAAACAGACCGCGCACCCTCGCCGAACCAAATAGATCGTCTTGCCAGCTTGATCGTTGAAGAGTCTCGGACCGTCGGAACCACGAAAATTCTTCAGCAGTTCCACCATCCGAAGACGAGCTACCGAAATCCATGCTTCCGACCCACCTCCGAACTTTATTAACTTAACTTCGGAACCGTACTTCAACCCTCTCGCGGACGGGCTCACGTCTGCTTTGATCCTAAAGGAGGGATGCCCCTCCTCCAGTGAGATGTAGGTGGGGAATTAACCTCTTAACTGCGGAATTTAATTTTTAAAATCCCCCACTGTTCCGTCGCGCAGGAACAGGACACATGGGTTTCGTTCGAGCAATATTTATGGTGTGTTCGCGACTAAACATCGTCCTCGAAGACGACGTAAATTAGAGTCAATCGGCGACCATTCGAGACATTGACAGATGTTTAGTTTTGTATATCTTAAAGAACAATGTACCATGGAATTGGTCCCTCTGAACGACCAATTTAGACCAATTTGAGGTATAAACAGTCGAAGCATGCTGATTGGTAAATGCAAATTTTAGCAGGAACCGATCGGTACACGTTTTTCCTCATCGCGTTCGGACAGGAAATCAAGTAGCGACAGTTTCATCTTAGCTTTCGGACAAGCATCATCATTTAAACCTCGGGTAGACAAGTACAACGCACCGGCCGTTGTCTTGTCATTCGTACAGTACAAGTTTCAAGACTTTACATCGCGGTAGTTCGTTGTCCAGCGATCAGGACAACCGCGCCAAATTCCGCGTCACAATTAATCAGAAAGCCCTACGGGTGCGCTAGCGTACAAGGCAGGACCTGCTAGAATTGCCTTATCGACGAGTCCACTAGCAGGTCCGGGACGAAACGCTTCTTTTAACGTCTTCTCTTTTAATCAAACCAATCGTTGTCTTTTGCAATCGCTTAATCCATCAAACCGGCTACCCAAGATTAATTTGGCGGGTAGCAACAGTCGTGCGAGGGAATTCGCGAGTCGACGCGTCCGCGGTTAAAAACCGGGCTCAAGCCTTAAACCTTGAGTGGAATCCATCCGCGCATCACCCACGAGTGTCCCTCAAAAACATTACACGACGCAATACCCACGGAGTGCGGAATTAAAGCAGCCAATAACGAGTATACACGTCGAACGCAGGGCAATGTGTCCTATTATAAATTTTACG
Organism: Lasioglossum figueresi; assembly: GCA_028455805.1. Taxonomy (NCBI): domain Eukaryota; kingdom Metazoa; phylum Arthropoda; class Insecta; order Hymenoptera; family Halictidae; genus Lasioglossum; species Lasioglossum figueresi. The sequence continues at coordinate 20,918,211 of CM052200.1, read as the reverse complement.
AGAAACGAGGAAGGATTACATTTTTATTTGATAAAAAGTTAACAATTCATTCTTCAAAAGATTACTGTTACTGCACCGCAATAGAGATTTTGATTGAAGTGTGTACACGTTGAACGCAGTTAACTGGCTAAGGGTCGCTGATCCCGGCATTCCCCAGTAGCCTAAGGCTGGGTCATGGTGAAGTTAGTGGGTAGCAAAAAGGTCTGTTTTGACACTGAGTATCGAAATCGCTGTTCTCAATTCTCGGTAATACAAAAATGGGGGGTTTCACTAGTCAAAAACGCTAGATAAAAGATCGATATAGGCCGCTATCGGCCTGGTAAGTCCTATTTTTTCGTTTTCGAGTCGTAATTTGCATTATTCGGAAGCCTACAACTGCACATGTACAGTAAAGTCGAGATTACTGTCCTCAGTCAACACCGTGTTCTAAGTTCAGTGCCTACTCATTCCACTGCGGCGATGATTGATCTCGGCTCGGGTATATCGGTGTAAACACCACGCATTGACTCGAATGAATCGAAATGTTCAACTTTCTTAATTTTCATTATTTTTTTAATGAAATTTCACTATCGTATTTCTGGCATTTTTCTAATTAATATAAGACCAAACGCGATATAATTCCGATTGTATTTAGTGGTTAAATCGACGATTCAAGTTTCGGTCGCAAGGAAGGACAGCGTACGGGAAAGAAAGAAACACTCGTTCTGTCCTTCTGTTTACGCACAGGGAACCGTAACGTCTGGGAGAGTAGTCAATTTCAAAGATGTGTTCACTCACACAGTTCATAAATGTTTATTGGCAAGGATGTTCGGTGCACAATCGTAAATGCAACACGCGGCGATAATATACGCTAAACGCTCGGTAGAAAACGCAGGATCCGATTTGACATAAACGCGGTATACGCAGGTAGATTACAGGTATTCGCGGTTTGACCGTTGACGAAAGACTCGTTGAACGACAACGGATTGTCGTGCTCGCGGATGCCGTGACGTCACGATGACGTAGACGCTCCACGGTGAGCGCCTTGTTTTGTGTCCGCAGAAGAGCGGATGGGTGACGGAGACCCATATCGGCGTTGCCGATACACCTTCTATTTGTTCGGCTTCTCCTTTGAATTTCATTCTGACCTTCTCTATGTTCGGACTCTCCTTTGAATTTCATTCTGACTTTCTCTATGTTGGACTCTCCTTTGAAGTAACAAAAATACGATCACAACACCAGGATTACTGTCCACCAAAAATACGGCTGTTGGACAATAATCTCGACTTTACTGTAGCTACTTTCATAGCAACGTGTTGCCGAATAATGAAAATTACGCCTCATAAACGATTGATCTTTTATCTAGCGCTTTCGACTACGGAAAAATCCCATCTTTGTATTATCAAGAAATCAGAACGCGCACCCGCCTTAACACTTAGCAGTCGAAGGATGACTCAGAGTCGCCACTAAAAATTGCTATACAATCAATTACTGAACATGTAAGTATTTTACGAGGCATTATATCAATTACAGTGCCGGACAAAATGATAGGACATTCGATGTATTTGTATATTTCATACAACACAATAGGATATATGTACATATTACACGTCCTGTATATTAGATATGTCCTTCAAAGTATCCATATAGAATTGCAAGTTTGTACATATCCATAAAATCATCGGAAGAAATGTTTAATTTTCGAGTTAAAGTACCTGCAAGTGTTAAGTGTTAAGTGAAACGAATAGTTTTCAAAGAAAGAATATGAAACGGAAGATCGGATTCCATAAAAGTTTTATAAAAATAAATCAACATGATCCAAAATAAACAATGTCGTACAGTATGTCCGTTCAAAATAAACTTCGCCGCGCACCATGTACATCAAAAATAAATAATGTCGTACAGTATGGCCATAACAATTCCGTTCAGGAAAATTGAAGGAACCAACCGGACCCATATAAACTACTTATCGCCGACACTCATCGCACATCAACCATAAGGGAATCACGTAAAAGCAGTAAATTAAACACTAACAGACATTACGCCAGAATGCGAGAAATGCTAAAAGTCACATTACACAGAGCACGCGAACACGTCCAAACGCGGAGAACTCTAAATCAGCCAACTCATAACTTCCATGCACACGTTACTCTTTACAACTACTTGTTGAGCTCTCAAATTATATTTCCGTCCATGTAAAGTTGTATATCCGGTGTCATTTGCTCATCAATTTCAATTAGTCTTTCGCGGTTAATCTCGGATCGATCAACGCCCCCCAAAACCGTCGCGATAAAACGTAAATGGAATTTACAAGAATGCAACATTTAAACGTTTAACCAGTTAACTGCGTTCGACGTGTATACACGTCAATCCAGAACTCTATTGCGGTGCAATAACAATAACCTTTTCAAGAATGAATTGTTAATTTTTTATCAAATAATTTGTTCTGCGTTCGACGTGTATACTTGTCATTGCTTGATTTTAATTCCGCACTCAGTCGGGGATTTTTAAAACTAAATTCCGCAGTTAAGAGGTTAATAGTCACGAAACGAGACTATCATTATCCACCATACGCTACTCGAATGTGCCAGATTTTCTTCGGAACGATCCAAAATCTCAATTTAAAATGACCTCGAGTCAAATCTAAACAAAGACAACATCAGGAACGATCTCCTGTCCTTTAAATCCATCGATCTATACGAACTGTTATAATTTCATGCTGTTGTCTCTCATCCTAATATCAATGTTAACTATAGGCCTGTTTACAAATTACATGTCAAACATATTATAAATTATAACCAAGTGAAAGCCATGTGGTCGCTAATGATCTTGGCGTTAATGCGACCACGCTCAAATAAACTGTAAACAAATGATAATAATAAGATTTTCGTATACGGCCGATATGAATAGTAAATACATATAATGTTGATAATAAACATAGACGATGTAGATGGGAAACACAAAATTAATACACGGAGATTAAATGGAACGTGATTAATTAAATTATGAAATTCGGCTCGCTTGCAGTTGAACAATGATTAGTTAGAAATGTCTATACGAGTACACTCTAAACCTATGGTCAAATGACTGGTTTCAGGCTTTTTATTTCAGTATATATGAAATCTAAGTAAATTCATTCGTGCAATTTTTACAAGACAACGCATACCAGCTACTTTTAAAGGTCGGTAGGTCCACCGTTAAGAACCGGAATCTCGGCATGTCGCGTTGAAGCTTTCAGGGCAAAGTCTCCGTGAAAAAGGGAAATTCCTAATTTTTAGAAACTTTACCGAACCCCTTAAATTACGTAGGTTGAACGTAGCGGAGCGCCAAACCCTGTACCCACCATGCCTCACAATCTCCGGCACAGACGCGCGGTTTTTGGCGTATAAATCTTCGCGCGTTCGTATCCGGGCGCACCTTCTGTGTGGAGTAATAGGCGAGGCTCGCGCGGGGCACACGGAAGAAGGAGGAAATAGGAAGAACGGCACGGGGTGAAGGGGTGGACGGTAGTAGGCCAGGGGTGGAGTTAAACTCTGCAAAAAACAAAGATTAACCTTTTGTCTACGGTTCGCCACGGTGTTCCTTTGTCCGAGTTGAGCACTCTGTCGCGACACCCTGTTTTTGTCGGTGGCGCAGTCGGCTCCCTTTTCCCCTGGCGACCCTCCCCCTGGCCAGGCCAGGTCCTCCACATCCTTTCGATTCTCCTACCCCGCCTATCAACCCTCTGGAATTCCTCCGTATACTCTGCAACCCCCTCGCAAGAGCGGACTCGCGTCCAGACAGCCTGTTCCGCCCCCGTCCGCTCGCAGATCCACCTCCTGCGCTTGGAAAGTTAAATCCTAGGGCTCCGTAAAAGCCACCTTCCCTTTGCCTCGCTCTCTCGCCCCCTTCCTCCGGCTTTTCGTGAGCGTAGATTGTTCCCAAGGAGAGAGAGAGAGAGAGAGAGAGAGAGATAGTGGAGGACACATGCAAAGGCTTGAAATATTCTGACCGATCCCCGTGAAACATGGACGGTAAGTATGGTATCCAGCCGGGGCGCAGCCTGCACCCTTTGGCAACCCCCGGACGTCCTACTTTCCTGACTCGACATTCTTTTGTGGTGGACGCGGTACCCGGCCGCAAATGAGCTGTCGTACGGGTAATTTTGATCGCTCGGTTCTCCTTTTTCTTCGGGGCAGCAACAATTACCCACGCTCCGCCCCCGTTTTGCTTTGAATTAACCGATTCCAGGTAGCCTCATAATTGATGCGCCGGAGCGAGGGCAAGCTCTTCTGGAATGGCGATGCTTAGCCTTCGAACGGCGAACCTTTTTGTAACTGCGGGGGCCTTCGGCAAGGGCTTGCACAATAGTTGTTTGTAAATAAATCGTATTTGTTTTTTGAGAATTATATAATTGATATGTAAACATAGTTTAGGTGGCCATTTATATACCCGATACTGTATTTCGTACTTAATTGTGAAAGATCGTACTGTAATTTTCAATAGAAGTACCTGTTTAGAATTTGAAAATAAAATTCCTATTGTAGACAATCATATTTTATTTTTACTTGTTATTGAGATTGTAGCCAATGATTTCTAGAATTTTTCATCCGCTATGTTGTACTGGGTGTTCCGTTGTCTAACATTGCTGGGGTGTTTTCTTGTAGGATATTTAACAGTATCGTTAAACAACCATAATTATTTTTTATTGATCAAAGAATCACACGTTTCTTGATTGTATTATGGTAGAAATTGAATTTTTTGGTCACTCACAGGCTTTATTTGCAAGATTGTCATCTCTATTTTGTAGTTATTTTTACTATCAGACTTTACTATGGACTGGAGCCACATAGACAGTTTATTCTTACTTCAATAATTTTAACAAGCTGAGAAAAATAGATTAGCACTCTTAAATCATTGTAACCTTCCTACTGTTTTAAATCGCACCCACTCATTTCTGCCATATCATCTAATCCGCAGTATATTGATTAGTCATCACATTTTCACTAAATATCACATAATGCTCTCGTCAATATCTTGTTTTTCCACACATACAAAAAGAGCACGCGACAATCGCACTGATTCGCGTTCAAATCAAATCTATTTAAAAGGAAATTTATATGTGTTAATTAAAATTGAAGATAGGATCGTAAGCTTTGTACCTCGAGGTGACCTACAATGAAATCGAACATTTCATATGCAACAACCTAATACATTAAGTATGTACGTGTGCTGTTAAATAGGAGTCGGCTGATACGTCTGATCATGACAAACCAATTCTACTTCTTGTAAATGCTAATATATGGGAATCTGACGAATGTTCAATTTTAAATCAACGTTCAATGAAGTCTTGCTTGAAACTAAATTTTCAAGTTATAGTGGGTGAACAAATCATTAAAATTGCGCACAAAGGATTAATATTTTATCAGTGTGGTGAATAATGTTTTCTACACTGCAACGAGATGCAAACGTGTAAGTTTTAAATATTAATTACATAAAAATGATACGGATTCGGTATAGCCAATCTTTCATGTAAGAATTCGTTGTTTTACTACAAAATTGTCAGTCTATACAGGTGAGTATATCCAATCATTCATGTAAGAATTCGTTGTTTTACTACAAAATTGTCAGTCTATACAGGTGAGTATAGCCAATCTTTCATGTAAAAATTTGTTGTTTTACTACAAAATGGTCAGTCTATACAGGTGAGTATAGCCAATCTTTCATGTAATAATTTATTGTTTTACTACAAAATTGTGAGTCTATACAGGTGAGTATAGCCAATCTTTCATGAAAGAATTTGTTGTTTTACTACAAAATGGTCAGTCTATGCAGGTGATTGCCATATTTTAATCGCACACTGCACGTCTTTCTGTAGAATCCTATTTTAGGCGTACCATCAGATTAAAAAGACCCAGCACACCTAATCCCAGAGATATTTGAAATCGTCCGAAGTTACAATGGCCACTGTCCTAGATTAACGATTCCACAGAGGCCCCAGCGCTAAATCAATGTTCAATTTTTCACATCGGCCGCTCGTGGTTGTAACCAGCTCTGCCGTGGAGATGCAAACGGAAAATTTGCATCGGCTATCGATTTCGTAGAACTGTGTTCGCCTTTTAATACTTTACCGAGGCACGCGATAACGCTTCCACCCCTGGGCAGCCACGAATCACTTCTATCTACGTTGAATTATGCGATTATCGGCCGTAACGGCCGATACACGCTGCCATGCCGGCGCGGCGCGAGTGCTTCATTGTTCTCCCGCGTTTCGCCACAGAATGTCTGACCGTGCCGGCCACCCCCGAATGGGAAACCGTGGCACGGGAAGGGGGTAGGGGGTCGAAAAAGGAAAAATTGAAGGTTTCACGCGGTCGCGAAAAAAAGCACCCCGCGCGCTGGTGAAATACTACCCAGAAAACCGAACGGTCTTCATAAATCCAACGCGTAAATCAGTCTTTATGGAGTTCCCCCTGGGCTGTGGAAGCTATTTGGAGCATCGTGCCCGTGTGTATATCTACGTAGCTACACACCGACGCTGGCGTCGCGGCGCCTAGCGTCTCTAAACGCATCTCACACCTGTGCGGGAACTCTCTTCTCGCGGCTCTTCCTCGCACAACTGGATTTCGATCGGTTTCAGATTTCTTATTCTAATTCCATTCTTTACACAAAATTTGACGCAAATTCTTTGATCAATTTTATTCGGCTGCAGAAAATCGCCGAGCAGGCGAAACACTTCTAACCTTTACGCTTCTCGCAAACAAACAAAAACTTCTATATAGCTGAAACTGTGAACACATGTTCGGGACGAGTGTACCAGCATGAGAAGAAAAAGAAAACGAAAATCGACTGTAGGTATTCCGCGAAATTCTAAAAGTCACTTTACTTTTTGATCACGCCTCGTGTAATTGACACAGATCTACGGAACGTATTTTTTTTAAATATTCAGTATAGAAGTATTTTCAGTAAAAAAGTTGTAAAATGCAACTTTTAGTATTTTCTCTGCAATTCCGACAACTTGCAATTATTTTCACAAATTTTAGTCGCGTTGCGCAGCAAACCAATTGTTCTAACTTCCCGAAACCATTTCAATATTAAAAATGATGTCCTCTTTTTAAAAGTGTCCGAATATTAGTGGGAGTCACTGTGCGTGTAGGATGATGCAGGCGATATTTACGTTATGTTAAACGAAATCGCCCACGAATGGAGAGGGCGGAGCCAAAAACGTGACGCGGCGATCACCAGCTGGTCGTGACCGTAGATCATCTCGGACGATAAATATTTCTCTGGACGTCGCATCTCTAAAAGCGGGGGTATCGGTCACGAGTATCGCGCGGCCATGATTTATCATCGATTAAACCGACGTAATGCGCCATTGTTACCGAAACGGCCAGTCAGATAGGTACGTATATGAGGCCATATTAGAGCGTACGGAATCCAACGGGTATTGAGTCGCAATCAGACGTGCAACTGGGACTCAGCGGGCGAGGGTTGATCCAGAACGAGCTATAATACGCGTATTATCATTACGATTCAGAATTCGATTGTGCGTTTCATAACGACAATCCAAGGCTCCTATAACACGCCTTTCGGTTAGATCTTCCGATCCGATGCGACCGGAGTCACCAGATTACGTCTCCCCACTTTACCGTAGTAGCACTTATGGTTGGCCTTTAAATACCGCGAAAACAACAAGCAACAAACATCCCTTTACGTTGAATTGTTAATCACTAAACTGTTCAACAGAAAATTACGGAAAATTCATGAACGTTCTATCGAATGGCAACACAACCTTTTTTTACGAATTTTGAACTGCAAAATCGATTTTTCAAAAATTCTAGTATCTTAACACATTACCGACCGGTGACTATAGCATAATTTTGAAAAATCACACTTTTAATATTTAACATAAACACTTTTTAATGGAACTTTCAATAGCAACAGCAATTTTCATTGTGTACTAAAAAATCACCCTCAATAACGTCATTTAATAGTTTCATTTAAGATTGCAATGTAAAAGAAAATTTCTATGCTTTCTTTCCGTACACCCCGCTATTGAAAATCCTATTAATAGGCTTCCGGTAGGTAAAGTGTTAAAAGTACTAATTTTATTATACATTGAAGTTATCAGATGGCCACGTTTATTTTATTGTGGTGGTTACGTTTCATTGTGATTACTAGACTGCGAACCTTTATGCAAAATGAAAATTGTCTGCATCGATTGCAAGAAATAGAAACCACTTCGAATCTTATTTCGTCCCTTAATGATTTTAACACAGGAGAAATCATGTATTGGAATCTTCAATTTTTTAAATTTTACAACAATTTTGAATTTCATTTATTCGATTTTGCTATAAATGCATAAAGATCCGCAGTCTAGTTACAATATTGGTTGGAAATGTCGACTTTTGATGCAGGTGGGCCAACCTGAAGGTGATTTCTTCCCCTTCCTACGACGTTTCGTCCAATCACGTACTGGCGGAGAGGGGGTAACTTTTCCCCTCGATTCGAGTCAATTCCTCTGATCTGATGCCTCTGGACGTGATACTAAAAAGTTTTAAACATCGTCAATCGACGCAGACGCCGTACCAAACAAGTGTGCTATGTTACAATAACTCAGGTTGTCTTGGCAATTATCGCGCTATAGTCACGCAACCAATCGTGCATAAATGTTAACCGGTTCGTTGCTGCATTCATCGTTGCAATCGCTCACAGTCCACATCGCAACAATAGTTTATCAAATGCTGTGTAACCTTTTTCGTGATTGCATACGCGGTACAGGGAACTCGTTGATTTTATTGGGAAATGTATTCCAACGAAAATAAAAAGCTCAATTTATTAACAATTAGAGCAGCAAGTGTGTTAGAGTATCGATTCAAATGCTACAAACACCTTATACGCTAGAGAAACTGTACCATGTACCAAGCAATTTTCTAGTTGTATCACTTCGAATTACTAAATATGGACATTCATTTATTATTTCAGTATGTTGTATCTGCCGTTAAAGGAGTACACTCGTTTTTCCAGGATTGCAAGGGCGCGGGATAAACACAACAAGGATCTGTCTGTCCAAATTTTTGGCTATTTTTCCAATAATATACAGTAGCGGACAAAAGTTTAAGACGCTCTCAAAAAGACGATAACTGTTTTAATATTGTACTATACGATTTGAACTTTTTTGGAAAGCTAGAGCAATTAGTTTACCGCAGGATGTGAAAAGAAATTTTATCAAAAATTGCAATTGATCGAAATTGTAGAAAAAATAGTAGAAGTTGCATTTTCAACTTTTTTATGAGGGTCTATATTGGAAAGAATACGTTTTGTCGATCTGTGTCAATTATATGCACTGTGAAAAGTTTCATTGAAATCGGTTGATTCGGAAAAAAACGACTGGCATCGAAAGATGTAAGAATCCTTAGATTTATTGCAGTTAAAGGTCGAAAATCGTGAAAATCTGCCATTTTTACCGTCTTTAAACGTTTGTAGCTCATTGCAACGTCGACCGATTTTGACGAAATTTTCAGAATACGATTAATTGACACGGATCGACAAAACGTATTTTTTAAATTTTCAATATAGGCCCACATAAAAAAGTTGACAATGCGATTTTTAGTATTTCTTAAAAAAAACCGATCAATTGCAATTTTCGAAACAATTTCTTTTCTCATCCTGCAGTAAACTAATTGCTCTGGCTTCCCAAAAAAGTTCAAATCGTATACAGTAAAGTCGGGTTTACTGTCCGACAGCCTGTGTTCTGCACGGACAGTGATCGCATACCGATATTATATTTTTATGACTGTGTCTACCGCGCCGATCGCGCCGAAAGTTCAAAAGAAAGCCGAACGTAGAGAAGGACAGCATGACAGTGGAGGGGTTAGGCAGTGAACAGTGATCGCGTACACGATCGTGGACAGTAAACGCGACTTTACTGTAGTACAATACTAAAATAGTTGTCGTCTTTTTTAGAGCGTCTTAAACTTTTGTCCGCTACTGTATACCCAAAGAAATAAATTTGGTAAATAATTCCTCAGGAAAGCACCTTTACAATCTTAATAATCGCAAATTAAGAACATTAGAACCCGTGATTTGACGGGTCCCGTAAATCTAGTGTGAAATTCTGAATAAAAAGAAAATATTTCGTAGCACAGAGCGTGTTCGTCCGAGAAAGAGGGTCCGTGGCAGTATTCGAGGGATAGTTTTCACTGTTGGGGGATACGCTTCGATTCGCATAGAGGCAAGCGGCGTGGGTGGCACAGGACAGGGTGAGGGTAGGAAAAGGCGAGTCGAATACTTTGAAAACACACCGCCGACTGACTTCGAGACGTTTACGTGTTCGCAGACACACAGGTGCCGAGACAGACAGCGCAATACCAGTTCACGTGACTGCAAGCTCACGGCAGTCCACGCTCGTACGTGCACGGAAGCGATATAGGGGAATCGAGTCTGTAAATCTCGGCCGGTCGTCCCTAGGGAACCATGTCTCAGTCACAGCTCGCGATTGCACGAGTTAAAGGGTTTCGGTTCGGGCACGTACACCCACGGAACACACGTGTCCGTGTCCGTGAGGAATCTCGCGCGAGAGACGCCTGAACTTCTGCTCCTGTTAATGCGACTTTGATTCTGAACTGGTATTAAGATCACTCCGGATGCTCCTGGCCTTATGCTAGAGATACCCGGGAACGTGGTTACCTTTTAGATGCGCACCAAGAAAATATTCGAGGAGAAAATTAGGACCGGATCTCTACTCACAGGATCACAGATATTGCGCGTTTAACCCTTTAGTGCTCAGTCGTACAAGCAGCGCTCGTGGTACATCAAAAGTTCCTTGCTCGGTCGCTATAATTATAAACGCTCGCGACAGATGTTACAAAGGCGTTGAAAAACTTCTCGTTTCGCTGTGATTATAATGTTAGCGTGGTATGCATATTCGTGTCTCGAAGAATGCGCTTCACAGAAACCAGTGTCGAAAGGAATTGACGTTATTTTGTTAACCCTTTGCAGTCCTTTGTCGAGTGCGACTCGTCATTGAAGAAATAAAAATGTAAATAAAACGGGTTTCATATGTACTTGGTTCTTCCATTATTTATTTAATTGTCTTATTTTTCAGTTAGAAACAAATATAAGTTCCATAAATACAAATAACAACAAAGTTTGAGAGCTTTATACAATGTAGTTAGTAGACAAAATTGTTTAAAGTAAGTAGCAGTCGAGGAGCTGTCCTCTCAAGAAAATTTCGAATAAAATACTTAGAATGATAGGGAATTGTTGGCAACGAAATTGAAAATTAATTCGGAGTGCAAATGGTTAACGATTTCGTTGGGCTTCGAATCAGACCTGGGCACTTCTGAAATGATATTATTTGAAATAATATTTCATGTAATATGTTCCTTTATAATTAATGTGAACACTTTTGAAATAACATAATTGGAAATATTATTTCAAATAACACATTGTGTGTGTTTTATTTTATAATTACTTGAGACGATCTTAAAAGAGGACCCAACGATCTTATATTTTCTTTTATATTTGCAATGTTAAATGCTACGAGGGACGCAGGCGTTCATCGGCAAGGGACATTGTAGGACATCGGTAGTTCGATTTGTCAATCCTAACACGTGTTGCTACCACTTGACATCGTAGCCTACTCTCACTGACACTGGCGCCCCAACACCGTCGTAACTAGGTAATTGGTCGCTGTGCGACTTGCTGATGGTATTCCACTATCGACAGGTCCCTTATGACATTTCAATATTGATGATTTATAAGAAGCTCCAGCTACCACTGAGAATTTTCATAATGTTAAACTTCGTTCTACAGAAACTGTATATGTCCACGTATTACTTTTTACTTTTCTAAGAAGTAGAACACGTACAGCTCGAAAAACATACAATCTGACATGTACATGATGCATGTTCAACCCTCACCCATCCCTTATTTTATAACTTCGACTTTCGATGTCAAATGAACGCAATAGAGAAAACTCGCTATAAAAGAAAGATGAATATTTGATTTTGCAAGTTTTTTCATTAAGAAATGTCACACTAAAATAAAATGGGATATTGTTCAAACGAGATTATTCGCGTCGTTCGCAATTAATAAAGCGTTGCACGAGCAATTTATTCAGAATCAATGAAGAATCTTATGAATTCCTCGTCGCATGATCAATTCGATATTGGAGAGGATTTTTTAACGGATATCTATACGACGCGTTGATAATCGCACATCCATAGGAGACCGTAACTTTCTCGACACCCTGTGCATGCAACGGCGCCAGTCAGAATAAAAAATAGAGATAAAAGCTGCGCCCGTGAAACGGACCGCGACTCGAAATAGGAGGTATGAATTAATCAACTGCGTCGGCTCTCGTAGCCTGTCGTTTATCGAGATCCCCCTCGCCCAGCCCCGACCCCTGTCCACCGCCATTACTCCGGTGGATTCTGTTTTACCATTCTCTTTTTTCAGCATTTCACCTCTTTTTTCGGTCAACGAAAAAATAGATTCCTCGTTCAAACTGATTCGAAAAGAATAGGGTCGCGGTAACTAAAATTTATTAAACACAGCTCGGCGTATGCGCCGCTTGTTCCCGTGAAAAAACTCAAAATGGTGCACGGAGAGATACCGACGAAGAATTGAGCAACGTTTTGTCAAAAAATACCAGATTTTCATTGAATTTGTAGTACTCCTTAGGTGTCTGTGAATTTAGGAAATGAAGGAATTATTCGAGCCGAATTAATACGTATTTTAGTTACAGCAAACATTTAAGTTTGTTTATCGTTGGGTCTCTGACGATTCATGACAGCTTAGATTGTTGATTTTGTGATTGCTGGCAAGTCGAGAATTTGCTGTATTTATTTAGCATAAATTCAAATATTAATTTTTTTCATGTTGCAGCAAAACTATTATCTAACATAAAACAATGAAACTCATCATTTATCACTGGAAAATCGCCTAATCCTCCGTTTAGAAACTCAAGGCACGTTAATTACCTTACTTTGGACAGAACCACAGAATGTAATGTCTACATTACTCTTGTTTTTCCAAAGCATAATTAATTGCGACGACGACATAATTATTCCACCGCGGATCTTTATGCAAAATGTTTACATGAATTACAAGAAACAGAGATCAAGAATAAATTTAATTCTTCAATATCTTCAATACGCGAGAAATAATTCATCGATGTTCTGAAATTGTTTCAATCTTTTTTCTGTTCCAAATTGCAGCTATTTGTTTCGTCACACACAGTCTAGTGATTATTATTCTAGAATAATAGAATGTAAAGAATTATGGGAATAACGATTAAACAGGTTTTGTTCGTAGAAGATAAATAATTGAATGTCAATCTTTGATCACGATTACTCCACAATATTAAACATAGTCAACCTGGAAACATTGTCTGCTCGAAGAAGCATTTCATTTTTAATTTAATTAATAATCGTATTGATGGTCCCTCTCTCCCTCTGCAAATCAATTTTTCATACTTGATCGTGTGTCGAGATCTAGAGCAGGATTTCAAACATTTAAATGCAAATCCACATATGGATTAATAAATCCTATAAATCGAATTATTGCAAACTCCAACACTATATATAATAGTATTGATTTTTTTAATGGGTCGTTACACACATTCAAAAGAAAATTACGCAGGATTAACTGATAATATCATTACCTTTATTCCAACAGTTGTTGCGCATGTCTCTTTTCAGTTAATTTACGTTAAGTCTTTGTTTTAATGTCTTTCAACTCGGTCCGTTTATAATAAATATACTAATAAAATCATTTCTTAGTATTTTTCAATGAAAATTCAATTTTAATATTCCTTGTAGTTTGAAAGTTGTACCCCTAAATGTTACTGGTTCTTCGATTCGGACTAGCGTCCGGCTCTCTGCTGGTTTTTTCCTCTCTTCTTTTTTCAAATGTCGACCTTATTCGCTCGAAAGATCACGTTTAAACATAACGCTGGAGCGCCGCTTGGACCGTCCTAAAATCTTTTGTGTATCTGGATCGTCGAGCGTTTTACCGACTGTCGTTTCAACCTGCGTCCGGTTTTAATATCGAGCTTTCTCGTTAAACGAGTCGCGTGCGTGTAAACTGTTTATACGGGCACTCGCATGTCTCGCTGTTAGATCGGCTCGCTGCTATTTGCAGCGGGGAAATGTCGCGCGCTTTATTATGCATGGGTCATCAAATAATCAAACGATTCGTAAAAATGAAATCAGAGCACAGGAACGCGAACGCTCGTAAATAGAAAAGTAATTCTATGTGTAACACTTTCGACTGCGCAAGCTCCATTTCGATATGCCGTTCGTATCGGTTCGTAGTTAGAAAAATAACTGGCACGGCAATCGTAGCTACCTTGTTTGTTTTATCAATGAAATTGTTATAACAGCTGTGTTAGCAACGCGCGCCGTGGGCGAAAGAATAGCGTACAGTTCGTAAACCGTGAACTGTTTAAATCGCTCCGCTCCTGAATTAATTGTAACTCGAAATATGCGAATTGCGCACTATTGGAAAATTTAGTTAGCGGAATTCACAAAATTCGTGGTGCGCGTTCCCTTCGCCCGATGTATTCGGTACTTTGATATTAGAATTAGGGTGAAAGAATTTCGAAACAGTCTGGGTAGTTTAACCACTGGACCAGTAATCCGGCGAAGTGAAAAGTTTTCGCCTCGGTCGATAGTTGGTTGATATTCGGCGGTACTGTTTTGTCAATTTGTTGAATTGAATCGCGTTATTTCCGAATTCTATCAAATATGTTCTCGCTGTTGCAACTAGTAATATGTAGAATAATTAAGGTTATATTTAAATCAGATAAAATATTTGTTCCGCTAAAAATAGTCAAAAGCTGCGATTTCGACCAACTTTAAATCATCTTTTTAAAATGTGTAAACTGGACTATGGATTTTATGCATTTATTACAATATATAATAAAAATGGGGAGATGAATTTAAAGAAGTATACAGATTACAAGGATTTAAGAAGATCGATGAATCAGTTTCAACTTATTAAGAATATTGAAGGAAGAAAACAATATACATGAGATTCTAAATGAAAAAATAAGTCTAAAATATAGAACAAAATTTAGTTATCCGTAGCTTCGTTGCCGAGAAAATCGAGTTTGAAAATTCCTTATGGCGTGTCTGACCATGACCATCCAATTCTACTTGCAGAACAAGCACGCGAACTCGACGAATCTTTAAACCCGATTTTCTTGAAAATAAATCCTCAAACGAAAAAAATGTATTCCACGTTTATACCATTTTGAGACATCCTATAGACACACGGAATAAAATAGTTTACGAAACTTTAGTTTTTTAAAGAGAACGATTAGGTCGAGATCTATAGTTTCTTTGAAAGTTTCGTTTTTCGCGACGAGTATTATAGGATGCAATGAAAAAATATTTTACCATAAAAAAAGAATCGAGGTCAATTTTATGGTACATTTTGAGATACAGTGACAAAGAGGTAAAGAATATACAATATAATTGATTTTCTACGTACATTTTCTTCCGATATCATATGAAAACACAAAGAACCGTATAGTGTCCTATCTTTTTGAGACTTGACTGTACCATTCACTACTTTTGTACAAACTGACGAAAGGATTTACAGTAGAATTTCGATTATCCGTGCTGATTAGTGAAACATGATTGTTCGGATAATACAACAATTACATAGTTTCAGTGCTGAACTTAATCTTTATTGGAATGTAAATTGTGTAGCATTCGGGGTGGTTTAACGCAAACTAATTCTTTGTTAAAAGTATTCAGACCATAAAGAATTTGAACATCAAACGCCCGGATAATCGAGGTTCTACCAGAGTAGGGCACAAATCAACTAACAATGAAAAATGACTAATGGTCTGATCGATTGTTAGTCATAGCAAAACAGCTATTAGTTAAAACTTTAGTCACAACTACATGGCATTAGTTAGTCACAGCTCTAAGTAATCGTTAGTTATTGCTTATTAGTTATGATTAATCATCAGGTAGTTAAAGCGCCATGTAGTTACGACTAACTTATCCAAAAACGTTAACTAATTACTATTTTGCTACGACTAACAAGCAATCAGACTATTAGTAATTTTTAATTATTAGTTGATTTGTGCCCTTCTCTGGATTCTACCGTATCGACATTTTTCGGGAAATCGGACTGTTTTTCTTTTCGCAACGACTTCAGATTTACCTCGACGACGCTGTACAGTAATTTTCGTGGCGTATGATATCGGGAGGCATTGGCGAGCGCGGGGGCATCGATTATTGTGTTCGAAACTCGACGCCACCGGCGCCGCCGTTAGATCGGCGGTGGTGTCGTTTCTTCTATGGCCATCTGTGCCCGAATATAACCGAGAAACCACGTCCGCCGTTGTCGAAACTAATTTTCCCCCGGTCCGCAGGAAACCCGATTGCCTCCTTTCGCTCGCAATTACTTCTTGCCAGTATGCGAGTCGGCTTGGTGTGTCCTCGTCGCGTCGCACGCGACTAAGAGCCGCCTCTTCTCGAATCACGATGGTAACGGACCGATCCCCGGAACCCGAGGAGAATTCGAAGTAAGAAACGAACCACGATCTCGCGTAACGAGCCCGGTTCCTGATCGAGCTCCACCCACCGAATATCGTCGAGCCACGCGAAAATTCGTTCGATATCTTTGATGCCTTTAATCCCGACCCCCGTGTGAAACTCGATTCCCCCTTCGATAATCACGATTCAATTTATATCTAATGCAAGCACAATAACCGTTCAAGTAGTGACACGGTCTGCGAAGGGAGGCGGGTCAAATCGAGTTAGCCGCGAACCGAATAATCGAGTGAATGCTCAAAAATGATTACGAAACAACGACGCGGACGCATGAAACGATGACGCTATTGTTCGTCTAATAGCGGCCCCCTCTGTTGCCGAATAAATTAATAACAACGCGACCCCCTACAACGGTATATCGCTCTTTGTGTTCTTCTCCCGTGGTGCCAGATGACGCGTGAAATCTTAATTAGCTCCGATATAACAAGGCTGTGTATAGAGTTGTTTGGTTAACGAGTGGAAACGCGTGGCACCGAATTACCTGTCGGATTGGATTGTTAATGGCTTGAATTGCCTCTTTAGAGATTGACAATTAATCTCTGGCTGATGCGTGTCCTATAGCATTGCTGAAAATCGGGATGTGGAGTTGAGAACGTCATAAATTTTATTATTACTGTTCTTCGGACAAAATTGATTGAACTGTTTACATTTTGGGAGAAACCGCAATAACAGAGTGCAAGCAGTATCCTCAAAGATACTAAGTTACGCGATGTCTGTTATATTATTATATTTTTCGTAAAAGTAGAAATTACAAACATGTCATTTATATGAATTTAGATATTTGTTTATATTCGAACATACACGTATACATATAAATTTTAACACTAAACCTGCCGTGTATCGAACGTGGTTGGTATGTACTGTCTTATAAAAGTAACAAGACAATTTGAGAACTTCATAAATTTTATTATTACTGTTCTTCGGACAAAATTGATTGAACTGTTTACATTTTGGGAGAAACCGCAATAACAGTGTGCAAGTAGTATCCTCAAAGATACTAAGTTATGCGATGTCTATTATATTATTCTTCGTAAAAGTAGAAATTACAAACATCTCATTTATTTGAATTTAGGTATTAGTTTATATTCGAACATACACGTATACATATCAATTTGATTTAACACTAAACCTGCCGTGTATCAAACGTGGTTGGTATGTACTGTCTTATAAAAGTAACAAGACAATTTGAGAATGTCATAAATTTTATTATTACTGTTCTTCGGACAAAATTGATTGAACTGTTTACAATTTGGGAGAAACCGCAATAACAGTGTGAAAGTAGTATGCTCAAAGATACTAAGTTATGCGATGTCTGTTATATTATTATATTTTTCGTAAAAGTAGAAATTACAAACATCTCATTTATCTGAATTTAGATGTTTGTTTATATTCGAACATACACGTATACATATCAATTTTAACGCTAAACCTGCCGAGTATCGAACCTGGCTAGTATGTACTGTCTTATAACAGTAACAAGACAATTTATTTAGATTCTGTGTGATTGTAATATATACTTGAATAAAGAAATCTATCGAATCAATTCTCGTGAAGGTACGTATCTTTATAATTTAAATTATTTTGAAATAAAAAATTTGGAACCGCTCATTCGACCGGTGCTGGCATGTTCAGTGTTAATGATGGAATATTTTAAGAGTACCAATATGTAAATTTCTCTAATGTCTCCACAGTTCTGTATCGCGCCTACTCTTCTCTGCCGTAACTGCATAAAATCGGTAGTCTGCCAATCACGAATTGTTTAACAGTAATGTTGCAAAACATCTATCACGACTAAAACGATTCCAGTTTGAATACTTTCAATTAAAGCTTCTACGGTTTGCGTAGATGTTAAGTACCCATTTAAACATTTACGTTAACGAAGGAAGGAATAATGAGAAAGTACGATCAAGGTTAATGCCATCACCGGGCAAAAGAAACGAAATAGTGGACCATGGCTAAACAAGCGAAGTGTTTGCTTTTCATTATAACTTGTATGAGATTAACGCTCGCGGCCCGTTTATTTACAGCGAACGGGTTTAAATAATACGTAAATTGTCCGACGGCGCTGTTAATATGACGGGCTAATTTTAATCCTGTGTCGGCGATGTTCCGCGCGCAACTCCCACCATGCCACACAACTTCTCGCTCATAATGCAACCGGTGCCGCTGACCGGTTTGTAAAATATAATAAAGTGTTATCGTTCGTTGTTATGCCAGGGCATTACGCGGTTCCCGCGTTCTCTCTCGATACATCGAATGTACACAGGATTGCCGACTAACAGCCAGATATTTCAATGACTCAATTTACCGTCGCGAATTAATCCTTTCGACGGCATATTCGATCTCGATAAAAACCGGGCACGATTTATCGCGACAAACGGGAATCCCTTGTTCTCGGTACGTGTAAAATATTTGTAAACGATCGTCGAATTTCGCGGCAATATGTTTGTGCAAATTTCGACAAGCACGGATTACTGTGGAACGTTTTTTTTTAGAGTCATGTTTAATATTATTATGAGACAAAATGATGAAATTCTCAATTGTTAGACAAGATTATCAAAATTCTATTAGGTTACATTCATTTGTTACTACATTGTGGATTTTATAGATTTATGATAATGAACGAGCTTAATTTGTAGCAGTTTACAGATTAAACAAATTTTTAAAACGATGTGTTAAGTACAGCTTGTTTAAATTATTAAAGGAAGAGAACTGTACTTCCGGTTGGATCTTGTCGATTGCAAATAATGTAAGCAATTTTTCTGATCCCCGGTCTATTACAGTTATTGCTAATATCAATACGTATTGGCAGAATATTAATTCTTAGATTACAAAACATAAGCGATTATGGTATGTGTAATAAGTGAAATAAGGCACATTATTCCCACCAGAGTTGTCTGATTAAAGGGGACTTTATTCACCATCAGTTATGTTTTGCCACAATTATTGTGCAGCCTGATGTTGCGCAAATCCAAATTGTATTCACGTTGATACATAATTTGAACAGACACACAGACAAAAAGACAGCAAGACACACACACACACACCCAGCAGCAACAGTGACGAGACTCGTCTGACAAAATTTGTCCAACACTGCCATTCACAGCACACATCGTTGCGCAACCCGTTTGTTGTGCAAATAATATCAGGAAATTCTGATTTTACACAACACATTGTGCAATTCGTCAATCACTATCATTCACGGTCAATCGTGTTGCGCAATAGACATTGCGAATAGGCCCCTTAAGACTTTGTCTCCCCACTCCTTTCTCCGATGCTATTCCTCGCGCTTCCGCCAGCCAT
Organism: Lasioglossum figueresi; assembly: GCA_028455805.1. Taxonomy (NCBI): domain Eukaryota; kingdom Metazoa; phylum Arthropoda; class Insecta; order Hymenoptera; family Halictidae; genus Lasioglossum; species Lasioglossum figueresi. The sequence continues at coordinate 20,898,373 of CM052200.1, read as the reverse complement.
GGCCCGTTCACGCGACGCGTTCCGTCTCCGTCGTGCACGTGTCACAATGTCACGTGACTGCCGCACTGTATAATTTTCGCACAACACTTTTCTCAGCAGTTCAATTGCCACATTCGCGAACGAATTGCCGCGAAAATGAGTAATTCACCGGCAGTAGCCAAGAAGGTGGTGGAAAACGCGAAACAACTGACTCGGTAAACAAATGCACGAGGATATATATCATTATTCCGAATGGAGAAAGTTCCGTTTACGCTTTATGGCCGCCGCCTGGGAGGGGCGGTTGAATAGCGAGAGGGTTCGAGGCGTTCCATAGAGACGGCTGAATGAAAAAAAAAGGTAGAGTAGAAATTCCGCCAAAAATATTCTACGACAGCGGGCGCAGTTACTATAAATCGTTGCGTCCTCGTGTTCCATTTCCCCGCAACCCCACCCCCCAAATAACGAGGCCGGTGTGAATGCGAGTAAAAGGGCTTGAGCGAGAGGTTGGGAGAAGGTAAAGGAACGCAGCCATCCGCGGAAAAAAGAGGAGGCCAGTCGATAAATTACACGTAGAAAAAACGGTACACGATGGTAGAGGAGGTGAAAGAGAGTCAGAGAGCTAGGAAGACAGGTGTGGGAGCTGCAGAGGGGTGAAGAAGGGAAGGAACGGGGGAGAATCGTCGGTTCACGTGGTATAAATGTGGAAGACCGGCACGGTTTTTTCCGATTTTTTCCTGACCCCTCTAGAAACCGCCTTACACAAGCCGGCATTATCGGGCTGCTCGCTAATATCAGCCGCGCGCGAAAATTTCAGCGAACACCTCGGCCAACGCCGGCGCCGGCTAAAGAAAACCGGAAACGGTTTTTGTTCGCCAAGGCTCGGACCCGTCCGTGAAGAGCTTCAAGAGATCATGCGGATAGATAGGCGCTTTTATTACAGTTGAAATCCAACGAATCGCGAGCAAATATTTTTGTCATTAACTTGCGCGATAATTACAACTCCGTTGTATCGAATAATTTCGTAAATGCAAGAAGAAATATATATATCACGTTTATGCATCCACGTTCGCTTTAATGCTTGACCCTTCGACGACCGGGCCTGGGTCGAGTTTGACCCAGAAAATGAAAAAAATCATAGAGAATGAAATTATTCCGGGTCGGAAGAAATGTTTAATTTTCAAGTTAAAATAGCTTCGACTGCAGCAGAGGGTTAAAATATAATATAATAATAAATTATAATAAAATTGAGCAATAAGAAGGATGTTCAAAAGAAATGGAGAAATTTTTAATTCTTTTCGTTCAATACGAATTATGGTTACTGACTGAAGGTCGGTATAGATCGTCCATTTTCGAAGGATCGAGCACGCGACATTCGTGTCGCCAGCACGAAGGATACCGGGGAGAAGATCTCGGGGTATGGCGGCGATTTGTGAAGGAGAACGGGCAGTGAGCAGCCCGTAGTAAGGAAATCCAGTGAAAACGAGCGAAAGAGTTACGGGCACGCGGCGGCGAATATCAGGAGCGATGGTTGGGGCCTTTGGTTTCCCCAGCCTCTCTACCTGGGTCTGCGCGATTCAGATATTTCTTGTTTTCCACGTAAGTTGCGAGGCTCGGTCGCTTTGTGTGTCAGGCACATACGCGTCTTTGCACAGGCCTGTACGTGACGTGCAAGCTATACCCGCGGACAAAGATAAGGTTACGTTAAGAAATTGCTTTCCGTGGGACGAAGCCAAACCCGTTGGAGCTCTCCTTGCGCGGCAATCTTTTCTTCTTCCTTTGCCTCCTCGTCCCTTATCCCACACCTCTCCCACACCTCTCCCACACCAGCCCCCCCCCGTCGTTTGGTTCCACCATCCGTTTCCATCCACCTTCTTTCTCTCTTTCATTTCCCTCTCTTTCCCTCTCTCCCTCTTTCGTCGCGCTCGCCTGTCACTCCCGTTCTTTCGGCTCTTACTTATACCACTTCAGGGTTCGTTTCTGTCCACTTCCTTCTGTCGAGATGCACGCCAACAAAAGGGGAGGGCGAGAGAGTCAAAGAGCCGCAGGGAAAGAACGCGCGAAGCCGTGCACCTCGCCTCTTTGAGCCAACGCGAAGCCAGATGCACGCTCCGGCTTCGACCAACCGGCTAGGTGACGACGATCATTTTGTTACGATACCAGCTCCATTCACGTGGCCACGGCCGCCTGTAACCCCTCTCGACAGCCTCTGCGACCTTCTACAGCCCTGGCCTGGACTCCATTCCGCGGCAGGAAGAGGGATTTTTCTTCAGTCGGAGCTTCTGTGGTGGTCTCGACTTTTTAGGGACATTCTAACAGCGATCGAAAGAGTTGCGGAACTTCTTGATGAACCTCAAAGCTTTCGGGTTCTTCGGCGAGAGCTTTCGCTGTGGTCCCGGTTTCTTAACCTCTTAATCGCGGGATTTAGTTTTAAAAATCCCCGACCGAGCGCGGAATTAAAATCAAGCAATTACGAGTATACACGTCGAACGCAGAGCAAATGGTCGTATTATAAATTTTACGAAGAACGAGGAAGGATTACATTTTTATTTGATAAAAAATTAACAATTCATTCTTGAAAAGGTTATTGTTGTTGCACCGCAGTAGAGATTTTGATTGACGTGTGTACACGTCGAACGCAGTTAACTGGTTAAGGAGCTTTTTATGAAATCTTTTGAAACATTTAACCCTTTGCACTCGGACTTATTTTAACTGGAAAATTAAACATTTCTTTCGAACTAGAATAATTCCATTCTATATTAATTCTTTTCTTTGTAGGAATATGAAATTGATACAATACCTCGCACAATACTTAAATATTTAGTAATTCGTTAGATACCAACATATTTAGTAATGTAAACAATATTTTGAATAATGGTACAGCAATTTTGAGTGGCTAAGGGTTAAATTTTAGCCGAACATAGTACTATTCACCATTTTTCACCACTAATAAATTTAGTGTCGTAGGTATGTTTATATATGCGTTACCCTAACATCGATGAAGGATTTGTAACCACCGCTGATGTTACGGTTACAATATCTCGAAAGTGAAAGTATGCGGAATGCGGCGTTCTTCCTGACAATCACAGAACTTACGTTTCGAGTAACTAACTATGTGTTAGAAATTCACATGTGCTATACCAACATAAAGATCTAAAGTGTAGCGAGGTTTTTTTTCGCTTACAGTTAGTCGAGCAGCAATTGCTCTCGAATAAGAGGATCAATATCGTCTTGAAAAATCGACAGAACTTAAGGATCGACGCTAGGCCGATTTTTGTCGGCGCAGGGAATTGTATTTTGTAGTAGTTTGTGGTTTATGGCTTTTGCCAAGGTATTTAGGGCAACGCATGTCATTAAACGGAAGACAGCAGTACCTCTCTGAATGTAAACCGATCAACATCTGTAATCCGAGCAACTTATAATAAATCACTTTTATAAAAAGCCCTACAGAGATCGGAAGTGGGATCTGAACTAATGCTCGCAAAAAATTGAAGTCTTGTAATCGTGTAAAAGTGAGTTTTGCGGGGGTTGAGTCGGTTATCATTATTTGAACTATATTTGAACTTACGGTATTCAAATATAGAATCGTATTTTAAAAAGTGAGTTTGTGGAGGTACTCGGTGAATTGCAGAAAGTGTGGGCTTTGGTAAAATTCGTTTTAAAAAATATGCGGTCGTGGATAATCTCAAACTTGGAAGGGTTGATTACAATAATTTGTGTGTGTTTAAGTTAGTAATAATTGTTCTATAATTGTTGTAAGAAATATTATATTTGTAGCTGACGAATTGTGTATCGTTAATATTACCACGTTTTTTGTTGTTGTAAGTGCTTGCAAGTTAAGAGTGATTGATCCAACGAAAGATCGCGGACGATTTAAAGGTCAGACTGGCCGAAACTGTAGTAGTTTGTGGTTTATGACTGTTGTCAAGGTATTTAGGGCAACGCATGTTATTAGGCGGAAGACAGCAGTACCTTCCCGAATGTAAACCGATCGACATCTGTAATCCGAGCAACTTATAATAAATCATTTTAATAAAAAGCACTTTGTGCACCGTCCCGTTTCACGACTTCTATCGAATAAAAACGCGGCGGGCCGGGGATCTCGCTCGCCCGGAGAAACCGATACTACATTTTCTGCCCGGCCATTTTTTCTTCGAGAGCGCGTCGTGACGCGATATGAATCAGACGCATTACCGTCACTCGAATCACGAGCGCATCTACACGTGGAATTGCTCGCGTGCGGCTCCCCGCGCATCACACGTAGACGCTCGAGAGCCTCGCGCGCTACCGGCATCATTTTGCAATTAAATTTCGAAGCGCGCGAGCAAAGCGACTACTTCAAATAAATTCATCCGAGCGCGCCGTTGCTACTGCTGCCGTCCCCGTCGATGGCTTTTACACGAGAGATAAAATGAAATATTCCATCGAGATAAGGAGAGATAGCATCGATTGGCCTCCGGCGAGCACGATACACAATGAAAATTACCATTTTCCCGGGAATGTTAGTCATGACGCTCGTATATTGTAAATAACATCGGTCTGTTCGTGGATTAACGTTACTTCGAATAATGCGTTTTGGGAATGTTCACTCTACAAAGATTTATCATTCAATCATTTTTATTCGGGAATTAATTCCAACGCCTTCCTTCGGAATAGCTTGCAACAGAATTTCCTTAAGTGTGATTTTTTGACTTGCACATTTACGTGGACGTAGTCGCAGGTGGATAATTCCTAATCAAATACGATGTATAATCATACAAATTATTAAGTCATTGTTAGACTGCGGATTTCATGCATTCATGAAATAATGAGAGCGATTTAAAGCAATATCGGTACAACTGTCAAGGTAAAACATTTGGCCATTTTACGGTACTTTGTGGAAAACCCCATATCCTAGGTATATTGAGAAATACCAAATTCCCCTTCATTTTCCTGCCTTCAGGTATGAAGGAACGTACCGCCATTATCGCGTTTAGGCGTTAGTTCCGACAACGTCTTCTATATAAAGTATATAATTATTTACACGTAACCTCTCAACAACAACAAATTTAAGTATATACAGGATAAGTCACGAAAAACAGAACACCTAAATTTCTCTATTGGTATGGAGGATGAAGGAAAGTGAAATGAAATGGTTCAAAGAAGGTAATATGATGATAACAACAGATCTTATGATTAACGTTCTTTTTTGTCATTTCAAGGCCTTCGATGTTCTTTTCACAGTGTTGTAGGTGATGTCAAGGCGAGTTCGATGATGTGGTACACTATGACCTTGGAATTAATTAATTTCTTATAATTTGGAGGTGTTAGATGTTAGATGCGTTGGCGATGATCGATCGTCGGCGATCAGCTGGGACGATCTGGTTGTCGTTACGAGCCGACGATCGATTTGTTTGTAACAACCGATGTTCGTCTCGTAAATAACATACGGCAGCGAGAGTCAGAATGTAACGAACCGTTAAAGAATAAATATTTAAATAAACCTCCTATAAATCAATGTAAATAATGTTAGTAAACCCTGCTTCGCACACATTCCCGATGAAATTCGATAAACTCGGTGTCCTCCGGTTACATTTAATGTAAAATCACACCAGAGCCAATTATGCGAATAGAACGAGCGAAATATTATTTTTCCACGTGGGGCGAGCTTCGTTATCCTGATGCTGTTATTTATCCGTTTCTCGCAAGATTTCTTACCCTATCGCCGCGGAACGGAAGCGGAAATACGAGCGGGATGAGACCCGATAAAAATTGTTCTTGGAAAAGCCAAATGGAATAAATTTCTCGGCAACTTGGAATGCCACGAGAGCCACGAGAGCCACGAAGTGCCACGAGATGCATGCGAATTTTCCCGACTCGAAAAATGCTCTTGAAACGCGGGGCTTCGAAGAATGCGCCGCTGACATCAAGCAAACACTCTAATGCCTCGGTAGGCGAACTTTACATCGATGCACGTAAATGCATCTCACGGATGACGCGTGCGTTACGTTACTTGGCGAAGTTATGGCTGCCATACTGTATTAACTTGGGCATGATTGCTGCGTCAGAGACACGCCATCTTTACTTCTGCCGCAGCTTCGATCAGTTCGGTTAACTTTGTGCTTGACAACGATGAACTTCGGATTTTATACATAATATATAGATCCTTACGCGTATATAACATCTACACGTTTTTAAACTACGATAAAACATTAAATACATTTATATTCCATGTTTATACCGAGGAATTGTTTAGGTGATAAATTGTACTCGTTTCTCATCCTGGTTCTCATAAAACAATGAAGTTTATATAATAATAGAAATTGTCTTCCTTGCATTATGAAAAACGTGGATTAAAAAATGTGTTTTGTCTCGGAATTCGTTCATTGCATTTCTTTATTCATGTACGTATGACACAAGAAAATTTCTAAAATTAAAGGAAACGTCGATATTAACTAAAATTGATAGCATTTTCATGTTGTTTTGACTACATACTCATTATGTTTTTTATAAGATATTTACAGCAAGATCCACAGTCCAATTTTTGAACAACAATTTTTCTGATCATTCACGGACCAATTAAATTCCAAATGATAAAATTCAAGAATATGTTTACAGACCTGAATGTTCTGTTTAAATATGTTCAGGATATTTAATTAACTCGTTAGCAATATCCGAATCGGTTCATTGGTTTCGCCGGTAGATTCTGACGTCAGCTACCATGGAATAATATGACTATCGAGACGATACGCAGACTTGCAAAATTCCGAATACCGGAAGGATGATAATAGAAGAGGAAGGATGCTCCGCCGGATCGTCTTAACAGGCAAATCACCTAACGCGTTTCGGGGCCACGGAATGCCTGCGTGAAATTTGTAGCGCAGCGAATGTCGATTATCAATTATTACGGAAGTTCGGGGGCGCAAAGGACGAGGCGGACGTTAGGTGCAGTTACCATTATTTGAATAGTTCACCGATACGATCGTTTCGGCAATGCGCACTGTGGGTATCCGAAGTTTCAACATCCGGATATTGAATATGGTTATACGGAAATTGGGAATATTCTGGATACCACGGTCGCCGTTACTTCGGGCCAGCATCAGATGTTTCGATGACAACAGTGCCTGTGGCCAATTAGTTTTGAATTCCGCGTAAATCAGCCGCAACAGTCTTCGGAGTGGTCGAGTAATTGGAAATAGTCTTAGTTCTCGTGATTCCGGTATCTACATGTACGGGCCCTTTGAGCCTCACAGCTCTCATCGTTCATTAGCGCACACCGAGCTCCTGAATGTTTCAGCATTCGCTGCATGTGCCATGATCCTTCGATCACTTCAAAATGCCTCGTCAATGTTGGTTCGATACGCATACTGGAAATGCTAAAAACGCGCAATATCGAAAAAAATTTATATACTCTTGTAGCTTTCGTTATTTCAGCATAAACATAATAGAAAAAACTTCTTAACAATTTTGTCTAAACTCATTAAATACTTTGTGGTAGCAGTCTACACTTTTTTAAATATTCTATACACGATCGTCTTGTTGTCTTAACTAAAGCTCACTTAAAAACTTTGCGTTAACAATCTACACTTTTTAAAATATTTTGTAGACGATCGATTGAGCTTCATACTATTTGAACTTGGAATTACTGGAATTATACATTCGTGAAAGTGTTCTAAATTTTCCAGAGTTTCGTAAATAAATAATAGAAAACAAAAGATTTTATCAAACTAGTATTGATTTTCGCAAATACTTTCCCATTGAAACATTGTTGTATCACTTTCACCTTTCACAACATTGAAAATTTTAGGAATTGTGTGAAACGAATAATTCACGATAAACTTGGCCTAGCTACAATCAGGTTTGAAAAACGTTCCATATAAATAATGTATTCGGTATACCAAAGATTAGATCCAACAAGTAAATAGAACTGGGCAAATAAGGAATAAGAGAATACTTTCTGAAGCGTTCTTCCCGCGTACAATTCTCGACGAAGTGAAACTCAATTCTGTCGGAGCACCTGTAGGAGGCAGTACATCCTCCGCTACTTTGAACAATTTCGAGTCAGTGCTTAAACTTAAACTAACGCGCCGAACTTCCGCTCCGTATCAGAGATTGTTCTTTCCTCGTAATTGTTCTTTCTGAAATAATAGAATACCGAAGCGGCCATTATAATTTCAGGGCGGGTGTGCTTGCTTGGCCTATTTCGTGAACTGTTAATTAACGAAACCATTGTCAAGCGGTCGTAACTATGAAACGACAAGGGGACGTACTTCGTACAAATATGTACCTTCCTCTTTCCCCAGACAGCCAGAGTCTGTAACTAACGAATTGACTTCGCACGTATTTCTCTTTCCGCCTACCCTGTCGAGTTTCCCGTGAAAACTGACGGCGGAACAATAGTTTGTATAGGTTTACCGGGCGAACTTAGGGCTCGCCGACCGCGCTAAAGAGAATCGGAGAAATCCTGAATATTAACGCAACGTAAGAAACTGACTAACAATCTCAAACTTCCCTAGATTGCCTTCGTTCCTCGCCGATTGCCCTTAACTCTTCCTACCATCCTCAAATTTGCTCGATAAACCCGCTGAACAATTTTACCACCTCTTCGCGGTTCAATATTCACGTGAAATCTGCTTGTATCCCACTCTATTTCAACTTACCACTTAATCAGTTGTGGTACAATTATCGATTAGTAATTCGATTTCTCTCGAGGTTGGTCACGATCTTTTCGAAACTTTTGATTGCTTTCAAAGTATCTGCAAGCTCCAAATCTTTCACTCAGATAATCGATTTATATACTTTGTATTTATTTATCCACGTATTCACAGGATCCAAAAATTATTCAACGCTTGAAGACTCTACTTCTATCGCGCATCATTCATTTCTTACTGAGATTTTTTTGTATATTATAGCATATGAGAAACAACAAAAATGATACAAGTTCAAAGGTCTGTAAAAACGATAAAAAATGTTCTTCTGATTGAATCTAGACTTACGAATCCGAACATACTCTTCGTTTCTGATCTATAAAATAGTGAAAAAAGGCGTGGATCGAGTTCGTAACATCTTAAAAAATATGATTTCGAGATGACCTTCATCCACACAGACTTATATCCTCCTCAAAATATTGTACGACAACTTTCTCTCCAAAAATTTTGTTCTATCCGTATAAATAACAAAGTTATTAGGAGTGACAGATTTAAGTGAGACACCCCGTATAAAATAGCTATCACTAGTCTGTCCGGTTTCTGGTTTCCAAATATTATATTCTGTAAGTGTATAAATAACAGCAGTGATCCGGCAAATTGCTGACAGTATCTTGATGAATTGAATTCCCGTGATATTATCGATCAATCAGTTCTCACGGCCAATTGCAAAGACCGAGGGATCAATTATTCCGCGACGTTGATGAAAATGATGGAAAAGTATTGATGTCAGTAAAAACCGAAATACATAGCATGCAGAACAGCGAGAACGCGATACGTCCATTAATTTTCTTTCGTTTCGAGTGCACCTGCGCGATGGAAGCGTCAAGTCTGTTTCGGCGGGTGTTGCACTGTTGGCTACACATCCTGATTCAAAGTGACGTTCTTTTATTTATGCAGAAATATCTGCCGGGAACGCGCGCGCCGGATAATACTGTGATTTTCAAATTCGAGGCATCGGAGTGAAACGAAAATGCCCGGACAAAGTGCGCCGACAATGCACCTGCAACAATGGCGGACATTCGCGGAGTTTGAAAAAGAGCCCTCGGATTACGCGTTTGACAGGATGATTTGTATCGATGTTTTGTAAAAGTGGATGCCTTTACGCCGTGCCAAAAGATAAAAATCGAAACGCCCCTGTTCGAATAAGGGCCGTTGAATACGTTTTCACTTTGCGAAGCACAATGGGCCTATTGCCGGCAATCTTGATTTGTGAAGAAAATTGATTACGCAAGGATTAATGGCTCTCTATGGAGACACTTCCGCACAATCGCTATTGTTTTTTGTTTTTAATGGAAATTGAAACCTTTACTTTCGGACAGTATCGATGAGGAATTACACCTGTGAAAATAGCAACAATGTCAGTGGATCATTAAAACATTCTTCCTTGCAGTAGAGAAAGAAATGGCTTATAATACAATATTGATATAAATATTTGTTGTTTCTCGATCGTATTTTTACGTTGATAAACAATAAAATGTGTGTTTCGGCGCACCGTTCGATCTCACTCAACAATTTACTTAACCCGAAATTTCGTAAAATGTAATTCTAGTAACGTAAACTCAAAAATCTTTCTTCAGCGTTTCGATCCTAATTCGAATCTTCCTCAGGAATTACTTCACCTTTGCTTCGACTTTAACTTTATAATTTCCAGATCCCTGGACAGGGAATCCCACATGTTTAAACCGTGCCGGTTGGTCGTACTCTGGCAAGACAACCAAACGTTCAAAACACATCTGGTACTTTATTTCTCCTTGACTCACCGACAACCAAAACAAACATAGCACCTTGTATAAATACTTTTAAGAAATATTTTGATTCGCTATTCTTCACCGAACAACGCGCATTTGCGCGTTAAATCTAATGGATTTGACTCTTTAATTAACTACATTGTCCGACTTTACATTGGAAAATTCCAATGTCCAGGACTCTGGAAATTATAAAGTTAAAGTCGAAGCAAAGGTGAAGTAATTCCCGAGGAAGATCCGAATTAGGATCGAAACGTTGAAGAAAGATTTTAGTTTACGATACTAGAATTACATTTTACAAAATTGCGGGTTAAGTAAATTGTTCAGTGAGATCGAACGGTGCGCCGAAAACACATTTTATTGTTTATTAACATAATATTATGTAAGGAAAAGCCGTCACGGAAAAGCAGTTTTATTAGTGTATTTGGGCACACGGATATCCAAAGGTTAACGACTGACGTGTTTGTCGCGGGCGCTCGTTTCGATCTGCTTTCTTTTTGCAATTCGTTGGCGATCGTAATTTTACAATTTTTCTGTTATTTCTGATTCTCTACTTTTATAAATATAACTATATATAGGGTTGTCTGTTAATATGCACGCATACATACACCATCCGCACTTCAACCCTATAATTATTATGTAAGAAATACATTTTTATACAATTTAATTTTGTACTACAGTATGGAAGGTATTACAGATACTTTGTCAATAAAAATATATAACTTGTTTCCCATTTTTCTTGCGGTATTAGTAATTTCATTAAAATTTGTCAGCTAAGAGGTTAAAGGGTTCTAACAAATAAATCGGAACTAGAACGGAGAATTGCTGCGGAAGTTCATATCCAATCTCAGGGAGAAAGTATCGATCGCGTCGAACGATAAACAAGACAAAAACCGTCGAATGTAAACGCGTTTTACGGACGCGTCCGCGCGGCGCAGCGCTGGCGCAGTTTCGCGATTTGTGGAGCGGCAATGTGTTACGTAATTCCAGGTATTTATGTGTGACCATTGTCGTAGCTTACCTGCTGAAAAATTGCCGGCCTCTCGGGCTGGCGTATGCACCCCGGCGACGAAGCGAACGTGATCGAGGTTGGGAGAGAGAGAAAGAGAGAGAGAGAAAGAGAGATAGAGAGAGAAAAAGAGATAGAGACAAAGAGAGAGAGAGAGAAAAGGAAACGAACTGCTTCCATGAATCGGTCGTTCAATTAACTCGGTAAGATTCCCGACGTGTTTGCGAACGCGATGGCGTGATCGTTCTCGATCGGGGGCAATTTCGAGTTATGCTCATCGCTGCGTTTCGCGTAATTGAGTCGTCTTCAACTTTGAAAGACACGAGGCCACGTGTCCGTCCGCCTCCCGGATAACGCGTTCTTAAACATCGCGTGATCGAGTAGATTTCCATCCGTTGGATCGCGATTTCTGTGACAGCCATTCTCCCCGATCTTCTTTTTTCGCGTCGAGCAATCATAACGCCTCGCTGGCTTGTCGGCTCCTATCGTTTACCTTCATTGAGCTCGAGCGCATTTATTTCGGTATCGCTGCTGTGAAATTTTGATTGCACTCGAACGGGATGACTATGCAACGCAAAACGATATGCACTTTATTAACCGCGTGGTGTATGAAGACGTGTCGGATGCGTCATCTGTTTCTTGTGCCATTGTACATACCGCAGAAAAATAGTGTTTCAATATGTCTGGCACCATCCCAGGAATATATGAATATTATATATTATACAATAGTTCTTTGTCAAGCTTACGCAAATGATAAAATGATTAATGAATGGTACCTTTGGTCACAGCGATCTTTAATTCGCACGTCAAGGAGTCCATTTTGAATGTCTCAATGCAATGCTAAAACTTAGGGTCAATCGTATGAACATGTACATGGTGATTCACCAAATATGATCGTATCAATTATTTGTGATTCCAGTAATGAACGATTTGCAAATAATGTCAAGTAATTGTTATCTCCAACACTTTCATGAAAAATGTTATTGAACGATATGACTGAAAGTATTCAGCAATGACATTGGAAAACCTTTACATATTTAAAAACTGAGTTTTATCGCAGAGGATGAAATGGACAAAAATCGAGAAAGAGTGCGAATGGTACAATATAGTTTTCTATTGTTTCTCTATCCTCTTTCTCAATTTTGGCGCGGTTAAAAATTGGAAATGAAGACTCACCCTCGATAATAGGTCGTTGTGGCTTGTAAGACATGTCTGAAAAGAGAAAGGATTAATATTAGTGAAATTAGTCACAGTATGTACAGTATGAAGAGTTAAAGCAAGCATTTTTTTAATCACCATCTACGTCACATACTCAATCCTAGAATATTAATTATCCATACCGTGTGGTCGTGGTTAATATTTGCAATTTATTTCTTTCAATAAGCAATCTTTTAACGTACAATAAATTATTAACCCTTATCACTCGAGTGACGCCTCTGAGGCGCCATTAATAATTGATGTACTATTATCTAAAATATTGTTTTACATTATTAATCAATTCCTCACCATTTAAGTATTGTATTATATCAATTTCATATCTACCAAATTTAATAAATCATACAGGATGGAAATATTCTAGATCGGAAGTAATGTTTAATTTTTCAGTTAAAATAGCTCCGAGTGCAAAGGATTAACTTGTTTCGAGTGAATGCTTCAGATTGAACCAGAACAAAAACATTATGTACACGCGCGAATGACTGGCAACAAGAAAGAAGATTAGGTTTAATCCCCCGGTGAAAAGGCGTTCCATTGCGTTCCAACTACAATTTCGTGTTCGGGCGTTACACTCTCCGGGTCACGAACTTTCGTCGACTTTGTCGCGGGCCCGAGACAACTGTAATTAACGTCTAAGCGCTAATCAGCCCGATCCGAGGTTTCTCGGGACAACGAGACTCAAGGAGGGAAGACTTACGTGAATCGAGGTTAAGGCAGACGGAACAGGACGGGCCGAGCTGCGTCAGGTCGTGTCGTGTCGCGCCGGGTCGGGTCGGGTCGGGTCGGGGCAATTTCGAGGAGCAAATAACAGGGAAATTCAGGGTCTCCGGAGTTGCGCAACATACTAGGCACTCCTGACGTTCCTCTCGTGAAACTTTTAATTATCCTTTCCTAGGCTTCCTTTAATGAAGAGGTTCCGCATCCGTTGCGCCTGCACGTATGACGTTGAAAATAATTACAAGTTTCTGGATGAATTCCGGAACAAGGCGGACAGCGACAACGACAACGAATGCTTATGCTGGAGTGTGCTCCTCCGGTATCAATGTTGCCCTCGTTATAGTACGTATCATAGACACGTGGCGAACAATATGCCGAGCAGAGTTCACGATGGGCCATCGACCATTTCCGTTATTTCAGAACCGGAGAAATTCACCCGGCCATGACCCAATAAGTTTCTTCGAATAGAAGGCGGTGGCTTCTACGAAATGTCAACTTTTCTCCGACACGCTCGTTGTTATTAGAATATACAATAGGAGAAGACAGAATTATCTGTGTGAAGATCGGAATTTCCGTCTCGACTTCGCAGGAGATGTCAGGCGAACAATAGTGCTTGGCATTCGATAGTTGATGTGGATTCTTCATGGTTCAGATCATGATTCTTAGACATTGTTCACGTGGGTATTATATAATAATTCAATAATAATATATAATAACGGCTTATTCGTATGGTTTATCTAGCTCGATATTTTTGATTAAACAAATAACTGTCTTATATTGCATCTGAAATTGGAATTAAATTTGATTTGTACACAATAAGAAATGTAACAATATTGTGTAGTGATAATTAGACAGCGGATTTTTATGCAAAATAACAATTTTCTATCTGATTTGTGCAACCAACTGGAGTGAAATACAATAGAAATTTATTTTCTTTCTTAACACTAGATTTACCGGACCCGTTCTAATATTCTTAATTTGCGATTATTAAGATTGTAAAGGTGCTTTCCCGAGGAATTATTTATCAAATTTATTTCTTTGGGTATACATTATTGGAAAAATAGCGAAAAATTCGGATAGACACATCCTTCTTATGTTTATAAAGTAATGTGAAATAGTTATTTCTACAGCTCCGTAAACCTAGTGTTAATACGTTTAACAGGTAGAAAATAATATAATTGTTTCTAAATTCTTCCAATGTTTTCACTGTGTCGAATTACACCTACTCAATTTTGCTATAAATGCATAAAGGTCCGCAGTATAGCGATGATATACGAAGTTCCATTTAGTTCACTAGCAAAGAATTATGTGAATATAATATTTTCATGTTGGTAAACTGTTCCAACCAAATAGAGACCACAGAAAAGTTTCTACTGTTAAAACTAAATATTGAAATTTCTAAATGAATAATTTACAAGTCGTTCGATTAAAAAAAGAATTTGTATGTCCACCAGGCCCGGAATTTTAATATCGCCCAGAGAAACGTTTTGCAATAAATCATTGGAGGTTTCACCCGGAGCAATTACCATGGCGGAACAACTTGAAATCCGCGCGAATGGAAATATTGTGGTGTATTCGTGGGACGGGAGATCCCGTCGGCACAACTTAATGTTTATCCTATCTCCGACGGACTCCGTTGCCAAAGAGGAGGAAAAACAGGAAAGTCGTGTGTACCGGCGACAAATATGTATTTTAGGGAGCCGAGCGTTATTGCGGTGCAGCTGCGGGACCGGCTGAAACCCTGTCAACGTTGATATGAATTGCAACTAACGTGCGCTGTCGGAACGCAATAATTCTTGCAATTAAATATACGTTACGGCTCGGAGGATTTTTTAAGCATCGCTGTTTTGTTACCGGCTAGCCCGCGTGAATATATTAACGCGGAAATATCGTTCGTTCGCCGGTGTAATTCGTCACGCATATGCATTTACGGTAATCCACACACCGTACCGTGCCGTCCGTGGGAAAACGATTTTTCGAGAGGGACAAATCCATTTTAAATTTCTCCCGTCGTGTTCGAAACACACGCGCCCGCGCGTTCAGGTAAAACGTCGAAAAAAATATCAGAGGCGAGAGACGAATTAATATAAAAATCAATGGTACAGAAATATCGCGTTTCATACCGTTGCAGGAACCGTCGAGATATCTCGCGGTTCTTGCGAAAGACTGCGGCCAAGTCCGCTTCGGAAATTACTTGTTGTAACGACGGTGTAATTACGCCGGTGCAACGATTCATAAGGACTCCGAGCAGAATTTCGCGTAGGTACATCGGTCCATTGCGCTATCCTCGATAACGGTCAAATTTTATCCACCGCCCCGGAAAACCAGGATTTCATTACCACCGCGAAATTGTTTCTTAATTAGAGTCGTTCGTCCGCGCGTTGCGGAATCAACCATTTACCCCGTGATTGTCGCTCGGTGCGCGCTATACGAGATGTTTCATTATCGCGGGACCTAAATTCGACGGTGTATCGAGTTTTGGGTTCGGCGAACTGCTGGCTTTTCTGCTTTTGCAAAGCTCTTTCTCTGCTTCGTCCAAAAAATCTAGCATTCAACGGCTTGATAAGAAGGGTGTCTCAATTTGTACAGTCTTTTACGTTAGACCAGTGGTTCTTAACCGATGTTCCGCGAAGTATTTGCAAGTGTTCCGCGAATTTCCGCAAAATATATTAAATATATTTAATAATATATTTTCTAAAATATATGTATTTCTACGCGGGATGTTTTTGTTTGTTTTTTCGATCATTAATTTTGGTGTACCGCAAATTTTTCGTATAACCAAAAGTGTTCCCTGACTTCGAAAAGATTAAGAACCGCTGCGTTAGACAAATGTGATCTTTCTAACGATATCATATATAATTCGAATGTATAAATACTATAGCTGCATTGAAAATAATTGAATGTTTAATGGTTTCATACATAAAACGTAGGTGTTCTATTGGCGTTGTTCTTTACGTGTGTATTTGCAGAACTCACCATAATTATTTTCATCAGTTTCGACTAGCACTTGTACGGCAAAAAATTCCATAGTTTGGACTAGTACGTGTACGGCAAAAAATTCCATAGTTTGGACTAGCACGTGTACGGCAAAAAATTCCATTGTTTGAAATTTTTAATATCTATTTTCGTCAGTGGTAGTATCTGTCTCAATGGTTCCGTTAAACCGTAGGGCACGCTCGCAGAACAAATAGCCGGCACACGGAAGTACGTTCCGCGGAACAAGCAATTACATATTTTCCAGACTTTAACGAATGAGTGCAACAACGTTTTGTACGCGGACTGCGTACAATGCCCGGGGAAAATTCCTCGTTAAATAACTTTTTAATGAAAGCATTTTCACGAAATATCGCCACTAAATACGAATCATTCTCCTGACTGGATTCACCGTCCAGGTCGCATCGTATGATGCGTTTCTCCTATCGCGAAAAATCATCGGAAACAGATAATTCTGATTTAGGAACATGAAGGTCTAGCATGGAAACAAACTTTCATTTTCATCGAAATTCTGTTTTGATGCGAATTGAATTTTAGACACTGTTTCCAGATAAAATTTCGCCATGCTTTCATGTAGAACACTGATGTTAATGAACACTTTTTCATTTCGGAAAAATACATTTCGTCGGATTCTCGCGGCAACATTCGCGTTAATTAACGACCAGAACTGTTTAACACTGTTTTTGAAGTCACTGCAGGGTTGAAAAATATTATACATGTACTACTAAACCCTATTGTATATAATGTATTATACATTTATTAATTTATTAATTCATGACTACCATCGTCAAATATAATTAAAATACTCATTAAACGACGTTCTTTTACCATTTTATAGTGTTCAACTATTGAATTGAGACCATTACAGGCGCATCCATTTATTTATGATCCAACATCGACGAAAAACAAATCAACACTTTTATACATCCAAGAAAAACGTGAAAGTTTAACTGAAGCTTGTTTTCTCAGCTAAACGTAATACACAGAACAGGTAGAAGTAGATTATACATATTTATGAACGGAAGCTTGTCGCTGCACTGCGAATCCAAATTGATGGTTGCACAGATTCAATTTGCAAAATGTAATTTGAGCAGTCCATATCCTCCTTTAAGGATAGCGTTCGCTATCAAGTAGCCATTAAAACTGCGTATTAAGACGGGCGAGATTGAAACATCAAAAGAATCCAATATCACGGCCAAGATCATCCGCGGTGGAAGTATTTATCGGCACTTAGGGGAAATTGCTTCGAGATCCAAGGAAGTCCTGGAGGTAGAGCTCGCGGGATCGTGTGCGTCCGCTGGTGTGTGCACGTTCGGCGCAGTTCGTGCCACGCGGCACTGTGAAACCGGCGATATGTATGCAATCCACCTCTATGAGAACTCATGCAAGCCGATACACCGCCGATATTCCCCTTTCTCGGGGCTGCGGGTTGACACACATGGAAAACACGTGTTGCCACTCCCACAAACGATTGATATCACACTAGCACCGCGCGGACGTCTTTACGCATGGACGTTTCTGCGTGCGACGTCCACCAGCGATCTTCCTCGCGAAAGCAATTCAGAGTAGCGCTGAATAAATCCGACTTGCTCCGGCTCGATTACTATCCTAGAAACTATAACAGTAACAGGGTGGAGCGACGCGGCAGATGCAATGAGCTATACAGATAATCTCTGCACGAATATACAGGGGGTGTACAAACTGTTCGCACACCTTTCAAAATAGAATAACTTTTTTATAATTGTACCAAACGACCTGATCTTTTATAATCAATTAGAAGCATTGGTTTACGAAATGATTTTCTAAAAATTACTATTTACAAGGTTACATGCAAAAATAAAAAAAGGATTTTTTAAAACTTTTTTATTTGGGTTCTTAATGACAATTTACAGTATATGTTTTGTAGATCTATGTTAGTTATACACATCTCTGCACCAACATAGTATAACAAAATATATACAGTATATAAATATATACACCCATTATACCCAGCGGGTGTACAAAGTGTTCGTACACCTTTCAAAATAGAATAACTTTTTAATAACCGTACCAAACGATCTGATCTTTTATAATCAATTAGAAGCATTGGTTTACGAAATGATACGCAAAAATGATTTTCCAAAAATTACGATTTACAAGGTTACATGCAAAAATAAAAAAAGCATTATTTTAAACTTTTTTGTTTGCGTTCTTAATGAAAATTTAAAGACTATGTTTTGTAGATCTATGTTAGTTATACACATCTTTGCACCAACATAGTATAACAAAATATATACAACCACTATATGCAGTGGGTGTACAAAGTGTTCGTACACCTTTTAAAATAGAATAACTTTTTTATAATCTTTCCAAACGACCTGATCTTTTATAATCAATTAGAAGCATTGGTTTACGAAATGATATGCAAAAATGATTTTCAAAAAATTACTATTTACAAGGTTACATGCAAGAATAGAAAAAGCATTTTTTACAATTTTTTTATTTGGGTTCTTAATGAAAATTTGAAGTATATGTTTTGTAGATCTATGTTAGTTATACACATCTTTGCACCAACATATATGTACATGTATATATAAATATATACATCCACTATATACAGTGGGTGTACAAAGTGTTCGTACACCTTTCAAAATAGAATAACTTTTTCGTAATTGTACCGAACGACCTAATTTTTTATAATCAATTAGAAACATTGGTTTACGAAATGATATGCAAAAATGATTTTTCAAAAATTACAATTTACAAGATTACATGCAAAAATAGAAAAAGCATTTTTTTTAACTTTTTTATTTGGGTTCTTAAAGAAAATTTAAAATATATTTTTTGTAGATCTATAGTAGTTACACGCATATTGAAAATTTCATCGAAATCGATCAGAGGTGGGCATTATTTGGCGAAACAAATATTTCAAATATTTAATATCTTAGATTTCAATAATTTTTTTTTAGATTTCAATAATTGTGAGATACAGAGACGAATCATTCAGAGCATGGTAAGTTCAGTGTTAAAGAAACACGAAAACACCTTTGCATCGATAAGTTTGAGGAGTTTAGAATTTCAATATGCCGGTCACCGCAGAATTGTCGCGAATATAAACATAATACCAGCGGACCGGCTGGCTGGCCACTAGTTAACCTGGAACTTCCCCATAAATCACACTTCACATGACAAATCTGTACGAACCAACAAAGGAAAGTCGAAATTACTCCTCCGAACAAGGATCAGGGTTGCACATTGTACACAGACGCGCCATCTGCGCTGAGACAGCCCATCAAACGGTATCAGAATGTGCATCGTACACCGAGATAGCCTCGGTACCGGATATCCAAGGCGGTACGTGAAAAATTGACGGTGTCTTGTAAGCCTCGGGCTTACTACACCATATATTGGTTTTGTCTGAAACGGCCGGAAAGTGTGTCAAAAGTCGTACTGACGGGGAACTAGGTAGACAACCGCATTTTCCTTTACCGTGAAATGTTTAGGGTAGGCGATTCACCCTTTGGAACTGCCTGATGTAAAATAGGCGTGACAAGGGCGGTTCCATAATCGAAATACATCCTCGAAACGAATAATTTTCAGAATTCCAAATAAAATAGTAAGCCATTGAAATCTGTAAAGTGCCCCCTTTTCTAGATATTTACCTTGTCTTCTAATATTAAATCATTAACTTGTCTAATATTTTAGTGTTCTATTTGCGTGCACATGATAAAATAATATAAATTGTTCCAGTATACCTTTGCAACTAACGTTATCAGAAAAATTCCGTGCCAATTTTTGGTATATAATGTATGTATATCGAACGAAGGACAATTACGCGAGGCTAGTAGCATGAATGGTCGAAGGATAAAGGCGGGCAAGATAAACAGGCGCGGTTTATTTGGTAAGAAAAATTGTTATTTTCGGTGGGTAGCACCTAAATCGAAAGGATTTACAACTGTATATGGAAACCGGGGGCCCGGCCGTCTCGTATATCGAAGCTATTTTCGAAGGAAGAATTTCACGCGTCGTGCCCGCAGACGCGATATTTCATTCTCCTTTTTTGCATTCGACAGCAACGCCCGAGGTACGACGTCCGTGAGTGCGGCCGCCGGAAATGGCGGTGAAGCACTTTCGATTTTCCGTTTCCTCCGCTTGTATACCGAGACGAAGACGAAATACGTATACCCGGCCACCTTCGTTCCTCAATAAACCGATAGGCGTCAGGTGGCGCCGTGGAAAAACGAATTTGCCACGCGAACGACTCGATCGAAACAAGGACGGCACTCCTAATTTTATAATAACCGAGCACGATTCGTCAACAACCCATAAATAAAACTCCTCTTCGGGAAACTTTAACGTTCTCGGCGATCACAAACGCAGTCGCTATTTCAAACGATATCTGTATCGAATTATTCTCATTTTATCTCGCATTGTCAAATCAAATGACAATTCAATTTTTAAAGTATAGATTAATATTTTTCCTATTCAATGAAAGTTCAAAGAACTTTTACTCATTGAAAATAATCGTTGCAGATCGTAATGTTTAGTATGTATGACATAAAATAGTATAGGAGGAAACAGGTTTCATTATAATTCGAATTTATAAAAATAAGTTAAAACAACGAACACTATCGAATGTGAAATTTGCAAAAATAATTACTGTTAGAATTTTTGTCATAATCTCATTTTATGCGAGTAATTGGACGCGACTCGATTGAAATTGTCGAAGGACGACCATTAGTGTATACGCAATTAACGATTTCCCTATATTTACTAACATTCGGCGGAGAAAGTGTCTAGATCGAGTAAATACCGACGTCTCCGGAGACGATCCCCTTTCACAGACGGTTTATTTAATTATTCTGTCTGGAGACGTGTGAACGCGTATGCATAGACAAGCGAACCCTATGATCCAAATCAACTCACCCGGTGCTACGGTTCGATCGATAATAGTAATAAAGCCCGAGCAACGCAAACGAGAATTACTCGTGTCATGACGTGGCTCGAGCTGACTAATTCTAAGATTCCCTGCAATTAATTGGGAGATCCTAACCTCATAGTTGCGACGGCGTCTGACAAAAATCGACTGCGACTACTGGGCGTCCCACACATAAACGAACTGCTTTTAAACCACACAACCGACTTTTTCTTTAAATTACTTATCACCGCGCTGTACCATTTTATGCGTTAGTAAAACGCGAAAGTCGATATAAACTTTGCGTAATAAAATTCTGTTTTTAATTCTGTGGAAACATTGACAAACGAAACAAAACTTTTTTAATTTCAGTTTCCTTACATTCGTTTATTAAAGGTCGAATTTGTAAAAGTGTATACAGTTTAGCAAATTCTACGATAACTCAAGTTATGATTTTTACAGAACATACTTAAATACTTAAACATTGTATTTCAAAATAGGACTTTAATGTTAGAACTGTTTGAGAATTGTTAGAGACAATCGTACAGAAATAACAAAATTTAGTTTATTCGACGTACCTTCCATCTTCGGAGACACGTTTTAGTTTTTCGCTTATCAAGGGTGGAGGCCCGCTTCCGAAAAATTGATCCGTCGCAATGAAATGTAATATCTCGAGGGACTAATCGTACAGTCAAATTTTTGGGGAAAGTATGGAATGGCGAGCGATGGTAACGACCGAAACTGGCTCGTTACGTCTCGGAACTCTGGCGGCGGGAAAGCGTGGAAAAAGCCGTTCGATCGGGGCCACTCGTGCCGGCGATTGATTCTCCCGATATTTCAGGAAAAACTTTGCTCCCGATCGAGGCGTGGCGAAAAATGAAGAAAGTTTCTTCGCCGGTTTCTCGCTCACGTCTTCCGTAACTGTGCCCACGTGCGCGATATACTTGTCCCCGATTCCATGTCCACATTCTCGCGTACTTGTGTCAGCCAATTTGGGAATCGGCTCGATATGTTTAATTAATCAAATAGTTTATTGGAACGGACGAAATTTTTTGTTAGATAAAACACATTTAATTATCATAATTATCAGTCACGTAACGCTGAGTTATTTCTGACCCACACAAAAACACATTTATTTTCCCACGTTACATTCTTAGTAACTGTCTATAAAAAGATAATAATTAATAGACAACCACGCCGGATCTTCGAAGGGTTCATAAAATAGTTAGAAACAATATTTTATATTGAACAATGCATGGGACACGAGGGAAAACTGTATTGAAATTAGTTAATATTTTAATTGTTGTAACTATTGACAAATAAATCAAAATATATATCTGTCTAACTCTACAATTCAAGAACACAGTGATTATTTTGGCATCAAACCAATACATAAAATATGCGGTTCGTTTGTAACACCAGTAAATATTCCATTCGCAAGGATCCGATGATCCATATGGATGTCGACAAGAGCCGGAGGACGATGTAATTTACGATTCAATTGTAATCAACTATCATCGGTAAGTTCCGGAACAATTACAAGTCTACATCGTCCGCGGCATTTGTCACTGTTGAGCTTACACGTTTCCAGAATATGTACTCCGAAATTCCATTAAACCGTCCACAATTAGCCGTGACAGAATTGACAGTGATGGTATCAGACGCGTGTCACTAGTAATGGAAACTGTATTTCGTTGCCGGAGGGCTTTTCAATCTTGTGTTATTGCAATTTCTATTTTAGCATCTTGAGAAACGGCGAAACATTGGTCATTTAAAATTGTACGAATCGTTTCGTCCACCGCTGTACAATAATTGATAAAGAAACATTTGCATACGTTGCATAAACAATTCAACGTTAATAGAACATTTTATAGAAAATTATATTGTTAGATACCACACCTAAACGTAAAATTGTTACATATGAATTTATAGTTTACGCTTTCACACGAACCATATGAGCCTTTTATCATATAAAATATCTAAAGTAATGGCTGATCTTTTTACGACAATTCAAATATATTTTCGACAAAACAGTAAAATATTCAATCATAAGACACTAATATTCTAAACATAAAATGAAGTAATACGATATCAGTATGACACATCCCTTCGATACTAAAAGTCTGTACAACTTTCTTTTAACGATTTCTTTACGTAACTTAAAGAACTGTAAAGCTGACAGGTAAAGCAGCATCGTGCACTCGATTGGGACAACCAATGACGAGTAAAGGGTCGCGATTTCACGCGTTCCTTGGAGAAAACACAGAGGAACGAGAGGCAGAAGCATACACGGCAACATGAAAACTGGAAACGGGTGTTAGCTGGGACCAGAAATTACAAACTCGGTGGAAAGTTCCGCCTACGAGAGTTCGACGGCCTTAATAAGCTGCGCGTTGCCTTGCACAGTTTTTCCGAAGAAATTTTACACGGCAGCGGAACGGCAGTTGCCAACGTCGAGAGGAAATGGCGCGGAAACGCCCCACCGCGGCCTTGCTAAGGGAAAGAAGGGAAAAGAAACAGCACGACGACGCGGCATTTATTAAATTAAACGTCAGCTTCCCTGACAGGGCTTTTCCAGACAGTCCTCCTCAGCAGCAGCCAACTTCCGTTCTATTTCTTCTCGCCGAAACCTGAAAGGTGACCGTGTCGCACAATTGTTTCTACACGATTCGCGTGTCGCGCGCGTTTTTATTGCGTTTCTAACTGCTGGAGAGCTTTCGAATGGGATTCGTGTCGATTCTGGGGTCACTGACCTCCACAGTTAATCATTTTATACTACAAGAGCTTCCACACGACAGAGAAAATACTGTCTAAATCACTCAACAAATTTTGAGATTGTTAAGAATAATTTCGTAGTAAGTACTGCGATATTAAAATATTAATTCATTATCGAGTTTCCTTGAAATTTTACACAAACTATTATTTTCATTCGCGTGTAAATTTTCTTTATTCAAATTTTTCAAGCAATTCGCATTAACAACTGCAAATCCGACACGAAGTATTTTGTAAAGTGTGTTCGTATGGCCAATAACGACTTTTCTACTTGCGTTGATGTTCGCGATTAACAGCAGCGTTGTCTCGATATAAGAATCTCGGTGCATTAATGTAAAAGCGTTCATCGAACAGATTTTAACGGTCTAGCCGGAGCATCGTCGGATTAACAATCGCGTTATGAACATTAACAGATACGAAAGGAGGAATCGCGAGGCGCGCTTATTACCGGTTCGCTCGCGGATTCGCGGCGTGGGCAGCTACTTTGCAGCGGGAACGGAGTTGCAGTAAATGCTGTTCCCGGGCGGGGATCTGTAATGGGAAAACTATTCGACGCAAGTAATCGCAACAAAAAGGGCTCGGATTCCTGCAGGAAATGATCCTGGAAAGGACTCTCGGAACGGAGCTTCTTACCTGATACGGCCAGCTTTTTCTCGCCGCGAAACTTTTCGAGTTTCTCAAAGCCCCGGGACGGTTCGGGAGGGCGCGAAAGCGAACGGCCAGGAAAGGGGAACCGTAATGGAGCAGCCCGAAGGAACGGAGGAACGAGAAGAATGAGAGGAAAGAGAAAAAGATAGAAAGAGCGAGAGAGGGTAGGAGGACAGGGTGAGAAAGAGAGGGAGACATCGTGAGAGAAGGAGTTAGCGGGATTTATCGGTCTCGGACTTATTAACTCCTACGGCGAAGTTAACATTAATCTTGACTCGAACTCGGTAACTCGCGAACAATCCCGATCGCGACCGATTGCTGCGACCTTTTTCCCTATTGGCTCCCCCAAGATTCCCCTCCACCCGTACGGGGAATTCACTGAAATTCTTTGGGAGACCGATGGAAACCCTATCTCTACCCGGGAACTTTCATTGTCCTTTTCCAGACGACATTGCTCGCGAACTACCGCACAGTCGCGGGAAACCTTCCAGTCGCTTGTCAAAAATGAACATTTCCAAGCGCGCGAAATATTGAATTTGTTTAACCAGACGCTATTTACCAATCGTGAACAGAACTGATTTATTTGCCATTTCTTTGCCATACAATTCCTTTCTTTAGAATTTCTTTGGCAATGATAATTTCCTAACAGCCATGGTAAATTTATTGTGTACCTACATTTACGCCAAACAAAATATGCATTACGGAATCGTATAAATTGCAATGTAAAAGAAATTTACAATATTCAGTAAATTCATTGTAAATTCATTGTCATTACATGGCAAGTGATTGAGTCAAGCTAGTGGATCAAAGTAAAATTCGTTAATTTCCTTCTGATTTTTAATTATGATTACATTCGAAATTAGACATTGTACTCCTCAAATAAAAATTAATTTTTTTATATTCTATTGTAATTTTAATATATTTGCTTAAAATATAAGATTACGAGGCAATGATAATTTCCTAACAGTCATAGTAAATTTATTGTGTACCTACATTTATGCCAAACAAAATATGCATTACGGAATCGTATAAATTGTAATGTAAAAGAAATTTACAATATTTAGTAAATTCTTTGTAATTACATGGCAAGTGATTGAGTCTAGCTAGTGGATCAAAGTAGAATTCGTTAATCTCCTTCTGATTTTTAATTATGATTACATTCGAAATTAGACATTGTACTCCTCCACTAAAATTTCATTATTTAGATACTATTGTAATTTGATATATTTGCTTAAAATATAAAATTACGTATACTAATGATCGAATTCCGTATAATGAACAACAAAAATAGGTTACGGGAGAATTTCTAGTGCTCCTATTTTTAAAGAGCGTTTAAAAAGTGTGAAGTGAAGCTGGTTCATCTCCGTTCGCACAGAAGTTGGAGGTTTTTTGATGGCCGAAACTTTTTCGTCGAATTATTAAAGGGGTACTTAATCTTCATTAAAAAATAAAGAAACGATGGTTTATTTCCGGCTGTTCTAGAGTTACAGATTTCCGGCTTACGTCGACTTTTCTCACTGTGTCACGCACGACTCCAGTCTGCAGCCCGAAAATCCTCAGACGGATTTAATCCAGCGTGTGCTCTGCCACGAGTATTATGCGTGCGCGCGAGCTCGCAAATCGCTCGCCGGTTACGCGCTATTCTCTCCAGTGAAATTTCTGGAACAATAAGAAACTTCCCGCCGGCTGCTCGCGTTCCCGAGGTATGAAAGAAAGACGATAGAGATCGTGTTATCGAAGGAAAGCGTAACTACTCGCGAGAAACCGTATCACCGTGACGGCAACGGGAAGTCGCAAGTTCCGTCAGCTTCGGATACGCTCGAAAATACGCCGAGACGAACACCGTGGATGATGAGGCTGTCTTGCGGAACGATGCATTGCTAATCCGAATTAACACTAAACTCACCGAACAGTTTCGTTTCTTTTTAATTAATTTCTTTTACGAGGTGGAATTTATGTAATCATTTTCTATACATTTCTATAATATCTGTAATTGGAAAATAAAATATTTCAAACCGGTCGTTCGATCGATTCAGGTTTATTGTTAAGTAATGAATAAGTGACACATTTAGAACATTTCGTTACCGATTTTTTCTACAATTTCACGATTGTAGAAATTATAGAAATGTTTCCATAAGAAATGTTAGAATATCCTTACAAAAATCGAACAAACTCTAAATAAAAATAAACTTCTCATTATTACAAAGAAATATACAAACATCGTGTTTGGGTTAGTTTACGCGAAGAATTGAAATAAACAATTCTGTTCCAACATGTACGTTCCGTCGAACAGAAATATTCCCGAATTATTGTATAATGAAAAGAAATGTTATTCTTAGTAATCCATCTTAAATGTCGTAGAACAATTATTTTATGATCTATAAAAAAATATTTTGAAACGTTTATTAGAAATGGTCCTAGAAAAGGAACACAAAAGATTGTGTTACAAGACTATAAAAAATTTGTTATTATCTCGGTGAAAAATTAATGAACCCTTAAACAGTTTAATCTGTCTTGCAGATTGGCTGATATCAAGGAAATCATTGCTCCAAATCAGGAACAGGGGAGACCGCTTAAGCAGAAATAAATCACCTGATGAAGTAATTGAAATCCTTCTGACAATGTCAGCATAGCTGTCGCGATGTACGCCGTCAGTCCTACGTAACGGGATGTGTCATGATACAACGTTAGCTATGACAGTCATTGAAGTTTATACAGTGGAACGATGTCGGGGGTTCGAAGTTGCTGACACTGAGATCGCTCGAATCAACACAGATCAGAGTAGCTCGGGTTAGATAACACGGATAATCTCGGAGTACTCTATATTGATTCGCATGGATTATCGCGCGGTTCTGTTTGTCTTCATTATGCCGGTGATTCGCACAGTACTTTTGAAGTTCCAACATTATCGTTTCGATACACTAATAATTCAACATTTCTGTTCAAATCGATCTTTCTCTCCTGCCTCTTCAATATTTTTCATAAGTATCATCACTCTTTTGCATTTTCACAAATCACTTATAAATTCGTTATCCATTAGGTTTCTCGTATCTGTTATTTTGCAACCTACGTTTCTTGCAACTTAAGGTTTGCAACCTAGCTCCATGTTTTGAACTATTTACAGTACACACAAATATATTTTTGTGTGAACCTATTCTCAGCATATTTGCTACATTTTTCTAATTGAAAAGAGACCAAACACGATTTGGATCATTTTTGTCTGTTTAGTTAACGATGCAGTAGAATCTCGGTTGTTTGAACCGATGATATCAATGTTCTCTATTATCAGAATACCTGTTCCATCTTGTATTTCTTCGAATGATCTTGAACACGCTTTCGTATGATATAAAAAAATACATAGCGTTCCATTTATAAAATTGAAAGTCACCTTCATTTCTAAAAACATAATGCAGATAGAAAAAAATTACATTGTTTGCAAATACAGTAGGATAAATTAAGACTCGATTGGCTAATCGAGGGACATAATTAAAGCGTACATTATATTCAAAAATAAATTTTTTGTTCTTGAAAATTTATTTCCCTTCGTAATATAGTCATATGTAAACGCATATTTGTTTATAATCGGGATCCGATTAGTCGTAGTCCTACCGTAACAGTATAAATTTTCCTTTTTCATATTTCTCATCAACCTGTACTCTCGTGTTATACAAAGGCATAGTCTGTATTCAGCAACAGTAAATAGCCAAATTATCATTGGGGTGAGAATGGTGGCTGTCGCAGCTGAAAATCGGCGGGAATTTACTGTTTTCGAGGGCCGAATTCGTTTCCTTAGGTGTGACAGCCCTCGAGGAAACTATAATACATCTGGCTAGCGATGCCAGCGTTAACGGGCGCGTTTTGCCAGTGACATTAACTCGGCTCCGACCCGACGTGTCCTGGAGCGACGAGACGAGAATACCGAACGGGGGTTGAAGGGAGACACGGCGACGGACGAAATTGGATCCTCGGTCGCCGGATAAATTGCAAGCGCGGCCGTTTCGCGCCTTGGCGAATCGCGGCCACGTTTTATGGAACGAGCGTCGCGACGCGCCACGTGGAGGAGGATCGGCCGTGTTGCGCGTCCGCGACTGTGAAATTTGTTGCCGGCACGCCGCGCCGGAACGATTAACGTACCGTAACCCCTCGAAATTGCCGAGCGGCAAAGTGTTTTCCCCGCGGCCGGAAAACGTGGGCCTCTTCAAAACGACGCGGCTCCGCGTGCTGCGAATCCGGCTGCGGGATTAATGCTTCCGAAATGCGAATGGATGCTGCTCGATCTTCTTCGGCACGAGCTGTTTGTTGCGTCCTAAGAGAAATCTGCATGCATCCGATCCGAGAAAAGATGTTTGAACTTTAACTATCTTATTCTTGAGAAATTGTCTATCATTCTTCGATCGCAAGGGAGTAGGTAGGTTCAATGTCGTTCAACGATTTTGTTCCATCGTAAAACCCGCTGCCAAGGGACAAGCGCGCGATCGTCTAGGTCAACGTATCTGTACTAGTCAAATACCGAACGGGACCGTCATAAAGGACGAAAGGCACAGCCAAAAAATTGCGTTTCGACCGTAATTTAACGAACCGTTAGGACCCGCAGCTGACGAACACATGCGGAACCATTTTACCATTAGCGCGCCGAGGCCATAAGTTTATAACCATAGCTGCCCGTAACCGAACTCCTGCTCCTACTTCCACCACTGTTTAAAAACACACCCTCCAGCCAATCATATCCAGCTTTTTCCTAGACCACCCCTACCTTCGAACCTTTTCCTAATTTCTACGCGAACACGACAAGATCAGAACTGTTTCGACAACCGATTCACCAACAACACCAAGTACAGCCGAGTCTGACTTGGAGCCATTAAGCCGAGCCTTATAGGCTAAACAATAAAGAAACGTGTTCTCCGGAGTTTGATCCTACACTCATTCGCCGTTCACCTAGTCCTAATACGTATCCCAATTTCGGGATCGATTCGACACCACAGATTTATTAAACATTTTCACCTCGCTGGGGCCCCAAATGAGAACCAAGATATGCTTGCATATGTCACTTGATTTGATACGTGACTGTCGCGCGCCTCTATAACGTACGCAACGTACACTTTTGTTAGACTTGTTGCCGCATTTCAGGCGGATTTTTAATCGTTAATAAATAAATAACAATTCATTTTCGTCTTATATTGTCGTCGAAAACTACCCCTTAAATTTTCTCCCACCTGTTGTCGAACATCCTGTATATAGGAGCCTTCTTCGCGACGAAGAAAGTTCCCCCACAAACGAAAAACAAAAGGTCCCTCGAAACGAATGTTCCCCCCAAAAAAACAATTACGACCAACATCGAGAACAAGAGCATTCGCAATCGTACTTTCGTTCGAAACGAATGTTCGTCTTGTTACTCTCTTGTCGTTATCGTTTCGAGAAATGTTTCTCTTGTCGCTAATCGAGTCGGACACCCTCGATTCGAGAGGATTAGGGAATCGCCGCGTCTTCCCACGCGTCTAAGGCAGAGTCTGCCAGGTCAGCCTTATCGACAGGACCGGACCAAGCTAGCGCGGGGCCCGTAGCAAATGTTACCCGGGGGCCCTAGGTTTTGCATGATAATAAAAGAAAACACAATAAAGGACCTTCTTTTAGCAGAAATATCTGTTAATAGTAGCCAGGGCTTTTTCTGCTGCAAGCGCGAGGCCCTTAGAAGAGCGCGGGGCCCGTAGAATTTGCTACTTCTGCTACTGCGCTTAATCCGGCTTTGCTTACCGACGAATCCTTCTGGCAGACTCGGGACGAAAAGCAGCTTCTTCAATTCTCGAAACAATCACCCGATATCTATAATATATCCATATATCTATAATAATTTCATTTAAAATAACAGTACGAATCCAACTCATCTCAAAGCTTGACGCCTCTACATTCCTAGACCATCGTTGATTTTTTCTAGGATATTGTTACAGGATGTAGAAGGTGAAACATTGAGGACACGTTTTCGATGGAAACTGCTACACATTCAAACGTCCGTGGTAGATTTGAAAAATTTTTGCCGTGACTGAAACTTCCACAGATGCAATGATCGCAGCTTGCTCTTTACAACAGCGCCTGAAAAATTGATGCACGATTTTTTTTAAACGTGTTATCGAGCTTTTAAAATGCTGCCAAGTTGCACCGTGCGCCTCTACACGGTCGAACTTGTTGTTCATTTTTCTTGCATAAAACGGTGAAAAAAGATCGCAATTCAATTTATAAGGAGTGGTTGTAAAGAGAAGACTTCGATCTTTGAATTCACGGGGGCTTCGTTGATGACAGAAATTTTTGGAAGTGAATTGTAAATGTACATTTAGCAACACAGTACAGTAAAGTCGGGTTTACTGTCCAACAGCCGTGTTTTTGGAGGACAGTAATCCTGGTGTTGTGTCCTTATTTTTGTTACTTCAAAGGAGAGTCCGAACATAGAGAAGGACAGAATGAAATTCAAAGGAGAAGCCGAACATAGAGAAGGACAGAACGAGTGTCTCTTTCTTTCCCATACGCTGTCCTTCCTTGCGACCGAAACTTGAATCGTCGATTTAACCATTAAATACAAATGGATTTTTATCGTGTTTGGTCTTATTTTAATCAGAAAAATGCCAGAAATACGATAGTGAAATTTCATACAAAAATAATGAAAATTAAGAAAGTTTAACATTTCGATTCGATCGTGTCAATGTGTGGTGTTTATACCATTATCCCCGAGCCGAGATCAATCATCGCCGCCTTCGGCACGGCGCGGCGTCGGCCGCCAGTGGAATGAATAGGCACAGGACTTAGAATCCGGTATTGACTCAGGACAGCAAACCCGACTTTACTTTATAGGTAATATAAGGAGAAATATGGTTCTCGCACTGTGGTTCTAATAATTTGATGACCGATCGCAGGACCGAAACAAGAAAGAAATAACAATGAAAACAAGGGTTGCAGCAGAGCATCATAGGAATCGTGTACAGGTCAATTACAGGGTCGTTGAGCAAGGCTGATCCTGTTAAAATCCGTTTTCCCGGGTGTCTCTTAAACCGTGGGGTCGTCCCCGAGCGACATAGGAAGTTCGACGATCCTCTGGCGGTATTAAAGCTGCGTACACACCGAGCATCGTCGCATGCCGGAGAGGAAAGTCCTTGTAATTTATGTGGAACAAATGCGACGGAGTTTACTAGGGTCGTAGTGGGGCCGGATAAGGAGCGGATGAGATATTTCCGGCCTTAATATGATCGGCGACGCCCTTAATCTCGGAACCCTGAGACCACCTCGAGCAAGGTTGCCTGAGAATGAGGACGAAACCGGCGGAATCGCGGAAAACGTTCATAAAGGCAGATGCGAACACGTGCCTTACATACTAAATTCTCATCCTGCGCCAAAGCCCCGGCACTACATGTTCACGGGCCTCTTCCGTGTTGCTCGACGGAGGATGTTTCAGCCAAGGCGTCGAAAGTCATCCTCTTTAAAGTTATTAGGTGTGCCGATGAGCAATCCGCCATTCTTTCGGCCATGCTCTAACAGTACAGTTTACATTAAACCTTCGCGGGCCTGCGGTTTTCCCGTGTAACCGCCGCTTTATTGAGCTTTCTTTCCAACGATTCCCTACACTCGAAACGAAATTACTTTCGGTTGTTTACTGCTAGAACGTTCTACCCTCGCCAGAAATCATTTCATTTAATTGAAAGGGCCGATTCTAACGTGTTTTTCGCTTTTATTGTTTGCGTTTGCACTTTGACCTGCTGATTAGAAGCTTCGGTCACTATCGTGATCTTTTTCTAGACTGATTCTACGGTGAATACCTGAAGGATGGAACAACAGGAGGATCTGATTGTATCCTTCAGACCGATTTTTATTCTTTTTAATTTAGTTTGTCCTAATTTCTTATGGCTAAACTTTGAGTTGTATCGATTGAAGAAAATTCTGGAAGACACTGAAAGAATTTAAGAATATCGACATATTCTCTTGGATTTATCGCAATGATTATAGAACGAAGCAATTTTTATTTCGCGTACAGACCCGCGGTTTACACGTGGCGTTTCCGCACGCGAAGAGAATAAAAATCGAGGAATATCTTTTTTGAAAGATCAGCGAAAAAAAGCGTGGATGGGATTTCCGATTTTGTTGACAGTCGGTAGTACGAGGTGTGCCGTTGAATCATGCTGAATTTTGATATTGCCCGTCGCTGGACTAGCACGCCGCAAAGTGGCGAGATAAAATTTATACCTCGTCATGCAGCGGTATTGCCTATCTGCGGCGCGTATCAACTCGTAACACAAATCTTCCACTGTTCAACGATATACGATTCATTTCGCTCCAATTCGTCAATGTCTGGTCATCCTTGCTGTGCTAACTGGATGTTTGTCGAGTGTGTTACGCGGAATCGCAACGCCATTAATCAGACTACGTTATAAATTGTCGTATTTCTTCTCCCCTTTTCTCTTCGATATGTAACCCACTTGCGAAATTATCCATAATTTTATCGTTTAACAACTTTCATAATCTTTTTCATTTTAATCTTGATTTACCGATGTGTTGTTGAATGAAGTATGTATCAGAAATATGTAGCTTCTCTTATTCGTGTACTATATGCGTATGATTTATTGTAAATATTGCTAGTTGCTGCAAAGCTAACTGTAAAAGACAAATTTCTTTGTCCGGTTATTTTTTCAAGGTCATTCATTTTTTATCAGGAAAACTTTTAATCAGAATGCGTTATGAATTGTCGTATTTCTTCTCCCCTTTTCTCTTCGACATGTAACCCACTTGCGACATTATCCATAATTTTGTCTTTTAACAACTTTTATAATCTTTTTCATTCTCATCTTGATTTACTGTTGTCGTGTTGTTGAATGAAGTATGTATTGCCGTATTTCTTCTCCCCTTTTCTCTTCGATATGTAATCCACTTGTGACATTATCCATAATTTTATCTTTTAACAACTTTCATAATCTTTTTCATTCTCATCTTGATTTACCGATGTGTTGTTGAATGAAATATGTATCAGGAAGGTGTAGCTTCTCTTATTTGTGTACTACATGCGTATGATTTATTGAAAGTATTGCTAGTTGCTGCGACGCTAACTGCAAAAAACAAATTTCTTTGTTCGGTTATTTTTTCAAGGTCATTTATTTTTTATCAGGAAAACTTTTCAATCAGAATGCGTTATGAATTGTCGTATTTCTTCTCCCCTTTTCTCTTCGAAATGTAACCCACTTGCGAAATTATCCATAATTTTATCTTTTAACAACTTTCATAATCTTTTTCATTCTCATCTTGATTTACTGATGTCGTGTTGGTGAATGAAATATGTAACAGGAAGATGTAGCTTCTCTTATTCGTGTACTATATGCGTATGATTTATTGTAAATATTGTTAGTTGCTGTAAAGCTAACTGTAGAAGACAAATTTCTTTGTCCGGTTATTTTTTCAAGGTCATTTATTTTTTATCAGGTAAACTTTTTAATCAGACTGTGTTACAAATTATCGTATTTCTTCTCCCCTTTTCTCTTCGAAATGTAACCCTCTTGCGACATTATCCATAATTTTGTCTTTTAACCATTTTTATAATCTTTTTCATTCTCATCTTGATTTACTGATGTCGTGTTGTTGAATGAAATATGCATCAGGAACATGCAGCTTCTCTTATTCGTGTACTATATGTGTATGATTTATTGAAAATTTAAATTTCTTTGTCCGGTTATTTTTTCAAGGTCATAATTATTTATTATCAGGAAAACTGATATTTTGTTTTATTCCATCCTGTAGCGTCTGAAGAAATACATTTGAATATGCTTATGTAATAACCATCAGATGACCTTGGAAAAATGTGACCACTTTCTTTGAGATCTCTGCTCATCTGTTTTTTTTTACAGTAACAACCGCTGCAGCTAGCACTGTCGGTACATCGTTCACGTTCTTTCAAAACTGACAAGAAAATATACTAGACGTAGTGTGAGTGGGTTCGACTGTGTTGCACTCCTTATTTATGACTGCGCATGTAAAAGAGACGACAAGACGGATCGCGTGTGGCAGCAGGAATGAAAGATGAACGCTCAGAGAAACCGTATGAAAATCGAGAGGCATCGAGGATCGATGGTCAAAGACTCATCGACGACAGGAGCAGGCCGCGACACGCCGTCAGTTAAATCGAATTTAGGAAAATCCCGGTGAAAATACGTCCGACGATCGGTCCGAGGATCGAAGAGAAGGGTGGGGGTCTGGCGGGCAGGTTCGGCGGGGGCAAAACGGGGTACGTCGAATTCCTACGCGGACGATCCGGTCGGATCTGGTCCGTCGCAGTGAATGTATTGTCCGATGGACAATGCGGCGGTTGATTGCGAAGCGGTCGGGCGAAAACTTGACCCGAAAATAAACCGAATCGCTCAAACGCCCCTGTCGACCGCTGCCAAATGCAGCCACTCGGAATACCGTACGATTGCCGGGCCCCGTACCGAGTGCTGCCCGGCTCGAACTTGGTATTTTTCAGCCGCGGAGAGACAGACATACAGCTTCTCTGTCCATTGTGAGAGGCCATCGTTCACCGGAGCACACCGCGCTGATATCGGGAGGGGCCGGAAATCGCACGGGAAAACGTGCATGCACGATGGCCCGCGCGCCGTGTGAAACGCGCGTCTCTTTTCACGGGAAAATCTCCCCTTTTTTCCCCCTTTTTCCCCCTCTTTCTCCCTTTCGCTGGACTCTCTTTTTGTCGCTTTTTTTTGTGTTTCCGTTGCTCTCTTTCTTTGTTTTCGTTCGACGTTTGTCGAAGTGGCGGACGCAGAACCATCGCGCGTCCACCGCCGACGAGGGGTTGGTTCGGTGGTTGAGATTTTAACGAACGACGAGACGAACAGGGCCCCAAAGCGGGACGAATAAACGCGTACGAGCGATGTCGAGAGGATTTCGGGGTTAGATATCAGGATAGGTGTCCGCTGGATGTTGCGAGCCAAGCGATTGTTTAGTTCCGATCGTGGATCGACTGATTTCTGCCTGGAAGCACCAGCCTCGAAGTGGCTAGTAGGTGTAAGGGAAAGTTCTGTCGTTCTTTTTCCATATTAATTCAACCTCGTTCGTGTAACCTTCTCTCTGTGTACTGCTGTTCTAACGTTAACCCTGTACAGGTGGGTAATTGGGTCCCATATATTTTTGGAGAAAAATTAAAGAAAAAAATTTGTCTGAATCCATGTGGTCGCTAAAGACCTCGCTCCGTCAATGCGATCACGATAAAATAATCTATAAATAAATAAATAAATAACTGATATTTTTTTTATAAAAGTTACTGATGTACTCTTTCTTTATGAAGCAATTCAAACATTTGAAATCGATATTAACACTACATTTACGGATTCTTAATTTGCGATTATTAAGATTGTAAAAGTGCTGTCCTGAGGAATTATTTACCAAATTTATTTCTTTGAGTATATATTATTGGAAAAATAGCGAAAAATTTGGATAGACACATCCTTCTTACGTTTATAAAGTAATGTGAAATAGTTATTTTTACAGCTCCGTAAACCTAGTGTCAACTGTAGAGTTAACGAACGTCGACAACCGTCAATGTGAATGGTTATTCAAAAATAAAAAATCTCTCCTTCTACAAAATAAGGAAACGACTTGAGTTACATTATCGGGTACGTACGTTTCCGACTTAAAATGAATATATACGAAATGAATTATTCGAATTAATCCGCCGAGCCCCCTCGACCAGATAATAAAGACAGAATTCGTCTTTAATCGGCAGGAGAAGCGTAACAACTCGGTAAACGAGAATAATTGCATCCTTACGTAAGAGTGCCGTTGTGCTTACGCGAATATAAGCGTAATTGAATTATCGATCGAAATACCGAACGTCACTCGTAAACAGCGAATTGGTTGCTTCAAAACGAGCCGGTTTATATTACTTCGGAGAAGACCGGCACAATGGCTGCCGCTAAACGCGTTGCAATCTCATGATCGTCTGAGCAAAGATCTTCTATGATTTCCTGAGGAAGCAACCCGCTATGATTCCTGATATTACTCTTTCTACATTCTGTATACCCGATACGTGTGCGCGTTACGAACTGCCGCGTTTCTGCGGTGGATACTTCAGTTCTCTATACACGGTATTATCAAGGAACCAAATTAAATTCCCCTAAAAAGTTTAGCCCGATCTTGCGTTGCTTCTCCTGTTGAAACAAAGGTACACTTAATCCGGAAAAATTGAATATTAAGCCGGCAGAGGCTTTCCCTAAACTTCGTAATTAAGTTCTTCATGCTCGTACAGCTTGTATGGCGGAAAGTTTGCTTTTCACGAGTTTTAGCAAACACAACCGGCTGCGATTTCATTTTCATTTTACCGAACTTGTAGGCGTTGTTTCCTCATCCGCCATATTGTAATATTCGACAAGCGAACTCGTCAATTTGAAACAACCTAATCATGCAAAATAAAAATTTTCCACCTCAACTGCTACAAACTGGAGTGAAATTAAATTTTATTTTATTTAATAAGTTTGATAGGTTGAAAAAATAGAGAAGATGAAACAGTGATTTTTGTGGATTTAGATAATATGTATTGTATATGCTACATAAACTATACTTGGATTAAAGCATTAAATAAATAAATAATATGAGGAAAAATAAATTAGTAAACTGCTTGTTAAATGAATTAATGGTGTGAGAGAGGTTTTAGAAAATTCTTCACTAAACCATATAATGGAAAACTGTTTTCAAATTAATCGTGCATAATTATTGTTATATATTAACAAGAGTAATCAAAGAATAGGCAAGTAATTTTATGTCTATCGACTATAATACAAAAATTAGCAGAGCATCTGTAACTCGATCGTTTATCTTTTTTTAAACAAAAATTAAAACATATTGTATTTAAGTACGAGACTGTAGAGATTTACTGTAAGACTAAAATTGAGTGCATGTACATCCGTGGATATTTATCTTTTAAGGAAATTCATAGTTATTTTCGTCGAAATTCTCACGAACAATTTTTTGATTTTCCCCGGTTTACGTTCTCCTTAGTATTACAATTTTATGTGACACAGTATATCTTTCTCAGGGGCGATGTAATTTTCCAAGAAGCCCGCCAAAATCTCCGAGTATTGCCCAGGAAGCGGCAACATCGTCTTGCAGGAAATTTCGTATCTAGCACGAAGCTCTCACCGCGTCTGTAACGCTGAGAATAAAATAAATTCCGGGTATACTACCGTCCATAAGTATTTGGCCACTTCCACTTCCCTCAAAGGTATAAAATACACCAAAATTCCGATCAGACTTCTCTCTTGAAACTAAGTCAAATGTTTACGTCCCCTGCCGACGTTTCATAACTTGAATCATGAAAATAGTATCTCACGTCTTCTTGTGTAGACATATATGTATATTCAATAATTAGACGAATAAAATCAATTTTCCGGATACGGAAAAGTTTTACCAGGTCGTTGATGCTTCTATTATATTTTAAATACTTTTACCTGAATCGAAAAAGTAGATTACAAAAGATATCGGAGAATCTCTCACCTACATTTCATGACGTTTATAAAGGACCACTGGAGAAAACTGTTTGAAAAATAAATCTTTTATAAAAATTGAATCTCCAAATCCATCACTTTTCGTCAGAACTTTTTATCAATAGAACAAATGGTTTCTATTCATCCATAGATTTGTTGGAATAAAAAGAATTGATTAGTCAGAGCAACGAAGTCTTTTATGGATATTGAATAGAATTCAACTCTCGTTATTCATTCGAAAGAAGTAAAAATTTCCCGAATAAAGGAAATTATTAAATACTTGTGTTAATGCACAAGTAAAACAGACTAGTATAAAAAATGTGGCTTCTGTCTCAAGAAGGTGATAGAATTAACGCAGAATTACTGCAAAATTGGTTAATTCATCTTTTCTGCGAGTTGCTGATGAAACAGGATTTTGTGCGATTTTAAACAATCCACTAGATACAAAGGTTATCTTTTTAAGAATAAATCAAATTCCAAATTTGAAAATTGAAAAAATTAATATTAAAATAGATATGTACATATTTTCGTTTCTCATAGGTGAAATTATCGAGAGTAATATCAAGAAACCGAAAATAACGTAACAGTATCTGCTAATTTCCTTTATAAATGCATAAAAATCACAATTTAATAATCTGACTTTCTGAAAAATTCTTTAACGATGTTAACACTAGAACAATGGGTTCTACGTTTTTTAACTTGTGATTGTTCAGTTTGTGAAGATGTATCTATGGGGAATCATTCAATAAATTTATTGAACGAATTATGTGAATTATGTGAATTATAATAAAAAACGTTAACTGCTTACAATAGCCATTGATAGCGCTATATTCTTAAATCCTTTGAATCTTCCGATCTTCGGTTTGAAATTTCATTTACATATGAAATATTTTATGCTATGAAATATGCATGTTTTTCATATGACATATATTGTTATATGAAATCTGATGATTTATACGCGGCACCTTCAAACCGCATTCTAAGGAACGTCCAGACACCGATGACAAACGTCACTATTGTCCAGTTGCACTCTTTCAACCCTGTCCTTCGATTTTCCGAGCGCATTGTAATTCCGATCGATCAGTTTCGGTCGCGGTAAGTCCCTACGTGCCGGGCATGTCAAGTTCGACACATAAAACTGCCAGAGCAGAGACAGTAACCGTCCTGGGCTTAACGTATCGTCAGCACGTGTACAGGGACGTCGGGCATCGGCGTCGTCGTCCACGGCGTCGTCGTTGATCGGCCATTATCATGCCGGTCACATGGACGACCGTAAATAATCGGTATCGGATGCTCATTAACTAAATGGCTCTTGCGAAGACTCGCGCGGGGACGCGCAGTTCGAAGAAGAAAATTACGGTGAACGAGAAAACGAACGCGAAGGAGACGTACTATTAACCGAAGAG
The DNA here is from genome assembly GCA_028455805.1 of Lasioglossum figueresi. Lineage (NCBI taxonomy): Eukaryota > Metazoa > Arthropoda > Insecta > Hymenoptera > Halictidae > Lasioglossum > Lasioglossum figueresi. The sequence continues at coordinate 20,858,814 of CM052200.1, read as the reverse complement.
AATTAGCCTTTGTAACGCTGCAACTTCTCGCTAATTCCTTATTCCTCCGACAAAGCTTCTTAACTAGTAGCAGTCGCTTGCACATGGAACGTGACTCATAACTTTTAACGGGCTCTATCAGTCCCAGCAACAAATCTGCCGTTTCACGGAAGACATTTAATCCGAAATGTCTTTCGCCTTCTAAAAACAAAACGGAAACTTCTATGCGTCCTCCTCTGATTGTGTCGTTAATCTATTCCAGCTGCGCGCGACGCGTTAACATTTGAACGTATTATTTAAGCGTATATTAAACAAGAAAAATAGTATATTAGACAAGTACGGTTTACAATTTAATGACATCTCCTCTCATTTTTATATTAATATTTTCTTTATATACCAATGGCGAGTTATTATCATTTGCCTTTATCGTTAACGGAAATACTTTTCACATTGAAAATACTAATAATTACAATAACAGATACTTGATTTACTCGATCGAATAATTTTTGCCAGAGGTGGTAGATGAATTTGATAAAGATTTTAATTTTCTGTATCCCTAGTTTTGCACGGTAAAAATTAAATATTAAATGATAAGATAATATTTAAAGAAATGCTAATCATATAGAATTTGATTGTTCTCTGTAATCGTCGTCGCAGTCAAGAAATGACTAGTTGTTATAGATCAAAATCGTGCATGCTACTTCTAAACGCGAAGAATCCGCATTCCAATCGTAAACAAACGACCAAATAAAATATCGTACTAGTCTGCTTCCCTTTCTCAGCAGTTGCCAATCAAATCATTGCACAGCATACGGCCTAATATCGGACCGATTAATCGCGAATGTGACCGAGGCCTGCGCGAGTCTACACTCCGCGACAAAAAGATGGCAAACCCGTAAATATTGCTATTTCTGAAAATTGTGATGAAATTTGATACGTTTCTCTCCGTATATGTACTTCGGCGGAGCTTCAAGGTTACTTACACCGACGGAGTTAAGCGGAGGTTACAGATTCTAGTCTAAATGTAAACAACCGGGGTCACCGACGCGACAAAATGATGGCACAATCTTAAAATTCTTTCTCTGCAGTTAACACTAGACCGTCAGACAGTTTGTATCGTGTACTATTTTACTGTGCATTAAATATTGTGCGCGTTTCTTATTATCTTCTATTGAAATTACACTATTGGTAGTGGAAAATCTTTATCCGATGCTGAAATAAAAACGATTTTGACATTGAATAAAGAGAATTATTCGGTTTCAAAGATTGCACGTATTATACATCGAAGCAGAAAAGTGGTGTATAATTTATTAAAAAATTCCAAAATATACGGTAAAAAAAGAATTTCGGTCGACCGAAACCAGTAAGCGATCGCGGAAAACGTGTAATTTTTAAAGAAGCTTCGAATTCTTCGGGAACAGCACGACAAATCGCTAAAGCAGCTGGCGTACATACAAATGTACGTAATGTGCAAAGGATAATAAAAGAATGTCCGCACTTGGTTCGAATGAAATTGAGAAAAAACCACCTTTAACCGTTCAGCATAAATCGGAGCGTCTGAAATTTGCACAAGAGCACATACATTGGAGAAAAAAAGGGCGTCGTGTTATTTTTAGCGATGAGAAAAGGTTCGATCTAGATGGATCGAATGGTTTCGCACACTATTTTCACGATCTGCGGAAAGAAGAAAGAATATTAAGCCGCGGACACATAGGTGGCGGAGGAGTAATGCTTTGGGCCGGAATTGGGTATCGAGAAGTGACCGAAGTAAAATTTATAAAGAAAACTATGAACAGCAAAATTTATATAGATTCGATGGACGAACAATTAACTAAATTCGGACAGACAATTTCCGGGGAAAATTTTACATTTCAGCAGAATAATGCAAGCGTGCATATCGCAAAATCCGATAAGCGGTACTTTGAGGAAAACAAAATTAGTGTCTTAAAGTGGCCAACGAGATTGCCAGATCTCATCATAATTGAAAATTGTTGGGCACAACTGGCAAGACATGTTTACGAAGGCGGAAGACAATTCCAAAGCCTCGCAGATTTAAAAACGTGCATAGAACAAAAATGGACAAAAATAAGGCCAAAATATATTAAAAAAACTCTTTAAGTCACTTCCGAAACGTATGTTGGCTATTCTGGAAAATAAGGGGGGCCACGCAAAGTATTAAACACAATGTTATATATTTTATGTACGTAAATTACGTATTGTTTTTGTATATGTGCCATCATTTTGTCGTACCGATTTTTGTTATTTCTTTATTTCCATAAACAAACGGACATTTTCTTGAATTTTATTGTTTGTAACGTAATTTATTTTGTAAGAAAAAAAAAAAAAATGTATAAATACCTAGAAAGACTAAATCAACGACCGTGGTCCCGTTGAAAGCACCGGTTCTCATTCGATCACCGAAGTTAAACAACGTGGAACGTGGAATGGGCTTGGATGGGTGACCGCCTGGTAAAAACCCGGGAAGTTGATCCCTGGGTGTTTTTTCACGTGTTGTTGGTAAAAGGTGGTTCGGATCCCACCGTAATAAACAGTAGGTCCCGCTGAAAAGGCGACAGGGAGAGTGGAAAGAAGGGAGAGATTGGTAAATGGATTTGAAACCCTGAGGGGACCAAATAATCATATCAATCTACCTAGAAAGACTAGATTTATTATGTCCAAATGATGAAAACATTGAATTTTCGTGGTGTGCCATCTTTCTGTCGCGGAGTGTAGGAAGCTACCAGTACCATCGAACAGAAAGACAAAAGGAGAGACTCACAGTTTAGGTACAAAAGGGTCCCAGCGACGAAGACGAAGATGAGAACCAGCAAGAGCAAGAGCAGCAGCAATATGGTTGGTCTGCACCAAGGACTTCCTGGCATCACCGTCTGCCTGCCATCCTTGGCACGTTTCTGATCGATCACGGTCGATTCCCCGCTGACATTGACAACGACCCCTTTGTACGGATACTGGGGTGTCTTCTTCTCGGCGAGGAAACCGTGGTCGTCCTCTGGATCAGAATAAACGCCGTAGGACTCGAAGTTGTTCTTCCGATAGCCGTTCATCTTTTCGGCGTTGGTCTCCTCCTGGTCTTGGGTTTTCCTCGCGTAACCGGCCGCGGACGATGTGGAGCCGAGCTCGCCGATCTTGAGCGTCTGATCGTACGATTTGTCCTGGTACCTGGAGGACGACGAGCAATCATACTTGGAGCGTTCGTAGCTCTTGGAGGTTGTCAGATCGTACTTGGTCTCGTAGTTTTTGCCGGCGGTGTCGTAGGGCTGCTCGTCGTAGTCGTAGGGTCGGTGCTCGTAGGATTTGCCAGTCTCGTACCTTGGCAGGGTGCCGTACATCTTGTTGACGGAATGGTACTTGCTCTGTTGCGCCGCGCAGGACAACTCGTAAGCGGAGTCGTGCGTCTTCACGCCGGACTCGTAGCCCTTCGAGGCCGCCGGTTCGTACACTTTGCCGGAGTGATGGTGATGGTGATCCTTCTTCGGCTCGAGTTTCAACGTTTCCTCCGCGTATCGGGACGCGTACTCGTAATCGGTCAAATCTCTGGAGTATCGCCTGCCGGGCTCCTGGAGCTCCGTCGGATAAGTCCTGCTGAGCTTTTGGGCATCGCTCCTCTCGTAGGGCGCGTCCAAGTCCGACTCTTGATACGTTCGCTGATCCCCTCGACGATCGTACCTCAGGTTATCCTCCGGATAAATTCTGTTATCGTATCGGTCAATATCCTCCCTGTCATACGGGTTTCGCTCGTAGCTTCTATAGCTCCTCGACTGCTCGTGGTAGCTCGGCTGATCGTACGGGGGCAATCCGGTGCCCGGCTGGGGATCCTGATAAGGTTTCGCGTCTTGGTACTCGAGGTACCGGGAGGATCTACGCTCGCTACCATAGTCCATCGAGCCCTCGACCACGTTCGGCAGTTTGCTGCTTAAATTCTCACCGGTTCCGGCGGACAGTGCCTGACAGGTCTCCGCATGCTCGACTAAGTTCGGCAGCCTCGACAACGAGCTACCTGGAGTGTTCTCTGTTAGGTCGAGCTTCAAACCGTTGCTGCTCGTCCTGCGCATCTTCAGTAATTCGCATGATCGATCCCGCGAGATCAACGACTAACGGCGACCGCTCTCGTTCACCTCGATCCAACCGTATGGATCGGCAGCGATTGCCACTGGATCACCACGGATTCTGCGGCCTCTTTATCTTGTCGGGATCATCGTTTCAGGGACGGTTAGTGGGCAGTTAAGACGAGGCGTTGTTAGTTTGGCGACCGACTACCGATCTGGAAAGAAGAGAAGAGAGAGGGTGTTAGTCGAGTGTCATTTATTGTTAGCGGGATGGAAGAAAGAGGATAGGTTCAACGAAACATTACGAATTTGTTGGAAGATTATTAAAATTCGATTGTATCATTAACGCTTTGACTGCCGCGTCACTTATATGGGTCACACGATTTTTATATGAAACGTGAACTTTCATTTTTATTACAATCTATTCGGTAAATCAAACTTTGTTAGAATGTACGAGTTGTAAGAAGATTGCAGAAGCAATTGTTACAATAAATTTTGCCTTTTTTATTCTTACATCGTTGAATAAATTTCTCTGGCTTCTGTGAACTCGAGTGTGGCAGTCAATGTATGAAATGATTTTCTAATAATTAATAAGGATGGTAAAATTAGTTTCTTAATGTCAGTCCTACAAAAAACTTTTAAGATGGTACATATAAAATTATGTTTCTTTATACATAAAAATTTAATCATTTGCAATATCTTTCAAGAACTTCGCTTCCTTAAAAATTAAATTATCTTTAGAAGTTAACTCCTTGCATTATAATATCGACGTAGATTTATGACGCCGATTTCGAGCAGAATCTGCTAAATTTGAATGTTACCGATTTCCTTTGAACCGAAATAAAGTTGTTGTCGTTACATAGCCATTGAAGAATGCACAAGCTTAGAATAAATATAAACTTTCTTCTTCTCCTTGGATAGTACGGGACCCGTCAAAATGACGGGTTCTAATATTCTTAATTTGCGATTATTAAGATTGTAAAAGTGCTTTCTCGAGGAATTATTTACCAAATTTATTTCTTTGGGTATATATTATTGGAAAAATAGCGAAAAATTTGGATAGACACATCCTTGTTATGTTTATAAAGTAATGTGAAATAGTTAGTTCTACAGCTCCGTTAATCAAACAAGTATCAACATTTCAGATTGAGAAAGGGAGTTGTACAGAAAGATTTAAAAATAAAAAATCTGCAAGTATCCCTTATTGAAAGTAAGAAACATGGATTGAACAGTATTATCGCGACCACATTCGCTAGGAATCGTTCCGTTTTCTCATTTACCATATCGCGAAGTGTTAGGTGTACTTCGAAAAGAAATAATCAGGCGATTATGTGGAAGGTACGGATCGAAATGTTAATTTTATTTGACATGTACGGCCTCGCTTTCCCTTGAAATTTAGTCGGCGCACGTGAATCCAGGGACTGGTATTATCGTCGGCCGCAACGAGCGTTGCATTTCGGTCACGCACGATCGAGTATTATCGTCGTCATTGTTATATCGACCATTCGTGAGGTGCCGAGCATACGGCTGTAATCGTAGTCTGGAGGAGCGCTTACAGAATATTGCGGCTCCGAGCGCACTGTATTGAGATACATATATCGATAACCGTCTATGGATAAGCACGCTCCCGGAGCCTGGAAAACCGTCTTAGACACGCAGTGCTGTACCGTAGGGCTCCAATTAAAAAATGTTGACTGGCACGAACCTTGGTCTTCGACACGATTACAGGGTCCATGGAATTTTACATTATCGCTACAATTTGTTACACCGTGTTACACACGCGGTGATATTTCGAACACAACTTTAGCGATATCAACATCATTTGGCAAACTGGGAAGTACAACAAATCATGAACGAAATTGTAAGGCAAAACAGTAACACCTTGACTGTATAAATTTATTTTCTAAAAATATTCTGAATACATTGCTGAATTAATTTTCCTAAAAACTCAAGTAATTTCTAGTTAAAAATTCAAATAAATTTAAATTGCAAGTTTCAATGTTTAGAAACTCACTTGCACATGATTTTGTTTTCTGCGGCGAACATTTTATCCACATCTGTTTTATTCGATTTGCGTTTCCGATTTAAGTCTCTGCTGGATGAAATAATAAAATCCCCGATTTCTCAAACTATAATAGAAACGATGCGGTTACATTGGTTACAATTCATAATGTCGTTAGCTACTTTAATTTACTTGAAAAATTGGTTCGAAAGAATATCAAGAACTAATTGAATTTGATAAATTTTGATTTCCGTTCCGCAAGGACTAAAATATATTTTTATTTCAATCAATAATCAGGAAATAATTTACCTTAGACGTCACTCGGTTAATAATTTTCTATCGCCTATTTTCGGATTACAACGTATTAAGCTATTTAGCGTTCGTAACGTAGTAATGATGGATCTGTATCAATAATTATGAAATAATACACTCCGACGGTTCTGTTTTTATCTAATAAGACACGAGAAGAAGTTTAACGCCAACCTTTCTGATATACTTCTTTAGTAGTATTATGAACGAGCTATCGATCGCGATAACAAGACACACGTGGAACAGACTGACAAAATATTAATTTACCTAAGTAGTCCTGTTTATTTATTGAAAGCTCCCTGATTTATTAAACGGCGAATGTTCCGGTGCTTTCGACTGACAACGGGCCGGACTAATCAATTTCAAATAAGTTCAAGCGGAGAAAACGGAAAAGCAGGGGCACGCCTCAACCGGTTATGAGACCGATCGATAATTAATTAAGCATGATTGCGGGGAAACGACAAAACGTCACGTACCCGGAAGTTTCCGCGGGACGCTCCGGCAAGAATATCGTTTCCCCGTAGTTGCGAAACTTCTCAAGTAGTGTACAATGAGTGCTTCGCAAACAGTGCCCCGCGAGAATGGCGTTTATCTTTCATTCGTACGTATCTTACGTGAAAGCCGCGCTTTCATTAATGTATAATGCCGTAATCTAGGCCGCGGGGGCCTGGACCAGCACGGTGCTGTTCGCCGATAAAATGGAACTTCCTTCTTTGACGTAATTGAAAATCTTTGGCCAGTGATCGAACGATGATTCGGAAACTAAGGGGATTCCAATCGGAGATCGTCCTGATCCGCCAGGACAACGTTCATTTCGTGTTGGGGCAAAGTGGGCCCCGTAACTTTTCATCGAATAATAAATTCCCGTTGATATTACGACGGATTTAAGGGCGATTACCGTCGTTCCTGCGATTCGAAGGTTTGTATAATAGAGATCAGCACTTTTTTATTGGAAGAATATTTTTATTCACGTATTGCGAATCTACTGGTGAGTAATCATTTTCAGAAATGCAGAGTATCTAAAAAGTATTCGAACTTTGCGAAATATCGTTGATATTTAAGCTGTGATAATTTCATTTTAAAATAATCGTACGACAGTAAACTTGGTCTCATTTTAAAACTTGAGACATTTTTTATTGGAAAAATATTTTTATTAACATATCACGGGTCGGCGATAATTTAATTATTTTCAGAAAGCTATGATTCACTGCTAAGGATTACTTAGTAGATGTTTTAACAACTTTTGTTTTCACAGAAAATTTCTTTGAAAAGATAATTTGCATTTTTAAGAATTTCGTGTGATGGAGAAATTTTAAAGTTCACAGAGTTACAAAAGCGGGGACTTACAGGTGCACAGAAAATCAGGAAATTAACGTGCGATACGGTCGGGTATGAAGAAGTAAATGTTTTAAAATTATTCCGTCCGGAAATTAACCGTAGATTTTAGTACGTCTGTAGTAAGATCAGAATTTATTCGAGCAATCTTATTTTATTTCGGAAAAATTTTAATGTTATAGGTGTTTCAACCAGTGCTGGTAGAAGCGAAAGACTATTTCTAAACATTATGGAGAAAAACTGTTACAAATTTGGTAAATTCATGCAACTTTCACGAATGTGCATTACTGTTTAGAAGAGAAACATCTACGAAACTTCTTCGCATTGGTGTTAGTTTTGTGAAGGTAATATGGACGTAATAATTAGAAGAAGAAAGCAGAATAATGAAATACACCGTCGTGAAAAAACGGTGAAAGTAATCGATTTTTGGAGGGCGTCAGTGGGAAGGCCTCTTAATATTAAGCAGGGTTGAAGTAGTGGGGGTCGATAAGTGATCAGACGGCGCGATTCACGCGACAAGCATAACTATATCGAGCAGCCAGGTGCGCCGGGAGGCAAGACCGATCAGTGATCGATCGGCATTACCATGCCGGTCGGCGTTTCCTCGTAAAATGTTCGCCGGCGACTAAACTGTAGTAATAAGTACGACAAGGGCTCAAAGGGGATTGCCGTTTCGCATGCAAATATGATTAGTTCCGGAGCGTAACTTCATTTGCGTATATTAAAAGCGCAGATAGCTCACTTTATGCAAACGACGAGAACAGGATGGGCGTGGTGAGGGAACCCGGGGCCGTGAGAACAAGGCAGGGGCCGGCACGGGAAACGGAGGAAAAATGTTTTGCCAGGAATTGCGAAAAACCGGGCCGGCCCCCGACGGATGGAGGAAAAATGGTCGTCGGCCCGGATGGGATCCCGTGGATAAAGGCAACGCTGTTTCCTGGATCCTGATTGCCAGTCGTTAAATGTTCCCAAACGGTCGTTTCACCGACCCCTTGGCTCGACCGTCGACGTTCCCTCGCAAAAAACATGCTCGTAATTACGAGTCACCTCGTTATGACAATACACCCCAACGAAAAATGGAATATTCACGGTCTTTTCAAATGGCGTGGCGCTGCCACGCGACCGTTTGAATAACGCCGCCCCCACCCGCCAACCCTCGAATCCGTTTTAACCGGAAGCCCGAGCCCGGTTTCTTCCTTCCTGCCTGCCTTGTTGCCGGATTATTACGAAATTATTTGCGGACTATTTGCTCGTTACTTCTCCCGCGGCCGTAACATCGGGTAATTGTGATTAAAACTGACGACTTTTTGCTCGGCAATTCACAAAGAAATTCGCGGTTAACTGGATATAATTTTCCTATAATTTTCCTTTTAGTCCTACATTAATGACACAGGCGAATAATTACGCGATAATTTACTTAAATTTTGAAAAATCTATATGTATGTATTTATTGATCCGAAGGCTTTCATGTTTCTTCTATAACGTAACACTTGTATCGAATTGAAATGCAAATGTTTATGCGTTTTTTAAAGAAGAGTTCCCAAGTCGACGATAAAAAATGAATGTATCTTTAAAAACAGCAACTGTTCGTACAGTTGTTCGACCAAAGTCATGTTGCAAATGAGTAGTTTATGTTGGAGTGTACAACGAAATGTACGAAACAGACGGAGGAACAAAGGTCTTTCTTTACCTGAAGTTTATTACACTTCAAGCGTTGCTATCCCCTTACCCAGAAGAAATCAGGTAGTCAGTCCTTGCCGGTCTACCGAACCAGTCACAGCTCACACCTCCTCTCTTCATTATACAGTTTTTTGTGTACAACAGTTTATATTCAATGCATCAATAATAAAGTAGTAAAGGTTGTGTTATGTGTGAACAATTTTAATTCACAAGTGATGCACGTTTATTCTATGACTACAGTGGAGATTGAATAAACAATTAATAAATATAATATCCAGATTTTATCTCCTAACCTCGTCATCCCAACAGTTTAATTACGGAGCACGAATAAATATTAAAAACGCTCGAATGCACTGAATGTTTACACACTTCCATGCTCTTTAAAGTTCAATTCACGTTTCCAGCGTCGTCAAAAGTCTTTTTTGTCAGCCGACTATTTGCGAAGAGACTCCATACGAGCCGACACAGTCGCTCAATATCGAACAAATCAGAATTCATACACAGAGGATCATTTCGTGGAACGATAGTCCCGTCTACGGAGCGTAAAGTTCGGCGAGACAAAGGGCACGGAGCGCAACATTAATCCAAACGGTAATCTCTCTGGTTGCCAGTTTTTGTCATTCGCCGCAGTCCCCGCTGGTACCTTGTTGCCGTCACCATCCGGCAATTATTGCCACGAAGAGACGTCGGCGTCGCGACGCGTTCGCTTCGTGTACCAGAGCAACTATTCCGTGGCCGTGTTTTCGGACTAGTAATGTCGCTCGGCGTGCGCCGGCTCTTGAATGTCGGCCGCGGGAAACTATTTTCTGTGATGAAGCGCCGTTAAAACTTTACCGATATTCCACGGACACCTCGGTGATTCCTGGTTCGGGGGGTGCGGCCCGGATACGAACATCCGGTTGGTCTGTTCGATCGTCAGATATTCCAAAACTGCGCGCCGAATATCCCCGATAATAATTGCATCTTGGTATGCTGCCGGTATTCGCGCAGTCGTCAGGATTATGCGGCCACTTACTGAATTTTCCCGACCCCCCGACCGCTCGGGAAACCGATATCATGCTCGTTGTCTTTGTCTAAGCGGCGCGTTAATCATCCACCCGCGCCAGCGTTGCGGCTACCTTGAAATTGTTACGAGCTACCGGGGAAAAGTACTCGATAAAGCTGTTAATAGTTGATCACCTTGTGGACGTGGAAAGTACGATAAAGGTAACGTTAAATATAACGATATATATTAGCGAATTTATTTACTTTGATTTCTATAAGAGTTATAGAGTGATATTCAATAATAAATCGTGAACAGGTCCATAAATCACTGATTGACATATCTACACCATTTTCAGTGTGTCCTAATGTGTGTATTTTAAATATATCATTTTGATAAGCTTCATATCGATACTCTAATAAAAACGATGTGGAATGAAGCATCCTTTTCAGTAATTTCATGTTTTGTTTTCAAAAATTACATCCAGTAGTAACTAGATTATGGATTTTATGAAATGGATAGATCAAATTCACCTTTAATTCGAAGAATTTGAGAACACTGTTGTTATTATTATCGAACATTAGAATGATTAAAATTGATTTAGATAATATTGACTTTGTATAAAAATCCTATTATTTTATGAAATGGATAGATCAAATTCACCTTTAATTTGAAGAATGTGAGAACACTGTTGTTATTACTATCGAACATTAGAATGATTAAAATTGATTTAGATAATTTTGACTTCGTATAGAAATCCTATTATTTTATGAAACGGATAGATCAAATTCACCTTTAATTCGAAGAATTTGAGAACACTGTTGTTATTATTATCGAACATTAAGATGATGAAAATTGATTTAGAAAATTTTTACTTTGTATAAAAATTCGGTTTAGAATCGTATGGCAACGCAAAAAGTGCTCAGACGATTTACCTGAACTTCCATTAAGAAATAAGTGGCGCAGAATTGCCGAAGGTGGACAAACAGGAAAAATTGCAGTGTCACCTTATAATTGGTTCATTCAACTAAGTTATTGAAGACCGCTTGACTCTTCCCTCTGGCCACGAGGAATTTTTCTCTTCGGCATTTCTTAGCTAAATGGATTATCTGAACCCATCAGGGAGACTTGCAGGAAGAGTTCAGTGCCATCAGTGTACTCAGGGCGAATCGACTTTCTCAAGTCTCAAGTGGAAAATGTCAGTGTATGACCTGGGAGATTCTCAGCTTATGATACGGATGTCCTGTGACCTCCCAAGAGTACCTCTATTATGAAACTAATTATAAATTTTCTTTAGACTGCAACAAATAAGATCCTTCCTATTTTGTAGATTTTTTGTGACGTCAGCGTACCCAGTTGACTCAAAGAGAATTTTTTACGTGGCCAGTAGAGAAAATCGTTTGTAGTCAGACGAAATGTGGGACTACATATATGAATAGAATTTAAATTTTTAAATAATTTCGATCGAAGCCAAAATGGAGAACACTCTTCCAGATAAGTAATTTAAACCCGTGCTCTGTCAGACAATTTAGACAAGCGACGTACACTCCCGCTCACAAATATGTGGACACTCTGTTGCAAGTATAATTTATTTTAATTGTACCGAATTGTACAATTTAATTATTCAAAGCTCTTGAATAAATAAAAGTTTCTTCGACAGGGCTAATACTGTTTCAATCTACGATGATCAATTACCGTGGTTTGCTGTCTTCTGAAGACAATAATAATAAATGTCGGTGAGATATCTAATGAATGTATTATTAACTGAATAAACTAGACCGCATAAAAAATTAAACGCGTCGTCCACATAATTATGAACGGGAGTTTATATATCATCGACATAAAAATAATTTTTTTATTTATCGATAAAAGCATTAGAGATGTTTAAAAAGATATTTAAAGTGGGTACCCGGTTAACGACATAAGGGTTGAAAAAAGAAAATGTCGAAATACAAAACTCACATAATCATTATTAAAATATATATTCTCTAGTACTATGTAAACTAGACGGCATAAAAAATTAAACGTGTTATCCACATAATTATGAACGGGAGTTTATATATCATAGACATAAAAATAATTTTTTTATTTATCGATAAAAGCATTAGAGAAGTTTAAAAAGATATTTAAAGTGGATACCCGGTTAACATAAGGGTTGAAAAAAGAAAATTTCGAAATACAAAACTCACATAATTATTATTAAAATATATATTCTCTAGTACTGTGTAAACTAGACCGCATAAAAAATGAAATGTTGTCCATATATTTTTGATCGGGGCTGTACCTATGGAGACCGGTCGGACAGTTCCATTCCCGATCAGACAATTACATCAGAATCGCAATCCAAGTACACGAGTAGAATGTATTCGATTTCCACGGTCAACCCGGCGCAACTAGATGAAGTCGTTTGTGTCTAATCATACAAATAGGATGAATATGTGCGTACCTACACCCGTAGAATGGATTTGCCTGTGACCACGAGGCGGAAAATCGTTTGCGAGCAGACAGGTAGAACCGAACCGTCAAACCAGTCAGAACATCAATAGACCTCGAGGACAGATAAGGGAAAATGAAAAGGTTTCCAATATTTCTGTCGGTCACTGTCAGACTCTGTCGACAGAAATAACGACTCCCTTCTTCCGTATCTCGAACGAGTATAACAAAAATTTGAAACGAGTACAAGCATGAGAACGCGTCAACCTTGGATCACAAAGAGTTAATTTCAATAATTATGGGTGCTATGTACAAAGTTTTGAAAATGGTCGGATCACACCGAGCATGTTCGTGTAAATCAGAAAAATTCGAAACACGATTTTCTCCCGAGAGCTCACACATTCGATACACACTGCAATACAGTCCCAACTTCACTGGCAATGGAACGGATGTCTATTCGCCGGTTTCTTCACCGTCGAGATTTCTTCAGCTCGTTTCCGGTTCGACGTTGGAGCCCGTGGATCTCGGGGCTGACCAAGCGTGAACACCGGGCATCGCATTAAACATTCAAAGGGACGGCAAAAAAGAGGATGCATTTGCATCCCGCGATGCAACTGCGGGCTCCCGGAAAAACATAAATAATTCAACAGTTTTTACGCGACCGGCAAACGCCGTTGGTAGGGGCGTATATAGTGTACCCGGTGATTCGGGTCGGTAGGGGAAACGGAGTCGATCGGAGCGTGCCAAATTGTCAAATAAATGCATGAAATATACGTCTGCAAATGGCGGTGAACGTCAGGAAGAAGCAGCGCTTTTAAAACGTGATCTACATCGGCCCCGCAACGAAATCACCATCGAAAATGACGCTCCCGTTTCGACTGTCTGGAATTATTGAACCCGGACCACCCACGTTCTCGCGGAACGATCCGCGGAAATTTCAGCAGGAACGTTTCCAGCGTAAACTGCGATCGCGCCGAGAAAGATCACGTTTCCGTGTATACAGAAGAAACTGTGCCGCGGGAAAACATGCCCGCGCGGTGTACCACAATTTATGAAAGATTCATCGTTTTCTCGAAAACGCTGCGTTCCCGACGTATCGCATTCCGTCTGTTCCTCGAAATGATAATGACGACGCGACTGAATTGCGCGGAAAGTGTACGCGAGTTCACATCTGCGACGGAGTTTCGGTTCTTCTGCAATATTTTTTGGTATTCTTGAAACATAAGTGCACTTCTATACAGGGTGTTCCCGAAATCGCGGTGGTGATTCTACATGCAGAATCAAGTCGAAAAAGGGAATAACTCTTTGTGTTATAATAAACCGCAATGGAGGTACGCCGCTACTGGAGAAATTCTAAATGGGACGAACACTCGCATTATCATTACCGAAATGATTAAAGAGCATTTATGAAAAACTATTAAAAAACTCGTTTATAAAATCAAATCTGAGCAAACGTACCGCTGTAACGCGTACAAGGATATTATGAAACTTTATGCTCTTGCAGCTCATCAAAAATAATTTTTTTCGTTTATTTTGAGTATAAATGGATTTTAGTTTTGTTTCAGTTTCTTTTCATTTGCTTTCATTTGATCGTACTTTTGTAGTTCCATGAATATTAAATAAATTGAACAATTCACGAAAAAGTTATCACGACGATTTTAGTGGTTCAATTGTAATTTACGTTTTATTTTTAAATTTGTAAACCGGTTTTTTGCAACGAGCAGAAATTCGGAAACTGGATTCTTCGAAACGTTCTAACGTAAACCCTAATTAGGGCTCCCTCTGTAACAATTTCAAACTCGATTCAGGTATCAGACTACACGTTTAGCTTAAGTTGAGCGGCTTCGTCCTACCTGTATGTTAAGAACCTAGCATTCTACCAGCTCGCGTGGTAACGATTCCTCAATCAATTACTTCACTGAAGAGAATTCTACGCAACTAAATTGCCTGCAAGTTTCCTGACCGACGATGTTGCCAATACCATTTGTCTTGTTAATGACTACCCCTATGCTACTTGTCTGATCGAGCGCACTCCCTATACCACTTGTTTAGACAGTGCTGGCTCCTATATACTACTTGCTTGTCCATCGACGGCCCCTATATCACTTGCATTCATCACAAATCGGATCCTATAATGTTTGTTTGCCTGCGTTGGTGCTTATGCTACTTGTCTGGCCAAAGATGCATCTATGCTACTTCCCTTCTAACCATTGAGGGTATTATGCTATTTGTGTGGTTAAGGGCTGCCCCTAGACCACTTATCTGACGATGGATGGTGTCAAATCTAAAGACTCGTCTATAATACCTATAGCTTATGACAATCTGGTGGACCCCCTATTCACGAGAAGTGCTTGACGACTATCTAATGTCCCGAAGCAATCAGATGGAGTGCATGATTAAATAATAAGCACTTGTAGACATTCGTGAATAAACGATTTATTTAAAGACGACGTTAACACAGATGATGTTAACATTTCAAGTATACAGTTTATATTATTTTCCTATTTCATATCAATATTTCAGTTTATCTTCGATTAAATTATATCACGTGTCTGGCTAAAGAGGCCCTGCACTACTTACCGATTTGGCCAAGGAAAGAAATATAAATACCTATTAATAATATCTATGTCATGTAGCTAAATAGAAACAGATGAAGTGTACGATGAAACAAGCTCTTGGAAATAAATGTATATTTTTGTTATTTATATTATAGATAGTTTTACTAGTTATTCGTAATGTTTTCGAATGGAATTACTGCAAACGAAGTACAATGGACAACATAGACATCTCTAGTGAACCATTTACGTTGTTCTTTCCAATATATCACTTAATTTGTCACTTACAATTTAAACTACATTGTGCGCCTGACTAAAGCGTTCTTATACTACTTATCTTATGAGTGAATGTAAAATCTAAGTGTCTACTAACAGCACCCCCCTCTTTTGACAATTTAGAAGCAATATCAAGAAGCTGGATAAAAAACTGATGGACCGCGTGATTAAATAAACATTCGTAGACACAAATAAACAGACGATTTATCTAAAAATTTTAAATAAGACTTCTACATTTGTTTCTTCTTTTAAATCTGTCTGAATGCACAGAATGATTTATTTATTTTATACCCGAATGAAAAGAAGTACACGATTTAAATTTTTTTCCTGATTATAGTCTATTGCCGCCATTTCGACTAACTTTCATGACTTTCTTTTAACTCCATTGAATTCACGACGTGTAACGTTCAACTTTTGGAAACAGGTACCCCGTGCTGGAGCTTTCAGCGTTTTCGTTACAGTTCGGAGGCTCCGAATACCACAGTAGAGTTAATTGAATTATTTTACACGTTTTTGTAACACGACAATATTCGGCGGAACGTGTGTATGTAGCATTATAAAATAGAAAGCGCTCGCGTTCGCACGTGCACGTGCACGTTCGCGAACGTGAAAGCGTTTCGATGTTTAGCGAAACACACGTTGAATTTTTATGGTGGCGCGTCAACGTCACTTTAAAGCCGTCAAATATTTCACAATCGGACGTGTTGATGAAAAACGAGGACTGGGAGAACGTAACGAGCACTCGGCAACCTTGCAACGTATCGGCACGTGTCTGGAAACATATTTAGCTCCTTGCTTTCGCTCGACAAAGCAGCCGCATTAATTGCTTGCGAACAATACGGAACGACTGCTTGCTCGGAGAATGCGCTTCATTATCGAGCCCCCTCTTCTCGTTTACTGCAGACGACGCGACGCGCTGACTGCGAACGATGCGAGTGTGCGAATGTTTATGAAATTTGTCCGTCTGATTGCGTAACGACCAATTAAACTGATGGAAAAGCGGTTCGAGTATACGGACAGTATTATCGTTAGCGTCGGCGCCTTTGAACACACAAATCACATTTATACATATGAAATATAAATAACATTAAATCCGACTAATGAATTCCCGAGCAAAAGTCAAACGTTTGCTGTGATTCGGCGTTTGAAGAAATTAAGAAGTGACTTTCATTTAGACAATGATTTATGCAAAATCAAAATTTTCACCCTAAATTGCAACAAACTGTTATGAAATTGAAATTTATTTCCTCTCTTAATGTGGTTAATAATTTTATCAATTTTATAATAATAATTCTTTTTAATAGTTTTATATTGCCTTGGTCAACGAATAATAGTGCTTTGCGTTTTACAAATTTTGCAAATATTGCTTGTGAAATGTTAGACAGATATAACTTGTAAGCAGATATTACAGCTTAAATAAATATTGAGAAGAGTATTGATACTAGAGAATTTAAATTTTCATATGTTTCAAACGTTCTAATTACAACGGGTCTAAAATGTCGTTGGACGTTAACATTAGATTGTATTTGCCATTGCTGTGATTATTACTTTCGTGGAAAATTACTAGAATATTAAATTTCTCATTTATTTTAAACGAGTGACGTGTAACAGTTGTTAAACTCGACGTCAAACACGAAGGAAGAATTAAGTGCAACCCTATCGCGACTCCGTTCGCAATTGAGACAGCAAACAGAGGAAAAACAAGAATTCGCGAGGGGTGGAAGCGGAGAAGAGTAGAGGAAGAAGTTAGGGAAGGTGAAGCGCAGGTAAAATCGATTTTACCCGGCTGGCGCGCACCGACCTATCGCACCAGTCTCGAAAGTTACGTATTAGGTGCTTCAACCGTAATAGGTGCAATCAAACGTTAGGATTACGAGTGGAGCATTGACGGGGGGGTTAGGCGAGGGGAGACTACCCGAACGGAAAGGGGTTGGCGCAGAGTTTCAGTTTCAGGTGCATAAACGAGTGTGCAGCTGTACAAAAGCCCTGTGCACCTGTAACGACGCTAATGCCGGCCCGTGCCGTGAAATTCGAACGACGAATCGAACACTGTAAATTAAAAAGCACCCGCGCTGTAATCAGCGCAAATGAAAAAGCTCGGCGACAGGCTAAACCTAGCCCTGGAACATGCAACCAAAGCACATTCGAATAATCTGTCTTCGTTAACAAGTTTCACAAAAACATATTAATTTAATTCGTCTTTATGTTTCTATAGATTCGGTTAATTAATTTCCAACCCTTAACCCTTTGCACTCGGACCTATTTTAACTGGAAAATTAAACATGTCTTTCGACCTTGAATAATTCCATTCTAATATTATTTCTTTTCTTTGTATGATTATGAAAATGATATAATACCTCGCACAATACTTAATTGTTTAGTAATTGATTAGATACCAACATATTTAGTAATGTAAACAGTATTTTGAATGATGGTACAGCAATTTTTAGTGGCGCCTCAGAATCGCCACTCGAGTGCTAAGGGTTAAATTGATATTGAATTTTTCTTAGTTTAAATTTTTGGCTTATCGTTCTTATAGTTACAATGGGAAATTTCGTCGATTAAGTAATAGTATATAAATGTTAGCTGTAAAAGCTATTATTAAAACTGTGAAATCAGACATTCGTTATAATACTAGTGATTTTTGTGAACCGATGATCTCAGATTGTATGAATATGTACGTACAAATAGTCTTGTCAATATAAGGGACTATCCTGCTGAATAACTATTATTATTAACATTATTATTCAATTCGAATAATCGTTTGCGAGTAAACTGTATTTTTATGTACTTAAAGTATATTCCTGGTTAAAACACTTAATGCAATCCAAAGTTTTATAATGATCCAACAGGATTCACGTACTTTCACCTAATGTTAAAGCATTTTTACTCAGATATAACGAAAAATTATAGATATACCAAAGTGTCTGGTACAGCAAATAAAATTCTGCAAAATCATATTTTTCGTAAATTGTTAGATACATTATATAATATAGATTGTGATTTTTCATCGACATCCACCGCGTCCTTACAAGGTACAATATAACCGTTCACGACGGAATAACAATTAATAGTTGAAACAGACGTTCATCTCGTTTCCCGGGAAGATATAAAATTGCTCGTCCCATCGAATCTCGATCTTCGAAGTACCCAACTGCAGTTACATTAATTCCTCCATTCACCGCTCGAAATCTCAAGCCATTAAAATCTTCTGGTCCGCAAAACGCGAGTCGTCAGTCACATCCGAGCACAAAGGGTGCTCGCCTTTCGTTAGGCACAATCGCGGAAGAATTCAGTGCGAACTAAAGCATTCCGCATTTCTTGCCGTACACGTTCCCAGAAAATCCTCTATGAAACCGTAAAAAATTCCCTGGGAGCCCCATGGCGCAGCAATTATTTCCACCGAATAGGCGGCTCGGGAAGAGAAATTCCGCGAGTTTTTCACGGACGGTACACGCTTTACTTTCAGATTCTGGTGTAAGGAAGCTTCTTTCGGCCGACATCTGCGTGTGCACAGGTGTGTTAGAGGAGGAGGATAGTGCGAGGCACAATGCGACAGGTATGTAGGTTGTGTACGTGCCCAGTTAGTCGGCCCCCAGTATGGCACTTTTGTGTCCAGTAGAAGTCCGCATTACGCCCCTGGGTGCACTTTTCCTGCCCCTGCAACGTCTCGGCCCGAAGAAGTTTCGCGTGACTCAACCCCGTGCCTTCTCGGCCGCCTTATTTCTCGCCACTCCTCCGACCCATTCGCGTATTCCTCTCTTCGATGCTAAATAAATACTTGAACACTGAAGGGACGACACTGTGTTCGCCGCCGTTTCGCTTCAGAACCTGATATTACCTTTATATTTCTCGTTTGTGTTCCGGCGCGGCGTGCCGGGCGATAGCGCTATCGGGCAGTTTGCTACTTTAAATGCTAACTGCCCATATATGAACCATGCAATCGTTTACCCAGATTTTAAAAATATTCTTCCACCGATATACTGGATGCTCCATATTTCTTATGGTCTACCACGTGAGAGAGGACCGCATCAATGATTTTTCTGCTGAATTCTTCGGGCATTATTTTAACACTTTACCTACCGGGAGCCTATTAATAGGATTTTCAATAATTGTGCTGTATCAAAAGAAAGCATAGAAATTGTCTTTTACCTTGCAATCTTAAATGAAACTATTAGATCACGTTATTGAGGGTGACTTGTTAGTTCGCAATGGAAGTTGCTATTGCTATTGAAGGTTCCATTAAAATGTGCCTAGCCATGTACCATAGATTTTTCAATATTATGCCATAATCAACGGTCGGTAATGTGTTAAGTTTGTTGAAAAAGACAATTATTCTCAGAGCCGGTTTAAGCCCAGTAGCAGAAGTAGCAAATGCTACGGGCCCCGCGCTTTTTTGGGGGCCCCGCGCTTGCAGCAGAAAAAGTCCTGGCTACTATTAACAGATATTTCTGCTAAAAAAAAGATCCTTCATTGTGTTTTGTTTTATTATCATGCAAAACCTAGGGCCCCCAGGTAACATTTGCTACGGGCCCCGCGCTAGCTTAATCCGGCCCTGATTATTCTGTGACTATAAAGTCTTCCATTAAGAAGTGTTATTTTGAACTATAAAAGAACGCTGTTTTTTTTTACAATTTTACTAACCACGTATCGAAGAGTAACAAACTTAATCTTCACAAATACAAAGTAGTGCGAAATTTTGAATGACACCTCTGAATGGAAGACCCTTTATTTCCGGAACTTTAATGAAGCCGAAACTGGAAACACAGAATTTATGTGGCTACGCTTTTAATCCTTTTGGAATCTGCAAATACTAATTATATTCAGTTTACTTTTTACCACGTTCTTATTAGCTGGTTTTCTTGTCCGTCTGTTTGTCTGTTCGGTACTTTTGCAATTGATTTTAAACTAACTTGCCGATGAGCTACAGACTTGAAACTGTAAATATAGCTCAGAACTGGATGACAATGCAGGATTAGAACAACAAATTTAAAAGAAAACAGTGCGTCCAGGAGAAAAAATTTAAATAAAAAATAATTTTTAATGTGATACATTTTTAAGACGGACTAAAAAGTATAAAATTATTTTTCCTAGCTCCATAAAGATTCCTAACTCCATACAGATAGTCCTGAAAATTTGTGATTGTGATTTTTTAATAGCTACGCCAACACTTGTAGGATTTAAAAACGCAAAAAAACGTGGAGCTCTCTCGGGGAATAGAAGTTAGAGAGGAAATGGCCAAAAGTCCTAGATGTGCGGTTTTTTAGTGCGTATTAGGGACACCCATCTGTGTCCCCCGAGGCCACACTTTAAAGAGAAAAAAAGACCAAACTTACTTGATATCGAGGCGCTCATAACCTGATGTCACTAAATTTTTATAGGTGAAGGCGTCAAGGAGATACGAAGGTCAACTTAATTTTTTACTACAAAAAAAATTGGTAACATCAGATTATGAGCACCTCGATACCAAATAAATTCGGTTTCATGCATTTTTTTTTTTAAATTCAATTCGCATCATCTATTTATATTTTATAACCGAACCATGTTCCTTTAGAAAACAGATCTTCAAAAATTCACATTCGACAAAAACCAATTTCCTACACACAGAATTTCGATACATCGGAGACAGTATAAAGCTGGTTTTCAGGTAACATGGGTGTTGTTGCGTTACGCAAGAGGCAAGCATATTATCCGTGGTATATTAATAAGAAAACAATCGGCTAGTAGTTGTTATGAATAGAGCTTCTGTTTGCAACGTTTCTTTGGAGAGCAAGCTACGGGCATGTATCGCGGTATCGCGATACGTTTTCAGCGGTGCCAGGACAATCGAGCTATTCAAGTGATTTACGTCAACAACAACGGGAACGTTGGCTTAAAACGGGCCGGAGCCGGGGTAACCGACGCGATTTAAAATAAAAATCTGCGCCCCGCTGTTTGTCCGAAGGCCGTGTTGGCTTTCCGCTAATCACCGTGCGAAAATATTTCATCTCCTCTGCGCCGTAGCGAAAAAGCCGCAGACATTATTGACAACGGAACATGCGAAACGTCCTCTCGATCGGATCGATCTCGTCCTCCTTAACTCTATTTCACGCCTGCACCGGAGGGGGAAGCCGGCTAATAAAAATCGAACGTCAACAGCGCAGAACAAACGCAATTACTTTCGACTTCCGAAAGCGATTACGAGATTTTCCGGGTGCCCGGCTCGCGTGCTCTCCGCGCCGAAAGAGATCGGGCCTGATTCGGTTTCACGTTTCACCCTCTTTATTTTTCAAGCTAGATCGACTGCGGGTTAAACGGTTCTTCCAAATTTCGCAGCTCACTTTCGGTCACCTCTAATGGTCAACTTAATACGATCACTCGGCCCCGAAATTGTTTATTCTTCACCACACGACGGGACTTCATCTTTTTCGAATTTAGACTCTGTTAACACGTTGAGTGACGCGTCAGTCACCGGTGACTGACACTAATTTTTGTCCACGCCGCGTCAACCACCAGCGACTGACAATGTAAAATATGATGTAAAACTAAAAAATTTACATTGTTTTAAGTAATTACTAAAATTTCATTTAAAATTTACTTAATTTTGATTTATTACAGGATTATATCGTTAAGGCATTTTAATGGATTTTATTGAAACACGGTAAACGTAAAAACGGTGTCCTGACGGACGCAGCGGTTAAGCAGTTTCGTGATGAAGATTCGGAACAGAGTCTAATAAATATGTACGTTATAAATTTTCTTCAAACTAAAATAATATTATATTTTGTTATAGTTAATATAAGCGTTTGGAGGAAACGTAGGCATACAATAGATATAGAATTTCTTTTTTTCTATGAAATTCTGAATGATGACGAATTGTTGCTCACTGTAACCACAAAATAAATAGTAATGCAAGGGAAATTGCATTTAATCAGACTTTCTATAATTTTTATTGTAATATATAGTTCAACGAAGAAGTTCAATCGAACAAGTGTGATAAAAACATTTTTATAAATATGGTTGAGAAAGAAAAACAAGAAACAAGTTATTCCGATGCATTCGATAGTTGATAGATAGATGATCATTCTGTGATACATTAATGTATTATACTCCGTTTTTAGAAGAAATAAATCAGAAATATCGTAACCGTAATTAGACTGCGATTTCGACAAGGGTGTCCCTAAAATATTGTATTACACTTCCTGAAAAGTAAAAATGATCTTAGGCATCCCTTTTAACACTAAACCTAACACAACCGGTCAGAATGACCGGTTCCAGATTTTTTATTTCACAATTATTGAAATAATAAAAAAGATTTTATAAGAAATGATTGTATCGATATCTTTAGTAAAGCAAGTATATTACAATAGGAACCGCACAATGTCTAAAAGAAATCGATCTTGTTATTTTTATCATTTTTATAACCAGATAATTTTAAGGCTTTTTGGGACTCTCTGTACAAAAAATAAATATTTCCTACATTGATTACAGGAAGTAGGAATTAAATAAATATGGATTTCTCTCTTCAATAATTTCATTAACTTAATAATAATGCAACAGTACTTTTGAATTCCTTAAATTATTTTATTGTCCCGTGTTTCATCTACCGCTTCTTGTTATAGATTTAATTAAAATTTAGAAAACTACTGAGAATTACTGCTTGGTAAAGGTAATTCTAGGAAAAATATTTTCGTGTCAAAAGTTTTCATCAGTCTTCGAATTTTTTCCTGGCTGAAAACCGTGCGCCTGGTCCCTGAACCGCGTTCCCTC
This sequence comes from Lasioglossum figueresi, assembly GCA_028455805.1. NCBI lineage: Eukaryota > Metazoa > Arthropoda > Insecta > Hymenoptera > Halictidae > Lasioglossum > Lasioglossum figueresi. Next base: position 20,835,447 of record CM052200.1, on the reverse strand, counting down.
TCCGTTGGACGAAGGATTGGGGATTAAAGTCTTATCGGGGAGCAGCGGCTCGTGGAGCTACAATAATGCTCAACTTCGATTAATATATTGTGAATTAGGGATCTACCGAAGTTTCCCGTCGCTGGTAATATTCTAGCTCCCTATATTCGGGAGGAGCAGCTCATTTTTCCGTAGACGCGTCACAATATACTCCGCAAAGTGCTAAACCGGTGATTCAGAGTTCGTGGTCCGAGTTTCTAAGTCATTAGTAGACTGGAGATCTTTATACAAAATAAAATTTGTTCTGCATCGAATGCAAGAAATATGGCGCCACTTACAGATATCTTCCTTCAATAATTTTATGAATTTGGAGGATCAACTTAAAATTAACTTGCAAATGAACCGGGAAAAAATTCCTTGTGGCCGAGAGAGTGAAGTCTTTCATACTTAGAATTTTATTTCTGAGAAATCACAAATGTGACTTCGTTGTTTCCCATCTTACTGTATCGAATTAAAACAGTTATATATAATTATATTTTTAATTAATATTGTATTCAACAGTATGACTATTGCATTTTATCGTTAAAACAGCGATAAAGAATGTTATCGTAGTAAACAGAATGATCGTATTTCATCAAATTAAAAATTTCTCAAGAACCAAAAATTTAGTTCTCGAATATTTTCTGGATCCGCCGCAGATACCAATACAGAAATTATTTTTGACTCCGCCAAATGTTTTCTAAACGTTCAAAGCCGTTCAAATTTTTTATTGTATACAAACACATAAGTTCCGCGAAGCAAACGTGCCACGAAACCACTCGCCTAATCACGTCGTACAGTCGGAGAGAAATGTTAGTTCAACCACGAACGTAGATAGTCCGATTCCCTGACACGTTTACGATCATATTCGTTCTACTCGCCATCTCATCCAGGGGAGTAAAGACAAATCGAGGCGATTAAATAATAGCCCTTCCGGCAAAAAGAAATTTATTAAAGATCGTGACCGGTTCGAGCAGTTCGTGTACGTGATATCGGGGCCATCGTCCGATCGCGGAGTTGAACCGGCGAGACGAAGCTTATCATAGCTGCGCGCCCATCCGATATCAAAATCCTCTTCCACGGTAACCAGACCTCTCTGCAGATGATTATCGATGACCGAATTTCGACTGGTGAAATCGCACGAACACGATCGACATCGATCTTCAGACCTCCCGCACTTTTCCCGCTGTTTTCTTTTTATCAAACACGAATATCGATCATACGCGACCGTGATAGCAAATTTCGAAGCTGAACATGAACCGTGTAACATGATTATTAATCGACGATTATTAATCGAGAGGATCATCCAGACACCACTTAACCGGGAATATTGTATAATTACCAGACCCGGTTAACGCGATTTCGACATTCGCGTAAATTCATGGTTCGTATTCCAACGGAAATTTGAGTGGACTTTTCCGTTGCCTTATCCGTGGACTCTGGATTTCGTACTTATGACAAACACGTGCAGATCAAACTAAAAACAGATAATATTGAATCGATTTAAAAATTCGTTCTATCTGCGACTTATTAAAATTATTATCTATATTGTTATATTATTATGTACTATCAGTCTACTTATCAGGCAGGGTAACTGTTAGAATAAAATGATTTTAGGTTGATTGTGAAATATGTCTGACTAAAGGCGGACTGTTTTCCCTTGCAATCCGTCTTCAGCGTGTTAAATTCTGTTTGATAAACCCCTCACACTCGAATATTAAGTATTAATAATAACTAGACTGCGGATTTTATGCATTTATGACAAGAATGGGTTTCATGTAATTTGAAACAGTAAAAACATTAACACAATTTAAGAACATCCATACGTTATTTTCAATTTGTTAAAACTGTTAAAGATGGAAAGAATTTTTAATTTGCTTTCTACGTCTTGTAATTAACGAAGAAAATGTTTATTTTGCATAGAGATCCGCAGTCTAATTCGTTCACTAATTCGTTTAATAATAATAACTGTCCTATGAAACTGCGGGATGGGCCAAAAATCGCGAAGATGTTCCAATATTTAATAACTATTTTATTTTAAACTTACAGTGCAGTCGTACCATATACAATATACATATATAGGAAATAAAGTTACAATAAGTTAATATAAGTAGTAGCAGTGTTTCCGATTCAAAATTATTGAACCTTGGTTTTGGTGATAAAATTTCACAAATTTCATGAATTTCTCATAATTAATCTCCAAGGTTACCCCTATAAGATTTAATTAAGAGAATATCTAATATTAATTAAAAAGAAGTTAGCGAAAAGCTTCGGATGGATGCGCTTTTCTATTCATATTCACTGCGGCGCGGCGCTGACCATAAATTGACCATTATCCCCGACAATTTGTTTCTCTGCCCCAATGAAAAGAAAATCAGTGATGTTCGTACCTGGAGCGGGGTAGAGCGTTTAAAGTTTCATTTCCGCGGACATAAATTTTGCTTGGAGCCCGGGGATACTGGTCTCGTATTAACGAGTCAGCTGTCAAAACGATAACTCGATGGCCGGCAGCATAATGCAGATTTTATTTACACGTCGGTGTTAGCGTAGGATTAAAAAAGCTTCTTCATCATTCCATTCCCGTCTCCATTCCCGTTCCCCACGTCTTCCACCAACGAGCAATCGTGACAGCTAGCTGGGATGCATTATCGTCCGGCTTTTTTCCGCGCGCCGCGGGAATCATTCGAGCGGTTCACCGGCGAACGTGCCGTAATTGCGGCCCCCACGAAACTAATTAATTATGCAGGGACGCGGATCGAAGGAGAATTTTTTTTTTTGCCACCGGGACCGTAATTCTCCGCAACGGCTCTTTTTGCTCGGGCTTTTTCGGCTCGTCCGCTTCCGCCCGGACCTGACCAACGTTTTTAGGATCTCTTTATCCCGGATCCATGGACGAGAACCTTGGGGTTCCAGGTTTTTCCTTGGTCCGAGACCAACTTCCGTGCTCAGGAGCACGTCAATAGACGGAATCGATGGAATTCAGCCGGCGGATGCTGAAACTCGCGCTTTCATGGAAACGCGTTCGCTCTTATCGCTGAAAATATCAGCTTGGAACCGTTCAATCCGCATGCGGAAGAATATGGGAAAGTCTTGCGACGTACGCCGATGGGATTTTTCGCGGTCGGAAAATTCATGCGATGATAGCGATAGCTTACGATGCCCCTTTTGAGTGACAGATTTAATCATTCGAAATTTTTTCACGGGAAAATTGTTCCCTGCCTTAAACGGTATTTGCTGTTGATATACTGGTAGACTGCGGATCTTTATACAAATCAAAAATATTGGTTGTCGGAAGCTGCAGTTAAATAAAACTTCGTTTCACCCCTTAGTAGTCTTTTTACGTTGGAAACAACATAAGAATATCCTCTTAGATTTTTTATATTTTTCACTGTTTTATATTTCATCCAATTAATTTCTTCGTAACTGCATAAAAATCCGCAGTCTATATATTAAGCATCGGAAATAGTTCGTGCAGAGATTCTTATCTTATCTATTATCAGATTTAAATCGCATGATCGCTGTTTCTTTATTATACATATATTGGATTGAAAACATGTAATATAGCCAGTTGTATAGAACGGCATATTTAGTTCATTAAACAACGGGATACTTTTAACAATAAACGTTCAAATCGCATTCTTGCGCAAGGAGCCGAACGGGTGGCGTTAAAATTCGCAGTCTATATATTAAGTATCGAAAATAGTTCGTGCGGAGATTCTTATCTTATCTACTATCAAATTTAAATCGCATGATCGCTGTTTCTTTGTATATATAGAATTGAAAAAAATATAATATAGCCAGTTGGTATAGAACGGCATATTTAGTTAATTACACAACGGTATATTTTTACCAATAAACGTTGAAATCGCATTCATGCGCAAGGAGCCGAACGGTTGGCGTTAAAATCCGCGTTATGTTATTCCGCGTGCAACGGTCACGGCACGCGGTCCGTTGCCACGTGTTTTGTAATTCTGGTGTTCGCTACAGCGTAATTAAAAGAAGGGATGATTAACGCGCCAGGCGGACACACGCGGAGCTGTTACAATTCTCGCTGGCTACAATTTTTTCAAGGTACACACGCGCCACCGAAAACTCGCGGAATTTCCTCATCCTGTATTACAATTTCGCGTATATTTCTAGCCGCGTCTTCGTCGTTTCCAGTGTATCCACGGTGCGGACGCGCGCGGGTTCAGCGAATAGAAAAATTTTATTGGAACGTAGCCGGACCTCGTTCGTCGCTCGCATAAAAATTTACTTGCCGGTATTAAAATCGTAAAATGGCACGCGCGCGAATTCGCGATCCTGCGCGACGCGACGGCCCGGCGACGTACGGCGTCGTAAAGCGTCATTCACACGGCTGAGTAACGGCCTCACGGATTTCGCTTTTACGCCGCTGCTGCCGATTTTTCACCCTCTGATTTCTCGCGAGCCGCGATGCGACTGGTCCGCCTGGACGTATCTGCCGATATGGATTCGCGTGTTATGTCCGCTAAACCGTAACGTCGCGAGGAGTCGCTGTAATAACCCAACGAAATTCCTCGATCAATCTTCTCCTGGGCCGATCAAGCGTTTTTGCATAGAATCATACACAGGGTGAGGCGTTGTAAACAGGTTACCTGAATAACTAGCTTGCTTTTAAAGATAGAAAAAAATGCATCAGATCATACTTACTTGGTGTCGAGGCGCTCATAATCTGACGTTACCAATATTTTATCAGAAAATTCATTAACTCTTGGACATTCCGATAATAAATATCTTGAGAATATTCTTTTGTGATCGCTACACTAAAAACATTTGTTGTTGCTGTACGCAGTGTGTGCTAACATTGGAAGCATATATACTTAACCCAGCAGCCATTTTGTAATTATTGGAATATTAGTATGCAGCTTTTAAACGTACACGGCCTATTATGGCCCATAAAAGAATCATTGTTTCCCTGTAAGCTTAAGCTTTTAAATGTCCGGACATTAAACGCCAACATTAATGTATCATGGTTTCGATGATAATCGTTTTACGAGAGTTTGGTTTAATGGCAGCAAAGAACTTATTGGATGAAGAAACTTTAAAATTGAAAGACGATAATATAAGAGAACAATAGTGTGCTCAACCATTTTAGGAATTGGGACATATAATTTTTCCTATCTAGCCGCATGCATTTCCCTTACTTACATTTTATGTCAGATTACAATTTGTACACATTAAAAAAAAATAAAGATAACGATAACATCAATCGAAATGACTAAAAACAGTTATGTCATGTACGTACAATATGTACATCCATATTGAACTTTAATATCAAATTTAAATTAAACGAGCATGTACGCGAAAGTATGCTCAACAACATGTTATTTAATAAATTAACATTATTACCCGATGCAATCGTTAACATTTCAACCTTTATGCAGTCGGCAACGAATAAAAGCCAATGTAACTGGAATTTTGAGGAAAATCGAAACCATATTTAATATTTCTCCTTGCCGAGCAAAAATGTTTATCAAAATGGCAAGTTGCAATTTAAATATCTCGAATTAATAAAATATTCTACATTTAAAATTGTGCATAATCTGAATCGTGTGCATACAAGTGATGAAATTTTAATTATTGAGATTGAAGCTGATTATTCCGATAAACATTATCCCTTCTTCAAAAAGAATATTAATCTCGGATTCTACTTTATTTAAAATTCATGCGGACCTTATGCAGGACCAAATCGCATTAATAATTATATTTTAAAATAAGCTTTTATGAAAGATCCATATTTTTTCCTTTGATTCAGCATTTGAGGCTTCGGTGAAGATTTATTCCAGCTTGCATGAATAATTAACATTTATATTACATCTGTTTGCTTTATTTATGAAATTAAATATGTCAATGTTTATATTAGCATACTTTATTTAGTACTTTCCCCACAGAATTTCCGAAGATCACTAACGAAGAGCACCCACAAATGTTTTACAATCAATCAGAAATCACTTTCCATCGACTCTAATTAAACAAATGGAACCGCAGTTATCCATCGTGCTGCACGGTGCATCGACGAGATCAACGAGGAGCTAACAAAAACTTTTTGACGGAACAGTTTGGAATGCTGTCGTTGCAACAGTTGGTTTTTGCGCGAGGTTTACGCTTGCAGAATAACGCATGGTCCGCGGATTACGGGCGGATCGAGCTGGTTTATCGTTGACAGTGGACAGCAACGTATTAACTCGAAACAAAATTTGGAAATTCGACAATAAAGGAGTTCGCTGCAGATGTGCCATTACAGCAGAAACGTACGCCTGCAACGAAATGTTCGCGTTTCAAAAATAACCAGACAGCCATGACAAAACAACTCCAGAACAATTCTCAGAGACAAACAAAAGAACAGGCACGGCTCGGTTTTAATGATATATCTGCATATGAATGAAACAAAAAAAATGATACTCGGTTAATTGTTGTAACAATTTATTATTGTACCCAGAATTTAAAAATGCTGTATAAATGCATCTTGACACGCGTACGTATTGGCACACTTGTAAGTTAATAGTATAACGTTATTGAATCAATTTATACATTTAATATGCACAGTCATAACAATTGCCAATTGTCTTTTCGAAAAAATTAATAAATTATTTTCACACAAAAATTCATTTAAAAATAATTCTTAAAGGAATTAATCAAATATCATTCCCATTCATTCATACCGATATTTTTGTTCTTTTCTACTTTTGTTAGTTTTCATTTTTAATACATTTTATCGTGTGATTTGATTGCACAGTTTCTATACCACCGAGAGAATATTCGACAAAATCAAATTTGGAGCCATGCGAGCTTCATCTAACGGAACTGGTGATTGATAGTAATCTCTAAAATTCTGCGTTCGCAGAGTTACTAATTTCTGTAACTTTTAATGAATTAAATGCAGGCTATATTGAAACGAATCGTGAATCGGATATTTGGAGCGCCATGGATGGATTCGAGAACTTCAGTAACGAGGATATTCAGGAATAGTTACAAATAAAGGAATAGTCAGGAATAGTTAGATTATAACTGATGTAATATCGTTTAAAAATTGTGCCACGGATGATTGCACAACAGTGCATTAAAAATGATTTATAATTCTAAAAATGTATATACTTCTTCTTGAATTTTGCTGATTTTGGTTCACAGCAGAATTGCATAAAATCCGCGGTTGAGTCGTTCATTATCTGTGTTTGGATATTTGTAGACTGCGTCCCGTTTTAGATGCACAAAAATGCAGGTAACGAATGCAAGTTTAATCTCTCTGCCGCGCTGGAAACTCAAAATTAGCAGTCTTTACGTGTTTTAATTAATCGTATTTGAAGAAATTAAAAGAGAAAAATAGTATTAAAAGTGTACACAATAAGATGTAAATAAAAATGTCTGAATAAGAGTGTACGATAATATGTCGGACAAATGGGTTTCCTTTTCCATGGCAAAGAGTTTGGAAAATAAACTGTCCATCTCTAAACATTAAAATCTCGTAGAGAATATTTATTCTAATTTTCCTGTTCTAGATGTACCGAATACGATCGACTGGAAGAAGCGATAAATTCAACAGATAGCAACATCAAAGTTTACCGAACAATGCGTTCAGCAGGTCGAACGGTACTCGATTTCGCGAGACATTGCAATGGAACGATGTATTGGCTCGCACGAACATAATATTAAGCATCCGCTTCCAATAACACCAACGGAACAATAGCTAGAACGTCGGCGGCGCGCGTTAACCTTTCCTCGCAGCATTGTTCTCGCGATATCCGTGCGAGCATCGAGGGAAACGCGCGCGCAAGCTTCCGCGAAAATGCGGATCAAATTACGGGCTAACGCGGTCGCCTAAGTATTACTCTCTGTTACTATATGCCCCGGCAATGATCGGACGTGACTCGACCTGGTAATTAGAAATACAGATTTGATCGGGCGACCGGCGAGCGTGTTACGTCGTTATGTTTGCCGCAACGTTCTCATGCGACTAATCTACGTTTAATCCTTCTGTTCTTGCGTTTTCTTGCCATTACTTGGTCGTTTTAATCTTTCTTGCATTTGCGCGGCGAAAATGGGAGACCTCATTCATGGCGCGTAAAGTTAATTTATCAACTGCGAAAACAGCAATTTTCTTTTCGAAATCTTCGTCGCGACTGTGATTCAACATTGTAGTGCAAGAGGAAATTAGTAGCATGCATATTATAGAAAATAAATTATATTTTAAATTCACCGCGTCCAATCAACGGTCTGCGCGTCCTATTTCCGTCTATTCTTTTTGTACAATCTATGATTTCCGTCTATTCTTCTCCTCTAACTCAAAAACACGACACGCGTGTATGTAGAAATAAAGCTGTGCAATATTAATAAACAAGTCTGTGTCGTTTTAATTAGACTGATTCTGATTCCGGCTGAATATGAACCACTAGCACTAACACATACTTAACAGATTCTTTTCGAAATCTTTATCGCGACTGTGATTCATCATTATACTGCAAGAGGAAATTAGTAGCATGCATATTATTGGAAATAAATTATATTTTAAATACACCGCGTCCAATCAACGGTCTGCGCGTCCTATTTCCGTCTATTCTTTTTGTACACTCTATGATTTCCGTCTATTCTTCTTTTGTTCTCCTCTAACTCAAAAACACGACACGCGTGTATGTAGAAATAAAGCTGTGCAATATTAATAACCAAGTCTGTGTCGTTTTAATTAGACTGATTCTGATTCCGGCTGAATATGAACCACTCACTCTAACACATATTTAACAGATTCTTTGCGAAATCTTCGAAATCGACGGTTGTCAAAAATGTCGTGTGGAAATTAATTGCGTGAAGAAAGTACCGTGTAAAATGAACCACTGGTATACTAAATTAGATCGTAACATAACAAAATCGATTCTACGTTTACAGGAGCGATTATCCGGTTTCAGGAAGAGGCAAGATGGCGGCCATCCGCGGAGGACGACCAGGGACGGTTTCGCGAGGAGCGATTAGACGGGCGGCATGTTTCGCGCGTCTGAAACCATGATCGCGAGCGCCGCCGCCCTCGATTATTCCACGTCGTTGGCGAACACCTTCCGGCGTGCAGGTCGGGCTCCCGGAAGTGCACTCGCGTTCGCGCGAGACAAAGGGTGACGAAAAATAGAGGCCGTTGGAAATAAGGCACTGAGAAACCGTAGACGCTACTGGAAAAACGGAAGGAAACAAAAGTGGGCGGGGGCCGGAGTGCAGGAGAACAGAACTGAAGAAAGAAGGAGAAAGAAGGAGAACGAAAGAGATGGAACGAGAGCGAGATAGAGAGAAGGAGCAGAAGCAGTGGTCCCCGTGGACGATGAAAAAGAGAGGGTTGAAAGGCGAAGGGAGGCTTTACTTCGGTAAGGTCGAAAGGGCGAAAGACGACACGAGACGCGCGTAAAAGGGTCGACGAAGATTATTTCTCGGAATGGTACGGCCGAGTTCGTGCATCCTGAAATGGAACCCTTGGGTTCTCTATCCCCCGCCTCGCTGCTACCACCACCTTCCTACGTTTTCCACCCCCTGCCCCCCACGAACCCCTGTTACTTTACCTTTGCGTCCACTCACGGCTTCCCCTCTTTCTCCGGTTTCCCACTGGTTCGCGTATTCCGCGTTTTTCATGCACTGAATGACCAGACGTGAAAAAAGTCGAGGGGTCGCTCTTTTGACGATCGCTTCGCGGCAGACAAAGAGGGCGGGGATGGCTGCGAGAACGAAAGGGTCCGCGCGAAACATGCAAAGTAGCTGCGACCATGTTTCGGGGCCGCCGACACGGAAAATTTCGAGAGACCCGACATCGTCTCGAATTTTCTGTCTTAATATATTCACTAATCTTTTACTTTTATTCTACCCAAAGGTCCGCAGTGTAATAATTACTAATTACGTTTTGGTGGTCGGTGACCCACGCGATGCGGCGTGAACGGGAAGATCCGCGTCGGTCACCGGTGACCGACGTCGCGGTGAACGTGTTAAATTATGCTCGTTTATTGGAGGATAGGTGAAAAATTAGGACCGGCTGCTGGGAGAGCCGGGGTAATAGAGCTCCGGCGTCAGCGGCCTTGAAAAACTCCGCAATCTCTCTTAACTTCTTAACTTTCACGAGCGTTTTGTTGGTTCAGTTTGTATTGCGGTAAAAGTTCCTTTGCCACTGCGCTGCGCACAACTTCTAAACGAAGTCCCGAAGAAGTAAACTGAAAAACGGATATCGCTCGCTGCTGATCAACGATCGTAGAATGCATCTCGCGAAGAGTGAACTCTGATGTGACTTCGACACATCCGGTACACAAAAGTGGATCTCCAACGTGGCTGAGTAAAGAAAAGTAAATATTTTAACTGTCTGCAACTATAAAATGAACTGTTAGAGGAAAGAATATAATTATAAAAAAAGCATCCCAGATTTTTGTAGATTTCTTTGAACAGTTATTACTAGACTACGGATTTTTATGTAAAATAAGAGGAGCCAGCTAGAAATTCCTTTCTTCTTTTAACGATTTTAACAAGCTGAAACCGATACATTAATATCGTCAAACATTTTTATTATTCTTTATTTATTATTTTTTCGCAGTCTTGCTATTACACATGACACTCAATTTAATAAATATCAAGTTAAAAATGGTTGAAGCATAAGAATATTATTATTATTACTCGTTGAATTCAGAAAACTAATTTGTTAACTGTTAACAAACATTTCGATATTTTCTTCCTGACACACTTCCATATTTCCAAGGGTTTATGACCGCGGGTTTAAAGAAGATAGTTCGAGGAAAGACTTAAAGAATGTGTTTCCCCGGAGCGGAATTTGCATCTGAGAAACGAAATGTACCATACAACTGGAAAGTGTTCAAAGCGAATTCTTCAGAATGTTTGTAAAATAATCTGCAGGGGAAAAAGAGACAATAATCTGAAAAACAACGTGAAACGTGCTAAGGCGAGCTTAAATCCGTAAAGAGCATTCTCTTCTTCTTCAAAGCAACGAATCTCGTACAATGAATATAATCTCCCTTTGTCTTTTTTCCATTTGCAAGCCTCACGTTGTGAAAGAGATATAATCTGCAATTAATGTAACGAATGGCGAGGTGTGCTGCGTTCAGTATTTTTACGATTTCATAAATTGTTTTTCGCATTTTTGCTGTTGCATCTACAATATGAAATGCATGGAAAATTAATTTTATTTGTTTGAGCGAGTATCCTCTTTATTTATGACGTATTAAGTTATCTCGTACAATAAAGAGCTTTACCGAAACACCGAACATGGTCCTCATGTTTATTCCATAAAACAATGGAAAAGAATTGTACATCAATTTTTAAAATATCGTTGTAAAGGGGACGTATCTCAATCTTCAAAACTGTGGAAGATTCATTCCCGAAGAAAATTTGTGAATGTCCTCACAGAGATTTCAATTTATAGCATTCATAAAGAAAAATAGGTCTCCAGTTTTCCATGTGATACATCACGCAAAAATATCTCTGAGGAAACTGAATAACGGTGTGCGAAAGTGGCATTTGCAAGCTTTAAAATGAATCGAAGTCTCTCTCTAAGCGATTGTTTTTCACGAAATTACAACAGGTTAAAAATATTGTAATAGGTTGGCAACTAAGTTCGCGACCTCCACATTTTTTCAAACGAAGTCATTCATATACAGTCAGGGACAAAAATAAGTGGACAGTTAGTGGAAATAGGTAAAAATGAAGTTTAGTCGAATTAACATGACTGTTATAAACTTAAGTTTTATTTACTATATATTCTTATACCGTATAGATTATTTAACGAATAATTGAAGTTCATATTTACATCTTTGTATAAAGACGCCGTGCCATAACGAAAACGTCAGCTATTTATCAGGAGACAAAAATGAGTGGACACTCGATGAAATGCGTAATAAATGAAACACGTAACAAAATTAGTATTTGGTATTGCCGACTTTTGCACGTATTACAGCTTCCAGACGTCGAGGAATATTTTGTATTAACTTTTCAATATAATCGTTACTAACTTTTTCATATTCGGACTGTAACCTTTTGAAAAAATCGACCTTATTATTTCGCTGGTCCAATGGAACTTTTGCGTCCAGTAAACTCCATAAGTTCTCAATAGGATTCAAATCAGGGCTCTGGGCCGGCCATTCGAGCAATTAATATTGGAATCATTAAAAAATTTGTTAGTTTTCTTAGCAGCGTGCTTAGGATCATTGTCTCGTTGATAGACAAATTCGTCGTCGCAACCCATTTTTACCACTGCTTCTTCTAAATTTTCATTTAGTATATTAATATACTTATCTGCATTCGTAATGCCGTCAATTTGTACTAACGTGCCAATTCCGTTTTGCGAAAAGCACCCCCACACCATTAACGATCCACCGCCAAATTTGACTGTGAGTGTAATAAATGGTCTTTTATACGCTTCATGTTTTTTTCTCCAGACTTTGTGCTTCTTTTTTAATTGCCGCAACTCAAATTTACTTTCGTCGCTCCAAATGATATTTTTTCAGAACACCAGTTGCATATTCACACATTTTTTTGCAAACGCTAAACGTTTTCTCATATTTCTTTAATTAGTATGTGGCTTACGTCTAGCCTTGCAGCATTTTAAACCAGCTTCGCGCAGTCTTCGTTTTATTGTTTTTGTTGAAACATTTAATTCCACTACTTCTGCGATACTTCTTGCTGCAATCGTTGGATCTTATCGACTTGTACGAAAAATCCGACGGTCTTCTTGTATGGTGGTACAGCTTTTGCGTCCACGACCTCTTAAATTTGTCACGGTCCTGAGCACTGCATACTTTTTATAAATTTTTTCTACTGCACTTTCAGATACGTTGTACTTCTGAGCTATTACGCGGTAACTTAATTTCTTACAGCAGTCCGATACAATTAAATGGCGAATTTGATATGAAATTTCTTTCGTTTCTGGCATTCTGCAATTATCGTATAAATGTTCTTACTTGTACGATACCTGAATTGGCACTAATAAGATTGATGGAGATCGCTGCTTGTAAGCTTGACCTGTGCCTAGTGTTCGTATACATTTTTTACCTCGCAATAACATTACAACCAAGTGTCCACTTATTTTTGTCCCCCGATAAATAGCTGACATTTTCGTTATGGCACGGCGTGTTTACACAAAGATGTAAATATGGACTTCAATTATTCGTTAAATAATCTATACGCTATAAGGATGTATAATAAATAAAACTTAAGTTTATAACAGTCATGGTAATTCGACTAAACTTCATTTTTACCTATTTCTACTAACTGTCCACTTAATTTTTCCCTGACTGTATATATTTTAAGCTCGAGTATTTTATATCAAATTAATCGTAAAATTCAGAGCTTTCCGATGATATACAGTTCAAAAGGAATGGTCACTGAATGGAGTTATAGTGATACGATAAAAGAATTACGAATCGAAAGGTCGCGAATTTAGTTGCCGACCAAATTAATTACCTCGAGATTCAGAAATTGTATGTTCAAATACTTTTCGGATCCATTCTGTACAGTCCTTTAAGCAGTTTCCCGATCGCGTAATGCGGGAGCGTACCGTATTCGAAATCAGTCGAGCGTATGTGCACTCTCGTGACTGGCTCCGGGTGAAATAAAATTCCGAAGTTCTAATGTGAACTGGACTAGAACTCCGACAAACAATATCACTGTCTCGCGCGATGCGGTCGCAATCGCTGGATCGAAACAATGGCGGCGTTCGTTCGCCTCTGTCCAGGTGATAGTTGCGCCAATAAGAGAACCGGGGGAAGGGGGATAGGTGAAGAAAAAGAAGGAAAGTCCCGGGGATGAAAGGTGAAGGGACAGAGAAACGGGTCGAATAAAAGAAGTGCAAACTACAGAGCGTTCTGAGGAGAAGATACGATGTTACGTTCAATTACGCGAGGAACGGAATGTCGAGCACAAAAGTCCGACACTGGGCGCGTATCGAAGCGGCACGGCACGGCACGGTGTAAGAAGAACACCGGAAAAGCAAGGCAGAATGCAACGCGAGTGTTTTGTAAGCTGCCGCATGAATACTCTGTAGCCGTGCACAAGGTAAACAGTGGCTGGCGTGTTTCTTTGGGATAATAGTATTTCCTTGGATAGCCTGCAACGTTCGAAACGTTGTCCTTTCCCCCACTCCACTCACCAAAACTCGCTGTCGTGTGCACGCAAATCACTCGTCGGCACCAAGGTTCCAGATACCGATGCTAATTTTTCCTATTTTTGAGCTTCAATTTTGCGGTACACTGTCTTGCCGATTATGCGGTGTCCGCTAACACTTTTAATAATTTGATAAGATTTTATGTTGCAATTAAGGTGAAGCGGAGTAAGTGCGCATTAGTTTTTGTAAAGTTGGACTTTAAACTGATGTAGTTTCAGTCTGGTATGTAACAACTTAACGCTCTTGGTATCAAACTTTTGACACCATTATTACTTATGAATTAGTATTATGTAGGATTCTCTAATTTTGCCGGAAAATTATCATTTTGATAGGATATTGTACAAAGTGTCAACTACTAAAAATGCTTTCAAACTTTGTTTCAAGGGCTTAGGGGGGAGAACAGAATGCTTAACGAGCCTGCTACAAAATGCTTTTCATTGCATTAAATTATATTGTTTAGTTTTATAGTTATCCATTTTTAAACGAACATGTGCTTTTATGTAAACTCGGATAAAAAATAGCGTCACTCATATATGACCGACGTAGTAGTCAACGTGTTATACTAAACAGCTCCTGCATTGCCATTTTGTTCAAAAAGCATAATATAAAAGTACTGATGTTTAATGTGATATCTCGTAACACTTTCAGAGTGGCAACTCGTGCAACCGGTTGGAAAATTCGAATGTGTTTGCATAAATCGATGATGTTACATTTAGAAAATACATTTCTGAAATTTCAGTAGAGAAGTATTGGCAGAGTTACGATCGATTTTACAGCTGCGCGACAAACAAGTATGTGCGTGGTACGTGACCTCGCATGTGTTCATTCTGTCAAGCATAATGAGGTTATTTTCAATTTGAATTAATATGACGACGATTTCGTAGTTAAACGCGTAATATTACGAAAAGAGTTAAATTCATTCATTAAAGCTGTAGTAATAGTCGTTTTTAGAAGTGTCGTTTTTAATGAGGAGCATATCGCCATTCTGAAAGGTACGTATAGTGTAAACAAACACGATTAAAAGAACAGTAAGAATTATTTTTCTTCTTTAACTTCTGTTGTAACAGAGATATTTAGATGTTTCCAGCGCATAACACCAAACATGTTTGTTCCCGTCGTACCAAAAGATAAAGATATTAATGAATAATTTTCTATAATTTTCTATATATAATTTTCTAAAAGAAGTTATGACACTTTTTTACAAGATAGTTTCTACTACCATCATATTAATTTTATACACACTCTTATTTAAAATAGTACAACATAATATTCAGAGAGTCCATTGAAAGACCAAGAAGATCAATTGCATTAAACAAAACATATACAGTGGGTGTACAAAGTATTCCTACACCTTTCAAAAACGAATAACTTTTTCAAAATTGGACCCAACAGCTTGAGTTTTTCTGAGGCGTTAGAACGATTAATTTACTAGCTAATATGTAAATAATTCTTTTAAAATTGTTATTCGTCGCAACTGCGGAGGAACAAGTAAAGGTCACGATTTTTAAATTTTTTATCTGCGCCTGTAATTAAAATTTGTAAGGTGTTTTTGGTAGGTCCGTGTAAGTTATATACATGTACAAAGTTTCATCGAAATCGATCAAGGCTGTTACGAAACGTAATTGATCGAAAATAGTAAAAATTGCAAGAATCTGCGATTTAAATGAATCGCAAACCCTAAATTCGAAGATTTAAACATCTTACGATGCTCATAGCTTTTCTATGCGTCAACCGATTTCAATGAAACTCTATACGCGTATATAATTGACTTAGGTTTACAAAATACGTGTTTTAGATTTGCATTCCAGGCAGAGATAAAAAATTTAAAAATCATGACTTTTACATTATCCTTCGCAATTGACACATTACTTAGTAAACTAATCATTCTAACGACTGAAAGAAACTCAAGCTGTTGGGTTCAATTTTGTAAAAATTATTCTTTTTTAAAATGTGTACGAATACTTTGTACGTCCACTGTAAACGATAAAGAGAAATAGCGGTTGCGTAGAAAGAAGAGTTTCGTCGTTTTATTCAGACGTCTCCCGATCAACAGACAGCCCCGTGTGCAGCGCCTCGAATCCAAGAGAAAGCTCCGCGATCTTGAATTGCAGTCGACTTCTCTTGGCTTTCTTCGCATCGGCTCGCGCTTTATCTAACTGACCGATTCTTTTTACACGAGCCGCGCCCTTTTGTCACACCTCCGGTCCCATGTTTCCTGTCTCTATTCTCGGCGCGGTACTCCTTGCATACAAACGCAGCCATCTTCCGGTCCGAAACTACCCTTATCTGCTTCGTGCCAATGTTCAAGCGTGAACCGGGACAAAGTGCGAATGAATCGCACCGGCGGGAGTCCTTTCGGCTAAATTCGAACTTGTTCGCCGTCCTTAAATCATGGGAATGGTACGCGAGCGTTTTTCTGGGCGATGAAAAATTTATTTCCGGTGTGGCCGTGCATGCCTAATCTGAACGGGGACCGTGGGGCACGGAAGTGCGAGGAAGTATGGGAAATGTTTGATACTGCGAAAGTTCTGGAACCGGAGTTCGAATATTTTATCTTAACGCTTATGTTGGCTATGACATATTTTCCGTCCCTGGAAGAATTTATATTATACCAGCGGTGTCATCCGTTTTTCAGGTCCCTCCGAGAATCGTGCTGGAAATTGGAGAGCTTTGCTCGAATTTGCGCTTGGGTTGCGGACAAATTCTAGCCGATTTATCTGCTAGTGTTTGTGCGATTGAATAACAATGTTTCTCTTTATGCGAAATGTTCTATTATTATTAATAGGATCTTTACGTAACATAAAAATTGTCCTCATCTGTGACAGGAAACAAAAGCCACTTAAGAATCTCTCTTAGTTTTTAATCATTTTAGCAGATTGAAACAGATATATCAATCCTTTTCAATTCTTTTAATTTTTCTGATGACTCAAATTGCAACTAAAAAGTCTAATCTTGATTGCTGTTCTTTGCATTTTCATCGATTGTTTATGCCGATTTATTTCAATATTAACATAAAAAATATGGTTCCAAAGCTAACTAATTGTATCGTTTAAAAGTTTGAAGTTTTTCCCTGAAATTTATGTTAATCTATGACATAAAAGATAAATGACGTCTAAATTAACGTAAACTATAGATATTATAATTAACGTATTCAATGAGACAACATATTTTCCAACAATTATAGTTTTTTTAAATCTTCAACTATAAATTATATTTTTCTTTGTACGTTGGATATCGTATGGACTTCATTTCGATACATATTCTTGTATTATTTTGCATTAATATATTTTATTATAATTATTTATAATAAAGAATTATATGTAAACGTGGTACGTATAATATATGTTGTTTCGTTAAACGATAATAAAGATTGAAATTGCACCTTCGTTCCTCAGTTTATGCTCAGCGTGTAGAAAGATAGCAAAACTAAATGGTGTGTTGCGAGCAGTATCAGAATTTTAAGGGAACGACAGAAGGCAAGGGGGAAAAGTTGTTATCAGACGATAGCGGAGACCTGAACGTTGGATACTAATCGGTACACGAGGGTTGTTAGTGGCTAAATTGACGGAATGTTGCGTGCTCGTTCAATGAAACAAGTATCGTTAAGCAAGCAACCCCTTATCTCTTCCGCTCCACGACACTTTCTGCTGGAGGAGATCAGTTTCGTAATTTGTTTAAGACTGGCTCGCGTCTTCACTCGGTAAAACGATCTAGCCATCTTCGGTGCACACTGAGCGGAAAAGATAGCACACACAGCAAACTTAACGTTTCCATAAATTCTACATAACAAATTTATGTGCCCAAGATCTGTCATCGTTTTCTGATCTATAAAAACCTCGAGCAATATAAATTCTATAAGAAATAGAGTGTTCTAGATAAAAACTGGATAATGAAAATTAACCTCAAAATTACATTATTGATAGAATAATTAACATATTACAATTAGAAAATGAAACATTGATCTTTTTCTCAAGGGAGAACTCTGTCATTTTGCAATGTTTCTAGTTCGAAAAATTACAGAATAAATTCGAAAGTTACGTCTACGTGTTCCAAAATGTCGGAAGTTTCTCATTTGTCAATTACGTAAAACAAAATTCCACAAGGTCTAATTTTCGACACCGATTGATACGTGTACTCGTTAAAATAAAATATTCGAGTCTCTTAGCCTGAATTCAATATTTTTCCTCACTGGAAAATGTTATTGTCAATCGATTTGGCAACGAAGCAGCTGAATTATAACAGTTTCTAAAATCGGAAATTTAGTGTGCCAATGCTTTCAGTGCCCGAGGTCCGGCGATCGACCGTACACAATCTTATTTACGAACAGGAGGAGCGTTGTCGAGATATTATTCATTCGCCAGCGAGACCTCGTTTATTCGGTGAATAGGTTCGTGCGGAAGGAAATCGTGGAAAAAGAGACAGATCTGCTTGGAGAGGTGGTTTTCGACGTCTCTGTGTTCGCAGGACGTTCGCCGCCGCGGCCACTCGTTCCGTGCGAATGTCGACCTCCCTGGTCGATGAATCGTGAAAAGTTGACTCTCGATAAACGGGTTTATTGATTGTAGAAAGTCCGGACGACATGCTCCTTCCGCTCGACTGTCCTTCACGAGCTGCGACCCGGCTCCGATATCTTTACGCGAATTTCCGATCAGCGCAGCGCGCCCGAGCAAAGATTTCAAAATTTCACGTAACTTTCGCAGCCAAGCCCGACACAGAATTTCTCCCCGGGGGCCGATTTTTTCAACCGGCTGGGAATCTATCTCCGGCATAAATTCTCCGTAGCCGATGCCGCTGTTTTTGTTATCAACGGCCCCGTATTTGCGCGAGCCTAGAGATCCATTCTTTACGCCCGGCGAATACGTTGCAAATGCGCCCCATAACACTCCGCGGCGAATACATTCGATAAATCACAGCATCGAGTAAATGGCACGAACTGAATGCGTTGTAATAGCCGCATTTTAACTAGTCTGATTTATTTTATCGGGAATCGGCGGTTATATTAATAAGCGAACTCGAGCTTTCAAGTTTTACACGACTCGCTTTGAACGACGATTCAATATACATCGGTATTATCACATAATTCGTGCCTACATTTTTATATTGATTTTTGTGTACAATTCTCGTGCGATAATTAGACTGCGAGTCTTTCTGCGAAATAAAAATATTCCCCATCGATTGTGAGAAGCAGGAGTTAAATAATAATTAATTTCACACTTTAATGGTCATTTACGTTGAAAGGAACATTATTCTTTTATATTTTCCACTGTTTTATATTTCAACCAGTTAATCTCTTCATAATTGCATAGAAATCCGCAGTCTGGTGATACTAAATGTCACATTTGTCATTTTTATTTTGAATATTCGTTGATAGTCCCATGTACAACTTTATTCGTTTGAATTGAAACGTTGGAATTAAGTTGTAAGACAAGGAGAATAGCAAAAACAAGCATGAAAAATTATCCAAAATCAACAGGAAAACAGGTTGTAATACTCGCAAAGGAGTCGCAAGCATTTTCCCCGTATGAAATCCGGGGGTATCGAGGGCGCGAAACGCGAAATGAAAATTGAATTGTCAGATCCCGGCGAGTTTCGTTGGCTTTCGTTGATTATCGCGGGCTAATGCGGGGGAAACGCGCGGATTCCCGTACCGAGCTTTAAGCAGCTCACAGGGTACGCGGCCAGCATATTCTCCAACTCGAGATTCTCGATTACCGGCTTTTTCGGCAGACTTTGCCCAGATTACACCTCGCGTCCGACGTTCTTCTATTTTTATTTTCGCTCCTTTTTTCCCTCTCGCTCTCTCTCTCTCTCTCTCTCTCTCTCTCTCTCTCTCTCTCTCTCTCTCTCTTACTCTCTCGGCCACTGGTACACGCCATCGACGCAATTTCGGCCCTCCGACGTTCGCATCTATCTGCATGCAACAGGCGAGAGCCGGCCTCATTCGATTTGTATTTCGATGCGCCTCGATATCCTTTAATCCTCTTGCCGCGTTTAAACTCCTATAGATATGCTTCAGACTGCAGCGCGGCCACGAGCCTTCCGAACCACGTATTCGCGTTTGTCTTTGTCTAAATGCGTTCGCCACGACGATTCCGACGCGGATGCGCAGTTCCAAACGAGTTTCGTGTAATAGCCTGGGATTAAGACAGATTATTGAAGAGTTCGTGTTCGTTGGGGAACCACCCCCAGCGAAAGGAGCCAGAGCTAACCCTTTCGTTGCTCGTTAAAACTGGGAATATCAACTTTTTATGTTGCAACCATCGCTCGATATATAGGGTGTTGTCTGGCGATACGAGCAGTTAGGATAATGGGTGCATTATCACAGTAAACCACGTTCAGACATTATGTTCAACTTCCAGCAAATACAACAGCACTCGACGGATCTTCAACAAATAAAAACATATTGTTCCTTCCGTTTAACTAGTTTTTGCATATCGAATCGTCATGCAGCCGTTTGTATCATGATTTCGGAAACATCCTGCATGCACATCTGTTTGATCACGTTACGGAAGGGTATTCCGTATTACAAACGAATCGCACATTCAGAATGTCGATTTAACCGTAATAATTATTTTATAATATTCTAACCTGTACGATCGTCTTCGTAGCAACAATAATTGGGACTTCTGTGGCTTTGTAAATTTTCTAGAAGAAAAGGGAAATCGGTATTCGTTGTATATATCATAAACATTCATAATAAACGAATGGAATTTTGTGTCGATCTAAAAGAAAAGAATAACACTGATGTTTATGTTCCTTTTGTCAAGAAGGATGTATTATAAATTTTATTATTGAACAATTTATATTCCCACTATAAATTCCACTAAGATAAATCATTCAAGAATATTTGCTTTGTATCTTTGCAACGAAAGTTCAGAAAAACGCGAAGCATCTATCAGCGAACCGACACGAGCCCGCCGAAGACGAGCGTCGTCTAGCAAATGAATTGAGCATAGCAATCGCCGGGATTCCTTTTTATCGTCGCGCAACCATCTCCCGGAGGACATCTATAGACGAGCAATATCTCATACACGATTCAGTGGGATTATTTATCCGACTTCCAAATCACCGATACTACATCTAAACATCCTTTTGATACCCAATCAGCCAATCCGGTGAATGGCGTCGTACGCGTTTCAACATTGACAATGCGTTATCCTTGAGAGAGCGCATTTCGCCGAACTTTATTGAACTTCATCGAGCTTTGCCGAGTCATCCGGCAACAATAGATGCTCCTCGAAGAATCCGTGCCACTTTCGCGAGACGCCGTGCCACGCCGCGCCGCGCCGAAGAAAAGACGAATCTCCGATAAATACGGAATCCGAGCATGTTGGGCGCACCGTACGGGGACGAGCTATTCGCCTGTCGATATTACACGCGGCCCGATCCCGCTCGGAAATGACGTCACCATCGTTCGAAAGCAAATCGGCGATTCCCGATTAATAGGCGCGATAGAGCCGGTCCAATTGCTTTCTGCGATCATAAATTACGCAGCGTGGACCGGACGCGCCGAAATTTGTCGTCCTTTGTCCCGCGGATGCAGCCCAGGACCCCTGCATCGATGCAATCCCGCTCCGAGATCCTTTAAAGCCCACGCGACGACGCTTTCTCCGACATTTTTTACACTGTTTTTTAAAATCTCTTGTTTTTTAAAGTCTCTTTATGCAAAATAAAAATGTTTTGCATTGATCGTAGGAAGCAGGAATACACCATACAAATTGATTTCATCCCTTAATGACTTTGTTAGAACGAAAATAGCAATGTTCATAAATGTTTTAAATCTTTCACTGTTATATGTTTCATTCAGCCAATGTTATCATAAATGCATAAAGATCCGGGAACTCCAGTCACTTGTATGTGCAATTATGTTTTAGAAATAACTTCATTTAAATGACAGTCTCCAGACGTCTTTAAAAAATCATTCCGGAAACACTAATTTTTAACCAGTTAACTGTGCGACCTCTTTTCAGAGCGCGCACAAATGTGTCGCGAAATTGGTTATACAAACTCATAGACAGTTTCAGTGCATACTCAAATTATTTATACTTTTTATTTGTTCGTTTTATATCGTCTTGATCTTCAAATATTCTAACCATATTGAAATTTACGAATATATTTTCGTTTTCGCTAAAATTACGATGGTAACTAAATTTTACGCATGACGAGTACACTCGTCATGATACAAAATATTGTTATTTCTCCATAACGGGTATACTCGTCCGTCACAGCTAACCGGTTAAACACTTTTTGCATAAATTCTGGCAGCAGTAACACGATAATATTGAAGCTACATCGCGTATGGTTTCCAGACGTCTGGAAAACCCAAGGTACGATCGCCACGCGTGCGGCCTTGGCGAATCCTCGGGCTCGCTTCAAGCACCTAGTTTTAGCCCTTTGCACTCGAAGCTATTTTAACTCGAAAATGAAACATTTCTTCCTACCCAGAATAATTCCACTAAATACCATTTATTTTTTTCATTTTATGGATACGAAATTAATGTAACATGTGGCGGCCTACTTCCTACACTCGCCACAAGATGGACAGATAGTCAAAGACCTTTCTCGCTACTACCTGATCAATCACCGATCCCTATATATACGTCCTCAACTGCCGATTACACCGTCTAAGGCAGGGCCCGCTAGCTAGCCTTACTGACGAGTCCTCTAGCGGGCCTAGGACGAAACGCTCCGTTTCCTTTCCCTTCCTTCTCACTCACACATGTGCAGTGCCGCCAAATTGGTGACCCGACGACGAACAGACAAACGCAACCTCGGAGCACGAACGGAGGAAAACAACAACAACAACAAGAGCCCAAAAAAAAAAAGATGACATCAGGACATCAGGGCAGAGGAGGATGGATGCTACTGCCCGCCACAACAACGTCTCTAGGCACGAGCACGACATGTCAGCTCGCCACGATGCGCGTACAGTTTCGAGCTAAAACGCGCTTCTCAAAAACCCGACACGCATCAGGCTTGAGCACGACAGACAGACCGCTCGCCACAGACGACTCTCGATAGGCACGAGCACGACACACTAGCTCGCCGCGATGTGTGTACAGTTCGAGCTAAAAAAACGCTTCTCAAAACACGACACACATCAAATCGAGTAGGCAACGGCAAAGTATCCACATAGACCTAGGCCTCCTCGGATCCGGACAGGCACATCGTAGAAAAAAGAGGGAACTCGTCCAGACCATCGTTGTTCACTAGCAAGGGGGTAATGTGTGGCGGCCTACTTCCTACACTCGCCACAAGATGGACAGATAGTCAAAGACCTTTCTCGCTACTACCTGATCAGTCACCGATCCCTATATATACGTCCTCAACTGCCGATTACACCGTCTAAGGCAGGGCCCGCTAGCTAGCCTTACTGACGAGTCCTCTAGCGGGCCTAGGACGAAACGCTCCGTTTCCTTTTCCTCCCTCCTTCACTCACACATGTGCAGCGCCGCCAAAAACACCTCCTCCAAGACCTAAATGTTTAACAATTGATTAGATATCAACATATTTAAGCCTTAGCACTCGAATGGCTACTCCGAGGCGGCACTAAAATTTGCTGTACCATCGTTCAAAATATTGTTCAGATTTTTAATATATCGATATCTAATCAATTGCTAAACATTTAGGTATTGTATGAGGTATTTATACCAATTCCATGTAAGGGAAATATTCTAAAGGAAATATTCTAAATCGGAAGAAATGTTTAATTTTCGAGTTGAAACAGCTTCGAGTGCAAAGGGTTAATAATCTAAAGAATATTTTGAATAATGTTACAGCAATTTTCGCTAAGGGTTAGTTCCGCCCACCTCCGAATCTCCGAAGAAGTAGGGATGATACCCTGTAAATGTTATACAAATCAGAATTACAGGTCGACAGTCCCTCGACCGTCACCGAGGGACGTATTAACTAGCAGATAGGGATTCAGTCGTACGTCGCGCGCGATCGCGGGCCAGGAAACTTTTCGCGGATGCGGATTTATGGAGCGGCACAATATTTCCCGAGCGCGCGAGCAGGCCTGCCATAATTCGCTGCCAAGTTCATAGACAAGAGAGAAAATGGACCGGGAATGGGAGACGACAGTGCAAAAAGAGTAAAGCCGAACGAGAGATCCGAAGTTCAGTCGACGGGTTCGAGGTTCGGACGGGGGCGGGGGGAACGGAGGAAAAAACGCATCTCTGGCCGCAATATATCAAAGAGATACGCGTGTCCAACCGAATCACGACCGGCGCGGCCGACATCGTCCATCCTCTGGCCCAGGCAACCTGCACACCCACCACCATCGCCAAACCACCATCGCCGCACCACCATTCCAGACACCGCCACCATCGCCACCCCTGGGCCAAGCTAACCCCCTCGGAGAGATAACCTAATGCTCGGCCCTATTAACGCGAGGAGCAAGCCTTCCTCCTCTTCGAGCCCCTGAAACTACACTCCATCCGCGTCCCTTGAATACGAGCTCGTAAAACACGCCACAAATTACGTGTCGCCCCTGAATATCCTCGAATATATTACTTGGGACGTCCTTGTTTAAACATACATTTTGCATTTATCGCGCGGCACACGGGTTCAAAGATTTTACGTTGGCTGTCTGGCTCCTCGCGTGCACAACGTGCTCCTAAACCACTGCTTCGCATTTGTAACGCAGGTAGGAGACTTCTTGTCCTTCGAGTGTGTTATATAGGGCGAGGATTAACGGGGACTTTTCTATTGCGAGTAATTACTACGGATGTGGAAATTCGCAAAGGACTCCGCACTAATCATATGGAAAATCTATCCCGGTAAAGTCAGTTCGATTTTTCATATGTTGTAGCTTATGATCTACCGAACGAAAGGTGTAATGGGCACAAAGCTCAATAATAGACAGTTATCGAGTTATAATCAGTCAAACGTGACAAATTCGAGCTGCCGAATACTCAAATCTCGGGAAGTATTTATTTTTTGGAAAAATGTTTGAAACAAAAATAGTAGGGTTTCACAAAATCTGTTAGGTGGTGTCATTATTTTTGAATTTTGAATCACCTTGAAAAGGTCTGTGAACAGAAATCTTTCACAAAAATCTTTGCGTGTCACAGCAGAGATAAAAACCCCACGATTCGTCACTCCCGTAGTATTTTTTTATTCCAAACCCTCTTTGCTGTGTGTGTGTGTGTGTGTGCGTGTGCGTGCGCGTGTGTGTGGATTAATACAAAAATGATCTTATTATGTATTACTCATTTGGATTCTTTTGTGGTGGTCTCTGAGCGGTATCTACTATTGTGTTTAATTTATAGCATTTACAAGCGTGTAAAGTAAATGTACTTCTCGAGATTTGAGTATCTGCAGCACGAATTTGTTATGTTTGACTGATTATAACTCGATGACTGTCCATTATTGAACTTTGTGCCCATTACATCTTTTGTTCAGTAGATCATAAGCTACAACATATGAAAAATCGAACTGATTTTACCGGAATAGATTTTCCATATGATTAGTGCGGGGTCATTTCTGTAAATTCAAAAAGTTATACGCACGTTAATACTCCTTTGAATTTTGGACCACTCTATGTAACAACGAATTGTCGTAGAAAATAATATCATTTTCGAAATATGATTTTGGAAATTGTTTCTTATTTAAATATTTCATTGAGAAAGAATTATGCTTTTTAAACTCGGCGTAAACGAGAAGCGGACGAGTTGAGAACGTACAGTATATCTGTATTTAACGTTTTGTATTGCCAGTGATAAAACTATTTTGTCGTGCTTGCGCACCGTCAGTTCAACCGTTTGTACGAGAGATTAAATATTAAAATTTTCAGAGTAGCAATTATTCGAGCGATTGAAACTACCAGCGGAAAGACCCAAACTCTGATTCCGATAACGTAGTTTGACTCTTTTTTTTTTTGGTCACAGTTTATACATCGGGGTTAATTAAATTTACCGAAACGCATCCAGTTCCGTGAAGCATAAATGGAACTTTTTGGAATGATGAAAATTAAAGGCAAGAGTTCCATTACTTCCAGTAATGAAAATTCCTGTTTACTATTAACGGCGAACCTTGTGAAACCGATCGAATCTTAAATAAATACAATTCTTCCATTTAATTTCATATCTTCTATTTTATTAACCCTGGAACGGCGGAATATTTCAGAGAGGATGTATCTCTGCAATAGTATTCCATATTCAATTTTTATTTTACTCCCTCCCCGACATGTTTGACTTTTCCGTGAAACCAAAATATATAAATTAATTTACTCGAATGATTTGTATTCTCCAGTACAGATTGTGTGTATTAGATTTCATTCGAAATAACAATTTTATTAATTAATTGTATAGCCACTTATGTAGCCTATCATTTTCTACAATTGACTTCCAAAGATAGAAAGTGGAACAATATTTATTATAATTTATAATTACACTTTTCAATTTCGACGACTTGATACGTATCGATCTATATTTCATGTCATTTTCAATACAAACACAATATTTCGAATGTGATTTGTAAGATTTTTAAAATTTAGAACTTCCAATATACAGTAGCGGACAAAAATTTAAGACGCTCTAACAAAGACGATAACTATTTTAATACTG
This sequence comes from Lasioglossum figueresi, assembly GCA_028455805.1. Classification (NCBI taxonomy): domain Eukaryota; kingdom Metazoa; phylum Arthropoda; class Insecta; order Hymenoptera; family Halictidae; genus Lasioglossum; species Lasioglossum figueresi. Next base: position 20,808,714 of record CM052200.1, on the reverse strand, counting down.
TACTATACGATTTGAACTTTTTTGGGAAGCTTTTTTTATCGTTTTTTTTTTAGAGCGTCTTAAACTTTTATCCGGTACTGTATATATAATTTTATAAATTACGCTTCTTGTTTCTCTAATCTACAGAATTGAGTTTTCTTCCAATGTCTGAGACGTTGCACATGTCTACAAAATGCCTCACTGCAGGGCATGTACAATGTGTATACACACATACTTTTTTATGTTATTAAAGAATATTTCCTCGGCAACAGTTTACTTTCTACTGCACTTTCTTACTATCTACTGTGAGATTAAAAATGGTGAAAGAAAACAACGCTGGAAAAGCTGTATCATATTGTTCGTAGACCTTAAGCACTCCTATGCTTGACCCTTAGGTGGTCTCGGCACCCCTCGACTGTGCTACCCATATTTTTCGAGGGTTTAAGGAATTAAAGTGTGTAGACAGCCTGAGCTACCCATCTGCGGTATTATTTTTTTTCAAAAACGTAGGATTGCATGAAATATTTGTTGCCTTTATAAAGCCTTTTTATAAAAGACAAATGAAATTAATTTTTCCGAAAGATTGCACGCGATATTATACTTTCACCATGTCACTCAAATATTTTTAATTCTATTTATTTAAAAATGCAGTTCGTATCGCTCGTGCACTAGTGTGCATCGCGACATTTCTGCATTGACGTTTAACACGATATCTGTCATCCAGTTTATATGACAGAAATTCCAATTAGATTTTATTTTATACGCACATGGTTATCGCTTATTGTACGATCAATGATAAAAATTATTTTAAAAAAAAGAGAATGGTAACCGTTCAAACGTGCGATTTTACGTAGTGCTTTTATTTTTAATTTTCAAAAAGTATTAAGGTACTTTACTCGAAAATTACTTAGCTTAAGAGTTATGAATTTTGATCCGAACGTAAATAAGCTCGTCACACTGTATAATCCACCAATTCGAGGGTCAAAGCGAAGCAATTACTTTTTCGAAGTGAACCAGATACCTATAAACACTTTTCACCGGGTTCTCGTCAGGTGAATCATGCAGAGTACGAAGCTATATCCTCCCTTTTCCTTTTCGCAAATTGCCAGCGCCACAGCGGTATCGCCAGACGTTCCATTTTCGTGGACCCTGAAATTTGTCGCCGATCCTAAGCATTGTGCCAAAAGTGGACGAGACAGTCCTGTCCCAAGGAATCCAAGAAGTTGCGAGTTGAAACGCTAATACAGCTCCCTTTCTCGCGCTTTGAAACCTTTTCGCCGGTCCGGTTAATTAATTAAAGTTAACTAAAGGGTCGGTGTGGAAAAGAGCGGTAACGATCCAAAGGAATTTACGGGCATCCCTCTCTCGGCTGGGAAAGAAAAGGATTTGAAGTAACGGGACGGCGAATGAGTGCCTCGCACTCAGACTCGGAATGAGATCCGCGTTTCCTTTCGATTTGTACAGGAAGAACTCTAAATGGTCGAAGAATACGAAGTCCCCGAGCCGGTGAATTCCGATTCTCTTGACACGTTTTAATTGCTGGTTTTAATACGGGGCTCGTTCGCCGTTGCGTACTATTTCGTTTACTTTCTTGGTGGGTGACAAGACCGGTACGACAGAGAATTCTTCCATTTAAAAAGCTTTTACAAAAAGCTGTTGCGGTTTCTGAAGCGAAAGGGGCTCGAATAGTTCACGATAATTCTATTTTTCGAGGCCGAACTCAATTAATCAACGAAGTTGTTCAACTCGCGCCGCGTCCGTATTGCTGGGATTCATGAACATTGAATTTACGACGTTGCGAGTCTTGTATCACGGCTGGAAATATACTTTTGGGAACGTTGCACATTTAGGGGACGGAAATGCGTCGCGAGAACGACTCTCTTCGTTTTAAGAAAGTTTGGAAACGTCGAAAGGATTCATGAACATTGAATTTACAACGGTGCGAGTCTTGTATCACGGCTGGAAATATACTTTTGGGAACGTTGCACATTTAGGGGACGGAAATGCGTCGTGAGAACGACTCTCTTCGTTTTAAGAAAGTTTCGAAACATCGAAAGCGCCTGTTAAGGTCTGAACTGACGTTTCAATAGATCCCTTTAAATATCGCACTTGGCGCTGTCTACAATCGAAGAACAACGTCGTTCGTATTGCCTGATCGACTAAAAAAGAAATGACTGAAACCTCCCAGAATAGAGTGCTTGCCTCGACAGTGTCTTTAGATTTAGTATGGAACTTGAAACGCGATCGCGTTATTAGAAACACGAAATCGATCCGCCTCTGTGGATAGCAGCCAATCGGAAGGAGGATCGATGAACAGCAATTATTAATGCGTGCCGGCGGATTAATAGCGGTGGTAACTTTTACACGGTACTAGGAGCAGCGCCGCCACTCCCACGAATGCAGCACGGTCGCATGTCACGAAGGCGTACATCACGAGGCTGGCTGATCAGCGAAATGGATTTCCCTTTGTTACATTAAGGACGCATTAGTAAAATCCGCCGGTCTTTTCCCGCGGTTTATCCGCCGTGCCACGGTGTTGCCGCCGATAGGATACCCGATCGCTGTAAATCACGGTTAAAGAAGAATTACAAGGCACGATGGATCCGTTAAGATTGCGAATCTATTACCACCGAGATATCCACCTGTCCAAAAAGGCTTCCACTGTACTTTTACAAACTTTCACTGTGATTTACAAAAAACTCGAACCCAATGTTACTTTTAACCAAGTAAAGCTGTCAACGCAGAAAATAAAATTACTTCATCGTCATTAGCGAACGTACTCGTAAACATATAACAAAATTCAGATGGTTTACTTACAACGTGAACCACCACACAATTCCGCATAGATTAAAATTATTCCTCGCATCGTTTCTCACAATTGACATAGAAAATGTTAATTTCGCACAAAGCTGCTGAGCGTACCGATCGCTTTCATTGCAGGACGAAGGCATCAAATTCATTATTCCATAGCAGAAAGGTGTCCTCGTTACCAAGTCAATATCCCCAACTTTTTATTCCCTAATTTCGCAAAAATGCAGCACACGCCAACGTATTGCGAGTATCTCTCAAGGTCTCTGGGCGAGCGGAGCTCGAGTCAGAATTTCCTGAGCGGCGCGGCGAAGCCCGTGAAATTCGGATTTAATTATCGATCAAAAAGAGCTTCGTTAAAATTTCAAAACGGAACAGGGGCTCGCAGAGAGGGCGAGACTGCTACGGTTTCGTTTTTCCTGTCGGACGAAAGGAGCATTAGCCCCGGCTACCTAATATCCGTAATTTCCTAAGGGATTTCCCGGGAACAGTGGCGTAGACCAGCCGTAAACGTTTTAATTTCCATTCCGGTATCGCAGTATCGAACGGCGATCGGGTAAAGAGGCTGCCGGTCGCCGGTGCTCGCTAATCTACAATTTACATGCTCTTCTGATTGCGTGTCCGAGGCTCGCCGGACGATACGGAGAGTGTTCCTCCTGGGATAACGGTTGACAACCACTGCTTCCTTCCTTCGTAACTCCGGATTAGCGTCACTATCGAGGGTACTAAATGTCCGATCGCTATCGTATAGCCCGGCCCGCTGATAACAGAGGAGAGCACGCACGCCTAACACGCCCGATTCTCGTGCTAATCACTTTTTTAATCCAATCCGTGATAGCGGCGAGGGTTAGCCGGTGGCTATAAATTGCACGATAAACTCTCTCCGGTGCGGTCGCTTCCCTTTTTTCCATCCCCTACCCCTCCCTGTGTTCCTACCTCTCTTTCTCTTTCTTCTTCTTCTTCTGGCGCAGACGCTCTTGCTACCCTTGGTCACTTTCTCTCTCTCGCTCTCTCTCTCTTTTTTTCGTATTCTTTTTCACTTTTTAATGTTGGTTAACCTACGAGACACTTTCAGCGGGACACCACGTAAACGGCCGGGGATATTCTGTAATCTGCAGTTTTACACGAATCTCGGCAAACCCCTCCGACTGCCGACCGCCGACAGAGATAATTATTCCAAAGCCTATCTTGTTTTTCGTTTTTCAACAAGAAGATTTACTCGAGGGAACACCGGCCGGCCAGGGGGATAAAACGCCGTATCGTCGGGGTTTACTGCCAAGATCTACAAGGGCGGATCCTAGCTCGTTGCCCTAACCCGCGGTTAATGCGAAAACTTTCGACGAATCGCGCTTGTATCAGCTACCATTGCTGTCTCTCTCTCTCTCTCTCTCTCTCTCTCTCTCTCTCTCTCTCTCTCTCCTCTCCCTCATCCCTTTCTCTCTCTCTTTCTCGTAGGGTGTCGCGGTGATTTATTTCCTGTTGCTGTGCCATGAGTCAGCAGACATTCGGCTTCGTAAATAATATTCTAATACGGCCAGGAATCGAAGTACATAGCTGCCTTATAAATAAGAGGAATTTTCATAGAGTTCTACAAGCACTGATAGAAATCATTAAATAACATGTCTCTTTTAACTCGCCGTTAGTTAGGTGGGGTCTCACAGACCCCAGAGATTTTAGATTGATTGTAACATTGTAACAACGCGTGACAGAGAGACGGGCCTGAGTGTATTTAAAATTTGAATTTCGTGAATCTGCGTTTTTACTCTGAGAAATTACAAGCCTCTTAAGCAATATCTAATCTTATATTCATGTGTGTGTGAAAAAGGTATTTATTTCTATAATACAATATATTATTTCGGTGGGTCTGTGAGACCCCACTTTCGATAAATTTTTCCACCTTACCAACACCGGGTTAAATGAATCGTGTACATAATGAAACTAGTAGTTTTTAAACTTTCAATGATTCGTATCGATAAGAGCATGCATCTAACGGAAAATGATCTCGAGTTCCCATAAAATTGAATAACAGCCACAATCTGAAATTAAAGATCGCGAAAATTGAACAGAAAATTGGTTTCGAAGTGAACACGCCAGATCGTGACTAACTACCGCTCGGCTGACTGTGTAACGACTCGTACCACTTACAAACACGAATGATACCTCCAATCATCTAAATCAGCGCAATCGAGTTTTCCTGCATTAATGCAATAGTATCGATCTATTCGTCCACAATCTCCCGTGGTACACATTCGTCATATCCTAGTTAGTGCAATGAAGCGAATAGCATACATTCGAATCGTTGTTACAACTTTCCGAAATTACATATGCTTTTTTTATGTTTACCGAAATAATCATTTCCATTCGAAAAATGTTTGCATAACGAAGCTTCTGGATTTAACATCGTACAATAGTTTTCACAAATTGATCGAACTAAATAAAATCACTTTCGTTCCAAAATGTTTGAAAACAGAGCTTTTGAATTTGCTTCAAATGGTACAATGTTAACTTTCAAAAACATTATCGTCTAAACGTTTATCTTATCTTTAGAGTGCAGACTTTTATGCATTTATGGCATCCGAAAATTGTCAAGCAATGCTAGAATATAAAATTCGACAGAATTTAGCAAGATTTTTATTTATTCCAGATCTACAAATGCAACTACTACTGAAAACAACATTTTATTTGATTCTAGTTTCTTAAAATACTCGTAGTTACAATTCCGTAGCAACATAAAAAGAAATCGATTGACGTTGCGAAAAAGCTTGCGTCCAACAATTAAACAGAGGTTAAATTCTGCTCAGCCATACATAATTCTGTTCAGCAATTTGATCCTCGCGGTTGATGTTCTCGATAATGCTGACCCAAACCGAACTGACATTTTCTCTTCCGCAACGAAGTCGACTTCCTCGGCTTATTGTAATTTATCGATGGCCCTTCGTAATGTTTCCACATTATGGATGTCAGTGTTATTACCGGCTGGTCGTAGCCAACTCGAACGAATCAGTCATCGTTATGCTCGCCAGTATCCGCATAATTTTAATTAATAGTTTATCCGGTACCCGATACCGTAAATTATGATCCGTCTACTGCGGGGTTTAGAAAAATTCTCGCTTTTCTAGATAGGTTTGTATTATAAAAGAGATCGTTCTTTCCTCGGTGCTTTCAGCAAATTATAATTAAACTAATTACACGCAAAATTCTATTAAACCCTACTCGTATTTTACAATTTTTCATAATGCTTCCGAACTTAATTTCATACATAAAAAAGCTCCTAGCACTAACATATACGCTTAAAGGATAAATTTGCACAAGTTCCTCCCTTTTCTTGCGATACGACCACATATAACGTCCATACGGTAAAAAATAGTAATTTTCTTATATTTTAAATTAACTAAACGTATTTCCGAAACGAAGAAAATTTCTTCGGTTCGAATATCTCGGAATTGATGCGGAAAAAAGGGTGAAATTTTACGAGCTCCTCTCTTCTTTTTATGACACGACCGCCCGTAACTTAATATTTATGCAGTCAAAAGTCCATGGTTACCGAAAGCTAATAAAATACAGGATCAACAGAGTTCCACCTAATTCTACTCTATTTTAAATTGACTAAAAGTATTTCGGAAGCAGAAAATTTCTTTGGCTAGAATATCGCCGAATTCGTTCGGAGAGAGCGTAAATTTGCATGACTTTCGGCCGATAACCCACTCGTCATATGCAAAAACTGTCTGGAAGCGAAAAACACACGCCGAAGAGTGGTGTCTTTCTTTCATTTCCGTCGAAATGTTTTATTCAGAGATGCTACGGTACATGGCGTTGCTTGTCCCGACCGAAAACGGGACAAACGCAACAAGCGACGCAGCAATTTCGTTGAGGCGGCAGAGGATAAACATGTTATAATACATTTTTCAAACGGGGACCGGAGAGGGCCGAGAGAGCTTCGGGTTTTTGAGGCTCAAAGGAGGATAACGTCGCGGAAAAAGCGACGTTTTAAAACGTAACTGTGCTATGTTTAATTGCCGTAAATTTATATAATCGTTTCTGCTTCATGTGCACGCATTTATGTGTTCGAATATGTGCAGGGGTAACGCGCGATCACCGGCGGCTGTGCGAGAAAAGACTTTTGAAAGCCGTCGGTAGAAATTTCAATTAAACTTCACTTAATTTCGTCCCCGTCAAAGCGAGCTCTATTACCTTGCATTATCGTTAACAGTGCCGAACTTGCATCGTCCGACGATGGATCGCGGTGCCAGTTCATAAAGCGACACGATGGGATGTATTAACTAACTGACAAAGCCAAAGCCACTCTAATCGACTTTTCCGCGTTAATTGTACCTTTATACCGTCGACTCGACCCCCGGCGTAATCTCCGCGCGTTAGGAAATGTTCACTTTCCCACTGCACTCCATGCAGTTCAATTAGCCACGCTCCATCAATCGTCGAGTCACCTCTTTCCCGGACAAAAACATATTTTTCGCTTACTACGTAGTGCTTCGACCATGCCATCGGATAACTCTTTTACACCACGATTTTTCGCGATCGAAGGGACCTTTAACCCTTGTGCGCTGTTCAGGCTAATTCGAACTAAAAGCGGGCCTTTGATTTCATTTGAATTTGCTTGCTGAAATATACGGGGCGCGGCCGAATATGTAAAAGCAGATGGAGATTCTACATGTACGTACAAATAAAAAAGATGGAATAACATTTTTTCGTTTGACGCCTCGTTTTCGAGAAAATTGAGTTTAATCGTCTGTATGGTTCGCGCGCTATAGTATATGCAGCAAGTAGAATTGGTTGGTCATGATCAGACGCGACGTACGAGTGTCTCGGAAACAAAACTTCGGATGAAAAAATTTTATTATTCATTGTCTTCTTATTTTCGTATAAGAAATCATTCGCAATAGCTTGCAGAATTTAAAAATACAATTTACAGTATAAAAAGAAGTGCAAAGCTCAAGAAATTAAATTCAATAAAAATGTTCCGAGCGGTTGAATGAAATATTGAATATAACAGACTACTTATATGATTGCCCATCATATTAATAAACGTTTAGAAGACGCTTTGCATAAATATCCGCAGTCCCAGTCATTAACTCTTCCAACCGTGACACGAACGAAACCCCTTATCTATTAGAACCGGCGAATTCCTCGTTTTTCAGTGAAATAATTGGCTTCTGATTCCGCAAAACACACACGATTATTGTGATTACCCGCAATCGCGGTGATCCAAAGCAACGGACGTCATTAGCCGGCGTTGAAGACCGAGAGAAAAAGAAGATTCTCTTCGGGGACGGTCCGGAAAATCTTCATTGATAAACGACACAAATTTTTAAAGACGATCCTCAAAGGAGTGTGTCGTGTCAAGCGCGAGCGGGACTCGGTTTTCCACGGATACAGCCTTACGCGCGAGTTTTGCATACAAATTGGTCCGGAAGCCGGGGATGGGCGGAACTTGTTTACGATGACGAGTGTTCTCCCGAGTTGCGGGGGCCCCCGGCTCGCCCTCGTGTCAGCATATAAAGCACCAAGAACCGTGAAGAATTTTAATTGAAATTACTTAATTAACACCGGACCCCCGTAAGCGGGACGCCGTGCGCGTAATTATGGGACGCGCATCCTCCGCATACCTGTCAAAGTAGCTGCGATCACTGGAAACCGACGCGGAACCGAGTCCCGACGAACGATACACGCGTTACGCGTGCCAATTTGCAAGGTATTTAAACATCCGTGCGCTATAATCCTCAATTTACAAGCACCTATCGCGCCAGCTTTTAATCGATCATCGACAGCGGTGATTAATTGCTATTCGTATGCACTCCGCGCGAGCGAAGTGGTCGGGCTCGCCGCGCTACGGAAAGCTCCGGGACGACGTTCCATCAAGATTTAGAGGGATCGGTAATTTTGATCGCCGTCACGTCGTTCGGGGCCCCTTTTTCTTTCTCAGTGTACTTATTCGACGAGAAATTCGTACAAAGTTTTCGTCGAGGTAAACACGATGCTTCAAGCTTCACGTTGATCGAATCGCTGTCCTGTCGGGTTTTCAGAATTAACCGTTTAAGAGTGATTGAAGGGAACTTGGTTTGTCTTTGCTGGTAGCAGCAAGTTAGCTTTCGATTTCCTGCTTCATTTTAATACATACGCTGCTGTGTTGCTCAAAAATTGCCTATAAAATACCATAAACCCAGTAATTTATGGACGTAAAAACAAACAATTCAACACTGGATGTACTATCATGACTAGACTGCGGATCTTTATGCAAAATAAAAATTGTCTGCATCGATCGCAAGGAGTAGAAACTAAAGTGAACGTTATTTCTTTCCTTAATGATTTGAATAGAGGAGAAATCATATATATAAACAATTATAATTCTGAGAATCTGCTGTACAATCGTTGTACTCGATGCTCGACAAAAAACAAATTTGAAGTCATATGAAACTATAAATTTTTAAATTTATACATAGATACACTGACAAAAGACTGTGGATCTTCATAAAACTAGATCTTCTAATTACAACAGATAGCAAAAGGATAATAGACCTCGATTTGGACTTCTAAATTAATTGCCATGATTAGACTGCGGATCTTTATGCATTTATAGCAAAATTGAGTAGACGAAATTCAAAATTGTTGGAAAATTTTTAAAATTGTAGATATATATTATATATTAGATATGTATGTAGTAGATGCATGTAATGGATGTGTAGTAGATGTATGTAGCAGATTGTATATATATACGTTGACACACATACGTTGACATCTGCAATTTTACAAATTTTACAACAATTTTGAATTTCATCTACTCAATTCTGCTATAAATGCATAAAGATCCGCAGTCTAATAATGAAAATTATTTTAATAGTCCAAATCGAGGACTCTATTATAGTTTCAACTATCTGTTGTAATTAGAAGATATATTTTGCACGAAGATCCGCAGTCTTTTGTCAGTGAATCTATATATAAACTTAAAAATCTATAGTTTCACACTCCAATTTTGTTTTTTTGTTGAGCATCGAGTGCAACGAGTGTACAGCAGATTTTATGCACCAGCAGAATTAATAATTGCGCAAAGCGCGATGAACTAAAAATATTAAATTATGATGCTGGACTGAAAATTCTCAATAAATTTCCATGACATGTTATAAAAATTATTAATATGCGCAACCGTAAATCCGCACCGTAGCACAGTCATTCCGAAATTTGGAGGGTATCTCGAATTTTGGAATTTGCTATATAACGGAGCGTTCAAACGTAACATTTTTCGCATGCCTAGTCTTTCAGAATGATCAATCTGCACAACAAGCTTTGGAATTTGATTAATGTTAACACGATGAATATTCATAAATTTCAAAACAAGAGTCCGGCACGTTGAAGCTACAGCTGATTATGCGTGACTGAAATTCCAGTGTATCTGCACGCGATCAAATTCTGTTTGCTGCCTTGCGACCCTCACACCGAAATATGTATATTTAAATTGCTATGAAAGGAAACAGAAGGGGGAATGTTCTCTTCTGAAATGTTTTCGCAACTTCAATCATATTTTCATACGCCGACCCTGTACATAAATATTAAATATAAATTCTTTAATTAAACAAGTTGATATTCTTTATATTCTATTTTCTGTCAAACCGAAATAATCCAGAATTTACAGAATGCGTTCTGACGTGTCAAAATTACAGAATTGCTTTGACATGGAGAATTAAAGTAGCAGTTTTTCGGAAGAACTGCCGTCAAAAGAAAGAATAACGAAACACAGCGTCAATCGTTGCTCACGCGCATGCATGCTATTTTCTTCAAGGGATGAAATCATAACACTCGATCAGAAATGCACGCGATACCGGGTCGGGAGCGTGGAAGGATGTTTTATGTAAGTGTCGAGCATCCTCGCTTTCGGAATTATGCAGTAGCAGCGGAATTTTATTTTCCATCTGCGGTATGGGACTGGCGTTTTCTTCCGCGACCTGAAGGATGATTGGAAATACATAGCAGCGACGTCTTTGAAGAGGATCGTCGCGGAACGAGACACAAATTAAATTTGCCAATCGGATGAAAAGGAAAATTCCTGCCCGTGGACAGAATTTGCCGACGCATTCCGCCATCGACAAGTCTCGATCAAAATTCCCGCATCGATAAATATGAAAAGTTCCTGTTTGTTTTGGAAATACATGGCATGCTGAAACCGACGCAGGCGAAAGAGTAACAGTCTTTCAAACGGCGGTCGCCGGCGAACTTTCGTAACAAGTTTCAATTAAATTTATCATTCCGACGAGGAGAAAATCTGCTGACGGGGGATGCCATGGTAACTGGGAATTTGAAACTTTGCTGCCTGCGGGAGGATACTTTAACGATATCGGACAAGTCAACATACAATGGGAGATGCAACTTGGTGTATTATTTTAAAGACACTGCACTTGTAATAAAACGGACAACTCTTTGGGAAACGATAATTAGAGGAATAATAGAAACAGGAATACACAGAAAGTTTCGAATTGCTCTGCGAATGGCAGGGAAGATAAGTTTATGAGCAAACGAGCTTTGGAAATTGCAAATGACATTGGTCCAATGATAAAGTTTAACAACTTGTCGGCTATTCTCGAATAGTCTTCTTAAAGCGAAGATCAATGGTTGAGAATCTGTGAAGAAATTATTAAGAAATTATAGCAACGTCATTCGTAATTTAACAAATTTTTAATAGTATTTCTTCTGAAATTCTATTTAAAATGAAATTATCAATCTTCCTTTCAAGCGTTAAGTAGTGGTAATTATTTCTAAAAATAGTAATTGTACTCCAATACATTTTACATTTTTTATACATTCCAAAAAAAGGAGCAACTAAATGAATAATGAAGGAACCTACGTGTATTGTGGTTGAGAAGTATAAAATTTTTGAGCCGACTCGATACCTCAAAAATGTTATGTGCAGACTGGTACATACCCAATACGAAATCAACAAAGAAACTGGAACCATACCTGAAACAGAAAAAATAGAACCCATTAGAAAAGTACGCCATGAATTGTAATAGATTTTTACAACTTTTTATATGTGCAATGACAATTGAAAAAAGTAGAATACGCAGAAAATAAACGATTAAACCTGGTGGAACACAGTTTTTCACGATTTTCTATAATTGCGATTTTCATCGTTTTCCGTCGCGTGCAGGTTGTCGAAATATTAACCAATTTCGATTCAGCGTGTACCCAAATGACACGAATCCGCGAAACGTATTTTTAAAATTTGGATTGCAGGCTCAGATAAAATACTGAAACAAATTATTTGCTTTGCTATCCCGACGAGATGCAATTTTTCAAAATATTCGTTACACGTTGTCGACTTGATTTTTCCCAGCTTCCCAGAGAAACTGAACTCGTCTAGCTCGCTTTAAAAAAAAGTAATTCCGACTTAAACGGCTTTCGAACAATCGCGCAAGTCATTGTACACGTCCAACAACAAATCCCTAATCTACCGGAAGCGTAACTGCCGCGTTTTCAGCTGGCACCTCTGATCGCTCTTCTTTAAGAAGTGTTATTACCAGACGACAATGTTCGCTGGGCTACCAATAACGGTCTATCCGGTACACATCGTACAACCGAACTGGAACGAAACATAAGGGCGGGCATCCGAGCGTCGAACTAGATTGTCCCTTTTGAAGTAGTTCAGGTCAGCCACGAAAGTGACGGAAACGAGCGTGTAATAAGAGGGAGCCGGTACGAAGTGTACCAGTTTATTGGAGAACTTTCGAGTCTACGGGGAGGCGGGTCGTCCTTGAAACCGGCTTGCCTCTGGCCGGCCATGTCCAGAGCAGGATTACGAAACGGGCAATAAGTTTTCGGTCTTCTGGAACAATTGACACGTCGTGGTAATACGTTCCCGTCGATTCCTCCGTTCCCCGCAGGTTCTAGCAGCGCTCCTTTGCTCTCGCCAGGCCGTCCCCCTTTGTTCCGGATAGCCCTGAGCCGCGACACATCCCGAGCACGAGCTCCCAAACTGTCGTACAGAGAGTCCTGACTTTGTCGTATCGTGCTAGTATCTGCTCTGGGGCCCCGGGTCTGTGCATTGCACTCGGCAGGTCTAGGCATCCAGCGGCGCGCTAGTTCGCCGCCCGAGAATGGAGTGAAGTTGTTCAGCAGTTTCGCCGACGACATCGGCTGCACACCTTTCACGGCGTCGACAAGCAATTTTCAGACGTCCAGCACGGCTCGGCGAGGTGTTCGCGAACTGACGTGCGCGGAATCGTCACGCAGGTGATTGCGCCTGGCCACGGTTAGTTCGTCGATCGCGAGAATCGGGGGAATTCCGTCTTCGTCCGAGGTCCGGCTTGACCGATTCGGAACGCGTCTTTGGCGGAACTCGCTGATGCGATTGGGGAGCATGAGCGGAATTCGTAGATTCCGTATTCAGTAATGCTCTCGGTCCAGGTAATCTAGGTGGATACTCTGCATAGATTTCGGGATGTTATAGCGGGAAGAGATTCGACTGACTTCGTATTACTTTGACGCAAGATGTGTTCGAAAAGCTCATTGGGATAGACGATACTTTAGGACCTGGGGTTTGGGGAGGAGCTGTCCAATGCATAAATAATGGACCCACCAGATACAGTCCGCGACAAAATGATGGCACACCACGAAAATTCAATGTTTTCATCATTTGGACATAATAAATCTAGTCTTTCTTGGTACTTATACATTTTTATTACAAAATAAATTACGTTACAAACAATGAAATTAAAGAAAATGTCCGTTTGTTTATGGAAACAAGAAAATAACAAAAATCGGTACGACAAAATGATGGCACCTATAAAAAAAACGTAATTTACGTACATAAAATATATAACATAGTGTTTAATACTATGCGTGGCCTCCCTTATTTTCCAGAATAGCCAACATACGTTTCGAAAGCGACTTAAAGAGTTTTTTAATATATTTTGGCCGTATTTTTGTCCATTTTTGTTCTATGCACGTTTTTAAATCTGCGAGGCTTTGGAATTGTCTTCCGCCTTCGTAAACATGTCTTGCCAGTTGTGCCCAACAATTTTCAATTATGTTGAGATCTGGCGATCTCGCTGGCCACTTTAAGACATTAATTTTGTTTTGCTCAAAGTACCGCTTAACGGATTTTTCAGTATGAACGCTTGCATTATCCTGCTGAAATGTAAAATTTGCCCCGGAAATTGTCTGTTCGAATTTAGTTAATTGTTCGTCTATCGAATCTATATAAATTTTGCTGTTCGTAGTTTTCTTAATAAATTTTACTTCGGTCGCTCCTCGATAACCAATTCCGGCCCAAAGCATTACTCCTCCGCCACCTATGTGTCCGCGGCTTAATATTCTTTCTTCTTTCCGCAGATCGTGAAAATAGTGTGCAAAACCATCCGACCCATCTAGATTGAACTTTTTCTCATCGCTAAAAATAACACGAAGCCATTTTTTTCTCCAATGTATGTGCTCTTGTGCAAATTTCAGACGCTCCGATTTATGTTGAACGGTTAAAGGTGGTTTTCTTTTCAATTTCATTCGAACCAAGTGCGGACATTCTTTTATTATTCTTTGCACATTACGTACATTTGTATGTACGCCAGCTGCTTTAGCGATTTGTCGCGATGTTCCCGAAGAATTCGAAGCTTCATTTAAAATTGCACGTTTTCCGCGATCGCTTACCGCTTTCGGTCGACCGGAACTCTTGTTTTTACCGTATGTTTTAGGATTTTTTAATAAATTACACACCACTTTTCTGCTTCGATGTATAATACGTGCAATTTTTGAAACCAAGTAATTCTCTTTCACGCAATGTCAAAATCGTTTTTATTTCAGCATCGGATAAAGATTTTCCACTACCCATAGTGTAATTTCGATAGAAGATATTAAGAAACACGCACAATATTTAATGCACAGTAAAATAGTACAGGATACAAACAGTCTGACGGTCTAGTGCTGACTGCAGAGAAAGAATTTTAAGACTGTGCCATCATTTTGTCGCGTCGGTGACCCCGGTTGTTTACATGTAGCCTAGAATCTGTAACCTCCGCTTAACTCCGTCGGTGTAAGTAACCTTAAAGCTCCACCGAAGTACATACGCGGAGAGAAATGTATCAAATTTCATCACAGTTTTCAGAAATAGCCATATTTACGGGTGTGCCATCTTTTTGTCGCGCACTGTACGATCAACTATGATCTTCTGTCAGTGGTGTTACAGATAGACATACCTTTCTGTTTCGTCAGCGGTAGAGTCATGTGTGCGGGGTTAGGATTAACCTCTTAACTGCGGAATTTAGTTTTAAAAATCCTCGACTGAGTGCGGAATTAAAACCAAGCAATGACAAGTATACACGTCGACCGCAGAGGAAATGGTCCTATTATAAATTTTACGAGAAACGAGGAAGGATTACATTTTTATTTGATAAAAAATTAACAATTCATTCTTCAAAAGGTTATTGTTATTACAACGTAATAGAGATTTTGACGGACGTGTATACGCGTCGAACGCAGTTAACTGGTTAAACGTTAAATATTTATTTCACTCCAGATTTTGCAACCGATTTCAATTGTCATTACGGACCCGTATAGAAAGGTTTTAAAAGTGCCTTTTTTACTTGAAACGTTGTTTAGCAAAGCAATGCTTCTAATTGCTAAAACAAGATATTTAAAAAGTGATACTGTTCCGAAGGGAGTTGGAATACTGTCGTGAGCCACAGTATACACGTTGAACGCAGGGCAATGTGTCCTATTATAAATTTTATGAAAAACGAGGAAGGATTACATTTTTATTTCATAAAAAATTAACAATTCATTCTTGAAAAGGTTATTGTTACCGCAATAGAGTTCTGGATTGACGTGTATACACGTCGAACGCAGTTAACTGGGAAAAACGGAACATGAAAGGTGAAACATTGTAAGGAATTAGTGGAGGATGTCTATTGCTTGTCGATTGATACGGAATCGTTTACATGTAGTGCAAAAGAACCGAATCTCGTTAACACTGTCGACTGCGCGATAGCGTTTGTTGAATTCAAGCCAATAGCGTGTAAAGGTAGATACAATGTGTCTACCTTAGGCAGCAAAGAACCTCGATTTGGAGAATTTCTCACACGAAGGTTTATTAGCGAGCACGGAAAAACCGAAAGGTGGATCCGGGGCCGCCAGGCTACAATGGTTCGCGAGGTTCGGAAAAAGAGAATAAAGTGGGATTGCAAATTTAATGCAAAGAAACCGTCTAGCGAAAGTCGTTACGCATGTGGTGGCATGCAAGGACGAGCCTAGAAATTTAATTACCTGAGACGGCGGTTAAAGTAAATAATAACAGTCGACCGTTCTAGCCGTGCTCCGCGGATCACGGGTAGTTGATAAGAGTAGGGGAACAGTATAAATGTCGGGGGAGCGAACATCGCGCAGATTATTATTCTCCTGTTTCCTCTACGTGGACACATATTTTGTATAACAATATTTGTATCGGGTGAATATAAAATTTGTATCGATAACAAGTTGAGATATCGCTCTCATAGTAGAACGGTGTATCGTGTCGACGGCAATTTTTAATCATGATTAGTACACGTGTTTTATCGGCCTGCGTTAAATAGAAGCAGCAAATAATTATCGGACACGATACACAGCTTCTTTTCTAGCAAATACGTACACAGCTAAAACGTAAAGTGATGTATAAAATATAAGCTAGTTCAAATGAACTTATAATTCATCTATTTGGTTGGCAAGAATTGGGTTGGACTGGAAGCAATTTTTTATTTTCAAAATCAGAACATTTATTCAACCTAGGTTATTTTTACGTTATGTAATCTTTTCTACATTGGGCACATAAAATTGAACCTGTTTTCTCATACCACGGTGGAGCTATTTCAATTCATAGAATACAGACAAATTTATAAGGATTTGTCACGGAATTGATTGACACTTGAGACGACGTGACGTTCCGTCAATCGCTCGGAGAAGACTGTCTTTTTTTATTCTAACAAAATCATAACGTAAAACATTCATTTAACAAAACATTAACGCAACATGCAAATCAATAAAAATATATATAACATGTAAATCAATAAAAACATATATTCCACTTAAACATATATACGCACTCACATTCAGTCATATGACATGCATACTTATATCATTCTTACAAATTGTATAATATTAAAACTGTTTTGAATATGGCAATTATTACTGGCGCCTTAGAGTCGCCATTCGAGTGCAAAGGGTTAAAGTGAAATAAAACCGAATTTTTCTACTCAAGCGATGAACATGAATCAATAAAATATTTTCCATTTTGTTCGATGATCTTTTGCCATCTTTCTGGTGGCTTCATAATTCCGCGCTCATCCAAGTGCGATTTCAGGTCCTCATCATCAGTGAATGTTTTACCATTGTGTTTTGCCACACACATCTTTGATAACACGTAAAAAATTATTGGAGCTTGGTTGGAAAGTGATGTCATATCCACCATATAGAACGAGGACATTGCACCATCAGATTACCACTTATTCCGAAGTTTGCGAAACTCTTTGAATGGTAAAACATTTGCTAACGATGATGACTTGAAATCGCACTTGCATCAGTTTCTTGCCGATAAGGACCAGAAGTTTTATAAGCGCGGAATTATGAAGCTACCAGGAAGATGGCAGAAGATCATCGAACAAAATGGAAAATGTTTTATTGATTAAAGTTCCGTGCTTGAATAGAAAAAATTGGCTTGTACAACCCAATAATACAGAATTCAAATGGAATGAATAAACACGTTAAACAGAATATTTAATACACACATTTGGCTGGACTGTGTTAAGTAGAAACGGTGAACAATGACAATGCACTAGACAGGTTCTGTTCCAGCGAACCAAAATTGAAACCACATACGCGCAACTTCAGCGTTATACTTCCGATCCGCCATTGTATGTAGAACCACTATGATCCCGCACAAGACACTTTGCACAGTTCGCAGTTACCTTAAGCACACAGACGCTCGATGATTAATGCTCGCCGGCGCTTGTTAAGAAGAGGAGCAACTTTTTGAGAGGCACAATGGCGATCGTTAAGAAGATCCTTCATTAAGCCCCGTTAAAACAAATGCCCTTTCGATGGGTTACTTATGCGGAATTGACTGTTCTCCAACTTGGAGCACTCTTAGCGCAGAGTAACCCTTAGTCGCAGTAAATCCATTTGGTGTGAACGATTCATCAATGTGATGGATCGTGCCGAAAGTCCAACGTTTACGAGGATGAATGTGCCTTAAGTTATATTCACCCCATGGCCGAAAACCATTATTTAACCCGGGAAGGTCGGTGCCTCGGTTCTGACATTATCGAGAGGCGACGTCGTCGATTGGAAAGTTAAACGCGTCCGGATCGATCTAATCGAACGGAGAATTACTCTTACGCGATTAACCGTGTGTTTTTCCTAGAATTCCCTCGCTGCTACAGAGAGAATCGCTTGACGAGCAATCTGGCTGCTACATTTCCTGTCGTTGATCCGATTAACTAAAGCCGTATGTGTATAATACGTTTCCTGCCGACAGTCACACGTCAGCGACAGTTTTATAATTTCGGTAGAGCAGGTCAAATTAATTTTATGCATATTGTTATTTAAAACGATATCACGGAACATGGTATTCCGGAGTCTTGTAATTTTATATGATAATATTTTTGTTCATCGAAAGGACACGTTGCTTCAGCTATGAACATTGTTACCGAAATAAACAGCTGATACACAGATAATAAAAAACTAGAGATCCACTCTGCGAACTGGTCGAAATAGAGATACATAATACTTACTGTAAGTTAACAAACTTAAATAAGTACAAATTATTGAATAGATTTATAGAAAATAAGAATAAAGAATTGAGGTAGTTATTTTTGAAAATAGTGGATTTAAATAAGAAAAATTGCAAGATGCAATTTTAATAAGAAGTTTATTGCAATTTTAACTAGAAGTTTATTATTCATAAATAGCAAGATCTCCTCTGCTTTGTAGTTGGTATGGTATTGTATTGTATTGTATTGTATTGTATTGTATATAGAACATATTGCACTCTTTCCTATTATCCCAAAGATGTATACAAAAGATTTTCATTAAATCCTGATAGTATCAGTCCACAGCTAATGACAGAATATAATGACAAAATATCTTGGTATGTGGTCACATATAATTGTGATCGTTGTTACCGCAATGGGGGAAGTGACACTAAATAAATAATATTTTTTATACATGTGTGTTTAGTAAATGTATTGATATCGATACTAGATATCGTCGAAATATTTGTACGTATGACCCCGTTTCAAAGTTAATGTGCCAGCACAGTTGTTAAACTGCTAAGTACACAAGAGAAAGAATTATAGAGCAATTGTTTCTGATCGTGTCTGAGCTTTGTAAACGATAGCTGGAGCGATTACTTATCAGTACACAACGCTAAGCATGATAGGGGCTTTTTGCACGAATAGGTCAACCGGCATTGATTGACACGAAATGTCAGGTATTGCGTGGGTGTTTGTTCGCGGCTCGCGAACTTAAAACGAACGTCTGAATTAGGCGAAACCCTCTGGCGATTACTTAAAACGCGAGCTTCAAAAAATAAACAGGCTTGCAAAACATATGTTTCATATAGAAGCATATGCATCTGGTAATTTATGAAAAAGCATGCGAGAGCGCAGACGTCGCTTACTTTTCAAATGCACATTGCGAAACACGGGGACAACATTTAAAGTGCTGTTATTTGCATAATTGTTGTCTAAATTCGCATAATTACAACAACATCCGTACAGATTAATTATATTCGACTTGATCTGCAAATTAATGTACATTGATATTGTAATAATGATACAACCGCGAATTTCTTGGTTTTGAAATTGTATATGTTGTAAATACAATTATTCGTAATTGATGGGACTGACTAACGATATAATTTGACCGGCTGCATATCATTACATGTTATCGAATAATAATCATTTTGTTTCTTGTTTTTATTTCCAGATGAATCCAGAATAACAGATGCATAATTGCAGAGAAATTGTACTTCAATTAATTTTAAACTCGGAACAAGACAGCGGATTATATGCATTTGCGACAAAATTGAGTAGGCGTAATTTAAAACAGTAAAAATATTAGAAGAATTTTGAAATACTGTTATTTCAACCTATTAAACATATTCAGAAAGAAAATAAACTTCTATTTCACTACAGTTTGTTGTAATTCTGGGAGAAAATTTTTATTTTGCATAAAGATCCACTGTCTACTCGGAACAATCATTTTTATAAACAAAGCTATTAGTATTATTAGTGTTATACACGGTGGTCAGAAAGTAAAAACTGAATGGTCAGTTTGTATTAAGTTTAATACAAAAATTGTAGTCTTATTTGTGAGATTTATATCGAAAGTTTACTTTCTGTGAAAGCCTTAATATCCCACAAAATTATTATTATGATATTTCTCGCTTTTGCACGGAACTCTTCGATTCCTGTTGTACCCCCTCTCCAATCCGACTTTTGTACCCCCATAAATATCAGACGCGTGCAACCAAATGAAACCATGGCCACCATTTGAAACAAAGTTGCCCCCAATTATACAGGAGTCAAAGTAAAAAGTCAAGGGGTGCGCGATAACTCGATTCCCTGGTCGAACTTGCATGTTTACAGGAGGAAATCGAATGAAATTCGGGGGAGGTGACGGTGTCCATGAACGAGGCAAGTGACGAACCCCTTTCAACGGGCTGGTAATATTTGCAAGCCGTAGCGATTTAAATAAGTAATCGGATTAAAGCTCGGCCCCATCCGGGGCCAGTTGCGGGATAGGCAGGACGGGCCGACCATCTCCGGGGCTGAAAACTTGATAATTTAATTTCGCCCCGGCAAAGGAAGTTAATCCCGGCGTGACGATGGGGTGTAGCGCGGGGTACCTAAAGGGTGGCGAAGGGGTTGGCGAGGCACGGAGGGAAAGGGCCGCAGGATCCCCGGCACTTCCGTCGCAGCGGCCAACCCCAGGAAGTAACTTCTGTTTGTTTTGTTCCGGCTACAGTTGACGGGAGTTATGTTTAACTCGTCTTACGCAAGTACCGACCCTCCCGGACGGAAGATGAAGAGGAAAACGTCGGGAAGATGGAACGCGAGTCAGGAAACGGGCCTCCGTCTCTGTCCGACCCGTCTAAAGAATCCTCAAGACGTATCCACGACTGGGAAAACGCAGAAATTAATAATAGCCGTGTCCTGCGCTGGCGTCTTGAATCATTCTACCTGTCAAACCATTCCCGGATGATGTTCTGCGCTCTCTGCGCCGAGGATCCTGCACCTAGCGCGTGCTCCTCGACGAATTTAATCAGTCGACTGCGGATTTTATGCATTTCTAACAAAAACTGATAGATCGAATGCAAGACAACATTTAAAGAATTCGTCTGTGCGGCTCCTGTAGCTTGAAATTAACAGACACAATTTTTATTTCGCATGGAAATCCGATTCAATTAGAATGCAAAAAGCAACCAGTGCCTAATATACGTCCTATCAAGCGACATTGTGATCCTAAAACACACAGTGAATTTTTTGTGGTTATCGCTTAAATTTCAAATTTTATTGCTTGAATAAGTTGGTATATTATTCAGTCTCCAGTAGCAGTTTTTCCGTTTCAATAAATCCAACAGATAATTTAGTGGTAGCACTGCTAACAAAGTGCTGAGAATTAATTGTACACCTGATACGTGATTGGTTACGCTTTATGCGCGACTCACCTTGTGTTCCACTGCGAATATTTCAACGGTATCGCGGTTGTGCCGCGAGTGTATCTAGAGAAGAGTTTAATTTGCAAAGCTCGCGGTGCCTTTGAAATTCTCGAGCTGATTTCGTAAGGTGCAAACTTCTTGATATTACGCCGTGTATTGTATTATAAAAGAAACTGTGAGTTAGTTGAGGGTAGTTACTATATCTTGCTGCGTTAGACTGTTCGAGGGAAAGAATTTATCGACTCAATGTTTCTGTGAAGTTTGTACTTAAGTTTCTTTGAAACATCTAATCCTGCTGTAGACAAACTTTTGTTGTTATATTTTGTATGTTCTACTCAAACTAGTGTTATAAATCCCGAATTTTTTTTATATATTGCCTATTTATAAAGGTCAATTAACGTATAGACATATGTACGAGAGAAAAAACAACATTCGAAGAAGACAGCCCGTATAGTTATAAGTAAACTGCGGATCTTTATTTATTTATCGCACAATTGAGTAAATGAAATTAAAAATTTCAGGAAAATTTTAAATATTAAAGAAGTCAATATATGATTTCTTTTCGATTAAAATCATTAAGGGAAGAATTAACATTCAGTTTAGTTTCTATTTCTTGCAATCGATGCGGATAATTTTTACTTTGCATAAAGATCAGCAGTCTAGTTACAAGAATGATGCGTCGTTCGAAGGTTGAACAGAACCTATCGAAAGGTTCCTCAACTCTTTCGATTCTTGTTAAAACCGCGTCCTCGCCCCGCTGTCCAATTGCGCGAGAGTTAAGCGCAGCAATGATCGACTGAGTAGATGAAATTCAAAATTGTAGGAAAATTTTAAATATCGAAGAAGTCAATATATGATTTCTCCTCGATTAAAATCATTAAGGGAAGAATTAACAAGTTAACTGCGTTCAACGTGTATACACGTCAATCAAAATCTCTATTGCGGTGCAATATCAATAACCTTTTCAAGAATGAATTGTTAATTTTTTATCAAATAGAAATGTAATGCTTCCTCGTATTTCGTAAAATTTATAACAGAACCATTTGCCCTGCGTTCGACGCGTAGACACGCCATTGTTTGATTTTAATTCCGCACTCTGTGAGGGATTTTTATAACTAAATTCCGCAGTTAAGTTGTTAACATTCAGTATAGTTTCTATTTCTTGCAATCGATGCAGCCAATGTTTATTTTGCATAAAGATCAGCGGTCTAGTTACAAAAATGGTGCGTCGTCCGAAGGTTGAACAGAACCTATCGAAAGGTTGCCTAACTCTTTCGATTCCTGTTAAAACCGCGTCCTCGTCCCAGCTATCCAATTACGCGACAGTTAAGCGCAGCAATGATCGAATGACGGTACACAAGACGGAAGCAGGTAGTCGACCAATTAAACGATCGCAGGATCGTGTCCCCTGTCCCGTATGAACGTGTGCAGGTCCAGGATTGAAGGCGACTATACAAGGAGAGACAGCGAACAATGAACGTCCTATGCAGCGCGCTTGCGATCTGGATGAAGCGGACCGTTCATCGACGACGTAATGAGAAACCACCCGGCATATGAGTGTCACGCACGCATCCCGCGTAATATCGAGATACAATCGGCATCGATCTTGCGGGTAGGTAATTAACCCAGCGACTAACCGGTTTTAACGCAACCGGAGGCGCGGTGCTTCGGCTAACAACGTACTCGACAGATACACGTGTACGCTATCGGACGGTCCGCCGAAATGTAACCGATCCTCGGCGCGTCGTCGCCGGGTCACAGCATTAAATTATGTCCGCCTTTGATTTCCAGGGCTTTAATGGGCATAACACGCGGGGCTTTGACGATTCCGAGATTCAAAGTGTAGCGCGTGATCCGTGCGGGGACAAAACAGGATGCGTGAGCCGTTGCGTTCGCAGATTGGATACGCGATAATGTCGGCTCAAGTGCTACACTATCTAGTCAAATACCAAGGACAGTCTCGGATCGAATTGAACGATGCAATCGATTTGTGCGAGTACGAATGAATTACCCGAAATGTAGCAGGCGAGGCAGTCGAGTGAGAAAACAGGGAAAGGACAGCAACAATTTCTGGAAACCTCGCGTAGAGGCTTGAGTTGTGCATTGAACCCGGCATGTGACTTTTTGTACTTTGACTATGGTTATTGTCAGTGCCGTCCGTACGTGGGTACCTTCGATGCAGTCCCCTGTCATAAAACACCTAAAATAAAACCTAAAAAGGTTCTTGAAGTTACAGCGTGTCTGGTTTCCAGACGGTGTACAAAAGATCGTAACAATTGTACAATTATAATGTGCAATATTATACAATTATAATGTACAATATTGTCCAATTATGATGAACAATATTGTACAATTATAATGTACAATATAATGTACAATTATAATGTACAATATTGTACAATTATAATGTACAATATTGTACAATTATAATGTACAATATTGTACAATTATAATGTACAATATTGCACAATTATAATGATAATTCATTAGACTGCGGATTTTATGCATTCATGACAAACACGAGTACACGTACACCTTAAAGCAGTAGAAATGTAAAAAATATTTAATGACATCAACGTGTTAGTTTCAGCTTAATAGGATAATTAAAAGAAGAATACAATTTTTATTTGGCTCCTGTGTCCTCCAATCGATGCAAACATTTTTTATTTCGCATAATGAACCGCAGTCTAGTCAATAAAAATGAACGATCGACAGAAACTTCTGCATGCATCTAACAGTACCGGCTAGAAGAAATTCTACAAATCTTTGAAGAGGTCTTTTTAGAGATCCCTCGATGTTTGTACAAAATCTTGAAGCATTCTGAAATACCGCCAGAGGTTGTCAGGGGCTCGATTTAGAAATTTAGAAGAAGAACACCTTTAGCGACTCTTAGAAGTCCCAAGGATTCTCAAAGAAACTCCAGTCGACTCGTGAGTCCCAAGAGGCCGTCCGAAAGGCTTCAGCAACATTCGGAGTCCTTGGGAATCTGCCAAGAGCTTTCTGTAACACTTAGAGTATCTAAAAAATTTCCAAGAACCTATAACGATCCTTGGAGTTCTTATAGAGGGTCCCCAGAGATACCAGAATCCTCGGGAACGTTTGGAGTCTCTAGAGACGTCGCAAGTTCTTCGATGACACCTACAACCGTCGCAGACTTTTCGAAAGATTTTAGTGAATTTTAGAGTCTTAAGTGTCAAAAATCAATTTACATTCTCCGAAAGAGGGAACAAATTTTTTTTATAACTACACATCGTCCTTTCGAAGCTGTGAACTGTCCAAGAAATTTTAACATGTCCATGAGTTTCGAATGAATTTTTAAGAAATTGTTTTCGCTTTAACTGTAGAAACTATATAAATGTTACTTGCAGGACATGATTCTATGAACATTGAAAAATAAAATGTTGCTTATATTGATATGTATTCTTTTCCGATTAAAATGGTGAGTAGAAATCTTCAGTAATAGTTCTCAAACAAATCGGGAAAAATTCATAAGGTACCATCAAACATCTTAACACATACCGACCGGTGATTATTGCATAATTTTGAAAAATCTACGGTACATGGCTAAACACTTTTTAATGGAACTTTCAACCTGAAGATTGCAATGTAAAAGAAAATTTCTATGCTTTCTTTGGTACAGCAAAATTATTGAAAATCCTATTAACAGGCTTCCGGTAGGTAAAGTGTTAACTTGAGATTATCGCAATGCTATTGACAGATAATTTTTGTTGAAATATTTTACATTTTAAATAGTATCGGTTCGAATTCGTCTGGGCACAACGCCCCTTTACAGTTTAAGTGTTAATCATACCTCTCAGATATGAGAAAGATATCTGCCCCACCGCTATTAATTCCCAACTTAATATTCAAAGATCTGCAACCCGAAAAATTTATCTACCCAAGAAAAACCGGTATCGAAGGAGCAAACAGCGCTTAATTAAAATAGAATCATAACGAAGCCAAGGGACGGCTTAGGTAGACGATAATGATCGTGGAAACGCGAGGGACCAGATGCTTCGGGCATCAGGATGGAAAAATCAGGCTGGCGACGAGGAGAGGCGAGACGAAGAAGCGTGGAAAACAGGGCGAAAAAAATATCGCTCCACGGAACGTAGTCGAAACAAGTCGGTCGTTTATTGGAAACCTCGGATCCGACGTTGAAAAAAAAAGAAGAAAGAAAAACGGAAAAGGGTAAAACGTAGACCGAACGCTGTTTTGACGCATGGAGACACAAAAGACGGGGACAATTAAAAGGTGAGCCGAATGAGTTGCGCGAGCGAAGGAAAAAATGTATTCGCCGGGGTCGTCGGTATTCGATTCGATCGCGTTTTTGTTTCTCCGTTTCCGTGGCCCTTTCATCGTTGCTCGACAGCGTCGAGCGAACGCGAAAAAAAAAGTCGAGCCGAAAAGTGCGCACGGAAGGCAGACACGAGAAGTCGATATCCTGGCTGATCGTGGCTCGAACTGTTCGACCTGTTCAACGTTATTTCCCGTCAGCGTCGCTAATGTTGACCAGATAGTTAGAGAAAAGTGACGCCGGCCAATCGGACCCGATCCGCATTTCCATTCGCGTGTAGAGGTGTACGTATACGACGACAACGAAATTGAATCCATCGAGCCCGGCTACCAGCTGCCTTTCGACAAGCAAGGGCTGCGAACGGGAATGTATCAACCGTCAGACACTGAGCGAGCATATTGTTACCAGGCACGGGTTTACGGGCATGGAATTAGGGACTTCGCTGTATACGTTTTGCACTTAGCTGCAACGCGTTGACTGCTGCTGGAGAATTGCGCCCCAACACCGTTACGAAACGGAGAGCCAAGTACTGCAATCTGTAGAGGGTTCACTGCTGGCGCTAGGCTATTCGCTTTGCTGCTAGTTTTCAACGGCCAGTGTACCACACCGAAAAGGATCAACTGGCTGTGCGAGTGGCGGATCGAATAACCATAATATGGTACTCGGGCGACGATGGATCATTTGGAAATTGCAATGTGTGTGTGAGGTGCGATTAGTACTAGACGATACAAAAATATAGGAGGATATAATAGAATAAAATAGAGCATACCTGAATATACTAGAATATATAGAATATACTAGAACATACTACACTGTACTAGAATATACCCAAATATGCTAATAAGTAACACTTGATTAGATGTATCGGCGAGACAGTACTAACCCAGTGTTTATTAAAAAGTTCCATCTACTAAAAAAATTAACGACCATGAAAAGGATCAACTGACTGCGAGTGGCGAATCGAATAACCATGATATGGTACTCGGACGACGATGAATCATTTGGAAATTGCTATGTGTGTGTGAGGTGCGATTAATACTAGATGATACAAAAATATAAGAGGATATAATAGAATAAAGTAGGGTATACCTGAATATACTAGAGTGTACGAGAATATACTACACTATACTAGAATATACTAGAATATACCCGAATATGCTAATAAGTAACACTTGATTACATGTACCGGGCGAGACAGTACAAACCCAGTGCTTATTAACCCTTTGCACTCGGAGCTATTTTAACTCGAAAATTAAACATTTCTTCCGATCTAGAATAATTCCATTGTATATAATTTTTTTCATTTTATGGATATGAAATTGATACAACACCTCGTACAATACTTAAATGTTTAGTAATTGGTTAGATACCGACTAATCTAATCATGTAAACAATATTTTAAATAATGGAACAGCAATTTTCAGCGGCGCCTCAGAAGCACCACTCTAGTGCTAAGGGTTAAAAAGTTCTATCTAATGAAACAGTGACGACCATGAAAAGGATCAATTGACTCTGCGAGCGGCGAATCGAATATCCACGATATGATACTCGGGCGACAATGGATCATTTGGAAGTTGCTATGTGTGTGTGTGCGATTAGTACTAGATTATACAAAAATATAAGAGGATATAATAGAATAAACTAGAGTATACCGGAATAAACTAGAGGATACCTGAATATACTAGAGTATACGAGAATATATTACATTATACTAGAACATACTACACCCGAATATACTAATAAGTACTACTTGATTAGATGTATCGGCGAGACAGTACTAACCCAGTTGTTCTGACGCACCGGAACCGTACACGTGGGGTTGTCGTTTCCAACGGTATTTATGGTGTGTACGTGACTAGAGAGCCCTTTAGAGGATTAACGCAACTATTGCGTCATCTGTGCTCTTTCGAGACGTCATTCAAACAAACTCCGTTCGCCTAAATTTGCAACATGCCATAAATTCAGTCCCGATGAAGGACCTTTTCCGCCCGATAAGTACGGTTTCAAGTGTCGAAGAGCTCCGTCGACGGAGTCAGGTATCACCCCACTCTTCTTCCGAGATTGGCCTCACGCCGTGCAACAGAAAAGGAGCTTATCCTTTCTTGACGGCGCTGATTGGGAAATGCATCGTTCGGCAGGAACCAATCAGTGCATTTCGTTCCAAGGGCAACCTATGATATTACACAAATGCCCAAATTAAGGAACACCCTTTCTCGCATACATAGAAAGGTCTTCGCAACGACACCTTCTCGCTATATAGAAGGAGCTTCACGTAACACACGCCCTCTCGCATACAGAGAGGGGCCTCAAAAAGACCGCTCGAAAATGATAGGAGCGAAAATCTTCGTGAGGACGAACGATCGAACTTCGAACAGTTGAGTTTCGAACTCGCAGCGCGACACGATCCACCTTGGAGTATCTTGAGTTTTTCAAGTCAATCACATTCGCATTCAGAAAGTCATTTTCCCTTGTCTTCCAGTGAGACAAGGCAAGTACGAGAAACGGATCGCCACAGTCGAGATCCAACGCGTATAAGGCAGGAACTGCTAGGCTAGCCTTACTGAAGAGTCCGCTAGCAGATCCGGGACGAAACGCGCATAATACAAATCTAAACTCATGAATTAGCTACCCAATAATACATTGGCGGGTAGTTTTCGGTGAATTTATAAGTAGATGCGTCTCATTGGTCAAATATAGTCACGCGTCGCTTCGCTTATAAAATCGGAACCGAACACGAGTGTTTATTAAAAAGTTCCATCTACTAAAAAATTTAACGACCATGAAAAGGATCAACTGACTGCGAGTGGCGAATCTGATAACCATGATATGGTACTCGGACGACAATGGATCATTTGGAAATTGCTATGTGTGTCTGGTGACATTTATTACTAGATAATACAAAAATATAAGAGGATATGATAGAATAAACTAGAGTATACCTGAATAAACTAGAGGATACCTGAATATACCAGAGTATAAGAGAATATATTACATTATACTAGAACATACTAAAATATACTAGAATATATTCGAATATACTAATAAGTAACACTTGATTAGATGTACCGGCCAGACAGTACTAACCCAGTGCTTATTAAAAAGTTCCATCTAATAAAACAGTGACGACCACGAAATCTACGCAAGTTACAACATAGCCCAGTTGTGTGGGTCATCCTGTGTATGAATAATGCGGCAGTGAACATTTTAAGTGCCGTTTCCGTCATACCTTGGTGGGATGATGGAACTGGGTCTGCAGTGAGCTCTTGCGTAACAGCCCCTACCTGTGTCGATTAAATTTTGTGATGATCCATTAAAAACTACGTACAAACACTCATAAAATATTTAAGGCTAGCATGTTTTATTCCACGTGTTCACGTTCTTCCGGAACAAAGCATCTGCTAACAACTTGCTACAAGAATTAAAAATATTTGACGAATCTTAATACGTCAACTTATAAACACAAAATGAAATAATAAAGGCAATATAATATTAAATTAATTATTTTTCTGGACACCATGTCCCGTTTCTGTTGTGAACGATACAGATTGCTGTTATTGCTACGTATCCAAAATTTCGGGATGTTCTTGAAGCATCAAAAAGTTCGAAGTTAGGGAGTCCCTAGAATTCGCATGTTGTCGCGGAATTCTAAGGGCTCCCAAACTATCGCAGAGTTTCAAAATTTCCAGGAGTCCCAAAAATGCGTAGCAGTTTCGAGGATAGCAAGATCTATAGGGACTGTCGAAGGTTTCATAACTCTAAGAAGATCGAAGGGCCCGGAAAGTCTGAAATCCCTAAAGCAAGAACCTTTGACACCTCGAATGCCCCAAGGGCTCATCGAGATACTTGAGATTCTCCGAACTTCTCGAACATCGTAGCATCCTTGAAACATCTACAGCCCTTTGCAACACTCGGGATACGCAGTATCATTCGAACGCAACTCAACTTTCGAAACTTTGCAGCTGCTTTTATCGCTCCAAGAGATCTATGGTATTACCTTCCACACATCGGATAACTTTAGTATTTAGCTTCTGTAGTATGAACTTCTCTTTACTCGGTCAAGACATGTGGAATCGTTTGTATAACGTTCTATTACTCTCGCAACTTGATAAACATACATGGGATTTGCTTGGGTCTTTACGGAGTCTCTTAGGTTTCACGTTGTGCACGATTCGGCGCTATCTTCGTTGCATCCAGTTATCCGAATTTGGTCCTACGAGTGATCTGCAACAGATTTGTAGTAATCTAGATCCATCGCAGTAACATCAAAGTCACCTGTATCATGTTCTAGGAGACTGAAGTCTTATAATTTCAGAATATTTGAGACCAGACACGATCTCATATAAGATTCATGAATCTGATGACATAATACCGTGTCACTAAATATTTGAAACGTTGCTCGTGTCGTGTCTCATATCCTCGAGATAGTTTTGTGCTTCAAGAGTACCGAAGTCGGAGTATACTAATTTCTACTATACTATACTAAGTCACATGTACATATGTAGAAGGTCTCTTGCAATTCACATCAATTCCTTATGATTTCAACTGGCCGAAACGATAATAGAATTACACGTAGAAATTGCTGCATCAATTCCAAGAAACTGAAACGTTCCCCGCTGGGTATAGTTGGATGATCAAAAGTGCCCCAAACCAACTTGATTCTTGGTCACACGAGGTTTTTCGTAATTTTTAATTGATGTATGTTAATTGATGTGTTGTTGAATAATTATGGTGAGGCAGTTGGTATGAATGAACGGTTGGCACGAGAGTCCGGTATGAGTTTGTTTGAATACGCGTGGCATGGAAAAGGTGTAAACAGCGTGAAGACTTTGAGGATATGTAAAAGCGGTTTATAACGTTGTAACTGGTTGTAGTTATCAGAGTGTTTGTTAAATATATACACATGTTTTTTCTTATTAAATAACCAGTATATAGCAACAGATAAAACCCTGTTCATCCTATAACAACCCATGTGGTGGGGATGTCGACTTGAAACTCGCCACACGAGGTTTTCTTTGACGATTCGATCGAATGGTATGACCACCATTCAATTTGGTTTTAGGGGCACGTTTGACCATTTTATCTGATTATACCCTTTCGTTGTTTCAGTGTGTATACAACGTTTCTGTATATAGGACGTTCGTTAAACATGTCTTGAAACATGAAGCAACAAACAGTAGAGCTTCATATTTAACACTAGGTTTACGGAGCTCTAGAAATACCTATTTCACATTATTTTATAAACATAACAAGCATGTGTCTATCCAAATTTTTGGCCATTTTTCCAATAATATATACCGGAAGAAAGAAATTTGGTAAACAGTTTCTCAGGGAAGCATCTTTACAATCTTAATAATTGCAAACTAAGCTAACGTAACCTAACCTACAATCTTAATAACTGCAAACTAAGCTAACCTAACCTACAATCTTAATAATTGCAAACTAAGCTAACCTAACTTAACCTACAATCTTAATAATTGCAAACTAAGCTAACCTAACCTAACCTACAATATTAATAATTGCAAACTAAGCTAACCTAACCTAACCCGTCATTATGATGGTCCCGTAAACCTAGTGTTAAAAGAAGTAGAATCGGCAAGTCGTGATCAGAGATGTCAGCCGATTCCTATTCTACAGAATGTTCAGTCATCGCCTCGCAGTCGCGAGACACCTTCTGCGCTAGGGCCGAGATAGTCAGGTCCCGGTGTTGTATATCGGTTGATTTAATTACGACGTGTCGAGAGGCCCCTCGGTTAAAGGATCAGTAAAGAAGGCGGCGTCGAAGCCCACTCGGGCGTCGAATCTAGCGCCGCATAAAAGAAGATGGATGTCGCACTTCATTAAGGCCCTGTCGGCCCCCTCGATTCGGCGTTCGTTCATCATGCCGTTCCCTTCACTTTCTCTTATCCAATTTCACTGCTCTCGAGAAGCCTCCCATCCCGAGCCTAACCCTGACTCCGGCCGTCCCTTCGCCATTCGATAATACCCTTTCTTTTCAACCCTCTTTGCCCTGCAACTAGGTACTCCCGACCGTTCAACCCTCTTCGGCTCTGTCTCAATTTTAACCGTGACTCCTTCGTCGAACTCGTCGAGACGAGTCGTTCGGAATGAGCCCTCGCGATTGGGCATACAGCCTGAAGAACCCTTCGTGCCACCGTCGCGAAGGGATGAGGAAGGGTACGGGGGTGGCCGTGGGTGGGCGCCATCCGGGTAAATGCACGGAGTGCTCCGGATACATATACATCGGGTACGCGTGTAAGGGTAGTAATGAAGTCGGCGAATCAAGACAGAAATTCAATCCATTCGATTTTACGCCTCGATTGCTCGCGCCGAGGCGAGGCTTTCGCGATGCGTGTTGCGTTTCCGTGTGTGCGTGAACCTGCGCGCGCTCCTACATAACGACCTACCCTAATAAGTACACAGCAAGGAGATTCTCGCGGGGTGTAGATCGGAAACGTGCGCGAGAGGTGAATTCTGATACCCTTAATTGTCGGTTAAACAATGACCGAAATTACGCTGTCGCCGGGAAATACAGCGGGGTGTCGTAACGAATGCTGGCTAAACAGTTATTGTAATGTACAGGGTGTATAAAAAGTAATGGTCATCCGCCCGAGGGGTGATTCTACGGGTTCCATGGAAATCACCGACACAGGTTTCATCGAGACAGTTTGCACCGAATCCAGATTTGACCGACAATAAGTTTGGCCGACAACGACTTTGACCGTCGACGAATTTAACCGACAACAATTTTAGTCGACGACAGTATTATCCGATAGTAACATCGTTTCTGAAGATGGTGCTGATATTTTTTCCCTTTAATTATTTTACACCGACATTTTGGCTTTTGTATGAAAATATAATTATTACACTATAAGAAGAATTAGATGTAGTCGGCATTTGCATTTTTCCTTTAAATGTTAAAACAAGATAAAAACACTGCAAGATGGCAGAACGTTCTCGGATACAATGGACGACAGTTGTATTTTATTGATTTATACAGAACTTTCCTGTGAATATTAAAATTGGGGAACAATCTACGAGAATAAAGAATAACAAGAAGACCTTCTAGCAGAGGTGGGCATTATTTGGCGAAACAAATATTTTTTATTTTATTTTGTTTAGAGAAAATAGTATTTTAACCCTTTGGACTCGAAGCAATTTTAATTTCGAAATCATGATATATCTTTCAACCTACAAGATTTTTATTGTATATAATCTTGTTTGCACTATTCACATGAAATTGAACCTGTTTTCTCATGCGACATTTGAATTTCCAGCAATTTCTAGAATACCGAAGAATGTAATCATTTAAAAACTGTGATAAATAATGATATGGCAATATTTATCATGGCGTCTCTGAGTCGCCATTCGAGTGCAAAGGGTTAAACAATATATACAATTTCGAAA
Organism: Lasioglossum figueresi; assembly: GCA_028455805.1. NCBI lineage: Eukaryota > Metazoa > Arthropoda > Insecta > Hymenoptera > Halictidae > Lasioglossum > Lasioglossum figueresi. Next base: position 20,775,538 of record CM052200.1, on the reverse strand, counting down.
ATAAAATATTTCTTTGTTTGAACAATCTGAACCTGAAAATAAAATATTTCTACTTCAACAATTTGATCCACAAAATAAAATATTTCTATTTGAACAATCTGAAACGCGAAATAAACTATTTTACTTTTTACATTATTATAATACTCTGAAAAACCTTATAAACATACAGTGTATCTTATCGTTAAGAAACGATTTACACTCACAAATGTATTGAATTCGACCCATTGATTTCAGCAATAATATTTAAAATTGAAATTGAAAATACAGACAAAATGCAAATATTTTCAATATCCTTCAAATAAAATAGGATTTTCAAAAAATACTGCCTCAAATAAAATATTTTCTTTTCAAAGTTGTAGACGTACTTTAAAATGAATAAGATCATGTACTATTTACTATTTAAAATACTATTTTCCCCAGCACTGCCTTCTAGCCAGCTAATAATTAGCTGTCTCGGTTACTTATGTTATCGGGTTCGGGCAGACACGATATTGTTAGATCGAGTTTCGCGTTTTCGAAAGACAAACACGAACACCGGGGATTGTTCTTAGCTCGAAATTCGAATAAACAACACCGCGGCATGCGAGGGGGTTAAACCGAGGCGGTGCGGCGGCGGCGGCTGGAGGATCGTCGAATCTTGGCACGGTTCCTGCTCGCAAGTTTGGCTCGCTTAGCATCCACCTATTTCTGTCGGAGGACGCCACGAAGAAAATCGCACAACACAAAGGAACTAGGCACCGGTTTCTTACAGCAAAGCCTGCGCTAACGCGAGTTATCATTTCATAACGGTGCAGTCGCTGTCCCCTCTTTGCCTCCGCTTTGAGGCTTGAGGACGCTGGCTCGTAACCGCCTTGGAAAATCTGTTTTCCGTTGTACCGCCTCGCTGTTTCGCGAAGACTTTCATTTCGCCTATTATTAAGCTGCAACCCCCTTACCCGAGGCTCAAACTGTGATAAAAATTTTCCAACCAGAAAGTTTGCATCCTTTTGTTTAGTTACACTGAGAATTAGGCGTTGCGAAGATTTCAATCTGAAACTGGCGTAACCTATCTCTCATCCTCATTGAAAACATTTTGTTCGAACTTATTCGGTTTAGAGTGTTATACGTATTAACGATACACAACTTAAAAACCATGTTTGGAAGATAAAGTTTATGTTGTGATATTGATTCGACTCAAAACTCACGGACAAAATATAAACCTTGTCGAATGACATTAAATATATTACGCAAAAAATGATAAAAAAAATATAAATTCGACTAAGCAACGAAAATAAACGTGAAAAATTGTCTGCATATCCATTAACTATCGCCGTACCAGGTATTGCGTTTGTTTCCACCGCGGAGCTAACATCTCTCGTCGAACAAATTACAAAGAGATACGGGGAGGTTTTACAGTGTACGAACCCGGGGGCATTATTTTCGAAAATTGCTTCGAATGGAAGTTCAGAAAAATTACACAGACAGGAAATAAACAGACAAAAGATCCGAACGAAAGTAGCTAGCAGCGAGCGAGGTTGGAGAATTTTCCCATCCCAGAGACAATAATCGAAAAAGAAAGTACGCGGCGAACGTTCGGATACTTGTAATTTAAGAACAGTTTCCTGTTGCAAGAGGATGGATTACGAGGTAAGGGTGCAGAGTCTAAGCAAACGAAAATACAAACGAAGAAAGGGAGAGAAATACGAGGAGAAAAGGGAGCGGCGAAAGACGATGCAGAAAATAGGTGGTGGGAAGCAGCGAAGAAAATTCGTTGGTAATGCAAGCATTGTGGGGGAATAAGAACGTGGGCGTCAGTTGTGTCTGACACGGGGCATGCTGCCACAATAATGAATCGTTCTAACGCCAGCGGGGGAAAGAAAGCTAAAAGAATGAAAGAAGAAGGCAAGTAGTTAGTCTAAATAGTCGAATCGCCATCGAGAGAATGTAATTGCAGGTAAACGTCTTGGAAACTGTTTCGTTGAACAGGAATTAATAAGGAAGATTAATAAGGAAGTGTCAGAAAATAAATGAAAATCATACTCAATTATTATTATAAAATTGTCGTAAAAATTGTGTTCTAAATTGCCAACATATTTCCAAAAAAAATGTTCATATTAAGTTTAATGAATATTTCAGACTGTTGTTCGGTATCATAGATTTACTATGGATTTAAAAAAAGAATTTTTATATCGATGTATTAAGCGTATCAAATTCGAAGAGCTTGTTTCAGAAAATTCGCAAAACTGCATTAAGACATGTACCAGCACCAGCGAGACTTCATTGGAATAGTTTTCAGCCGAGTAACCTAATCAAGTATCGATAATTTTTCACCTATACAACCGCCTGTACGTTCCAATTCAATGTTGTAGTTAGGAATGTACGAAACAGTGAACCGGAATTGACCGAGTTCGATGCACAATAGGTAGCCATGAGGGAACAATGTCGTAAATATTAATTCGCAGTATAAACTGTTTGCGTGTACCGACAAAACAGACTCGCATGGCGCTGGACATGTTTTCACGTACTAATATTAAATAATAGCGACTCAATGGTACAAGGCAACAAACGCAAATTCCGTGGGCTATGTTTAATTACAAACCACGGAACTACGAAAATGAAAATTTACAAGAAACTTCATTCTCGACGATCGTAAAAATTTCGATACGCTGCCGCGACAGTTGACTAATAAAATAAATTCTTTAATCCTTTCTGCAATGCGTAAAAAAAAGAAGTGAAAAACACACGGGAATATTCCATTTTCGGGAGACTTTTCAGCTTTGTATCTGTTTCCACTAATATACCATTTTTGGTTTAAAAATTTGTCTACCGATGTCGAATTGATACAATGGTAATATTAAAAAAAAGCCTTCTTCGAGAACGAAAACCTGAGATAAGTTTAATACATTTTATTCGGTATCCATGAAAATTGTGTTTAATCGAGGACGATAATTTCATAGTGAGTTTTGAAAGAAATAAAGAATAAAGAATAGAAAATTAGCTAATAGATTATTATTAAAAAAGTTTTCTATCGATCGTATTTGTTGTTAATAAAATTGTTAATGCTCTCGGCGCAAGGGTTCGATCAAGGTTGAACCCTTGCGCGGAAAGCATTAACAATTCAAAAAGTTTTCAAATGCAGTCTAGATATATATATCTATGTCTGTTCATTATTGAACGATCAAGACACAGTGAAATTTTTTAAAATGTAGTACGTACCCAATATGCAAATGGACATAGTAACTGGATTCATACCTGCAACAAAGAAAAACATCATGCATAAGTAAATGAAGTATCATCGTCCAAGTACATCCAAGTTACACGTAGCCGTAACTCGATTAATAAACAATTCCAGCTAACAGGGTTTTTGAAGTAGCGCTTGGATCATCGTTTTGCACAAAAAGAAAAAAATATTTTGCGAGTAAATTTACGTGGTGCAGTTAATCGACTGAGCCTTCATAGAAACACTCCAGCGATTCGAACACGAGAAAGTTGGGATCGCGAGCGGTCAAATACTTTCCGCGCGTGGCCACTGTACATCGGGGATCGAAATAGACTTTCCAGCCGCGGGCTGGTAGCGAAGTGCAGGCATACAAACGCGAAGGGTTTAAACGGCCCTAAATCTCTCGCTCGGCAACCGATCTAACCCCGCGTGCTAATTCTGCCACTTTTTTCTCATAGAAGACTGACAACGAACAAAGCCGGGGGTGTGCCAGGGCCGGGATCGGAGCACGAAAAAAGACTGGGACCTCGGCGAATAGCGTCAAATCACCTGGGCAACAGTCCAGTGGCGTAACCGGGGCCGATAAATCGATACGGGACGGACAACGTTGGATGGGTGATTCATCGATACCCAACGGTTTCCCAATTTCCATTCGGCACGAGGCACCCTTTAATCCAACGTCCTTCCGTCGTCGTTCGAGCCATCGGCCGTGACCTCGAGGCCATTTCAATTCCAGACCGGCGTGCAAATAAATTATCTTGATTCTCTATTTATGCGAGACTGCACGCCCTCAACCCCTAGCACGCCCGCTCGCCGCGCTACGCCGCTGTCGTTCGTCCAACGTCCAAGACAAATAGAAACGGGAAAAACAAACAACCGAGCGCAAAGGGTGCATTTATGCGAAATTTCCCGCTTCGCCCTGCACCGTCGATACTCTCTCTCCCGGTTCATCCAGTAATCAAAGTAAAACTACCCGGCCCTCCGACGAATAAAAGTACTGCGATCGTAATTACTCCGCGTAACGCGAAAGAATTTCCGGTTCCTTTGAACGCCGACCACAGTGCAGGGTTAATTAAAACGTGCGTGCCGACAATATTGTAGACCTATTCGCGTCGCTGCGAGACACTCGGCCGGATATTATTTATACGGCGGAGAATCGGAAATTTGGTTACATTTGTTTATTTTATGCCCTATCCGAGTAATTTTATTTCACGGGCTCGTTTAAACGAGCTCGCTCGCGGAAATCAATTTTCCGGGCAAACAACAAAAACGAAGGAGGTAATTGAATGATGTTGTGTACATCGGTACGCTTCGAAAAAGCGAACCGATACTCGCGTGTTCTTTAACAGTTGTTGCATAAAAAATACCAGGATAAAATCTTGTCGATTCAATCAACGAATTCCCGTTGTAATGCTACGATTTGAATAAATGAATTTTACAACATCGAAAGGTGTCTCTGTCAATAATAAAGAGTTCTACATGAAATTGAGCAATAGCAAATGTACTGACAAATGAAAATTCTTTGATAACACTGTCCAAGATCAAAGTTTCCCAATTACTGTTGGGTGGTTCTTATAGAGTTTTTTTATAAACATGTTTAAACGATCATAATGTATTAATAATATATATCACTGGATTCGGGAAAGTCTGCAGAATCTTTTGCTGTAAAGAACAATTCAATATCTTTTATGATAACATCGCAATATTTGTTTAAAGTTGAAAAATATGTTCTTTTTTTCAAAGTCACGTTTCTCAAAAACTGTGCGTGTAGGAGAAAACTTAAGGACAGATTCGGAATCAGCGCAAATAAACTATATAAGAACCACGCAACAGTAATTGGGAGACATAAAAAAAGTTTAAATTTGTTGGACAGTGTAATCAACTATTATCGCAATTGAAACGAACGAATGGAAATTGTGGGTAATCGCAAAATGAGTGAAAGCTGCGTATCGAAGACACATAGGAACCTGTCACTCGGTTAGCCCACTTATTTCGCTTCTGCGTAATATAACTACGCATAACCTATAATGGTCCACTCAGCAGCGAAGATATAAACAAAGGACAAACCTGGCATTTCCAGCGGACAATTCCGCCGTCAATTTCAATTAGAAAAAACGCTGAGGGCAACGCCGGCTCCGTGAAGAATAAAAACTTACGGGTTTCCTCTGGCAAAGACGGAAACAAGAGGCTCCATGCTTTCCTTAACAAGCTTCATTCTTCTTGTCATCTGAGAACCCGTACACTCTGTCCGGCCAGGAAAGAAAGCAATAAAACGGAATAAGAGAGGAATCTCCCGAACGTAAAAGTAAAATTATTTTCGGCCGCGCAGCTCGGCCTTGGGTTCCGCGGCTCAGGGGCGTAAGGAGCTTACTCCAACTTCCGGGGCATCGTTTCGCTGAGAGTGACAGATTTAATTAGGCACGCAGTGTTACTCGAAAAATTGCAATGCCGGCGAATCGCAGGGTAAGAAGACCAGCCGCCGAGGGATGCTGATGGCGAACCTCACGGACGAATCGCCGAGGGCGAGGACGCAGTCTGCCGTCGGCTATCTTCATGGTGGCCGAGAATCTCGTAGCCAGAGCCAGCTTTAATGAGGCAAGCGAGAACGGCCGTGTGGAACAACTGGGATTCAAGTACCCTAAGAAAGGAGGGATCTTGCCCGCCAGATCCGCAGATAAACAGGTGCAGCCTGCTTTTCATGGAATCCAACATTCAGCTACTTAGAATTTAGCTACCTACAGTTTAGGGGGAACAAATGTCTTGTTCTGGGACGCGTGGTCGACGGTATTCTCCTAATCCAAAAACCCTTCGCCACTCTGCTGCCGTAGTTTTAGTAATTCCAGACGAGTTTTACTCTGATCGAAGAGTTGATCAGATGGGATCGTCGATAAAAAGGACAGGCCTAGTCTCGGGTCCGATTGAACGACGAAATTGATCTCTTTGATCATGAATGCGTAACTACAAAGTACGGTTCTAATGTTTACGTAGTCGATAATATCAATGAAATTCCTTATAATACATACATCGTTTTACGATGACATTTCAAAACAATTTAAATTGTGTACGAGTTATGCATTAGTTGCACGCCACGGAAGCTGCATGGACATTTACACATCTTCTGAATCTAAAAACCCTTCAGCCTAACCTAACCTAACCTAACTCTGCTGCCGTAGTTTTAGTAATTCCAGACGAGATGGTCGAGTCTCATAAACTACTCTGATCGAAGAGTTGATCAGATGGGATCGTCGATAAAAAGGACAGGCCTAGTCTCGGGTCCGATTGAACGACGAAATTGATCTCTTTGATCATGAATGCATAACTACAAAGTACGGTTCTAATGTTTACAAAGTCGATAATATCAATGAAATTTCTTATAATACAGACATCGTTTCACGATGTCATTTCAAGACAATTCAAATTGTGTACGAGTTATATGCATTAGTTGCACGCCACGGAAGCTGCATGGACATTTACACATC
>CM052200.1:20405448-20768760 GCA_028455805.1 Lasioglossum figueresi | reverse complement strand
TATGCATTAGTTGCACGCCACGGAAGCTGCATGGACATTTACACATCTTCTGAATCTAAAAATCCTTCAGCACTCTGCTGCCGTAGTTTTAGTAATTCCAGACGAGATGATCGAGTCTCATAAACTACTCTGATCGAAGAGTTGATCAGATGGGATCGTCGATAAAAAGGACAGGCCTAGTCTCGGGTCCGATTGAACGACGAAATTGATCTCTTTGATCATGAATGCGTAACTACAAAGTACGGTTCTAATGTTTACGTAGTCGATAATATCAATGAAATTCCTTATAGTACAGACATCGTTTTACGATGTCATTTCAAGACAATTCAAATTGTGTACGAGTTATGCATTAGATGCACGCTACGGGAGCTACATAGCCATTTACACATCTTCTGAATCCTAATATTGAATTAATTTTAAATGACAGAGTTAAAAAGTTGTATTGAAAATAATAGACTAGAATAACTAGAAACCGAGATGCTGCCGCCTCTGGATTTTGTGAAAATGTTGGGTAACAATGGTACGAATGCGGTACAGCAGACAGTCGTTTTCAACAGCAAAAGCAACTGGATAGAAAGTAAAATGCTGTATAAATACCTCATCAGCTTGTGTGCCAAACAATGAGGGACGAGCGAAACGTTTCGGAACAACAACATAAAGTACAAACGGGCCGGAACGAACGCTATGACGCTGCGAGCCGTCATCGCGTAAGCGAGGCCGTCCGCTGCAAATCTCCTCGTAATGATGCTTATTAACGACACCCATGGCGTACACAATTCTCGGCAGCGTTCAGCTTAATGAGACATCCGTAACGTTGCGTGTTGCCAAGAAACGAACGTAGGAATCCCGCCATTAACAATAACCGTCGCCTTCCCTTGCCTCCCTTGTCTATCCGTCACCTTTTCTCTCCGAAGTCAGACCAGAGGCTGAGATACGGAGATAAACAACGTCGCCTTGTTCCTTGACGAACAGAAGGGAGGTGTTCTGAGGGCAGAGTGTCGAAGAAGGAGCGAGACGTACTTAAAAACTAGCGAGGCACCGAGTAAAGGTCTCGAGTTCGCGTGAACCTCTCAAATCAGCTTCTATCAACACTAGGTTTACGGAGTTCTAAAAATACAAATTAACGATTTTAAAACTAAATACAAATTACGGTTCGTAAACGTAAAAATAGGACTTTCGTGAGCTATCGCGGCCTCGATTGATGTTTTATCTAGCGCTTTTGACTACTGAAACGCCCCATCTTTGAATTATCGAGAAATGAGAAGGCGTATCTCGCACCCTTGCAATTCTAGAAACGAGTCTACCACCTTAAAACTAGGTTTACGGAGCTCTAGAAATAACTATTTCACATTATTTTATAAACATAGCACGCGCGTGTCCATCCAAATTTTTTGTCATTTTTCCAAAACTATATAATACCCAATGAAATAAATTTGGTAAATGATTTCTCAGGGAAGCATATCTTTGCAATCTTAATAATTGCAAATTAAGAATATTACAACCCGTAATTTTGACGGACCCCGTAAATCTAGTGTTAACGAGCTACGTACGATCGGGAAAATAAGGAATCAATTTCCCAAAAATCCCATGTACCAGAGTTAGCCGAATATAAACTCAACCATTTCTCTTATTTTCTATTTCAGTGGAATTTTTCGAAACTACCATTTATACGCTATCGCCATCGTTTTTTAATTTCTGTATCGTAGAAAATGGAGGATTGGGCACAAAGCCAATTGCACACGTAGGGCTCCACCTCCTCGTTAGTATTGATACGATATTCTGGCAATGCCTGTTCGAGTGGTTCGAACAAACGATATCGCAAGATGATACACTTGAACAGTAAAGGGGATGTTTAAGAACAGTTTAGTGTAGTTTTTAATGTTTTCCAATAAGCGTATCTTTTAGATTCTTCTCTGCGAAAATGAAAGATATTTAAACAGAATTATTCGTGAACGCCGGGACAAGAACGGTTTAAACAAAAACAGTGGTTGTACGCTCGTTTCCATTAAATTCGATACGTTTCTCGGAAGGCATTCTCAGAAAACAATTATTTTTTACTGTGAATCACTGTAAATCTGACACGGAACATCTCCAATCGGAAGCACTTTGCTGTGGGATAGAACGTAGAGCACTTTAAATTGAAGACTACTTATATATGTATAACTACACTCTGAGGAACTGCGTGCACCGGCACGAGACTTGCCGCGGAACGTTAAATAAAGATTTTTAATAATAAAGTTTCTCGTAATGCACGTATTACATTGAACACAATAAGATTACGAGCAGAGGAAAGAAAATTGTGCAATAAACTGTGCACACACTTCCGGAGCCTGCTTATTATGTAATGCAAATTTTACAAACGTAATTTCGGAACCGATTAAAGATCGTACAAGTCATTTCTGTTAAAATCCAATAGCGTTTTAACATTCAAAATACTGATAAACAGTTCAATTACTTCTTCATAAGAAAGTCCGTTCCTGTGAGACGTGGACAAAACACTAAATACACTTATATACGTATCCTTTTGTTCCTCCTCTTATAATTTTTATACGCCCAGACTTCAGCTGGGAAATATTGTGAACACCGACGTCAAACCAAGTTAAACAGACTCGAATAGAAGGCGGGCAGAATAAGAGATTAAGTACATTATGAAAAGCTGATTCGCCGAGAATTTCAAATCTTAAACCAGCTTCCCGGTGATTAATTAAAAACACCGCGGCGATCGTTTGTTCGGCGAAGAAACGAAAGAGCGGATTTTCGCGGGCCATGAAAACGTAATGTGTCAACACAATTTCATTTTTACCGTGGCTGCCTTAGCTTTTTTCGTCAAACAATATATCGGACTACAGAGAAAGAGCTTAAAGATAGGAAATTTCCCGTTCGTAATAATGGTTCTTAATTAAACTAAATTATCCTTATTATGGAACTTAAAAATACGTGGTCGAAGAATTAACGATTTTATACGCAAAAAGTACGCCGCTTTGGTAGAAATCGGTCGGTGACCCCTTCTGCGGCATTTCTTATCGTTTAATAATCAATAGGCAGTCTGGCTGGACAATATTCCAAGCGAAATAAATTGGAGGTGTCCATAAATTAAAATTTACATTCTCCAAGTCTGCGATGATATGTGCATAAATGTTCGTGGACTAATAATTAATTAAATAATCTTTGCTGTAAGGCAATTTTAAACTATTCAGCTTCTCACTTATTCGTTTACGAACACTAATACGAAATCATGTAACGTACATTATTATTATCATTACTGTTCCTCAAACAAGTTCGCGTTAAAAAGTTACAATCACATCGTCTCGTATATATTAATTCCGTAACAAGCGTAATGGAAATAATACAAAATAACAGCAACAATAATAACGACAATTAAGAAACGAACTGTGATGAATGCAGCTAATTGCAGTCTTCGTTATTCGCATTAAGTCTATGAAAAAGGTAGCAAAAATAATGAAAAGGAAAACACAAATAAAGATAAACTATGAAAGAGAGAAGCTGTGGAACAATAAACAAAATAACAAAATTAAAGATCAAGGGAAGAAATTAAACCAAGCAAATAAAACAATGAAGTAAAGCTGTGCAGAGACTGGGTACAGCGAGTAACAAACGCTGTTGTTAAACTTAACTCGACGAGTTGACAATGCGGAGTAAGAAATTAAATAAGATTGCATTGTTGATGCAAAACGCGAGGTGCAGTTGAAAGGTGTTCTTAAGCCATCCTTAAAAGCGTTACAAAATAAGGAACACGGAACGACGAGAGGGAAGAAAGAGAAATGTATGATGAACGCATAATAAAACGGCAAAGAATCATGGTAACGGTAGAAATGTATAAAATGAATAAATGAACCTAAATAAGGATGCTTTACTAGAGACCGTTTCATTTTATTGGTGTATAAATAGCAATAAAAGAACTATTTGTTCAAAACCACGGTCGACACGCTCATGAAACAGATAAACGTTTCGTCCGACATTGATAATTCTTGTGAGAAAAATTAAAAGTTAATTTTATAAAACACACTGAACGAACAAGTGTCGATAGCGCTCGCAAATACTGTGGACTTTCCGACCGATTTCACGAGGAGGTATTCGAATTCCCTCCAATTACTTAAACCGAAGGAAATTAATTATAACTTATCGAATCAAATCAAATTAATGTCGCGGTTCTGCTTCAATTTCGCAGTTTACTATTGCGACAGCGCATGCATCCGCTCGTTTTTCAGCGGAAATTAATTAATTTCGCGGGGAATTAATTCTGTCGAAATAAAACCGACGGGAAAATTCAAATAACCGGGCGCATTGATCGCTGATAGTTCGCGTAGTTGGATCGGTCCCGGTTATTTCCGGCCGAACGAAATATTGTCCAATCAGTAGGATATTACTGTGTTCCCAGAACTGTGCAGCTTGACAGTGGTTCCGATAATGGGGGCTAAGCCGCAAGTCAGTTAATCGAGCATTCCGAAAAAATTGGTTCGTCGAAGCGGAGTTCCGATAAACGGAGTTCCGAGGTTCCGCGGCCACGCTTAGTTATTCCCGCGGATCGATCCGCTCGTACGTTTCGAAAGCTCGTATGAATTCCACGGGAATCGCGGGCGTCCACGGGTCAATATACTTTGATTTCCTGGCCCCGTTTCGCGGGGCTCTCTCCCTGGAGACCGGCCGGATCGATAAAAATCAGAGGAGTGTTTCATTTTAAACGACCGCCGCCGCCGCGCCGATCCGCCGATCAATCCTCGAAACAACGCAATTTCTTAAGAAGACAAACAGTTGCCCGCGTTTTCACCACTATTCCCAAAAGAACCTCGAGGCCGGCGAATCGATCTTTCCGAGAACGTTTCCGCGACCGAATCTAACGTCTCGCCCCAGTTCCACACACCAGCGATTCGGGACAATCGTCGCTTTCCTTTCCCGGTCCTCGACATCCGAGAAGAATGTTTGATTCGTGCGTCGGGGCGGAGCCGGGCAAACAAAGCCCCAGTCGAAACAATACCGGGTGTTTCACCTAAGAATACCCCACATGTCTTCTTCGTTTTCAATTATGTAACCGGGTCACCGGTGCCATTTAACCTTCGCACGTTCCTCTGAATGAAAGTTCACCTATTTCGCCTATTTACAAGGTGTCTCGGGAAAGCCGATGAAATTTTATTTGCAGAAATAAATGAAGATAGACGGGTACAATTTTTTAATGCGTCTTTCGTCGGAGAAGATCACCTTCTTCCATCACGGGGTCGAAGACGCATACCGGTGTGTGACCTGTGTCGTTGCTTTAACGCTAGATTTACGGGACCCGTCAAAATGACGGGTTCTAATATTCTTAATTTGCGATTAATAAGATTGCAGAAGTGCTTTCCTGAGGAATTATTTACCAACTTTATTTCTTTGGGTATATATTATTGGAAAAATAGCCAAAAATTTGGATAGACACATCCTTGTTATGTTTATAAAGTAATGCGAAATAGTTATTCCTACAGCTCCGTAAACCTAGTGTTAATATTCTAGATTTCTCTAACATTAGAATTGTCAATGCTTTCGGCGCAACGGTTCGATCATTTGTTACTTAATTTACAAAGCCATTTTGCAAATTTCTAAAGTAATTTCGACGTTTCGATCTACATTCAGATCATCTTTTGCTCTACAATTAGAGCAACGGCATAGAACGTACACCATTATCGGTTGGATAAATAATTTGTTCAGGACACGACCTACACCTGAAAGTCTCGACGGTAATCACTCCTTTCTTCTTCGTACACTCTTTCTGAGACACCCTGTAGTTTTTGTGTACGACCGGCCACACCCTATACGTATAATTCCTCCAGCTTGCACATATCTATGAAAACTATCAAAAAGCCCGAATCATAACGCCATGCATCGATCGCACGCGCAGAGGGAACCCGACAATCGTCGTCCGGGAAGGGCTAAGCAACAACTCGTTGAATATTCGAGCGACACATCAAATATTTCCCGCTGCGTCGTTGGGACAGCCCGAGTATCCCGTGAGAAATCCGACGAAAATTTCCGTGTTTCCCGTTGTCTGTTTAGGTCGACGGATCCAGGAATCAAGCTCGCGAGCGCGCCCGGCGCGTTGTCGCTCGAAGACGGAACCCGTAGGTCGACAAGCGACGACGCGCGGGATTTTAGCTTACAGCATCGGGAACGCGAACTCTCGACGACGGCTGGAAAGTTTCCCGTGGGGAGAACGTTTCTGCTACACCGGCGACGCATCCGATCGCAGCTTCACGTCATTGGAACGGTCCCGGGAAACGGTCGTGTAAAAAGAGTGCGGCGGAGGCCGAGAGGAGAGAAGGGTCGAAGTAAACGTCGTCGGTGAAACTCCGCGGCGGAGAGAGAAAGAGAGAGAGGAGAAGACGATCTCGACGACGGTCGCTTTCCGAGAAACGGATGAAAGACCGAAGAGGTCCATGGGTTTTTTTGCTCGATGAGGCAAAGGGCACGACGAGACGCGTGGGCCGGAGAAGGTGACTAGAACTCCGATCGGAAAACGTGTCGAAGAATAAAGGCTCGGGAGACGGAGGTGGACGAGGAACGAGAGTTCTGACAGATTTCCCTTTTAGCAACTTTTGTCTTTTAGTCCTGGAAGCAGACACGGCTTTCCAGTTGCTATCGTTCTGACAGAGTAACTCTGCATACAAGACATCTCCATTTAGATGCCACCCGCTACGCCCCCCACGGCTTCCGGTTTTTCCCACTGGCCCCGGTTCGCGAAAAGCCGCCCTCCGGTCCGTCACCTTTTCGCTCGTTCCTTTTTTCCTCCCCCCATACTCTCTCTCTCTCTCTCTCTCTCACACTCTTTTGCGGGACGGGCAAACGTTTCTCGCAATTCCTTTCTATTTTTCTACGTCTTTCTTTTACACCGCGCTATTTTCTTCCGACCTTTTCAACGCCCGCGTACCGCGACGTACGTCTCTCGTTTTCATATCGACTGCACGAAACGACGCGGTTTCTTCCGCTCTCGCCATTTTTCCTCGGCGAAAGCTGTAGAGCCGCCGCGCCGCGCCGCTTCTTTCGTAACGAGGTCATATGTTATACCGTGTTATCAGATATAATCATACGGCGCGCGGTCTTTGTGGTCAACTGAGTCGGTCTATGAGCCGCTGATGAATAGCCGTGTTCAGGAGATTGTTTTGCAGATGAACCGCCATGGACTATCGGCACGCTTTATAGTCTGCGCTCAACGAGCGATTCTGTGCATAGTTCATGTATCTGGGCTTTGCGAGTATACCGAGGTTGGAAAAACGATATGAACATCTCATATTTAACACGTTAAGGCGGTGGACTCGTTCCCAGAATTGCAAGGGTGCGGGATGCACGTTCCCATTTCTCGATAATTCAAAGATGGTGGGTTTCAGTGGTTAAAAGAGCTAGATGAAAGATCAATCTAGGACGCGATCGCCCTCGAAAGTCCTATTTTTACGTTTTCGAGACGTAATTTGCATTATTCGGCAGCATGTGCTCCGAATACTTCTTCGACTATACTAGAATAACGTTCTAGATCGATCTTTTATCTGGCTTTTTTGACTAATGAAAACCCCCATTTTTGTATTATCGAGAAATGAGAACGCGCATCCCGCGCCCTAGCAATCCTGGGAAAAATGAGTCTACTCCCTTAACGATCCGCAATCTAATTGAAAATAATTAGGTGTCATTTGCATTATTCGGCAGCATGTGCTACGAAAATAGCTGCATGCGCAGTTGTATGCTTCCGAATACTGCAAATTACACCTCGTAATCGAAAAAATGGACTTTTGAAGGCGATAGCGCCCTAGATCGATGTTTTATCTAGCGTTTTTGACTAATGAAAACCCCCATTTTTGTATTATCGAGAAACGAGAACGCTCATCCCGCACCCTAACAATCCTGGAAAAAAGGAGTCTACTCCTTTAAAGATCCGCAGTTCACTTAAAAATAACTAGTCGTAATTTGCATTGTTCGGCAGCATGTACTATGAAAATAGCTACAAGCGCAGTTGTATGCTTCCGAATAATTCAAATTACGCTTCGTAATTTAAAAAATGGACTTTTGAAGGCGATAGCGCCCTAGATCGATCTTTTATCTAGCATTCTTGACTTATGAAAACTCCCATTCTTGTATTATCGAAAAATGAGAACGCGCATCCCGCGCCCTAGCAATCCTGGGAAAAAGGAGTCTACTCCCTTAAAGATCCGCAGTTTACTTGAAAATCACTTATACAAAAACAAAAAAAATAATGCATGAGGCACACGTAAATTCTTCTATAGGAACTTTCGTAATTGACATCTCAGGGCATACCGTAAATTCTTGTGTAACACGAAGTACAAAGAACGTTTCCGTAACAATAATCTAGTATGAGAAAGAATTTCTTTTCATTCACCCGTAACCACGAAAATATGACCGTTCTTCCCGTTTACTGTCGAGGGAACTCATCCGTAATTCAGAAGCAGTGCGTTCAGAGCTTTAATAGCAATTTATGTATCATAAAGCCACACGTGCGGCAGAAATCAAGATGCCAAGCGGAACGAATCCGGGAATTATGAGATAAGGGTCTTCGCACCCTTACTCACCCATCTCACGCACTACGTGGGGGTGTACGAGTTTTTCCAGAACTCGCCTCACGATATTCCATTAGCTTGGTGTATATAAAATTGCCGTTTACTGCTCGACAATTTATATGAAAATTTGTTTTGCATTCTAATTTATTCCATCCCATTTAACCGTTTTATTGCGCGGCACAATTGATGGCAATAAGCCGTGCTGTAAAAATACAGTTTTTATTGATAAATTAGCGTAATTAACTTATTTTTATACTCGCGATAATGTTAATGATAATTTTATAAAGTTACGTAAAATGGAATCGAACATCTTCCCATGTAAACCGCTTAATAATTTATGTTCGGTACCATCGGTTTGGATAATCAAGGTTCAACCGAATCATCAATTAAACAAACAGATATACTCCGACTTATGTGACGTTTGGTCTCATTTTAATGCGAGGAATGTCACGAACATGTTGGCAGAAGTTTCGCAATGAAGAAATAGTTACATTCGGTACCATCGGTTTGGATAATCAATTAAACAGACAGATATACTCCGACTTATGTAACGTTCTCATTTTAACGCGAGGAATGTCACGAACATGTTGGCAGAAGTTTCACGAAGAAGGAGTAATTAAAAACAAACATGTAACGCGATGGTGGGGGTGAAGTTTTCACAAATATTGTGGCACATCTTTATCAAGATACTAATTTACAATGATGTTTCATCGACAATTAGCTCGTTGTACACTGCGCCAGTATTTCATGCATAAGCTCCTCATGCTGGAACATGAGAATTATTCGTGTTCTTCGGCATCAAGCCGAAATATGTGATGCTATAGTAATAGCCAGGATTGCGAGACGCGTAGCGAGCAACGTGCAGAAACAATGTCGATTTTTATTTCGCGAAGGCAACCAAGAGCAGTCCGGGTAGCGAATCGGAGATACCAGGGAGAGCCCGTAATATTTTCGATCCAGTGCCGGCGGAGACAAAAGTCGAGCGATTATTTCCTGCAAAACCCGCGCTCGGCCCGCGTAGTGGTTACATCGACTATATCCGAAACTCACGGTACAATGAACCGTTTCAACGTTGGCAAAGCTAACGATGTGACTATGGCTCGTAGAAGAGGATATTAGAGTTCGATATCCTCGGGGGGGGCTGAGTATCGATTTCCGTGAGATAGGTCACAGTGTTCCAGTGCCACGATGAAATCGCGACACAGACAACGGGGAGGGGGATGGAGACGGGGGGTTGGAAAAAGAGTTGACGGCACCCAAGGGATCAAAGTTCGCACACAAGGGTGGCTTAGCTCGGGTGTAAAAACAGGAAAATGAGGGGGAAAGTGTACGAGAGCGACTGCTGCTTCGGGCTGATCGATCTTAAACACGCTACGCGCCGCATACGGTCTGCCTAACAATTCCGCGAGTATAGAAACGCGGAGCGGAACAAGTCCTCGAGTGGAACACCGATCCTTCCATTATAGCTTCCTCTCGCTGAAAGTTTCAACAAGTTGTTCCGAACGGTCTGTATTAAGCATCCAAACAGATCCGTTTGGAAATTTTTAGTAATATTGTTAAGGACTGCACTGCCGCTTCGGTAGAGCCCTTTGAAATATTCCACTTGGTGCCGTCTATGCCCGAAGGATACCCACTGTCGTGGGTTTAAAAGGAAAACGTTCAACGGTGCCCAAATGATGGACTTTGAAATGTATTTTAATACATTTTTGCAAATGCACTTTGATACGGTTGCAATACTTCAATTAATATAATTTAATATTCATTTGCATCGAATTGGTAAATAGTAATATAGTAAAAGTCGATCTGTTAACCAGTTAACTGCGTTCTAAACTGCGTACCTTTTGAAGAATGAATTGTTAATTTTTCAACAAATAAAAATGTAATCCTTCCTCGTTTTTCGTAAAATTTCTAATAGGACACGTTGCCCTGCGTTCGACGTGTATACTCGTCATTGGTTGATTTTAATTCCGCACTCTGTGGGGGATTTTTAAAATTAAATTCCGCAGTTAAGAGGATAAGAAAACTATTGATTTATCTTCATGATGCTGTATTCTATACATACGCTTTTTATTATACGCCTTGTTTTCCTTGTCCAATTTTGTTAAATTATTCTAATGTCTTCGTAGCTTTATATTTCATTCATGAAATTATTTTGCAGTAAATACGAATGGCCTATTGTAATATTGAGTGACTTACTACTCGGACAATTTTGTGAATTGGACGAATCAGTGAAAGCAAATTAAAGAATTAAAATGTTAAAGCAGCCGATACGCAGCTCGACCGTGAAAATTCCCCAGTTTCAATTACTACCTTCACACAGTTTCTGCAGCGAAATACTAAGTACGAACTGTACAAAGATCACTCGAGCTTCCTTCAATTTACAGAACGTTAAGCTTGTTATACAAGAAAGTACTTAGCGCGAGACAGAGGAACGCGGAACGTCTGATGAAATCTGAGATTGACGACTAAAGGACACCGTAGTTAATTAACTTTTTGCTTTTACATACACTCCGCTCGGGTGAAGCAAAGCTTGTCGCTGCGATGCTGTTACTCTTAATTAAGTTATTCGGTGAGACACCGTTCACTTTGTGAAGTTAACGATTGTATTAACTGGGGGATATTCTTAAATCCAGTCCAAAGATTTATCCGATTTAACCTACAAGACAATCGATTCTTGATCTTTAATTAAAAACGTCTTACATTCTTCTATCAATTACGAACATATTTTATTATTATAACTCGATTAGGGTAAATTTCTCTTTCTGAAACTGTGACGCGATGCTTTAGTAAAATCGTATAGGAAACTTGTATATTTATGTTTGCAAAGATTAGTTTAAACCCTTTGCACCCAGAGCTATTTAACACGAAAAAATTAAACATTTCATCCGACCTAGAATAGTTCCATTCTACAATAATTTGATTCTTTTTATGAATATGAAATTCATATAACACCTCATACAATACTGAAATATTTAGTAATTCATTAGATACTAATATATTTAATAATGTAAACAATATTTTGAATAATGGTAAAGCAATTTTTAGTGGTCACTCTGAGTCATTAGAACCAGGTGATATTGTAATGCCTCAATGAACAGTTTTGCAGTCGCGTTAAATGGACAAACTTGCACAGGAAAAACCTGATTAATTAATACTTAAACATTCAATTTTGGTATCAAGCTAGACCCCCTCTCTCTCTCGGGGCGAAGTAGTTACAGTAAAGTCGGGTTTACTGTCCTGAGTCAACACCGGATTCTAAGTCCAGTGCCTACTCATTCCACTGGGGCGATGATTGATCTCGCGATGAATGAATCGAAATGTTCAACTTCCTTAATTTTCATTATTTTTTAATGAAATTTCACTATCGCATTTCTGGCATTTTTCTGATTAAAATAAGACCAAACACGATATAATTCCAAGTGTATTTAGTGGTTAAATCGACGATTCAAGTTTCGGTCGCTAGGAATGACAGCGTATTGGAAAGAAAGAGACACTCATTCTGGCCTTCTTTATGTTCGGCTTCTCCTTTGAATTTCATTCTGTCCTTCTCTATGCCCGAAGTCTCCTTCGAAGTAACAAAAATAAGGCCACAACACCAGGATTACCGTCCTCCAAAAACACGGCGGTTGGACAGTAAACCCTGACTTTACTGTAATAACTTTTACGTTTGGTAAAGTAAATGACACACGCGGCAGACGTACTAAATTCCGAAGGCAGTGATAGTCCTTTTACGATCGGTGTAGTAAAAATTTGGACGTTACTCGACGCGAACCAATGTAATTTGCCACGGACGCATAAAGATCCGCAGTCTGTAATCGTCGGTAATAACCGATCGACGCGCATTGAGAATCCTCGGCGGGATAACGCTGGATCCCAGGGACTCGGCTCATAATGGGAGCTCGAAATTGCTGATCCAGACAGCCGGATCCGCGAGTCACGTAGTCAAGAAGCCATTTACTTATTAGAGTCTGTTCGACCCTGGCATTTTGTTTACAGAGAAAGAGAGGGACGACGGAGGGATGAAAAACGGGGTCGACTTCCGCGGAACTATTTCCGGTTGAATACGCGCGTCTGCGGAGGGCCGTCGTTGCATAGGAGTCGCGGGCATTCGCGCGAAAGTAGCGGATGATTTTCCCCGTCGAAAAGGGGAAATAATGTACGGTAGTGTTTACAGAAGGGCATCATTTTCCCGAGGCCTCGTTTCCGCGGTGCGTGTAACACAACGCGACCTGAGATCGTAAAACGACAGCTCCCCTTATTTCTTTCGGCTAATGTGCAGGTTCCCGGCGAGTTTTTGCGAGCACGTAAGAAATTGTGGCTCGCGTGCGCGCTATCGGCACGCTTGGCCCTGGAACGCTCGATTATAAATAAAAAAAAGAAAGAAAATTGTTTCACACAGGCTCGCTCGACGTTCTCGAACGTTCCAGGCGGCCGAAGCGGGTCGAAGCTCCGTCTTCGTAGCCGCCCAGGAAAGCCGCTCTCCATTTTTATATTTACTTCTTCACATCCACAAACATCCCGTTCGACGTTTTGCTGGAAATTGATTCGTCTGTATCGGGCCAGTCGTCTCGAGAAATTTAAACAGCGCCGCGATTCCAATCTAGCTCCTCGCTCTACCACTCGCTCCTCCACCCACGCGAATATCAAGCAAACGGTGCGTACAGAGGACTCGGAAAGCAACTCCTTGTTCAAAGGATAACTCTCTCGTACGAGAGAGGCGAAACTACCATCGCGAACAAACTGAATATTTAGTCCGGGAGCCACTTAACTGCAATCGATTTAATTAAGCTCGCCAACACCCGCTCCCCCGAACTCGGGTTACAGTCCCCCGATGCACGGCCGTGTGCACAAGGAAAAAGTTGGATGCCAGCTAACAGTCCGGAGCGGACGAATATGAGAAAAGTCGGGCGTGCTTCAAAGTTGCATTCGGAAAGCGCGCGACGCGCCACGGACTCGCGTGACCCGAAAAGCCCCGCTTCAGCCCGTTTCAGCCCGCTTCAGCCCGCTCCGGGTCACTCGCGAAGCGGAGCGCTTTCGCCACAGATAAAGCCGAGGTATAGGACTAGACCAATCGTCATTTTGTGTTTCGTGTTTCACCTGAATGTTCACGTGCATCTGAAACACCGACATCGATAGAAACAACCGGGCTTTCTTACGCCCTTTGCTCTGGCAAACGATAAATGTTGGATTCACGAAAACGATCAAATCCGGTGAAACGACTGACGAGTGTGTCTGTAATGTTACATGTTCGAATTATATTTTGTTAGAAGAAGAGTCGAGTCTAAGAAATGAGTCAAGAAAAGTCTTGATCGAAGAAGTGAACCGAGATAAGTCTTGATCTACCACCGTCGTGTGCCCAATTTTTATTTCCGTCTGCCGCGCGCACCTCGAACTTCGATTAAATCGACGTTTCGTGAATGGAACGAGGCAAATGGTACCACCGGATACGTTTCGCGATGAAATTCGAGGCTGTTCGGTCGGGCTTTCGGGAATCGAACGAGGCGAAAGTCTCCGGCCACGAAGTTTCGAGGAGAATTCTAAATGCGGTCTCCTTCGGAGCTGCCGTTTTCGGAAATAATAAAACCGAACGAGTGGAAAGACTGAGAATTAGAAACTTTCGCCTGTTGGCCGGGAGGGTTACCGAGTCGTTTGTCTGACTTCGCAGTCCCCAATTTCTCCAAAACTGGAGGGAATAAGCCTGCGCGAAGTACGTCTGAATCGTTATGGCTTCAATTTAATCACATCTCCCGACCGAGAAAATTGATATATCTCTTTTTCTTCGTTTTATGTCGCGATGGCAAGCAGCCTGATTAACCTGTTTAACACTCTAATGAATGCTTACACACCATACTTAGCGCAAATGCTACTTTTCATCGTACTATCAGCTTGTGTCGAACATCTTAATCATTATAGACAATTAATAAACTTGTGAATGCTTTCGGCGCAAGGGTTCGATCATTTGTTACTTAATCTACAAATCAATTTTGCAAATTATTAAAGTAATTCCGACGTTTCGATCTTCATGCAGATCATCTTCAAGGGTTATTAGAATTGCGTTTGTGAACAAATTCTTTTTAACAAATTCAGAATATTTTGAAATTTAAGAATACATAACAGAGAGAGGGATAAATGCTGGTAATAAAACTACTCGCTAGCTTTGTGATGAACATTAATAAATTCGACGTGAAACTGTAATACTTGTTGAGTGCATGCCGGTTACCGAGACACTGAGGTAAACAGTAAACATTAGGCAGAAACGTATAAGATCGAAGTATACCAATCGATATTAGGCGGTAAATTTTAAATTACTTAATTATTATGGGTAATTGTATTAAAAATGTTTGAAACGACATTTCGCATGAATCTCGCCGGTTTCCAAGCGAGAATGCAAGCGTTGCGTCTCGTGTAGCAGACATTAGAATACTGAAACATAAATAGCACGACTGACCACGATTCCACGACCATAGCTCTTCTTTTCGTCTCTGCCGTATCGTACGTGCACTTCCGCAAGAGTTACATAAACGTTTCAAAGTGACGATCGATTCTAGAACCCGCTCGTGATCGAAGATGGCAAAAAAACGTCTCGTTATACAATAGGTAGTTACAAGTAGATCATTGCGCATGGTCGCTCGCACAACTGACGACAGGGAAGACAGCAACGATCAATGGTGGATGAATACACGCTACGATAAAAATATCAGCGGAACTAAAGGATGTCCTATCGATTTCCAATCTGTTACGTCTGCAGATCAAACACGTTTCACGCCCACCTGAGAAAACATCGAACGTTTATTTCTTCAGTTTCCTTGCTAGTTCGAGGAACGAATTTATCACGTTGAAACTGCTTCGGCGAAAGAACATGGTACTGTTTGCCGTATTATAATTCGCATATAATAATGAAAGGAGAGCCGAGCAAAACTCGCGACAAAAAGTAAACTTCGATCGTCTTGAATCGTTAATTTTAGTTCTTCGGCTGTCTTCGTCGGGCTGCCGACTAGAACAGCCAGTCTTTCTGACAAATAACAGACCTTAAAGTTCCCAGCAGTTCACAGTATTCAACGGTTTTTCGTGTAGTTTGTGCTCTCGCGGCCGTGACTGCGAATCCCCCGGTAACTGCAGTGTCTTTGGAGAGAAGGGAACTCTTAGTGCTCCGCTTCCTGTCAACACCGCCATTTTACTTCGCCATTAATTTGTCGCGGTACTGGCATGAATTGCTGTTTGACTTCGTTAGTAATTGCCACAATTCATGCTACGTAACAAGAACTTCTTTCGACCGGGTGAAACATTGTCGAACGGAAAGATACAATCTTCAGGAACTTCGTGTCCCTTTGAACCAACCGGTAAGGGAAATAAATTTCTATTCAACCTATGTTTCTACAGCGTTATATGCAAATTCGAACTCGCGTGAACATTCACGGTCTAATTATTGTGTCGCGTGCGAAAGGAGATCGATTTAGTGAATTCAATATCGAGCATTATATTTTACGGTGGGTGTTTGATTGGTGATTTCTCATCGGAGGAGTGAGCGGTGATTCTACGCGCAGTAGCGAGTCGAAAAGCAGGAATAATATTTTTCTATTAGGCGGCTCGTTTTTGAGAAAATCGAGATTGAAATTTCAGCGGATAAGACTGACGTGTCTGACCACGGTCGACCGATTCTACTTATCGGTACTAATTTCTCTTAGAAACGGGGCGTAGAAACAGAAATAAGTTATTCCTTTCTTTCGACTTGTTTCTCTAAGTAGAATTTGGAGTTACCGGGTAGAATTCCGGGTTTCAGATGGAAAAGTCAAGGGTTTTTATGCCGTTCGTCCTGGGTTCACGATTTTATAGGTGGCAACCATATCCACGTTAGACCCATTAATTAGATTCGCTACAGTGAAAAGATCGAACGCCCATAAATTCGGGCACAGTCGAACAAATTGGTCGAACCTGATCTTGATCAAACACCAGCAACGACGCGAATAGAAATTCATTCGAGCACACACGCTCGCAGAAAGTTCGCACGCGCGAAACTCTGTCGGCGGCCGACACTTCCGCGTAAAGAGATCACCAACTAAATAATAAAGCTAGCCCGTATATAGGTAGATCTCATATGACTCTTGTGAATAAAGTATCTCCTCCTGTCGTTTCCCAAGCCCGGTTTGCGCCAGTGTCAGGGAATGCGGGGCGGACGGAAGAACTTTGATGAAACTTTCCCGCGCCATCTTCTTCCCCCGTTTCCTTCCACTCGTTCTCCTTTTCCGTGTGCTCGCAGCCTCTCTTTCCTCGACTTTCTCTTATGTATATACAGGGTGTCCCACGCAATTCAGCCAGGCCGTAACTTTTAACCTTCCGTCGACCAAGCTGGCCGAACGACAACTGTTTGTGCTTCATTTAGACGTCGTGTTCACATTTTTCCGAATAATTTACGTATCTGATCTTTACATTTATAACGAAAACGAGTAAAAACATTTAAGGAATTTCAAAAGACTATTTATATTGATATTTATCTAGTTTCAAAAAAAAGAGATTTCTTTTCATTTTCATAGACATTTTCATAGAAGTATATTTGCCTATGTAACTTCTGCATATTTATTAGAATACGCTTGATTTTTCCTTCTAATTAGTAACAACTATTTAAGAGGTACACTACTTCACAAAATTAGTTATTATATAAATAGCTATTTTCATTTCTAAGTGTACATAGTGCATTTAACAATAAGTGCTGATGCAAACTACACATGTGCTCCATAGAAATAGTTGCATACAAGATCCTAGTAATTATTTAATGCATTTCTCAATTGTGTGTCTCAAAAATGAACTGTACGTCTCAGAAAATTACAACAGGCCTCATACATTTGGGCGGCAGCGTACGTCTCTTTTGCTCGGCCTCTTGAGATTAGAAAAACGTCGCGTCTGCTCGCGACGCCTTTACGCCAGAAGGACCAATAGACAACCGAGGAACGTATTCCTATGATTCTCGACTTCTGCGCTTTCATTCCATTTCTCCATTGCCCGTCCCTGTCTGTCTGCTCGCCTCCGATTCGTCTCTTTCAGTGGTCTAGGTCGAACGCGCGCGAAACTTTTGCCGGCGGGCATGGAACGAAAGAAAGAAAGATGGAGAATGGAGGAAAAACGAGACCTGCTGACTTTTGCTACTTCGTAAAGTAGACTTTGCGCGAGAGTTCGCTACCGTCTGGGTCGAAATTTAAGGCCGATGGTCACGATTATTCTAATGGCGCTTCTGGTGCGCTTTCCTTTATTGATCGACAACCCGCAGTTACCGTTAATCGATCGTACCCTCTCAAATGCACCGCGATTCTTCTCCGCGTCGAGCTTCGACGGTGGGGCACGAGCCGTGTAACCAAGGTACTACCATAATCGCTTGGCGAACGTAAATCAAGAAAAAGCACTATTCATACAGAATTGAATAACCTTTACAAAATCGGTTCAGTTAAGAATGGAGAAATCATTCTCGACTCACATCGTTTAGAATTTTTTTGATTCAATGAGACAATCGCGCCAGCGACGCGTTGTTTTTCATCCCCAAAGAAGATCCAAGAGCTTCCACACTGACGTCCGCGCATGGATGCATAATAAATCCCCCTCTCCCCGGGATAGTGCACGAGTTTGCCAGAGAATGGCCGGTTGCTAGGGTTAGCTACAGGTCTCCTGTAAGGAATTGACCCCGAAGAGATGGACCCGGACTAGGCGGAATAAGAAAAACGTGAGGAGGAATGCCCCGGTTGCTCACCACGGAAATCCGACCCGGTTGATAAGGTGCTCATTCATACTGCTGCGAACATTGAATGCGAAGTCATGATCTGTTCGTGGTATTGTAAGACGTTGTCGAAGATTGGTATTTACGAATATGGAATTACTATTTTGCTGGACGACTAACTCTTAACAAGTTAATTAAATGGGTGTCTGGAAGAGTAGTCTATGTCAGGTTTCTTAAATTTTATAGGAGCGCAATTAGGAACTTATTTTGCTTTAACATTTATTAAATGTAACCGTGAAAAGTCTTTCAGTTTTCAATTCGTTTTAGTTCAAAATTACGCTCTTATGGAATTTTAAAAATCTGACATAGAGCCTTCTTCCAGACACCCATTCAATTAAGTTACTTAAATAATTGTTCGAACGTTAAGACAAATAGAAAACTGTTTCAAAATGATTTACTTAAATTTTATATATATATATATAAATAGTTGAAATAATTCATTCGAAGTGAAATGTGCTTACATAAAATGCCAATTTGATACTTTTCGTCCACTAGAAATGTTAATCACAGAGCCAGGGGACTGTAAAAAATGTAGAGGTTTGAAAGAGTGGGTTAATAACAAATTTTATGAAAAATCCTTTTCACTGCATCTGACAGCACACCCCAGAAGGAATATATAAAATGTGAGCAACCTTTAAAACTCGAAATTACGAAATCATGTCGTAAATATTTTATATATTTCTTTTAAACAAATAGGTTGTGGAAATATTTCATTTTAAAAATGGTTCAAAAAGAGATACCGAAATACTAATACGAGTTGATTTGTATGTTGTTTTTTGTATATACTTTTGTAAATAGTCTTTTTAGAGGTTTATATATTTCTTTCAGTGTTAATAAAAAACGTTATTCTAACCATTTACCATGATTCTGAGAAACTAACTATATACATCTTTCTAGTGAGATGCAAAAATTAATGAAATGTAACTTAAATCAGTTTTTCTTTGACTAACAGCTTCTAAATGTTGCATTCATAAAATAAAAATAATAATATCGTTCACACAAATAGCGAATAAACTATGTTCCACTGATTAGTTATGAGGTTACGTACATCCCAATACATGTAACACTAACAATAATTGTAGCTCCCACACACCGAAGACAATCGTTGACACAAACGCAGTATGAACGTCAGCCCTATTGTTCGAGCACTACAATAGAAAGAAAAACCCATGGCCCGTATTTCTCTTTCGAAAACACAATGCCCGTGTAAAAAGAGGATTTTGCACGTAATATTAATCGAGACACCGTGCATATGTTATTCTTTCTATTGGAGCACATCTGTGCCCCAACAAAAGCTAAACGCCGTATCGGCGGTGTTCATTTAAAATTCAGAATAAAAAAAACCGTAACAATCGTCGATACCGTTCGCAAGCGCAAATCACGATAGCGGGGAGCGGGTAATCGTTCGGCGAGTGTACCTAGCCGGACGATTCGTGACGGATTAATAAGCTGCTAATCCCCGATGATCTCTCGTCACAACGATTCGTGACGTTCCGGCCGCTCGGTGACGAGCGATTTCCCTCCGAAAATATTCGAATCGGTTATCGGAGGGATGTTTATTCGATTCGCCCGGGAAAACAGGCCGTTCCGTGCAGTTACGAAGCGTCGAAACACGCCGCGTGTCCCCCGTTGTCGCTCGCATTCTGCACACGCCTTGCTGCTGTGCTGTGGTGCGAAAATGCGACGACGAAAAAAGGACAGAAACGCGAAACGGCGAAGGAAAAAAGCGTAGAAAATCATGGACCGACGATGAAGCTCATCGAACACACCGACGGCACGGAATCGAATTCCGCACGCTCGCTTGGGAACGCGGGACGAGAGAAATCATTCCCGGAATTGCCGTGTACGCCGCTTCGTCACGCGTTCATCCCGACAATCACGAAAATACAGAGACGCCGCACCGGGGATCACCGCGCGACAAGCGGCCTCATTTTTCAGCGCTTCGCGTTATTGCAGGCTCGGCTCATCCGATAGGCACCTCAGGCCAGCTGCTTGTTGTTCCCATGACAAATTTCGGGAACAAATGCCTCTTCAAGATAGGAAACTTGCGCTATCGGTTTCCCCGCAAATTCGGTTACTCTACTACGGTGCGGGCAAAATGATAGGACATTCGATGTATTTGTGTTGCGTCGTGCTGTGTGTTGAGGGACACTCGCGGGTGATGCGCGGATGTATTCCACTCAAGGTTGTAAGGCTTGAGCCCGGTTTTTAACTGCGGACGCGTCGACTCGCGAATGTCCTCGCACGACTTTTGCCACCCGCCAAATTAATCTTGGGTAGCCGGTTCAATGGATCATGTGATCGCGAAAGACAACGATCGATTTGATTAAAAGGGAAGACGTTAAAAGAAGCGTTTCGTCCCGGACCTGCTAGTGGACTC
This sequence comes from Lasioglossum figueresi, assembly GCA_028455805.1. Taxonomy (NCBI): domain Eukaryota; kingdom Metazoa; phylum Arthropoda; class Insecta; order Hymenoptera; family Halictidae; genus Lasioglossum; species Lasioglossum figueresi. The sequence goes on along the minus strand of CM052200.1, from coordinate 20,748,065 downwards.
GTCGGTAAGGCAATTCTAGCAGGTCATTCTGCCTTATGCTTTCTGATCGATTGTGACGCGAAATTTGGCGCGGTTGTCCTGATCGCTGGACAACGAACTACCGCAATGTAACGTCTTGAAACTTGTACTGTATGAATAACAAGACAACGGCCGGTGCGTTGTACTTGTCTACCCGAGGATTAAACGGATTTCCTGTCCGAACGCGATGAGGAAAAACGTGTACCGATTGGTTCCTGCCGAAAGTTGCATTTACCAATCAGCATGCTTTGACTGTTTAGACCTCCTTCTCGAAGTTCTGAAGGAGCCTTGAGAAGGAGACGGGTCTCGGTCATTTGAAACTGTCCTTGACGGTCGCGGGTTTTTTTTTAATCTTAGAAAAGATTTATTACAACATTAGGTAATAATATACAAACAGAAATATACATAGCAAGAAGTATTATCAATGTAAACGTAAAGGTGTACAAATTATCTTTTTCCTTTTAGGTGACACCTAAACACGCAAATTACAATTGTTTAAAAAAGATATAATACGATGACATGCCCCGATATTGAGCTCAGCCAGAAACAAAGAGACATCCAAAGGCAACTGAAATCTTAATTTGTAGAGTTTTTCCAAAAGTACAGATCTTTGTGCATTATATAAATCACACTGACAAATGACATGATTGAGGGTTTCACTCTCAGAGTTGCATTTACACATTGGGTTATCAATGAAGCCAATACGGGCTAGAGAACTGGGGCTAAATGATTATGGTTTGCTCTGCATCGGTTTACAGAGACGATAAAGTGACGAGGTAAATTTTTTCCTTTGAACCAAGGACGACGGTTGTTTCTAAAATAGTGCGCAAAATAATATTTACCTTTAAACAACCCTTGCTTCCTAATTAACGATAAAGTATTGATATAGGCGTTTTTCATAAAAAGTTCGTACAGATCGGCATAAGGAACTCTCAAAATGTTTAAAGAAAGGAAAGTAGTGGCACTTTTGGCCAGACTATCCGCTATCTCGTTGCCCCAAACACCAGAACGGGCCAGAACCCAGAAGAATTTAATATAGTATTTATTTGAGTTAGTCCCAATGAATTGATTATACTTTTTCTTGATATCGAGAATATAGGAATTGACTCTTGCAGCAACTCTGACAGACTCGAGACTTTGAAGAGCGTTCATAGAATCCGAAAAAATGCAGTAATTTTGCGGATCGTTTTCTAGCACAATGTCAAGTGCACTGTTTAAGGCAGCACATTCAGCCGTAAAAACTGACGCATTTTATCAATGCTAAAGTTGTTATGAACATTAAGATCAGGACAAAAGCAAGCACCGCCCACATAGCAAGCGTTTGAAACCTTACTGCCATCCGTACATATAGAATAAGCAGAGCAATCCTTTAGGAGAGGTTACTTACTTTCTGGGAGGGGTCACCAGAACCTCTGAGATCCATACTAAATTGGTAATTAACGGGAATCGAAGTAAATATAGTTGAAAAATTATGGCAAAAGATATTGAAACGAGTATTAGAATTTATCGTGTTGAACGAATCTGAAAAGGACGAAGCACTTGAAAGTAAAATACAATTTGAGCTGACGTTTATATTTTTAGCCCTAACTATTGGATCGTCGGAAAAGTCATGACGAATTTTTGCAATAGATGGCGTTACACGTATCTTTAGGTTAGAAATGTCATCGCAGTCGGCACAAGTGTCATATATATTTTGTCAGATAACAGTTGAAACTTCATTTCAAACGAACGAGCGTTCGATTTGGTCACGACCTTCGGTTGTTACATTAAGTTGAAAATGATAGACCAAACTGTGCATTTTCGGCATATTTTGCTTTTTTATTTTCACGCAGGAAAGAACGCAAGACAGGCTCGTGAAAAATTACGTAAAGTTTACGGGGACAATGCCCTACAAGAGCGTCGGTGTCAGGGATGGTTCGCTAAATTTCGTGCTGGTGATTTTAACCTCAACGATACTCCTCGCAGCGGAAGGTCCGTTGAAGCTGATGACGATCAAATAAAGGCACCGATCGAAGCAAACCCACATTCGACCACTCGTGTTATCGCGGAGACACTGAACCTTCATCGTTCAACCGTCAACGACCATATCGGGAAGCTGGGATTCATCGACAAGCTCGATATATGGGTTCCGCATGAACTTAAAGAAGTCCATCTCACCAACCGCATCAATATCGCCGATACACATCTCAGTCTCAACAAAATCGACCCGTTTTTGAAGCGTCTCGTGACCGGCGATGAAAAATGAATTGTTTGTAACAATTTTCAACGGAAACGATCGTGATGCAAAAGAAAAGAGCGAGCCCAAACAACATCCAAAGCCAATCTTCACCAAAAAAAAAGTTATGCTCTCAATATGGTGGGACTACAAGGGTGTGGTGTTTGTTGAGCTTCTACCGCGGAATCAAACGATCGATTCTGTTGTCTACTGTCGTCAACCGAATGATTTGAATACATCTCTCACGGAGAAACGACCAGAACTCGTCAATCGCAAAGGCATAATGTTTCATCGTGACAATGCGAGACCACACACAAGTTTGACGACTCGCCAGAAGTTGCTACAGCTTGGATGGGAAGTTTCGGCCCATCCTCCTTACTCACCGGACCTTGCCCCATCGGATTACCGTTTTTTTCGTTCTTTGCAAAATTACTTGAACGGTAGGTCTTTCGATTCTGATGAGGCCGTCAATGAGTATCTCACCCAGTTCTTCGCTGGAAAAGAGCAGTCCTTCTACAAGCGCGAAATCATGCAACTTCCAGAAAGATGGCAAAAGGTCATCGATCAAGATAGCCAATACATTATTCGTTGAACTTTGTTATGTTATGAAAAAATGAGTCTTGAAAATCACTCAAAAATACGTCATGACTTTTCCGACGACCCAATACATCGCAATAACCCTGAATGGCTTGCAGAGAAAGGGAACTCTTGTTGGATGATCGTCCGATCGTTGACGAACGAATACGTTTCGTGTCAGTGGGAATACCATAAATCTTAACTCGGTTAGTCGAGGCTAGCGTTTCCTTTCTCGCGGTTACGGACGAGTTGAGAACCGCCAGATAAGACGGCGAGGCGCCGAAGTCTGACGAATGGGCAGGATTTTGCATCGGTCGGATTTCTAATTACAACCAGCCAGAAAATCGTCGATCCGCCGCGCCGCCGGTGCTGGCCCGGCAAAGCTTGCACGGGAACTCAATTCCGCGATGATGGACGGGCACGCGTCCCACAAAGTTGAAGACTTAATAAAGGCTTTCCTGTAATGGTTGCCTTGCCGGGCGAAGGGAACACGATGGGTAACGGGAAGGTGGCGAATCAAGGGCGAAGGTTCTCTCGTACCCTGCCCCACTCTCCCGAAAAGCAACCGTTGAATACACGTCGGACGTGCATCGCGCCGATGGCCCCGGGATACAATTCCGTGGAACGCTTTCCACGGAATTTTAACGAGATAAGCGGCATTAATCCTACTTCGCTCGTAAAGTTTCTGTAATTTCTGCGGTAGACGACGCGCCTCTTGGCCTCGTACCCTCGCCCATTACAATTTCACTCGCCGCTCTCTCGTCTTTTACGTCGCCGTGGCTCCAGGATTTTCTCGTTACGAGTGTGATTCGTCGTCCTCCACGTTGTACGCCTGGAATTAATTATTTGAAATCGAGGGATTGCGAGGGAATGCGTTACAGTGATTCGTTATTGTCGGGGTTCACGGTCGAGGCTCTCGATGACCGAGAATGCATCGTGCTTGACCCTTCTGCAACCTCATTTTCAATGACGTTGTCCGCATAGCGTATGGTCTATGCAGTTCTTACGTTCTGAAATGATCTGAAATAGGGTTGAATATTTTTTAGAATTTGTGGAAGGTCGTCTAAGAATATTTGGTACTGCGTGCTACCTCGGTTTGTTAGACGCAAAAGATATTTAAATATCAGAATGGAGAAAGCTAGTTACTTAAAGATTTATGAATGGTTATCCAGATCCATGACGAGGATATCGAACATAATCTACTAAATACTTCTGTATTTACGTACGTAGATATTTCGTGAAAATATAGGAATAGAAACGCAATTATAAATATTCTGTTTCTTCTAGGAAATTGTAAACGACAGAGAAGTTCTACTCGGGGAAGGTTATAATGTAATGTATAATATTAATGTTTGTAATTCAACGTACTGCTTCTATGCATAACGAAGCACTGAGAAATGTGCATTTCCCTAATGCCTTGCTACTACAAGGGAAGCTATATCACAAAAATGGAATACTTTTTTGATGTGCCGTAGGAAAGGAGGGGCGATCAGTGAGAACGAGATCAGCTGTTGATGGACGGGCGCGTGTTACGCGAAGTTGAAGACTTAATAAAGGCTTTCCGGTAATGGCGGCCGGAAGGTATGGCAAGAGTCGGAGCTCGGCGAAGGTAGATTGGATGGTAGATGGTGTGCATACGTGTCATCGCTGACACACTAGCGTGAAAAGGCGTCGCTAGCCACCGGCGCGGCGTGTCGGCGAGTATAGAGGGTTAAAACAGGCGAGGATCCGCAGGATAAAGGCGGGGCACCGGCGTTGTTAACGGTTAATAAAATTAGCGAAGACGAGTTCCTTGGCCGCAGCTATCGTGGGCGTGTACACTCGAGGACGTCCAACACCGGAGAACGACGGAAGTCGCGTTGGAAAGTTGTCGACAAGACGGGATTCGGAAACTTTACGATCTCTGATTATCCAGAGCAGAAGCTATCCCACGGAAAACCCATCATCCCAGCCCGGAGGATCGCGTTTAGCTTAATCTGTACGATTCCCCGGCAGCTGCAGCCGCCCGTGCGCGCGCGTTCTTGGGAAATATGTCGAGTCGGCAGCTACGTCCCAACTTAAGTCCTTCAGAACGTTAGATAGGCGGGGTCAATTTCACCGTAAGACCTAATTCGCGGCTGTTGCGATACAAAATTCCATATAAGTTTCCCCATCACACGTAATAATTCACCATGCGACGAGAACACCGTCACGCTCCTAATCAGGGTCCATAGACAAGGCGCCGTCACAGCTAACTTTTCCTGTTGGTTTTCAGCACAGACATCTGTTTCAAACGAAATAATAACATTCGTCTACCGCATCTTGTTAATAAATTAATTCGTCTGCTTCATGGATCTTTATTCGAATATATCTGAGGATAAATTGGACCATTTATAACGTTTCATCCATTTGTTTCGTAACAGAAGTTTAACGAATCTTAAAATTCATTTATCCGGTGTGAATATATTGTAGGATTGGTGAGGAAGGGATTTCAACTACTCAACGTTTTTAAATAATACTATGTTTATTGGACGCTCGCACTCTAACGTTCTTTTCCGAATTCTGCCTCGTCCGCCGAACTTCCACGCTTTTATACTCTTTCACCCGCTTGCACTCTGTCTCTCGCATCCATAGTTTATCTTCGTGAAAACCACACATTCTTCTATCGCTCAGTTCTAAACACTCTTCATTCACGCTCTCTCTCAGTCACTCGAGTTTCCTAAACATATCGGCGCAGGTTCGTCGCAACGTCATCCGGTCTCCCGCACGCACACACAACGAACCATTCATCCCACAATATTAATACTGAATTTTTAAGATACAAATGAGTCGCAACAATTTCACAAATTTCCCCTCTGGTTTCGATGATTTTTGAATAGTCGTAAAACTGAATATTTTGAAGAATTTTTTCATATACAGGAAATAGGAAAAGGTATAGGAAAAAATTCTTCGCTACGTTTAGTTTTACAACATACTAAAAAATCATCGAAACCAGAGAGGATTTGTCGCTCAGTCTGCTAATAAGTAATTTCCAGCTCAGAATAACAAGTAGTACAAGCATAATTAACCTGAAAGCTACTTTGGAACTTGTGGAATATGGCGTGGTTATTATAGTGATTAAAAGAAGGCCGTTCATTATCATTCTCATAAGCGACATTGTCTTTTTGTAAATTCAAACCAGTATAAATGTTTACTCGATATCGATCGAACAACTTGTAAATACAATTCAAAATGATGTTTTCAGCGCACGAATCGATCATATGTTCGATTCGTGCGCTGGGAACATCATTTTGAATTGTATTTTCAAACCAGTATCTCGACAAAAGAGTTGACGATGACCATAATATTAATAATTCAAGAAATATTTTCAAACCAGTATCTCGACAAAAGAGTTGACGATGGCCATAATATTAATAATTCAAGAAAACGTAAAACCGAAATACTTTAAGACTGAAATTTCTATTATTTACATACAACAACGCCCCAAACAATTCATTATTTTTAATTCAAGAAGAAACATTACCGTCCAGACTTTTAAATCGAAAACAAATGATATGGTTTACTTCGTAGGTTTACTCTTTAGCTTAAATTTTCATCTAAATTTGAAATAGTTGAACAAAAGTTCCGGCGACCATTATTCGAACGATCTCCGGAAACCCGCGAGACCAACAATATTTCAACAAACAAATTTGTATTATTCCTTTTCAGCCGAGGCTGCAATGGTAACGCAATCTCGTGCGTCGCTCAACGACGTTTCGCCAACGACGAAACAATACGTTTCAAACAAATGTTATCTTATCGATCCATAAACCTTTATTTCCGCTTTCTCGAAGAACCGAATCCTGGTGCGTCGCGCGTGTTCCGTTCAGTCATCAATTTTTAATAAGCCGTCCGCGAAATCACGGGCTTCCGCTCCAACCAACGTCTACTACTTTGTTCGAAAAGTTCTTGGAATCGTATCAACAAAATTCGGTGTTCCAATTTTTTCCGAAATCGATTTCTCCCGTCGTTTTCGGTTTTACTATTTCAACTACGTCCGTATATCCTCCATGACATATTTTATCTTCGGAAATAAAATAAAGTCGCGTGGGACTGGTTCAGGTGAATACGAAGAATGATCAGGAATAGTCACGATAAAACGTGCCAGAAATTCACGCACGAGAACTGACGTGTGAGCTGGTTCGTTACCGCGATGGAGGATCCGCCGATTTCCTTTCTTTCTTTCCCTTCTGGAAACCTTTTCACTGATCTGCACATACTTTCCATATATGTGTGCTTATTTCAGCGCACTTCGTCAATTTTTTCGTAATTCTTTGCTGAGCGGAACAGAATAAATAGAGAGCACAATTGATTAAATCGAGCTCACCCTATAACTACCCTTGCGGTAGGGGTACAGACTTGAAACTTGTCACGGAGGATTTTCTTTGGAAACTCTATCGAACGGTGTGACAAAAATCAATTTGGATAGGAGGCACTTTTGACCATCTTATAACCCATTAATGCGTTGTTCTTCGAGGTCACTAGACATTTATCGCGTCGTGACACTATTTCTGAAGGTGTACCAACGACAATTCCCAACGTGATTGGCTCACATCAAACTCGTGAAACTCAGTCTACTCATAGATAAAACTAGAAACAGTATTTCTTGCCTGAACAAACCGTCGTAGCTCGGTCAAGGTGGCGATAAAAAAATCATTTTATAAACTTTTACGACCGAAGGAGTTGCACCTGGTACACCGGTACTTTTCGTGGAGTAGTAATCAGGTGCGGTCGACGGGGGTTTTCAAGATGTAGGGGCGAGACGAGAGAGATTGTGCCAACCGAGAGATCAGGACCGACTTCCACGCTGTCGTTCGTTTCAACTGAGGCATCGTGTGGACCTTCTCCCTCTCGGTTTGCCGACGACGACAGTGCAGAGCAGCGTGTGTACGTGCACGGTTAAATGTCTACGAGGTTTCCCGTGGAAAACGCGCGCGTACAAACGATCCGGCGTGCTAGCTCGCAAAGACGAGAGGAGGCGAGCTGAAGAGGGCAGAGAGAGGATACGTTTCCGTCTGGCTCCGGTTCTGTCTCTCGCCATTACCCTCCATCCGCCATTCGTATCCAGTGACGTAGAAACGCTTCGCGACGAGACCCGCGCTACGGGACTGCGAAATTGCTTTACCGCCCCCTCGCGGGGTCTTTAATTTGGTTTACTAGCAGCCAGCGAGCCTCTACTCGCTCCGCAAACTTTGTCTCCACTTTTTCACTTGCGAGAATTACTTGACGAATCCGCCCTGTTCGCCCGACAACGCGGAAAAACATTTTACTGCCCCTTCGTAGGCTCGCCATCGTGCGAGGTAACAATGAACGAAGGGATGATGCTTGAGGCTTGCTCTTCTCATTGCCGTAGGGTTTGGTATTGAAAGCATAATTTCGTCTTCTGTAAACGAGGATCTTCGTGCAACATGAAAATTTTCGGCATCGATTAAGGGAAGCAGGAGTTGAGAGTCATCCCATTGAGGGTTGTCAATTTTAAACAATTTGTCAGATCACAAAAATTTGTTGGTTGTTTCAAAATTTTGTAATACTTGTTTGAATGTATTTCGGAACAACTGTAATTCTTATGCAAGTATGTCTTTATTATTTAAATTATTGCATGATTCCAACAAGTCTTCCTGATACGTGCTTGCATTGCTATTAACACTGTTAAATCGTGTGTTATGAAGTCGAACGACGAGCGCGTGTTTATGTTTTTGGTATTTCCCCGAAGTCGGAAGACTAAGCGGGAGCGTTTGTTTACGTTTTTTCTAGCTGCAGGTGTCTCCGATGAGACGTGTGTATGGGTCTGTGTGCGTGTGAGCGCGTAGCGGTCGAGGCGTCCGAGACGCGAATCGTAAGAAAATAAAGTGTGAACATCCTCTTTCCTCAATATAGTCAATTTCGTAATCCTTGATAATCCCGTTATTTGTGGTTCTATTTGAACAAACACAGTTGTAAGTTGGATTAAAGATAAATTCAGAAAAATTGTTTGTATACATTTTGCGGAATCGAAAATTACATTTTGATTTCTTCATGAACAGTGAATGAAAAATAAAATGAGATATAATATTAAATTTCAATTTCACATTGGTTCTGAATAGCTTTTGTAATACGTGACTTTGGTGCATGTGGGTCAGCACTTTAGTAATCACTTTATACATATTTGATTGGTTTCATTCCCAACATGTATGAGAAATATAATATAAAATACACGGGGTGTTATGACGATAATATCATCCGAAGGCAGTTTCAGTTAATCGACACGTATTGAACATCATTCAATCGTAACAGCGTTAATGAATTATTTCGAAAATCGTTTCGGTCTTTCGTTATTTTTCATTTACTGTTTACACACGATAACCTAAGAAGACAATTAATATGGTATATAAAAGGAATATTTTTCTTTTTCAAAATTGATATGTTATAACTCGACTGCGGATTTTATGCACTTATGATAAAAATGTATTGGTGAAACACGAGACAGTAAAAATACCGGACGATTTAAAAAATACGATTATATTGCATGTGGTTTAATAAAATTATTAAGAGAAAAACTAAATGTTTGTGCAGCTCCTATTTCTTGTAATTGACTTGGAAAATTTTTATTTTCCATAAAGATCCGGAGTCTAGTTGTAACTAAAGATTTCTTAATAAATCGTTCAAAACACAGTGTCAATTTTAATCGGATACATACAAATCATCCACAGCAACGTAATCGACAGAACGATTTCGTTCGAACGTGTCTGACTATGACCTGCCTATTCTACTTCCTGTATAATACTCTCTTAAGTGTAAAAGGGTTAGAGTACGTTAAAGATGAGGATGTACATTTTCATGAAGAAACAACAAAACAATATTTATCAATATTTTCTTTCTGAAAATACCACGTACAAAAGTAACGTGATCGAATTCAATTGTTTTTTGGAAGATGAGCGTTCCGAATCGATCCCTGACTTGATCCGCGTGGACCGAACCGTTTGTCCCATTTGCGGGGGGAACGTGTTGGTCGTTCACGGACGAAACTCCGTTACAGAGGTCCTTTGTCTGTCAGGTGCAGTAGCTTATTCGATGGCTCGGTGGAGGGAATTACCAACGATGAAAAGAAGAGGAAGGAACTTGTCGACACGACGGCCGACCCGCGAACGTCGAAAAGTCGCCCGTCCCGATTTTACGCGAGGTAATCTCTTTCCCTTCTCTCCGGCTCACTTCATCCCTCTACCATCCCTCGACCTGCCTCCGTTCCTCCCTCCTTCACCGCTCGAACGTCGGCTGTCCGTGAGACGGCCGAAGATTGGTTCTACTATAAGACGAGAGTTTGCAGTATGGCTCGATCGTCCTTTCCACGAAGGTCCGTGTCTTCCCGACGGGATATAAAAGAGCCTCCCCAGTGACCAACGTGGTCGTTCCAACGACAATACCTTTTACCGGCTAGCTATTCCCAACCTACCAATGACCCATGAACCGAAAGCTCACGGCGAGCTTAGTAAAACCGTCCATCTCATTCGCTGTCCTGCGCACCTACCCTACTTCAACCGAAACAATATTTTATAAGATTCGCGTGACCATGAATAGAGTGCGCTGCTTTATCCGTATTCGATTCCGGCGAAATTAGTTTGGTAACATTAATCCTTCGATCGCCGAGGCGTCTCGCAGATCACTTCTCAATTACCCAAACGTTTTCATTCGCGAAATCATTTAATTACATCAGATTTGAGAATATATTCTACCGACACGCGGTTTTATTAAACTTACCAGCATTATTTTTGGGTCCCCTGAGAATTAGTTTGGTAACATTAATCCTTTCATGGCCGAGACGTCTCGCAGATCACTTCTCAATTACCCAAACGTTTTCATTCGCGAAGCTGCGAGGAATGATTCAAACAAAATATAAAATTTTGTAGCGTTCGAAATCATTTAATTATATCAGATTCGAGAATATATTCTACAGACACGCGATTTATTAAATTTACCAGTATTATTTTTGGATCCCCTGAGAATTAGTTTGGTAACATTAATCCTTTGATCGCCGAGACGTCTCGCAGATCACTTCTCAATTACCCAAACGTTTTCATTCGCGAAGCTGCAAGGAATGATTCAAACAAAATATAAAATTATGTAGCGTTCCGAATCATTTAATTACATCGGATTTGGGAATATATTCTACTGACACGCGATTTATTAAATTTACCAGTATTATTTTTGGATCCCCTGAGAATTAGTTTGGTAACATTAATCCTTTGATCGTCGAGACGTCTCGCAGATCACTTATCAATTACCCAAACGCTTTTATTCGCAAAGATGTGAGCAATAATTCAAACAATATATAAAATTATGTAGCGTTCCGAATCATTTAATTACATCGGATTTAGGAATATATTCTACCGACACGCGTTTTATTAAACTTACCAGCATTATTTTTGGGTCCCCTGAGAATTAGTTTGGTAATATTAATCTTTTGATCGCCGAGACGTCTCGCAGCTCACTTATCAATTACCTAAACGCTTTTATTCGCAAAGATGTGAGCAATAATTCAAACAATATATAAAATTATGTAGCGTTCCGAATCATTTAATTACATCGGATTTAGGAATATATTCTACCGACACGCGTTTTATTAAACTTACCAGCATTATTTTTGGGTCCCCTGAGAATTAGTTTGGTAACATTAATCATTTGATCGCCAAGATGTTTCGCAGATCAGTTCTCTATTACCCAAACGTTTTCATTCGCGAAGCTGTGAGCAATGGTTCAAATAATAAATAAAAATATGTTATGGATTTGGTAATATATTCTACTGCGTTTTATTAAATTTACCAGCATTATTTTTAGGTCCCCTGAGAAGGGTCATTCAATGTAAATATCGATTGTAAAGGGTTGAAATTGGAAAACGATTCAGTTTTTTAACGGACAGAATTTATTTTGCTGAAGATAATATAGAATATTATCATTACCAGCAATATCTGACCGAGACATTTTATTTCATGGGAAGATTTAAAAGGTCGGTGATGAAAAAGATTTGGATTTAAAGATTCTCTTCTCGACATACGGCGATAAATTCTCTAATAATATTATTCAATGATTTATTTTATGGACAGACTTAAAAAGTCGTTCATTAACAAGGTTTTGATATAAGGACTCTCCACTCTCTCGATACTTTCAATGGTCCCCATAAATCCGGCACCAGTCTTCCACGAACACACTGTATAATGGTAGGTTACGAGGATCGACAGCGCTGACCGGTACATTTATTATATCCTTTACCAGTTGCTTAAGTACGTCACTGGCAGAACCAGCCGAACGCGACTCTATTTCGCGGCCGGCGAAGATAATTAATGCAAATGGACCGGTGCCCGTAATCGCGAGATAATAAAGCGATCGTAGCTCAAGGGGGGTACTTCTCGGTGACACCGGTGAATTATGCGCGATCTCCTGGCCATTTCAGACGGCATTACCCTCGACGGCATAAATTTGTCTCCGGGTCCAGCGAAATTTCTTAAATCGCCAGGAAACGAGATTCAAATGTCCTGGAAGGAGACCAGAAACGAAAGAAGTATCGCGACTAATAAAGGGGCTTCGATAATACGAGAATTACGACCTCCTTCCAAGACATTGTAACTTTACGGATCTCGAGGAGATCGGACACCATGCTCATTCTACAGGGTGAGTCATGTGACCAGCTTAGACTACTCTGTTGCTAGCAGTTCGATCGGCATTTTTTAAACTAAAATAACATGGTTCAAGGAGAGCTTTAAAAAATTGCAGTTTGTAGAAATTACACGAGAAAATAAAAAAGGTACTTTTTAAACTTGGAATGCCATCTAAAGATAAACTTCCGCTTTAAAATATGTGGACACTTTGTTGCAAGTATAATTTATTCTAATAGTACCAGATTGTACAATTTAATTATTAAAATCTCTTGAGTAAATAAAAGTTTCTTCGGCAGGGCTGATACTGTTTCAATCTACGATGATCAATTAGGGTGTTTTGCTGTCTTCTCAAGACAATAATAATAATTATTGGTGAGATTTCTAACGAATTTATTATTAACTGTATAAACTAGACCGCATCAAAAATTAACCGTGTTGTCCACATAATTTTGAGCGGGGTGTACGTCCTGCTTTTTGATTATATTGTTCGATTTTGAATAATGATGGACTACCATCGGATAAACAGCGAATTGAACATGATGAAAGTACTTCAACCTACACACTAGCATTGCCCGAATTAGTGTATGGGTTATGCAAGTTTTTCAATATTAAATCACATTTTCAAAAAGAAGCGAGTAAACTATTTCCAATACTTACTTGTTTCCCTTTATCTAAAGCAAGAGACGAGAGTAATATTATTTCTCACTTAACATTTTCCAACGCGAGGTTGCTCGTTTCGCTTACGCTTCCGACTCGTACAGCATGTTCTTTATTCGAATACGTGTTAGCATAAAATATTGAAGAATCCTTAACGAGGCTTTCAACTTCACGGAGCAGAGTACACAGCAAAAGAGTTTCAGCTCGAATTTCTGAAAATTAGCCCGTGAGAATCTATATCTGCATAAACATCTGCAGTCAGCTCATTACAGCACGCCGGGTGGCAGCAAATACGAGTCGGTAACAATGCGAGCTTCAAGATGAAAATGTCCGTTAATAAGGAAATGTCTCGTTGAAAAGTGCTGCTCCTTAGCCCCGGTCTCGCAGAAAGGCAAACCGTTTCCTCTCTCGCTCGAAGCGGCTCAAAGAGTGCGCCGTCAAAGCGGATCTTCCGCGAGCGAGGCCACGGAGACGCGTAGACAGAAGACAAGAAGAGGGTTACCGTGGAAAATCTAAAGGACGCAGAAGCTGGAGAATGTACCAGGTGCTTCCAAAAAGTGGCCAAAGACGAAGTAGAATTTTAACGTAAGAAAAACTATGATGTTCGAAAATAGTTGAATTAAGTATGAACAAAGTATTTTGTTCGTAGCTTTTTTCGTTAACTATACCTTGTGCAGCGAAAATGTAGCTGACAACTATACCTTTTCAACAGTAGCTAATTAATTAATTTTATAGCTAAAAAACATACTGTCCCAACCTTTACGAGAGTTCCTTACTATCAGCCAGTACAGTAAAGTCGGGTTTACTGTCCTGAGTCAACACCGGGTTCTAAGTCCAGTGCCTACTCATTCACGTTGACTCGAATGAATCGAAATGTTCAACTTTCTTAATTTTCATTATTTTTTTAATAAAATTTCACTATCGCATTTCTGGCATTTTTCTGATTGAAATAAGACCAAACACGATATAATTCCAATAGTATTTAGCGGTTAAATCGACGATTCAAGTTTCGGTCTCAAGGAAGGACAGCGTACGGGAAAGAAAGAGACACTCATTCTGTTCTTCTCTATGTTCGGCTTTTCCTTCGAATTTCATTCCGTCCTTCTAAATGTTCGGACTCTCCGTTGAAGTAACAAAAATACGATGGCAACGCCAGGATTACTGTCCTCCAAAAATAGGGCTGTTGGACAGTAAACCCGATTTTACTGTATATCGAATGTCCTATCGTTTAGTCCTGTAAGAGTGTCGGCCGAAAATTCGGCGTGGCATTCGTTGATCTGTAGCTGCGCGCCGAGGCATTGATACTCGAGAAATTTTTGAGCGGTTTCGCGGGCGGGCTGTCCGTTCGCGGTTAAAAAATCTCGCGGTCGCTCGGCCGGATCGGAGGCTTTGCATAACCGTGGCGCATATCGAGGTGCAGGAGGAGAATCTGAGCGGCGTATGCGACGCTCATTCGCGTCCGGTATGTACTCCACGAAATATCGGCACGAGCTGGGCCAGAATGCTGGGTCGCGATGCCAAAGCCTTGCCCCCACGATGGCAGAGAGGTTAATATTCCTGACTGTGACACGCGCACTCGTGTTTGTGCATCGTCCGCGTGCACGTGTTGCATGGGAAACGTTCTTTTCGTTCCGATCCGATGTCGAATCTGCCATTCCTCGAGGGCTATCCGGATGGATTTTATCGACTGGTTTTAATGATTCCTCGTTTCAGACCAACCCCCCTCCTCCCCATCCAGGCTTTTGGGGATTATTTCCCAAACAACTGGATTGCCAGAGTGTCCAATGAATTCTAGGAAGATCCGCACACGCGCTACGCCGCTCGAAAATGCTTAACCGCTTGACGGACGATTTTTGTTTCTCTGCCAACGCGCACGGCCGATCCGTTTTGGTTATGTTATTCGGCTTGTTAGCATTTGTCGAGGGGAGATTGGCACGGTTTGATGTTTTCGCAGCGAGAGCGTTCTACCCGCGGGAGATCGAACGTAGCTTTAAATATTTTTCCATTTGAACATTTTCCGGATTTCTTGGCGAAGCGCGACTGTTTTGTAGCGAAACTTTGAAAGAATTGTTTAGGGTACATCGCAGATTGATTCGAAGTTGGATTTTTATCAACTTATTTTGGACTTTGAAATTACTAGATTACTGAAATTTAAAGAAAATGATGGAATGTAGAATTTGATAGAATTTGGTACGAAACTGCTACCACTGAAAATAAGATTTCATTTAATTTCTTAAAATTTGCCTACAAAAATTGAAAATTACGCAAACGCATATCCGCAGTGTAATAATGACGGATATTTTCCTCGATCGAGATTCTTTTCCGAGGCGTATTTTCTGAATATGTTTCTAACGGTAGCAACTCAGTTGAAGCGAGTTTAACCTCGTGGAGCGTAGTAATTATCAATTACGGGCGTTGGTCGCATAGTTAAACTCGACAGGCGCTAATCCTATGCAACAATTTAGCCGTGGACGAGAACTCGAAACTTTTAGTAGTGTCTTTTTTGGCAGAACGTTTCCATTCCCAGCCGTCGAACATAAACGACACAACAAGTTGCCGAAGCTGATTAACAAAAACATTTTCAATTTTAGGAATCGAATTGGCGCGGGTTCACGCGTCACCGCAAAAAAGCTAGGTCCACGGGAAATCCCGCACCGACCGACACTCGAGTTCCGTCTGTTTGCTCCGAACACAATGGGGAAAGTAGCCGAAGTGTATCCGTCGCGCATGAACAAATCGAACGTTGCCCGGAGAATCGAATCCTCGTCTGTCAAGCGTTCTTCGCGTGATGCGAAACAAGACCCGGCCGCGGCCGATGCGGCCGCATTTGCACGAAAGAATCGAGGAACAGAGAAAGAAGAGGCGCGGCTGGTAACGCCGATACACGAACGCGAATGCTAGCTTCCTCTCTCTCTCCCTCTCCCTCTCCCTCTCTGTTTGATCAGGAATAGTAAACACGATATTTTCTCACGCGCGGATATACGACCTGCAAATCCAGACATGCCTGTCCGTACGTCGATTCACACCACTGCGCATCATCGTCTATTGGGTGAGCCGCCTAAAGATCATCGTTTCTACGGATTCAAAAAGCGACCAAAAAATTCATCCCGTTTGGATTCGAATTTTGGAGCTTGTCTGTGCCAAAGGGTAGCTTATATCGAGTCATGAATCGATATTTGTTAATTATGTTTTGTTGCGCCTTCAAAAAGAAAATCGACTTAGACAGCGACTTCACTGTAATGTAATAATTGTTTTTCTATGAAACTATGTACGTGTGACCAACCGAAACATCAAAATGACTTTCATTGATTGACATTCGATATGCGGCGATAACTGAAACTGCCCTTAGGTGGTAGTATCAATTGCAACAACTCTTGTAATTGATATCATATTCCTCGTACATGCTGAAATTCAAACCAATCAAACATGTACAAAGTAGTTACTGAAGTGCTGACCTACATATATAATATTCGTATATTATAAAAACCACTGAAAAACAATGTAAATTTAATTGAAATTGAATGCTATCTCATTTTATCTTTTATTCCCGTGCATCCTATAATGAAGAAACTGAAATGTAATTTTTGTTTACGCAGTGTACAAAAACAGCTTGTATCAAGTACGAAAAAAAAAGATTTTAATTTTGATAAGCCTTTACGGAATATGAAACAATAAATAAACCGTTTTTACTTCTCAAAAATTTCGATATGAAAGCGTCGAACAATTTATTTATTTGAACAACTTGGATACGTATTTATTCAGCTAACATATATTTTATAACCTGAAGTTTACTTTCCATCATTTTCGTTATTCAAAACGATTTATTTATATATACATACATTGTTTTACCAGAATGACGATTGAAAAACAGTTGAATATACGAAACAAAAAAAATTATTTGAACTAGTCTACTACAAACATTACACTGCATTAATTTATGCAAGCTACTATCAAATTGAAAATTCTATTCTACTTCATTAATTTCATGTTCCTAATAATTTCTCCTCTTTCATCTTTCTCTACTGTTTACTATTTGCAAGAAAAAGGCTGGCTTAGCGTGAACACCCTGTATACGCAAGAAGTAAAATCGGTAAGTATTCGGTGAATTTTCAAACTCGACGTACTCGAAAACGGAACGTCAAATGGGAAAATTTCGTTCTTTCTTTTCGGCTCTCTTTGCGTGCAGAATTACTTCGCAATCGATTGTACGCGGGAGATTCGGTACAGCACGATGAGGGAATGGCGTCTAGCTCTCTGGAGGGCTCGTCGAGGTCGCAAGAGAGATCAAACACAGAGCTTGCGATATACGAGGATCCTTTATCTATCGGCCTTAAATATTAAATCTGCATCGGAATGCACGCGACGCATCGAAGAAAGACACTCCGTATATTTCGAATGACCGGCCTCCCCATGCAGCGGGTTGCGCGCCGCTTCGGTAAGGAGATCCACAGGACCGTGTCTCGTGAATAAAATATCTGTCGTTCGTCTCGCGATCCTCCGACGCGACAAGGCAGAGAGACGCGATTCCTCGGTGCATCGGCATCATGCATGCGCGCGTGCATCGAAGATAGCTACGTAGCGCATTGCACACCGCTACGACGACGACGACGACGACGACGGCGCGCGGCCAAGAGGGAATCATTAATCAAGGAGATCAGCACGCCGTTACCCCGAGACGATTTGTATTTCTTGCGCGCCGTAATCCGTGCATTTTCTCATAAAAGATCGGCTGGTCGCGACTAAATTGATTCCCTTGCTCTTTCTTCCCGTAATCCCCACGTTCTTTCAGAGTCTTTCCCCTCCTCTGCTCGCCCGAGGCTCCTCTCCCCAGGGTAGCTGGTTTTGCAGGGGATCGCGAGAAATCCCGTGGCATTCCGCGGATGGAACTCGAATGCTGCCTCGGCCCTGGGATCCTCTATCTTTTGCTCCTGCGACGAGACGCGACGCGGCGCCGAGCCTCCAGGCTGAGACGGTAATTGGATAAGTTAATTAGCTTTTTAAATGAAACTTTGTCGGGCTTTTAGACACTCGGGGCCTTTCCTTCTACGCCCTCCCCCTCCCCCTTCCCTCCTGCTCGCCCACCGTTCATGGGGAAAATCTTGTGGCCGCGCGCACCTCATCGCTGTTCCGAACGCGGTCGGCCGTAGCTCGATTCTCTTCGAGCCTCAACATAAATGCGAGCGAGAGAGTCTAACGACCGAGTGTGTCTTCGCCTACCTTTCCGAACCACCCATCTGATACTCTGAAACCTTGCCACCCACTCCTCTCTGTCTCCCCGTCGCCTCTCTCACATTCTCTAACCCTTAATTGAAGCCATAACGCCGTAGAGCCTCGAGCGTCCTTAATGCAGTCGAGCTGCCTCACTTTAATTGAAAGTGCACGGATTCCTCTGATAGCTGAGACTGCGGTTCCCCTCCTTTTCGTGAAAGAGTCGACGCCAGGGGCCACGTGGGACAGGAGGGGGGACAACTGGAAGCAGGCATTTACCTTAAATGCATCCTGAATCGCGTTTCACAGCCGGTCTGAGCTGGGTTCCTCCGGCGCACGGACGTATTGTGTTTCGTAAAGGGAACACTGCTACAGGGAGTTACACTGGAATTAACAACGCGGGCACCATCGATACTCATTTCGACCGCGCCAGGACCTTTAACCGTGCTCGCCGCGGAACAACGGGCGCGAAGAACGATTAAGGTCGAAGGATACTTTCAGCGAAACGAAAAGATCGTCGAACTAAGAAATACAGCAATGTCTCGACAGATGAGAAGAGATGGGCACCAGAGGTGGGCATTATTTGGCGAAAGAAATATTTGAAATAATATTGAGTATTTTAGATTTTATTTTGTTTAGAGAAAATAGTATTTTAAATAAGATATACAATTTCGAAAATAAAATATCTCCATTTGAACAATCCGAACCTGCATATAAAATATTTCTGTTTCAACAATTTGATCCACGAAATAGAATATTTCTATTTGAACAATCTGAAACACGAAATAAAGTATTTTACATTTTGTATAAACATGCAGTGTAACTTATCGTTAAGAAACGATTTACACTCATAAATGTATTGAATTCGAACCATTAATTTCAGCAATAATATTTAAAATTGAAATTGAAGATAAAAACGAAATACAAATATTTTCAATATTCTTCAAATAAAATACTATTTTAAAAAATTATTGCCTCGAATACATTATTTTATTTTAAAAAATTACTGCACCAAATAAAATATTTTATTTTCAAATTTGTACACATACTTTAAAATAAATAGGATTGTTTACTATTTACTATTTAAAATACTATTTTCCCCAGTACCGATGTGCACGCGTTCCTTGCGCTGAATACAATGCAGTCAAAAATTGATACATCAAACAGATATTCAAGGACAATTCTGCGTCAACTTTTTTTACAGATCCTAATCGATCCGGAGAATTCAAACATTTCTTTCCACCCTGTACCTTCGATTAATTCATTATGGATCTATTAACGTTTGCACTGCCTGAATGGTTTTGTGTAATAATTTCAATCTGCGAAATAAATGTCATACGAATCGAGTTGGTCGACTGAAATAAATGAGAGCGAAGGCTTCAACGGGAAATAAATTGATGGCCATCGGCATCCTCAAATCGAAATATTACTAATTATCACAATTATTATCACTGGGAAATAAAAATTGTTAATCCGGAAGTTGAAGTTCCTTTGCAGAAACCAGTCAAGAAACGAAGACACTATCCAACTACATTATATATGAACATCCAATAACACACTATCCGACAACATTGTATATGAACATTAAAAAAGTGATCCATAGTAAACTTGAAC
Source organism: Lasioglossum figueresi (assembly GCA_028455805.1). Lineage (NCBI taxonomy): Eukaryota > Metazoa > Arthropoda > Insecta > Hymenoptera > Halictidae > Lasioglossum > Lasioglossum figueresi. The sequence goes on along the minus strand of CM052200.1, from coordinate 20,728,130 downwards.
ATATTATAAAAACCGAAATAAATTCAATCGTTTCATTTCTGCAATGCTGTACGCGACAGTCGTCACTCTTCCAGCTCGGCAGGTTTCATGTCGAAGTTTCCGAAAGCGACGACCGCCTGTCAGCGTTGGAAGACAAGATATAGAGTATTCGAAGAAACGAAAGGTTCTGTCGCGAAATTCGTTAGAAACGTGAAGGGACGGTGCAGCAAAATTATTCCCTGGGCGGTAAGTCAAAGCGAACTACGTGACCTGCAGATTTCGGGCGGTCCAATTACTCCGGTGAATAATTGTCCGAACTTACAAGCTGTTGTTAACGAGTGCCGCGGATAACTACCGCAACTTCTGTTTCTTGGGCTGAATAATTCCGGGGAGCGGAGCTCACGCCGCGTAGAACTTTCCTCCCGTAAACAGAATCAGCGCGACGTCGCGACGCTGAACGTCCCGAAAGAACCGAGGAACACGGAAAAGTGAGCAGCCTCCTAATTAAAGGGATAACGCGGCGAACGGCATGGAAGCGGTCTAACGAAAACTCGAGGAGCGTAATAAGAATTCGAAAGCGGCTCCACCCCTCCCCCACTCCCCTTCCCAGGCCTCTCTCCTACGCCCAATTATGTTAATTCCGGCGGAAGCCCGCGGACCGTGACGTATCGATTATTAATTTAAGAGGGAAAATAAGATTTCCCTCGGATGAAGTGAAAAATGAACGAGTTTTAATTATCCGGAGATACGACCGCCTGGCCGGATCTTGCCGAATCTACAATTTCCGCTCACTTTAACACTCGAAACGACTCGGTCGATCGTACTTCCTCTTAATTGTTACCGAGCAGTCCCTCCCACCCATTAACCCCTTTTTAATGTTGATTTTATAACTTCGCTCAATCTTCCGCGGTTTCTTCTCCCCATGATCGAACCTCCGTACTGTTAAACGGCACACTCGAATACTGCTTTCATCGGATATCGAAGCTCCTCGAATCATTTATCTTTCCAGATGATTGTTATTGAGAGAGAACTTAACAACTGAATTATGCACGAACGAGAAATTATGTGAAGGTTTCCTTTACTTTCATCCAGTTCGTGACGCGCGAAATTCTTTTCAGAAGTTGATACCGGAAAGTGGGTGAATGAAAGTTACTTTTGATGTTTATTAACGGTTATAAATAGACGCGGATGCGGATTTCCTGCACGCTTTGAGAACTTCGTTGATGCTCCAAGAAACTTGTTGTGGTGTTATTCGCAGAGTGAAATGCTTCGTAAAAGAATCACGGTTTGTTTTAACTTTCAGTGAAAATGAGGAAATCATGATTCTTCTTGATTATTCATTCTGTGGGAATGGGCTGAAGTAGAACGCGCGTACACGCTGTTTTCAAAATAGTAATATTCAAAAATAACTTTTCAGTTATTTGAGACACATTAATTATAAAAAAAAAAAATGGTTATTCGCTTCAATATTTAATTTACTTCGAGACTGCGGTGAAAAGTGAGTAGGTGAAATAAGAATAATTAAACACGTTGGAACACTTTGAAGAGATTGCCATATTATTTTCAACCCGTTTATTTGGTTAAGGAAATTTTCTATGCAACTCTTATTTATTGTAATTTAAGTGATACATTTGTATTTCGCATGAAGATCTGCAATCCAGCGATAACGTTATCTATTTTAGTTCGTCCACATTTTCTAAACAAACGTAACGCCGAATAAACATCCTTAAAATATTCTTGCGTTTCTCTGTCGAATGTCTGAAATTTCCATGGGGTTGTTGCCCTCTTTGCAACTATGTTATCCGACTCTAGACGGGATAACGTTTCGTGCAATTTAGCATAGTATCCTCGTAACAAAGAGTAATGATTATGTAGAAAGAAATTATTTCACTTCTTTGCCAGTGGATTTCCATGAAAGAAATCGTTTCGAGCGACAAAGGATCGTCGGATCTTCGCGAGAGAAAGAAGTATCCCCGATGCTAATCACGGAGAAAACTTTTACGACCCTGCGGCGTAATTAATTACCTGTCGAGCCAAGGAGAGAGCCGGCCTGTCGAGTCGTTGATGTAACTACTGGTCGCGTCTGATCCGTCGCGGCTACATTCCCCTTCGACCTCGTTAACTGCCAGGTTATCATTTCCGATTACAATCGAGCACTTCATTCGGCCTTCGTTTATCCTTTATCATCGAGAAATTGTCGTATTAACGAATGGTAACGATTTCACTACCGACACGATCACGGACGATCTAGATGTCGTAGTATGAAGTGAATTATACCGAGGCGAGTTTGTCGAATCAAATATTCAGGTTTACAATCTACGACAAGATCGGTGCAGAAACTATTTTGTACGGCAATAACAAACGCTTATCAACGAATATGAGACACTTAATGACAGATAATTGTCATTAATATTTATTTTTAGGATTCCCTTCGCGACAACGGCCGATATTTATTATCAATAATTTCATGGAAAACAACAGAGTTCCGCTTCTACCGTAAGCGATCTCGGAACATTGAACATTCATAACAAACAACATAGTATCACATAATAATTCATTACGTATTTATTACGTACTAAATAATATTTAATCTCTATCGGAATTCGTGTCCATTAAATTCAGTTTATAATCTTCAACACAGTTGTTGCCCGGTAATATAAAGCAGTGCATCGATACAATCGAAGAGTTAAATATGTAATTAAATTACATTAGAGTGTAATGATCCCCCTCTACATTTTATCTGAAAATCGTATTGTACCCACCGATTAATCAAAAATGTGAGAGTTGTCTTCGTTATTTTCGAGGAACAACAAGTATATAGAAATTGATTTCTTTTCTTAATAATTCAACTTGTCATGAATACTTAAGACGGTGCAGGATTCGCGTTCTCATTTCTCGATAATACAAAAATGGGGGTTTCCAGTAGTCAAAACGCTAGATAGAAGATTGATCTAGGCCGCTATCGTCCTCAAAAGTCCTATTTTTTCGTTTACGAGGCGTAATTTGCATTATTCGGCAGCATGTAGCAATGAAAACAGCTACATGCGCAGTTGTATGCTTCCGAATAATGCAAATTAGGCCTCGTAAACGAAAAAATAGGACTTTTGAGAGCGACAACGACCTAGATCGATTTTTTATCTAACGTTTTCGACTACAGAAAAAAACCTCATTTTTCTATTATCGAGAAATGAGAATGCGAATCCCGCACCCTTTCAATCCTGAAAAAAGGAGTCTACTCCCTTAACATTCGGAGCATAAAATGCGACTAATATACGTTGTTCTATAAAAATGACAAGATTGTATTTATATACATTTCTCGCAATTTTTCTAACAACGTGTGTCTGAAGTTACGCAATAATGTTTAATGGAAGCATCCTTTTAACTTCAATAATTACAAAATAAAAAATGCGTAACCGATGATGGTTAGTCTTAAAATCCGTAAATTAAAAAGTAACAATTATTCTCCATACATAAAGGTATAAAAGCAAAGTGAAGGAAGGAAGTATCCACTCACAAGACCGCAAACAACAACGACCGATTATCTGAATTGGAGCGAGAATAACAGGATATCGTTTCTCGAGATTCATTTTGTTGTCTTTAACAACGCGGACCATTTAATTACCGATATCTACGTTCCGTTTAATTAGCCCGTCGGCGTTCTACGTAGCGTAAATCGATTTCAAAGGCACGGACACGTCGACGCGCTTAGCGACGAACTTTCGACGAGACTCCCGTGTCGGGGCTCCGGTTACGCTGGCTGAGGGTAGTCGAAGACTCGCATGATCGGTGCAACGATAGCTAGAGTGATTCACGATGAGCCTCGTTACGGCCGCGGTTCGAAGTTTCCCGTCCAATCAGGATTTTATCTCGAGCGTCATCGGTTGCAACGACGTGGCGTGCCAATTGATTTCCCCGATACCGCGGGAACTTAAGCAGATACACCCGTGCTTCCGGGTAAACTTTCGCGCGATTAAGACCGGTAATGTTCGCGGAATTACCGCGAGATAGCTCAAATCCCAACCTTTCGTCGAGTACTCAACCACGTGCTCTGGTTATTATCGATCCCGCCCGGCGAGTCGTACGAGGCGTGATCAAAAAGTAAGGTGACTTTTTGAATTTCCGGGGTACCTACAGTCGATTTTCGTTTCCTTTTTTTCTTATGCTTGTACACTCGTCCCGAACATATCTTCACAGTTTCAGCTATACATCATTTTTTGTTTGTTTGCGAGAAGCATAAAGGTTAGAAGTGTTTTGCGTGTTCGGTAATTTTCTGCTGACGAAAGAAATGGATCAAAGAATTTGCATCAAATTTTGTGTAAAAAATGTAATTAAGTGCTCCAGAACACTTGAAATGTTGACAATGGCATACGGTGAGTGTACTCTGAGTAAAAAAAATGTTTATAAGCGGTACAAGCTCTTCCAAGAAGGCCGAGAAGATGTTAATGACGAAGCTCGCCCTGGACGCCCCAGCACGTCAACAACCGATGAAAACATTGAAGAAGCGAAGAATGTATGTTCGTATCTCAAATTGTTTACATTATCAAATATGTTGATAAATCAATTACTACACATTTAAGTATTGTATGAGGTATTACAACAATTTCATATCTATAAAATGAAAAGAATCATGTACAATGGAATTATTCTAGGTCGGAAGAAATGTTTAATTTTCGAGTTGAAATAGCTCCGACTGCAAAGGACTAAAATTAAACGTGTACAGTGGCCCGCGTTAATATTCGGACACTTTTAAAAAGGCGATAACTTTTTGAATATCAGAACATGCGACTTGGATTCTTTTTGAGAAGTAAACAACAACTTTTAGTATTTTGTTTGTAAAACCGACCAATTGCAAGTTCTCCAAAAATTCATCTTCACGTAATATGGCCTACTCTATCTTCTCAAAAAAATCTAAGTCGCATGTTCCAATATTTAAAAAGTTATCGTCTTTCTAAGAGTGTCCGAATATTAACACTAAACCTACCACTGCCGGACAAATGACCGGTTTTATATTTTTCATCTTAAAATTATTGAAATTATGATGTTGCTCGCAAGGAAATTGATTCGACAAACTTCTTTATCCTAGCACATATTGTGATAAAACTTGCACAAAATCTAAATAAATAGAGCCTGGTCATTTTTGCAAGCATCTTAATCGCTTTTAGTGCTCGGTAGGTTTAGTGTTAACGCGGGCTAACACTGTATGTGCCAGTATCATCGAGGAGGTTAAAGGTCAAGTCGTAACGCGTAATTTAATGCTACAAGATCGAGCAAATCGCAGCGATTCGAGCAGATCCCTGTAAATCGCTGGTGTCTACAAATCCGTAGAACGGCAGCCGTCCGCAGTATTATCGAGACCATCGAAAAACCGGCCGTGACCCCTGCTTTTATTGCGAATCAAGTTGTTCTGCACGAAAGGTTTGCCGGTTATCACAACTCGCCGTAAAACTCTGATCACGTCTATTACGTTCGTGACCGGCAGCCGAATGTTATCCCGTCAGTCAATTGCGCAGCCGTAAAATATGTCACCGCGCCGTATTAACGCGGCGTCAAATCGTTCTGTGTAAAACAACGACAAATGGAAAAGTCGACGGAACGTGCTTTAATCCCCGATTCATCACCAGATATACGAACGATTTCGGGGATTTATTTGCATCAGACCGAAAGGGTTATTTCGAGCGGAACGTTAAAACAGTCCTCGCGCTGAATTCAAGGGAAACATCGCGATTAGGGTGATTTATCCGCGAGATTAGGAGGGGTCGAAAACGATCGGACTTGCTATTAGGTGCTGGGAATCGGGTTAGGCGTGCACGCCTCGTTTAGGACTTCGAAACGATGTAGAATGTTTTCTTGAAAAACGTGAAGGGAATACCTGTTTTACAATTTATTTTTTCACCACACAGCGACCGACCGCTTTCTCGGTTGCAATCCCATTACCGTCGCGGCACTCCGCATGTCGTTACAAAACCTGCGGACACTGTATTTTAATCCGTTACAGTCCCCGAAATGTTGCAACGTATAATCTGCGAAGAGTAATTCCATCCTACAATTCCTCAACCGTGAAATTCTCAACACATGATTTAAGCTAACAAACTTAACAACCGCGGCTGGGCTTCCGCGCTAACCCTTATATTTCACACTCGCTTGCCACACCTTCGTTATTTATACGTGCAGTCAACGTTTCACGATTGTTAGGCGACTTTCCGCTTCGTCAGTGTAATTCTACTTTGTTTTGTTCTTCTTCGTAAATGCTTGGATATTTTAGAAAAAATATACTCCGAGCAATCCTGCATTCATTCGTTACTCCTTTTTATGTATACTTAACGTTTCAGTACATAAAATATTAGTATTGCCGCTAATCTTTTCAGTTCTCAATCGTGATTTTAACACTAGATTTACGGGACCCGTCAGAATGACGGGTTCTAATATTCTTAATTTGCGATTATTAAGATTGTAAAGGTGCTTTCCCGAGGAATTATTTACAAAATTTATTCCTTTGGGTACATATTATTGGAAAAATAGCCAAAAATTTGGATAGACATCCTTGTTATGTTTATAAGGTAATGTGAAATAGTTATTTCTACAGCTCCGTAAACCTAGTGTTAAATGGGCAATCGTAATCTACAAATAATATTAGTAACGTAAGATGAAAATATCAATTAATGGCTGAAATTATGTTTTAATTCACAAACACTACGAGTTTGTGTGTGTTATGTAAAAGGCCCTGGGCGTAACGAATTCTCAGTACAAAAAATTAATGCGACTCTGCACTCCATTTAGAATAACAATGATGTGCTTTATTTTTGAATTCATCAAATATTATGCTAGCCAATTTTATAGTACGTTTAAGACTGAAAAAAAAATTGGCATAAAAGATGGAAGATGGTATATGATATCAAGCTAGTATGTGAATCTGTTATTGATCGATAATATTATAATGAAATAATTTATGCTGGTATATCAGTCTTTAATAGAAAAAAATCCCTCTCTTATTTTATCTCATTCATATCGCAACACGAATTCGACATCGGAAAAACGCCAGAAAAACTATTTGGCCAGTACAATATATTCTGCTGTCAATCGTGTTTTTTGTCATCATTCTACGAGTAATGTGATTTTGATTCTATATAAAACAAACCAATAAATAAAACGAATGCTCGCCGCACATTTTTTCGGGACACAATAATAAATTACAAAATCAGCGTATACTTTCGACTCGAATACATGAATTTAAACATTTGCACAGTATTCATTCAATTTCCAACGCTTTTCTGCTTCTTCCTCCTCCACAATTTCAAAACGCAATAAAAACATTCTCTTTTCATTACGTCCGTAATAAATGGGCGGACTACAAAAGAATATAATCATTTTCCGACATGAAATCTTGCCCTAAGTTTCGCGCTATGAATAAAATGCCATGTATCGAAGAGGTCTGTCATAATACCTTGATGTTAAAATTGCTGGGACACAACTTAATTATAGATTTGATGTTTCTCATAATACGTTTAAGACTGAAAAATACATTAGCATAAAAAAAGGAAGATGGTTAGGTTAGGCAGTATGTGAATCTGTTATTGATCGATAATATAATAGAATAATTTATGCTAACGAGAAGTAATTATACTGCTGGAAAATTAAATCTTCTAGTACAACCGACCCACATCGAAACATATTAAACCTTCGCCTTACAATTTAATTCCAAGGTTTCAGATTAAAACAGTATTACATTTCGTCTGACGTTCTAAACGATAGTAATTATTAGTGTTCATATAAAATCAAAGTAAAATAGTTAAGTTGCTGCTACATTTAATCAGAAAATTCTCCGTACACACTTTGAATCAGCATAGTGGAATAACTATATTCAAAATGTGATTCTTGAGACATTAGCAGGATTAATTGATATATACGACAATTTTTTAAAGAAATTGCATTTGGTCACTTTTTAGTACATTTGATAAGAATTAAAAAACGTTTGGTTCACATTTCTAAAAAATATACTGTATTTTAACCACATAGGTTCTTTAGAAATAATTGAATTTAGTCACTTTTTAGTACACTTGATAAGAATTAAAAAACGTTTGATTCATTTAAAAATAATATAATCTATTATCACCACATACGCTCTTTAGAAATAGTTGCATTTGGTCACTTTTTAGTACACTTTATAAGAATTTAAAAAAGTTTGGTTCATTTCTAAAGATTATAATCTATTTTAGCCACATACGTTCTTTAGAAATAGTTGCATTTGGTCACTTTTTAGTACACTTGATAAGAATTTAAAAAAGTTTAGTTCATTTCTAAAGAATGTAATCTATTTTAACCACATACGTTCTTTAGAAACAGTTGAATTTGGTCACTTTTTAGTACACTTTATAAGAATTTAAAAAAGTTTGGTTCATTTCTAAAGAATATAATCTATTTTAGCCACATACGTTCTTTAGAAATAGTTGCATTTGGTCACTTTTTAGTACACTTTATAAGAATTTAAAAAAGTTTAGTTCATTTCTAAAGAATGTAATCTATTTTAACCACATACGTTCTTTAGAAATAGTTGAATTTGGTCACTTTTTAGTACACTTGATAAGAATTAAAAAACGTTTGATTCATTTAAAGAAAATATACTCTATTTTAACCACATACGCTCTTTAGAAATAGTTGCATTTGGTCACTTTTTAGTACACTTTATAAGAATTTAAAAAAGTTTGGTTCATTTCTAAAGATTATAATCTATTTTAGCCACATACGTTCTTTAGAAATAGTTGCATTTGGTCACTTTTTAGTACATTTGATAAGAATTTAAAAAAGTTTGGTTCATTTCTAAAGATTGTAATCTATTTTAGCCACATACGTTCTTTAGAAATAGTTGCATTTGGTCACTTTTTAGTACACTTGATAAGAATTTAAAAAAGTTTGGTTCATTTCTAAAGAATATAATCTATTTTAACCACATACGTTCTTTAGAAATAGTTGAATTCGGTCACTTTTTAGTACACTTGATAAGAATTTAAAAAACGTTTGGTTCATTTCTAAAAAATATACTCTATTTTAACCACATACGCTCTTTAGAAGTAGTTGCATACAAGATCTTAGAATAAAATTTCACCTATTTTTGTTTTACATTTTAAATGAACAAACTATGTTTTTGTAACGCCATATTTTAAAGAATACATACATCAAAGTAGTATCTGGATAAATTAAATGGGGAAAGTGAAAAATAATCAAGTTTCGCGTGCGAAACCATAGCGTCTCGGAGACGTCGTTGTTTATTAACAGCAGTGAACTATCCTAGCCTCGCTATGCAAGGAAAATGCAGCGTTCTTGCGAAGCCTATTACTTTTCCCACACCTACAAGAATTCCAATGACTGGCAGACTGATTGTGCGACACGTCCGGTTACGTGAGTTCCCGTGATTCTAATTCAGTGGGACGTAAAACGGCGTGGCGTCGCGTCGTCACGTGTTCGTATGTCGAATCCTATTTCGAGCTTATTGCCCCGTGTCGGGTACGCGGAAGATCGCTGGAGGATCCAGCGAAAAATCGGCTCCGGGCTGCTACGTGGCTGCATATCAAAGAAATCGGTCGGGCAGATCGACTATTCGGTTCGACGTGGGAAATGGGAGTGCGGTGGAGAGACGCGATGGCTCCTTGATTCAGATGTTTAAGGTCTGGGGGGCCTAGAAACGTCTGAGACTCAAAGGGCGAAAGACAGGAATAAACGGCAGGGGGCCCGTCTTTGCGAGGCAATGGAACGAAAGGATGACTGCGACAGGTCGAAAATCCAATTTCGCGCGAAAGGAAACGATCACCGGGTGTACCCCCGTCGAACCTACATCGTCGAGAATTCGTGCGCGATCCCCTCCCTAACCGCGGTTAGCATTCTCGGCAAACGACTCGCGTAAAATCCAGCGGAACGACGGTTTTTCCTCGGTTTACGAGTCGATGTCGCGACCCGAGCACGTCCAGAAAGACGGACTCGTGTCGTTGGAATTCGATCGTTGCACCGCGCCGCACCGCACCGGGACAAAAACAAAACCGTTCCACGTTGCAGCCGTCAGCCGAGTCCGACCTGGTCTCGTTTTCCCGGTGCGTCCTCGTTCGCCCGGCCGAGAGAGCAGAGAAAGAAAAACGCGCGCCATGAAATTGCGATTTTACCGTGCCACCACGGTGTCGGTAAATATTTACCTGTCAGGCGGCTGGCTGTTCGTTTCCCTCCGGTCGCTTCTGCTCTTTAATTAACACCCGTTGTCCCTCTCCTTTTGTAATCTTCCCTCTCCACCGGCGGGTTCCCGCGGCACTTCACGCTCGGAGGATCGCGCGTCGCGTCGTCGAAAACGCGACCACCAGCAGAGAGTCCGTTCGATCGCGACGCAACGCGCCGAGATAGCCTCCTTCCGAGGTTCGATCGCGATCGAGAGCGATATTTCGCGCCCGGAACGACACGCTATACCTGTCACCAGTTTTTCCCCTATCGACCCATCTCGCTCGTCGAGGCTCCGCGGGACACTACGCGGCGTTTTGCGCCCCGAACAGAGAGACGACGCATCCGAACCGAACGACAGTCGGCGTTTATGGCGACACGCGTTCACCAGGGGTACAACGACTCCTCCCGACTTCCGGCGTGACAGCCGGCGCGCTAATGGACTCTAATGGATGACAGAATTGAGGGAAAAAAAGTTTGGTCGGTTGCTCGGAAATCGAGCGGAGACCGAGCTAATGGAGAAAATCCTGTTCCTCCGGGGGCAGAACCACTGGACACGTTCTAACGATTTCGAGGGTTTCGTCGTCGGCTAAGCTCTACGCACTACACATCTAACACTCTCTAGGTCGCCACAACACTGCGCACTTTTATAAATCCAGCGTGGAGCTCTTCATTGTTCGGAGGTTGCTGTCTGGCATGCTTACGGGATGCACACCGTTCGGAGGCGAGCCGGGAACGGATGTCACTCTGGCAGAGTCGTTGGTAGAGGAACGTGTTCTCGATGGCAGTCGGAAGGAGATTTGCGAGACATTCCACGGTCACGGTGACCGGCGAGCGGCGGGTCGAGGGTCGGTTCGCATCGCGTCACGACGCGGTACCGGGTCCACACTGACGGACCGACGACGAAGACGACGGCGACGACGACGACGACGACGACGACGACGAGACACGTCTCCGGAGACGAAGGCTCGGCACGCGAGTTCGCCGGCCGACTGAAGCACGGTTCGACTGTCGCGTCGGCCGACCCCGAACCCGAAACTCGCCTGTTCGTCCTCTTCGTCCAACTCGATCCGCCATCTCGTTCGGTTCCCCATGAGGTGGTCGAGGGTAGCACGGGGTAAAGAGGGCATAAACAGACCACCAGGGGAGGGATGGCGGAGAGGGTGTGCGCCTGCGCCAGGTGAATCAGCCGACGAGACTCTCTTCCTTGTACTTTATGCCTGACACTCGCGCTACTCCTGTGCTCTGCTTGTGCAGGTGAAATAGATACCGTGGAAAAAAATGCTAAGTGTCTTTTTAACCTTTCTTTCGCGTATGACCAGCCAAAGGGACCTTTGCCTGACGTTGACCGGTCTCTGTTAGTGCGGGTGTGTGTTCAGGGGATACGTAACTTACGATACTCGGCGACCGGCCAAAGTCCCGAGCACTCTAATCGATTAAAGTATTAACACGCTCGCTGCTAGTCGAGTTTTGTGTTTCTTTATGCCCCGACGCGACGGTGGATCCAGTTATTACTGCCAGTCGAATGCCGACGAGGGTTCTACGGTCGACGCGTATGCTGATGTGCTTCGCTGATACGACGAGTGATTACACTTATTTTCGAGGGTACGGCGTTTTGTAATTGGTCGGACGACGGGAGTGACTGTAACGATTTGCGCGAAAGGTAACCGAGAAAATTGTTTTCTGGGAAATGTCGAAACTCGTTCCGAGAACGTATGCTTGACAGTCGGGACAGGCTGTGGATCGTCGGGCGAAGTGAACGTTAACGTTGATGTGTAGAATAATAAAAATTACATGTTGAAATGTTCACTATTTACTTGTATTAATTTTCGTGATATTAATGATTATATTTTGTTGCATACTGTTTGACTTATATCGTTGAGAGACGCTGGAAGTAGAGACGATGCATTAAGTAGAAATAGCGCGCAATAGTCAGACGAACTGGTTTACTACGTACGGAAATATAAATAGAGGAAAAATACTGGAACTCTAGTCTTCTGAAAACGAAGCTTGATAAAAGAACACGGTTTCTATATTTCTTATTCGAGTGATTAGTTTTTTGTGAGTTTCAGAATTTAATAATGAGATACTGAAACACATTGATTTATATCACTCGTACTTAGGTGACGCAATTATTTCTCGAGACTTAAGAATTCATTTCTGCGGTGACAGATATGTGTAAATTTGCTTACTAAAGTAAAAAGTGATCGACTTCATAAATTCTAACTTCCCAGTTTTTGTTTTGTGAAATGTGCGTGAATTGATTTTATTTTACCAATTGTTGTGATCGTTGCGCGAGTAATCAACGTGTTAATAATTTCCTATCTGTAAATTGTTGTATAATATACAGTCTTAAAGAAAGAAGAAAAATAGTAATATTCCCCCAATAATTTATTACGTCTAGCAATGGATATTTTTACACTTACTGTCTCCTAAATTTAACCAGCTGATAACAAAGAAAATTTCATCGCATCGCTGGTAACAATTCAAATATACCGATGCATTTATTCCAACCATTCGTTTCACATAAATAATATTATTTCATATTCAACATTTTGCTTCGTAAAACTATCATACATTAAGAGGACGTAACGTACACGACCGAGCAAGAGTTTACCCAACAAATCTCTCAAAGACATACGTTTTCCATGTTACAAATTAATACATCTATATATTCGTTTCAATTTTCAGACTTAACAAACTCTTTCACAGGGTGAATCCAAAGCTCCGGTCGATAAAACGAGCACAATGTACCGTCCGAATTGTGTAACTGTTACGGATAGAAATGCTTTTCTGTTTTGTAAGCGATGGAGTCATGCATGCGAAGTTAAAACGGAACATGAAAGATGACATATTGTAAGGGATTAGTGGAGGATGGCTGTTGCTATTCGGTTGATACGAAATCGCGTATAGTGCAAAGAAGTTCACCCGAATCTCGTTGACACTGACGACTACGTGATAGCGTTTGTTGCATTTAAGCCAATAGCGTGTAAAGGTAGATACAATGTGTCTACCTTAGGCCGCAAAAAAGACCTCGATTTGGAGAATTTCTCACGTGAAGGTTTACAGCGAGCACGGAGAAACCGAAAGGCGCAAAAGAAAAATAATGTGATTGTAAACTTAAAGATGTAAAATTAAGGTAAACAATAACAATCGACTGTTCTAGTCGTATTCCCCGAACCTCAGGTAATTGATAAGAGTACGGGAACAGTATAAATGTCGGGGGAGCGAACATTGCAGCGAATATTTCTCCTTTCCGACTTCGTACACGTATATTTGTGTGAAAATATTGTAAAAGTGTTTGTAACGGGCGATCATAAAGTTTCTATCGAAAACAGTAACCTCGCAAGAATTCCTGCCACAAGTTGAAAAAAGTAAGAAACAAAGAAACAGAGCTCCTGTTTCGCGCACTCAAAAGCCGAGAGGCGTTCCAAACATTCGAATATCGGTTTCAAATTATTTCCAATGAACAAAACGACGAGTGAACCGGTTACGCGAGTTAAGCTGGACCCGATATACCCGAGTCCGGATAATTCCATTTCGCCCGATCAGATTCGAACACACAAAAGGGGAACAAGACGGGAAAAAAACAACGAAAAAGGATAAATAATTCCCTCGCGACTCTTACGGGAATGAAACTCGGGGGTAGAACGAGGCAGTTGTTTCTCATCGGTGCCCCGTATAAGCGTATTAATCGCGTTCAATGGCGTTGGACGTCGACGAACAGTAGCTAAATGCGTTACGCGAAATCAATTCAAGGTGTGTACATATATATACACGAAGAGAAAGAAAATGGGATTTTATGCGAGTCTTCTTGCCTTAATAGACGGGCTCGTATCCGTAACGAACAATAAACTAGAAATTAGAAATTTTATACTTTTAGACAGTATGAAGTGCTAGAAAAAAGTGAAACAACATCGCTTCCTACTTTACGGTCATAATATCTTGTACATAGCAGTGTATATAACAGACATGTTGAAACGATTGAAATGCATATAATGTTCTTTTTCGCTATATAAAATTCTTCTTAAACATGATAAATAAAATGTACACACGAAGAGAAAGAAGACGCGACTTTATGCAGGTGTTCTTGCCTTAAACGACGGGCTCGTACCCGTAACGAACAATAAACTAGAAAGTAGAAATTTTATATTTTCAGACAGTATGAAGTGCTAGAAAAAAGCAAAACAACATCGCTTCCTACTTTACGGTCATAATATCTTGTACATAGCAGTGTATTCAACAGACATGTTGAAACGATTGAAATGCATATAATGTTCTTTTTCGCTATATAAAATTCTTCTTAAACATGATAAATAAAATGTACGCACGAAGAGAAAGATGATAGTATTTTATGCGGGCGTTCTTGCCTTAAAATACGGGCTCGTACCCGTAACGAACAATAAACTAGAAATTAGAAATTTTATACTTTCAGACAGTATGAAGTGCTAGAAAAAAGTGAAACAACATCGCTTCCTACCTTATGGTCATAATATCTTGTACATAGCAGTGTATATAACAGACATGTTGAAACGATTGAAATACATATAATGTTCCTTTTCGCTATATAAAATTCTGCTTAAACATGATAAATAAAATGTACGCACGAAGAGAAGGAAGGCGGGATTTTATGCGGGCGTTCTTGCCTTAAATGACGGGCTCTTACCTGTAACAAAAAATAAACGAAAAATTAGAAAATTTTATATTTTCAGACTGTGAAGTGCTAGAAAAAAGTGAAACAACATCGCTTCCTACTTTACCGTCGTAATATCTTGTACATAACAGTGTGTATAACAGACATGTTGAAATAATTGAAATGCATATAATGTTCCTTTTCACAATATAACATTCTTCTTCGATACGATAAACGAAAACAAGTGATAAGTGCATTACTTTTCATTCTTCTTTATGATGCAACTGGTTAAATCGAAGAAACGTCCGGGAACGAACGGCGGAATCGAGTTGAACAGTCAACGATATTACGATATACCATCGATGCGCCGTCGCTCGGCACAATATCTTGAAACGAAGTCGGGATGCACGAGCGTCGCCTCCAATTAATTAACGTCAACCGCGATAAATCAATCGAATCGTTGTTCTCAACGCAGTCAACGGTTTTCCGCGGGTAAACCACAGAATCTCAGTTCCGCTTCCCCGTCCCCGTACACTCGACTACCCTTTTCACCCCCATCGACCCCCTCAACCCCTCTTCAGCTCCTCGAATCGCTCTCCGCAGCCGCCTAACCGTGGCCCAAGTCGGTGTCGACGATTCGATGTGGGAAATCAATCACCCCCGAAACCACTTCCTGGAAACTTCGAGAGCGCGTTACGCCCGGCCCGGAGCGGATCGGAGCGGAGCTGAGCGGAGCGGTACCGAGCGATCGAGATTCTTCCGAGTACCGATCCCGTCCCGTGTTCCGACCGCTTTGACGAACGCACGACGGATTAAAGCGATACGAGTCCCACCTCTGATTATGTCGGATTCGACGCTCTCGATAGTTTCAAGTGGTTTCACGAATTTTCAAATAGAGTAGTGCACAGTTAAATTTACATCGTTTCAGGAATCCGGCAGTCTACTCTTTGTACTCCAAGTAATTTGACTATATACGCAATAAATGTTCGAAAAACAGATCGGAAGATCTATGTACGATATACATAGACAAATCACTCGATGGCATTGATGGACTAACAGTTATCGCAACTCTCTAATCTCTTAACTGCGGAATTTAGTTTTAAAAATCCTCGACTGAGTGCGGAATTAAAATTAACCAATAACGAATATACACGTCGAACGCAGAGCAATTGGTTCTGCTTTCTTAGAATCGCGAACCATTGGTGTTAGATAGTGGAATAAAGAATATACAACCAGAACAGTCTCGCATTCATTACAAAAGGTGCTCAATTTAAATATTCGCTGCCTTCGTATACAATGCGTATGATAATAACAAATACATTTCAAAATGTTCGTTGATTATTTTTAATAATATTTATAAGATTAATAATTATATTTATTGCCACACCGATGGGTTTCTATCGTTAGAATATTCAAAATATTACACCCGCCAGTAGAGACGCGCTAAGTAGAAATAGCGCGCAATGGTCGGACGCGCTAGTCTACTAGGTTCGAAAATACCAACATAGTGAAAATATTGAAAATCGAATGCATGAAAATCAGTTTCGAAATATTTCTCAGGTTTAAAACGATGCGAGTCCATGCGCCCCAGATTATTTCGAATTTTAAGTGGTTTCGATAGTTTTAAGTGGTTCGGCGAGTTATTACCGCCGCGGATTTCATCGGATAACGACGAGGATCGTTGAGGATCGTCTTACAACGCTCGGACGGAGGACGGATTTTTGCATAGAGAAGGAAAGCGCTATAAGATTAATAATTATATTTATTGCCACACCGATGGGTTTCTATCGTTAGAATATTCAAAATATTACACCCGCCAGTAGAGACGCGCTAAGTAGAAATAGCGCGCAATGGTCGGACGCGCTAGTCTACTAGGTTCGAAAATACCAACATAGTGAAAATATTGAAAATCGAATGCATGAAAATCAGTTTCGAAATATTTCTCAGGTTTAAAACGATGCGAGTCCATGCGCCCCAGATTATTTCGAATTTTAAGTGGTTTCGATAGTTTTAAGTGGTTCGGCGAGTTATTACCGCCGCGGATTTCATCGGATAACGACGAGGATCGTTGAGGATCGTCTTACAACGCTCGGACGGAGGACGGATTTTTGCATAGAGAAGGAAAGCGCGGGGGTGATTAAACGGATTAAAATAGAGCCTCCAGGTACCCGTGAAAACGACCGACTGCCCGGCCCTTATGATCCGAATCGGATCGTTAAAATATTCTTGAATGTGCTCCGCCGCGGTGATACCGGTGTCAGAATAACGGCGAGAGGAGTGGCAGACTGCATTAACGATTCATGACAGACTGGCTTTACGCGTTGCGGACAGTTGGTAGGACATTTGGTAAATTTCTCTTTTGATGGTGAATGATGACGTACTCCATTGGTTTTGTTACTTATTTATTTATTGGACGACGGGCGAGTATGCTTTGGTCAGGAAAATTTTCCTTGCGAACGGTGTTGACACCGAGGTTATGCGAGCCGATGAATTATGCAGCGTGCAATCCTGAATCATTTTTTAGAAAATTTATTTTGTTCATTTTTTTCAATTTGGGTTTTATCTTGCACCGAGATGTCGCGACATTTAGATAATTATTTTTCCTATCTATGTACATATGTGTCTTCAATTGAAATTTCTCGGATATTTATAATAGTGTACTCCAAACTGACACTAATTATTAAAATAATAAAATATATACGATAGGATTGCGAATAATGGATTGCGTCAAAGGGATATTCATATCTCCGCTAAACATTCTAGATGAATAGAGTGAAATGTACTTTCCGAAAATGAGAATACTCGCTAGAATACAGTTACGCAGATTGAACTGTATTCAATATAGTTAACATTACATGCACTATAAGTCGCGTATGTAATGTAGGTTAAATTGCACGAACATGCAATTTCAGTAATGCACACTCTATGTAATCGAATGTAACCCAAAGTGGACCCTAATGACTGTAAAGCTGATGTGATATTCAATAAACAAATTAAACGAATTTTCTCGTCAAGTTAAGATCTGCCATCCGAATAATCTCCAATCTCGCTTTTTCAAATTATTGTTTTTATCATTTTTAGTGGTACGCGATTTTAATAAAATGCATAGGCGGCTCTTAATTCATTTTAATTATGAAACCCAACCCTTTCATCATATTCAACTTTCATCTGCTTGAACGTTTAATAATTCGTGGAATTTGAATAAATTTTTCATTCGCATCTCAAACTGTCGAATAGATTAATTGATTACATTAGAATACAGGTTTATATAATCGTAAATTATACATAAACTGCAACCATTTTTAACAGTTTTTTATGCATAGTATCTCCAAACGGGGACGAAAAAATTCCAGAGAGATATTTTCGCGTGCGTGCAATATCTCGAAAACCGTCAAACATCACATGTATATTTGCATCGTTGAATTTGTATCAAACAAACTCACAAAAATATATGAAGTTCCATTGAGGCTCGACCATTGACCACTCCTTATCAGAATTCTGATATTTGTCAACAAAAGCACAGACAACCTTTTAGAAATAAATCAAACGTGGGTAGCCAGGTACCCTAATATTGAAGTAGGGGTTGAAATGATCATTAGACTAAATTATTGTGCAAATTAACCATTAGTAATTGTAATAAATTGAAAATAATACAACTGCATTTAAAAATGCTTGATCAAAGGCAGAATATTATAACCCTTAGTACACAGTCGAGGGGCGACTCAGACTCACCACTAAAAATTGCTGTAACATTATTCACAATATTATTAAGATTATTCAATATGTTGGTATCTAATCAATTACTAAACATTTAAGCATTGTAAGAGGTATTATATCAATTGCACATCCATGAAATGAAAAAAATCATACATATACAATGGAACTATTCTAGGTCAGAAGAAATGTTTAACTTTCGAGTTAACCCTTATCACTCGAGTGACGTCTCTGAGGCGACATAAATAATTGCTGTACTATTAATTAAAATATTGTTTACATTATTAGATCTGTCGGTATCTAATCAATTACTCAACATTTAATTATTGTATGAAGTATTACATCAATTTCATATCTACCAAATTTAAAAAATCATACAGGATGGAAATATTCTAGATCGCAAGAAATGTTTAATTTTCTAGATAAAATAGCTGCGAGTGCAGATGATTAAAATAGGTCAGAGTGTAAAGAGTTAAGATTTTTGTATAAGCAGAGACAGGAATTCAAAGATCGACGATTCTATTATTATAATTCAGTGTTCCTTTAATTTCATGGGGTAGTGTGTACAATGGACGGTTCACGGCACCATCATTTTTCTTATCGATAAGGAACGGAGATGCGAGAAGGGTCAGCCGTAGCGTTGCGATCTGTCGGATGACACGCGTTGCGGTGGTCATTGAGTACGAACAATAACAATAATCGAGATAACGCACGCAACGCTACGCCGCGAGATCCGTTTAGCCATGGCCAAATTGCCAATATTATCAGTTATCGGATTATTACGGCAAATTGTTCGGGTTTGCCTTTACCGACTAGCCTACATACCCCCCAACGCCGGCCCGATCCGCTCTGTTTCTCGCTCGCGCCCCCGTTTTCCGTCTCCGTTTCGCTCGCTTGTTCTCCAACGACCCTCGCCATCTGTCTCCCTCTTTCATCCCTGCAGAAGCGTACTCGACGCCGCGACCAGGTGCACCATCGTTCGCGTAAGCGTACAGTAAATTCCAACTTAGCCGAACTCTATACACAAGCCCGCGCAGAAATGTGACGCTGCCAGTCCGCGGCCGGGGAAAAGTGAACAGAGAGCGAGAGAAACAGAGAACAGCGAGGGGGAGAGAGAGAGAAAGGGGAAAGCGACGGCTTCGAAATACAATATGTGCTCTTTTACACAACGGCGGGCGCTCGGAAGTTCTGGAAGTCTGAGTTTCTCGTACCGTCGGAACGTTTGTACGCGATTTGGCGGGATTGTTACAGTGTCAAATGCCAATGAGGACTGATTGAAAGAGCCAAGACTGTCCCATTCAACGAGCATCCTGGACGCATTGTTTAGAACTCCCGGAATTCTTGGAGACACAAACGTGCCTTACTTCAGTCTCCTAGGGAGACGACTTACCTGAAAATAAATTTCTTAAAAATAAGATATATCGCACTAGCAATTTTTGGAAGTTCTAACAACTCGTGGTGGGAATTGTAGTGGCTAATTGGTAGACAAATTGTTTCATTGAACAATTTTGTTCTCCTATGTCTATAATTTTGTCTGTTCCATGAAAGTAACGTAATTTGATTGCGATAAACACGTTTTGAGGATAAAGAAATACTGTCGTATTACATTGCAATTCGTGCAGACAATTTTTATTTTCCATGAAAATTCGCGGTGTAAAAAAAGATCAAAGGAAAGAAAAAGTGCAGGAAAAACGTTGAAATTGCGAGTGGTTCTAAATTTATCGGCCAGGGACGTAGTATATTAATAATAACAGCGCTTTAGATGTCTGACTACTGGAACAATGACCCTACCTAATAAAATAGATAACGATTCGCGGAAATCCATCATGCCGTCGATGCCCCGAAGCTATTTGATACTTGTATATCTCTATTCTACGGTCAGTATTAATCTCAATTCGATCTAGCCTGCACTAGTGATTTCGGAGCTAGTGTTACACAAACGAGACATAGTGAAAATGGAATGGTCACATTTCGAGCTACGTCATAAGCATTAAATTTTAAGTTAAACTCAGGATAATATACATTTCCCATCAGATTACACATAAACATTTTCATCGAACTCATTATTCTTCAGACGCGCCTCCTACGCGAAAAATAAATACACATTGTTAACAAATGCAGTAACCAGAATTTAATCTCATTACACGAAGTCGCTTTTTGTCGCGAATGCATCACAATGGAATACTTCGACGACATCCGAATAATTGGCGTGGATTTGAATGCATGTATTCATTGCAATTCGTCGTCACTCGTTGCAGATGGGCAGCCTAAACGAGGTTCGCCTTCCAGCGATTCATTGCCTTCCTCAAACCGTTTTGAATAATTTTTATATTGCTCTGTAGCTCGCTAACAGAAGCTTCCTCGGAAACGTGAAAAGTGAGCTTTGCTGCACTTGCCGCTGCTGCACTCTCTCAATTAAAATCATAAAGAATAAAAGCACGAATTTTTAATTCTTCGCTCGTCGTCTTTAACCATTCACAGAAAATAGAATATAGAAACAAATGGAAGGTACAATTTTGAGACACATATTCTAATACATCTGAACTCGTTTTCAATGATCCACTAATCGCAACAATAAAGAGCCCAGTTTCTATATCTACGCCAATTTGAAAATTGATTACAGGTCAATCGTATTTAAACTATTTATTATCGTCCATTATTGACTTATTAACTTTCAGCGTAAAACCATCACGTTCCTTGTGTAAGTCACGAGACTGAACATTTTAACCCGTTCCGATGCGATTTATATGCACGCAATCATGCTCAAACATACAATTTAATTCCTCCCAACACGGCGTTGATGATTAATTATAATTTGCCGGATGATTAATGATAAAACAGCAATAGAGATGGAATCCATTATGTTGTACAGATTGTATCACAAACAGCGGTGCAATCGACGAATAAAAGTATCCCACAAAACCACATTACTAAAAACAAATGAACTCCTTCGCAATTGATAGCTTCGAAACTGATATTACAGAAAAGTTTGCGACATTTAAGAAGATTATTGACAATAAAGAACGGAAACCTAGATAAAGCTCACAATGTAACGTACATATTACAGTGTCAAACTTTACTCAGATAAAGTCTTAGCAACTCGCGCGAAAACTTTCGAACTCAACGTACACATTTCACGTATGCAACACGGGCGCAAGGTATACGTGGAACGTCTACGATCTACGTGTGCACGTGCACACACGGGCGTGCATCGTGGTTACACGTGCAACGCGATCATAGGACGCTAAGTCTGAAATATAGACATTGCCGATGCCGATGCCGGTCTTCGAGTCCATAACGTTCTACAGGGACCGTTCCTCCTTACACCAGTTTACCGACGAAACTTTCCGAGTCCTCTATCCAAATCTTTGGAGCACCTGATTTAACGTTTTCTGAATCGGCCACGTAACCACGCCGCGGATATTGGTCGCGGGGACGCAAATTTCGCACGTAGGACTTGCATAAATTTTCGATCGCTCCTGATATCACGTATCCCTCGTTATCTTTCTGGGTCACTGCGGATATCGCCGGCGCGTATAAAAACATCCGCATTGTTGCATAGAGAAAACGCTCGAATATTGACCGAGGTGTACGCATGCACGGGGAAATCGCGATCGTATTTCATAAACCAGCCCGATAAGGAGATTCTTGTAAACTTTCATGGGAACCCTTAAATCTCACATTCTCGCGACAGCATTAGCTACACGGCGTTTCAACCGTAAGACTACGATAGTGGTAGTGATGGTTTCTTTGCGTATGCGAACGTAAAAAATATCTAGATGCGCGGACGTAAAAACATCTTTAGTGCGAAAAGAACATAACAATTTTCATTGTAAGAGACCTGTCGTCGCGTTGGACGTATTATCGTGGAGACAACATCGATAAGTATGTTCTCATATGCTTATTTCGGATTGTATATATATTCATATGAATATTGGACATTCAATTTCATGGAGCAATTTGACATTTAATTTTAATTGAAAAATTGAACTCTATACAGGCTGATTCCGCAATCGTGGTGCAAGCAACTGAGTGGCAATTCTACATGTTGAAACAAGTCAAAAGAAGTAATAACATTTCTTCTATTTAACTTCTCGTTTTCGAGAAAAATGAGTTTGAAGAATTACCATGATCTCGTATGCACGAAGTAGAATTGGTTGGCCGTGATCAGACGCATCAGACGAAGCATTTTCAAGCTTTGAAATGAGTCCGGGCTTATAATTGCACTATTTCCTTCTACGAAACGATAAGAATTTAAACATCGACAATCTTTCGAGAATCGGAAATGTTAAAATATTTTTTTGATCCTCTGTGTGTCTTTTACAGGGTATTTGCTAAATCATAGTGAAACCAGGCATGGGGTAATTCTACATGTTGAAACAAGTCAAAAGAAGTAATAACATTTCTTCTATTTGACTTCTCGTTTTCGAGAAAAATGAGTTTGAAGAATTACCATGCTCTCGTATGCACGAAGTAGAATTGGTTGGCCACGATCAGACGCATGATACGAAGCATGAGTCCAGGCTTATAATTGCACTATTTGCTTCTACGAAACGATAAGAATTTAAATATCGACAATTTTTAGAGAATCAGACATGTTTAAATATTTTTTTGACCCTGTGTGTGTCTTTTACAGGGTATTTGCTAAATCGTAGTGAAACCAGGCACGTGTGGGGGGGGGTGAGATTCTACATGCAAAAATAAGTCGAAAAATGGAATAACATTTTTTCGTTTGGCAGCTCGTTTTCGAGAAAATCGAGTTTAAAGTTCCGCCAGGTTCGTGTGCTTTAGTATATGCACACAGTAGAATTGGTTGATCATGGTCAGACGCGTCAGACGATTCGCATGCAATAGCACGTGTATTGGCTGCATTTTCAAACTAGATATTCTCGAAATCGAGCTGCCAAACGAAAAAATTTTATTCATTTTTTTCGACTTGTTTTTTCATGTGGAATCCACCCCCTGCGCGGTTGTACTACGATTTCGCAAACACCCTGTATACAAGCCTATATGGAAATTGAATTGGAGCTATCAATGCTAACGAAGTGTAATTTTTAGAGCTGCGTAACACCATTGAAAATGATTCGTTTTGTCGCTTGCCATCGATGTTTCTAGTTATAAAAAAATTATTGCATGTCATTGGGGCGAAGAGCTTATAAAATCGGTTGTAAAATGAATCGACGAGGGACAGTTCACCGGGGCGTCACTATTTATAGCGTTGTAACGGTACTCCGTCGGCGTATCATTGGCCTTGATAACAAATTGCTTCGCGGCACTTCCCACGTTTATCTAACTTCACGGAGGGGACGGACGACGCCGCGGACGCAAAAATGAATATACAATGATACGACAACGGCGACGATCATTAATATACCGTCAGGGAAATCATGCTCTCGATCTTCCGTCGACAGTACATGCCGCAGATCCATTAAAGCAATTTATTTATCGTGACGCGTAATTATTTACTATCTACATCTGGAAAACTTCAACGGTCTCGAAACGATGGTCCCTCGCGTTCGTGCACAAACGGCCGAGTAAGCTGTTGCATCGACACATTATTTCAACGACGCTATTCACAGGATAAACGATAGTGTGCGTTTACAATACGACAATTCAATCCGCGCTTGCTTGGCTACAAACTGCGTACTTTTCTCATGGAAGAATATATTCTTTATACATATATAGATTGTAAATGTGTGTTAATGAATTCGAATGCAGTATGGTTCACAGAAATATTGTGATTACCTTCGTTAGATAAAATGGAATGCGCAACGATTGTTTATATTTCAAACTATTCGGAAAGCGTGGAGAATCTTTTAATTTTGTAGACTGAAAATATAGATTAAGTGCAGGGACTAATTACAGAACACTTTAATTTGAACCGTTCTACAATTTTGTCGATGTCATAGTAAAAGCATAATTTAATAGCTGATAGATAAAGGTAATATAGATGAAAGCATTTCGTAATTTGTAAAATGTGTGTGTGTGTGTGTGAATCGTTATTTAATTAAACTCATCAAGCCGATGTTCGAGTCGCTGTTGATGTAACGATCTACAAATGGCAATGCTAACTGTAGCTGTCGCCGTGAATTCGATAAGAGAAACTCGTAAATTATAATACATAGCTTTTTCTAAACTGTGCTGTGTAATGCTGCAACAATTTCACGTTTGACACACCGAAACGATACACTGTGATACGCTTTTGACAATTAAGTTTAAAGTCACTACAAAGCATGTTTACTACATTAAGACGGTGTCAGCGGAAAGTCAAACTTTCGGAACTTCCAAAATTAACGGCACATCATAATCTGTTTCCACTGTAGTATACACGTTAATTTATAAAACAGCGTCGAATCCAAGACATTTGTACAATATAACCATATTGCATAGAAATTATATTTCTATGCCAATGTTTCTAGTTATAATTGTTGAGATTCGTGGTAAAAGGATAAGAAATAATTTAATGTGGGAATCGAATAACTTAACATCACAATACGGACGACCGAGGTCGCGTTGATTCGATATGAAAACGTAGTTAATTTAAAATCGTTCTGAAGAAATAATTTAATGTTAGAAATGTAAATGTAGTTTAACACTAGATTTACGGGAACCGTCAAAATGGCAGGTTCTAATATTCTTAATTTGCGATTATTAAGATTGTAAAGGTGCTTTCCTGAGGAATTGTTTACCAAATTTATTTCTTTGGGTATATATTACTGGAAAAATAGCCAAAAATTTGCATAGACACATCCTGGTTATGTTTATAAAGTAATGTGAAATAGTTATTTCTACAGCTCCGTAAACCTAGTGTTAATGAAGGTGGCAATAGCCAGTCGGCACGTCTGCCTACATCGGAGATTTACAGTAGAGCGTGTTTTTGTTATTTACGTCTTTTGTCATGCGCGACGCGCCGTTCTCAACATGCTTTCAAAAATTTCATGTCTCGGAAAATATATTTTTAAAATTAGAATTACATTCATGACGATGCTAATTGAAAACTAAGTATCTCGAATGGAAAATAGAAGCATACGAAGAATTTAAAAATGCTGTTGTATCGTGTTCATCTACAGTAGCGATTGCAATTCCGCGCCATTTTCAACCCCGCGGGATTGATGTGGGATTTATTGCAATCCCGCGGAGTCCCGCGGGATCCCGCGGGACTAAGGATTTAGCTCTTCAATCTAATATATATTTAATAAAGATACCAATTTTACTTAATGAGATAATCAACTTTAATCATGGTAGTCAAAATTTATTAACAAAATACAGACAAAATCTAAATCTACATAAAGTTAAATTAAAATAAATCTCTCTTTGGAAAACAAACTGTAATTGAAATATACATATACGTATATGTGTATATGTGTGTAATAATATGAAATATGTTATATAATAATTCGTTATATCTAATATTTATATTAAAAAAAGATATTTAAATTAAAAATTATTATATCAATGGCGAAGCTACGATATATATGTATAATATTAATTGACGAGGTGAATCGAAAAGTTCGCCAGTGGCAACGGAAAAAGTGAAGAGCTCAGAACCGCGAAACAACGTATCATCGAAATAGTTAATCGTACGCGTCGTCGTTCGCGAAATTTTGTTTCTACGCAAGATTTGCGGGATCCCGCATCACCTATTTGAGAAATGCGGGACCAAGAAATGACGCTGGATCCCGCGGGATTGCAATCCCTAATCTACAGTTATTCAGGAAAAAAAATAAACTACCTAAATGGCACTTACCCCCAACCAAGTCCCCCAAACCAAGAATGTACCAATTACTTTCAAACGCCTTGACAATCATTGTTTCAACGACACAGCCGTGTCGGTAGGGTGACGCCACCCTCGCGTCGACAGTACATCCTCGAACCCTTCCGTAACATTATTAAATAATTCTTCCGACGTTTTCTCGTGGGGTTGGCGTTCATCGCGACCCTCGCCACGTCGGGGCCCTTATTTGAAAACACTCCGTTGATTCCAGCGAAAACGAAGAAAACTGCAAACGGAAAAGAGGGCGGGGTAAAAATTGTCAAAGTAAAGACGATCCGGAAGCAGCGGACGAGACCAGGGACCTCGGTTAGAGGGCAAAGGAATTGAAATTTCCAGCGTCTCGGTCAGGCTACGTGCTCGGCGGTGGTTCGTAAATCGTCAGAGAGAGAGAGAGAGTAAGAGAGAGAGAAAGAGAGAGAAACCCATCGCAACATCTACGGCGATGACGATTTTGTTTTAATCATGCCAACTCCGCCGCGGCGACGCGACGCGGTGGAGGTGGGACGAGGGTGGGGGTAAAAAAAAAAGAGGTACGGGACGAAAACGGCGAGACAGAGTCGGAGAAAACTGATTCAGGCTCTGGGGGTAGTGTCTGCCTGCTCGGGGATTGAGTTCACCCTTGTTACGGAGACACTGTGGCTGGGTAGAAGTCTCGTTCAAACGTCCTAGAAGGGGTTGGATTGTAGAGACGGTGGTTTCAGTTGCCGAGCGTTTCCGAATCTCGGTGGGGTTAATAGTCGAACGTGCCTGGAGGGATTCTCCGCCGTTGCCTCCACCATCGGCCTCGCCCGCCCCCTTTTGCTCCCTTGCTCCCTTTTGCCACCCACCGCCCGCGAGCTCACCCGCGCCACACCATTATTGTTCGTTTCTGAAAGGCTGAATCTCAGCATTCAGTCCCCTACTTCCTCCTCCCGGTGCACCCACACCATCGGGGCCACGCAATCTCTTCGCTTCCGCGGGCTTGCACCGAGTCGGGCTTACCTCTCCGCCTCCGCAGCAGCCCACTCGGCTGTCTTGCTGCGATAATATGTTAATCAGCCAGTCGCGGTGTTAATTAATGGCCGATGGCTCCGGCAAAATGTCGATCGGTCGCATTAGCCACGGATTGCCGGTCCGACCGAGCCAGACCTCGTGCCCTTCGCGCACCCACTCATACCCCGTCAACGCGACGGTTTATTTCGGATCAGCTGGGCACACACAACGCGAGCACCGAAATTATTAATAGACGCGAAATAGATTAATGCCCGTTGCTTCGCGATTAGCGACCGTCCGAATGCCACGCTCCGCTTGCTACCTAATCACCTGGCCTCACTATTAACTTTCAGTCAACGCGTCCCGATCGGTGATTAATATTTCCTGCTATAAATCGCGCTGCACCCGCGCGATTCGACTCTCCAGTTCGGACCGCTTCCTGCGCGGGGCCTTTATTACTATTTTTCACTCACTCGCGATAATGGGAGCTGGACTATTAGGTAATCTCCGTCGGTGTGCCTTCGGTTTTATGATTTTGTGGGCGGTAGGCTGCCGGATCGCTTCCGGTTGCTGTTCAGAGTCGATTGCGAAATGTTGCTTCGACGAGATCCTGGAAAGGCATAATCTTCTGCGAACCTTTCGTAAAAAACGACGGTCAACCCTTTGCACTCGGACCTATTTTAAATGGAAAATTAAACATTTCTTTCGACCTAGAATAATTCCATTCTATATTAATTCTCTTCTTTGTATGAATATGTAGTTGATATAATACCTCACGCGATACTTAAATGTTCGGTAATTCATTAGATACCAACATATTTAGTAATGTAAACAATATTTTGAATAATGGTACAACAGTTTCTTTTTATTTCGAGTGCTAAGGGTTAAAACATTCGTGAAATATATCGATTAATAAATTCAATGTCAGATATAACTTTCTTATCTCGTGTATCCGGAATCTTAACAAGGTAAACTATTTTCGTTTTTTAGCTACGACAAATATGGAAACTGAAGGGTTGATTCGATTGCGCTGACTTCTTCATTTTCGACGTCCTGCAGAGGAGCAGAAACTAAATAAAAATGTATCAATTTCGGAAAGTAGAGTTTCTCTTACAGAATGTCTCCGAATTCTTCGGTTCGGAGGGTGCGCCGTTCTCGCGAGCGGAAACGAGCGGAAACGAGCGGAAACAATGCGTGAACTCTCGAAAAAGTTCGCAATTGCCGAAGGATCGGCACTCGGAGTCGTGCCATATCGTCGTCCCGCTAGCGCTCGGGCTTTAAAAGTGGAATTGCAGCTTTGCTAGAGCTCGCCCCATGCATAATATCGGCCGGGAAGTTTGCCCGTCGTCTGATTTCATCGGCATCTCAATGGGAGGACGCTTTGACTCGGTCGAGGGAAAAGGTAACTCGCTGTTCAAACAAAACCGTGCCCCTCTCTCTCTCTCTCTCTCCCTCCCTTTCCCTCTCTATCTACATTCGACCACGAAACCCATCTTGTCATCCGTTTCGGGGATCTTGAAGGGAGGAATCGTTACATGGACGGGTACTCGTCGAAGTCAAATGTCACTTCGCTTAAGTCGATGTAACCTACACCCCCATCCGCGAACGGTTGCTCCCAGATAGATAGGAAAACACACGAGTCAGCGTATGCGTAATATGCGTGGTGCTGTGCGAGGAACTCCAACGAATCTGAAGTGGTTGCTGCAAAAGCAGGCGTGTCTTCATATAAATCCTCCGCTACAACCTCCACCCCTCGTCAACGGTCCCCGTCAACGTTTATTTCGCATTTACCCGGGAAATGGATCAGACGAAAAGCAATGATTATGGTCTTCCGCAGGCTCCGGTTGAGACTCCACACCGCCTGCATTTTAGTGTCGCCAGATATTATCATCGGAGATCGTAAGAGAGTTATGGAAATTTTTAATGGATTCTGTTTAAAATATCGACCATAAAACTCTTTTCAAAAATCTTTCTCGTCGTATAAACTCCAGTGATTCCAACCAAAATTCACGCAACAAGTAATCTTGATAAAAAACACAGGTTTGTAATTAAAAATGGTAAATTTTTTATTTATTCATAAATTATACATATAATAGCATATGAAATGGCCTCCGCGGCTTTGCTGGCACATACGCACTCTTATGTCGAAACTTTCCATGACCGTTTGGCATAAATGTGGCTGAATTTCGTTGATACAGCGCTCAATTTCCTCCTTCAAGGCGTGAGCGTTCGTGGATTTTTGGCATAAATCTTAGACTTCAAAAAACCCCAAAGAAAAGTCTCTGAATTTTTGCATTCACAGTTTCTCTTCACAGTTGATGAAGTTAAATCACTATTCCGACCATATTTTGTGCGATTAAAATATTGCTCAACAATGAGAACGCGTTGTTCTTTCGTGTAGCACTCCATTTTTAATATCCCTGAACTGTCAGCTGTCACGCTGTCTCTTTTTCCGTTGGCAACACTTTACCGCACAAATCATCGATTTACCGCGTAAATCATGGGACCTTTAGAACTTATAAAATGGAAAGATAAACACTTTTTCTGTAACAAATCCTCTGGATCGAACCATAATTGTAGCTCGTCTCGATCGAGTCAAAGGACTGAAAATTTTCGCAAACGTCCGTAGTCTAATAAAAATTGTTGTGCAAAGACAGGCTTTTCTTAAAAAATACAAATTCTTCATTCATAGTCTGTCGAATAATTATTGGAAGACACTGTTCGGCTGGCCTAATTACAGGATTCCGAAGACTTTCCACTGCAGCCGAAGCTGCAACAGGATCTTGCCTGCTCGTAAAACGCTGGGAGCTTCTTGAGCGAGAATTCATACAGTGTTTCGAAGAAACTCAACTCTCGTTGGCCCTGTCACCGGGATGGTGGTTAAATTTAATCGTCCGGCGATAACACGGCTCCGTGCGTCGACGTTCGTTCGGGCAACACGTGATCGTGAATAAAGGACACGTTTATAACCGGGAACAGCGAACTGGTTATAGTTGCCGCCGACGAAAGGTTTATTATCTCGGCGTGGTAACGAGCAACGGTGGATTGTACACGTTCCGGCAAACATAAGGGAGCGTCGTCGATCCGCCGCGCGTAATTTCCACGCGCGAGGCGCAGGCGTCCGCAGGGTTGTTTTGCGCGGAGAGGAGCGGAGGGGATTGCAGATTTTTAAGCGACACGAGGAAAGACAATCTCTTTATACGTTCCCGTCCTGTTTCCGCGACGAAATTGCGTTGTCACTTTGCTTCTTCTCGTCCTCCCATTCTTCTATCTGCAGGTTGAGCACTCTGGCTGCTCGCGGAAGAGCAGGACGCAGAAAAAAGGACGAAAAGGCGGGACCGTTGTAAAGAAAACGCGTCGGAACTCGCGCGTGGAACGTGAGAGCGACAGGCTTGACAAGATTTGAACACCCTTCCGCGTCGTCAGAAATATTATGGCTGTGCAAACGAGTTACCTGTTGACAACCATCAAAGAAAGTCGCGCGAACTGCATGCGTCGGGCAAAAGGAGGCGGCGGAGTTTCGAGAGCGTGTTTCAAAGTTGTTACCACTTAGCGCTGCAAACTTTTGCATTTCTGAGATACCAGTCGTAGTATCCGCGATAAAAATTATTCTAAACACCGCACGCGTGGGAGCTTGGTTGGCCGATTGTCCTCTGATCGAGCGAAACAGATTTCAGTTACTCGAGTTTCATAATGGAGTTGAACTCGAAGAATTTGATAGAGACAATCGCGCATTGTAGCGGATGCAATCGGTAGATCGAGTAACCGAATAAAGATCACAGAATACCTTGAAGATGTATGTCCCAAGAGATGGCTACAGGCGAGACAAGATTCATATAATACAATAGGAGTCGAATCTCAAACAATAGAACTGGATACAGACCGTTATAGATTAAAGGATCAAACACAGAGACGAAGGGTTGGATAAAGGCGGCTAAGCTGTGTATAATTTTGCTCGGTTAGCAGAGGACTGAAGAAATTGACAATAGTAAAACATAACAATAAATTATAGTTAATTGCGAATTATAAATAGTAAAGTAGTAAAGATATTTAGGAATTTAAATATACTGTTGTATTATTTCCAATCCATCCAAATAATTATCTTGCCATCGATATAAACAATTTTTACTTTACATAAAGATCGTCTAGATATAAGTAAACAACATCGAGTCGCTATCTCCTACCATAAATTGTAGAGAACGTCGTAAATTAATCTGAGATTCTAATAAACAGTGTTCAACGACAAATATCGTTTAAACTTACTTGGAATTATGTCACGTTAATGGACAATACACAAATTGTGTTAACGCAATACGAGGATCTAGGAGATCCTAGAACCTATCATGAAAATCTGACGAGTCTAAGAATTAGGATTCACGAAAATCAAGATGTCTAAAAGATCTGAATGACCTCAGAAGTTTTCAAAGTCCGAGGGTCCAGGATATCAGATTTCAAAGTTCCGAAAGTCTGAAAGCCCAAAATGTTTGCAGCATCTCGAGACTGAAAAAGTCGAAAGAGTCCTCGAGAGTCTAAGCGGTTTATAGATCCTGAACAGTGAAAGAAGGTCTGACAACAAGAGTCCTTGGGAGTCCGAGAATCCTCGAGGGTCAGAGGGTTTATCTGAATGGTGTTCTCCGAATTCCGTATCCTTAACATTGGGTCTTTCATAGCCAGAGTGAAGTCTATTGGGTCCCGCGAGGCGTTTATTGTTAATATAGCATCTTGCATGTTCTTGGTCGACTGTATCGGATCCCATGCCGTTTATATCTTGGCTCGCGTGTCCTGGGAGCTTGCGTTGCATTACAGGAGCACCGTATTATTAATATCGAGTTGCGCACAGGTCCGATATCATTAATATCAGTTTTCATGTATCCGAGGTCGCATAAAGTAGGTTCTAGGGACGCACGAGCCTAAGTATCCGAGTCTCCGTTACACTCGTAGAATGTCGGTGTCGTTCTACCGTCCATACGGTCATTTTCACGTCCGAAAAGTCAAGGTTCATTTACTTTTTTTCCGCGGAGGGGGCTGTGAACCTCCGTAAACTCGAATAAAACGCGGAAAAGCGGCGTGATACGTTTCTCGTTAAAATCAAGTTTTGTTAAACGGCGAATAAATCAAGTTTTTGCCCCGGGACACGCAGCGCGATGCTTAAAAATGTACGTGTGAAGCTCGGGAGCATGCAGCCCTGTATACGTGTACACGATTTTATCCGGGCTTATGCGCACGGGGTTACTTAATCCATACGGAATTCCAGACCCGGCTGTCCTCGTCCTGCATGCCAAGTACCCTGCCCACCTTACACTGCTCCAGACTTCTCCGGGTCCCCTATAAAAGTGGTGTTGTCGCGGGCACGGAACGGCCCAATAACAGTAATCGATCGTGAAATCGAACGACGAAGATAGAAAATGTCTGAAACACTGCAAACCAACTCTACGGCTACTCCTCTGCACTTGGAAGAGGTCTAAATGCATTTGTCGAATGGCTTTAGAACCTAAAGCAGCTATACCTGCTCTCCACCTTTTCTTCTTTCTTAACACATCGCCGGGCAACAACAAGACTGCGAATCTTTATGCATAGTAAACATTTTCTGCCCGAATTACAACAAACTGGAGTGTAGCACAAGTTTATTGACTTTCTCGCTACATTAAAAACGGTTGAAAATAATGTTATACTATGTTAAGGAAGGTAACTGTAAAATTATCGGAAACGACATCTCTTAAATATAAACAGAAATGCTAAGTACTTGAGAGACCTTTCTTAACACATGCCTGTTTGTATCTCTAGTTAGTAGCTCATGACACACTGTAGAAAAATGTCGTATCGACAACACACATCACTGTATAGTACAAAGTTATTGTTAAAGATATCAATAAATACATTTTCGTGAATATTAAAAGCGCTTCCCATAACTCTTCATACTACTCTTAATTCTTCTAACGTATCTGTTGTGTCGAATCACTCGTTTCTCCGTAAATGCATAAAGTTAAGGAAAAGCCGTAACGGAAAAGCAGTTTGTTAACGGCTGACGTGTTTGTCGCGGGCGCTCGTTTCGATCTGCTTTCTTTTTGCAATTCGTTGGCGATCGTAATTTTACAATTCTTCTGTTATTTCGGATTCTCTGCTTTTATAAATTTAACTATATATAGGGTTGTCTGTTAATACGCACGCATACGTACATACACCAGCCGCACTACGACCCGATATCATTAAATATCTGAAATACAATAGATCGCGTATATTGACCAAAATAAATAAGATGTACTTTACGATAATATAAATGGGTATTTGAATGAAGATCCGTAGTTTAGTTACAATACAGACAATCGAGTAACTGGTACATTTTCAAAGTGATTTATTCCCAGCCGGGGGATTTCGGGAATAGGTTCCCCGGCGATCTAATATAAACGGCACAAAAGTATAAACTTCTCGGCGCGTCACAGCATGTACAATGGATTGTCGTAACCTCTACACCGCTAAAAGCCATCATTCGCGACCCTCCTGGCCGGGGCTCATAATGCCTGGTCATGATATTGCGGGATATCGGTGTGCTATGGGGTATCGTGGAATTCTAAGATGGCCGTTTAAATGGATCGGGCGGACCGTGGAGCAAAAAGGGCGTTCCAATTTAAAGATTGCTGCTGGTCATTTATAGATAAATGGTAATTTACAATCGCGCGGACGTTATCGCCGAGAGGCCATTGATAGGTTGTTTTAAAACGCTGCGCGTTACGCTCGCCCGGGATAATTAATATCTCGCTAAGAGAAAATCGATGCCGGTACTCGCGATTGCTTCTCGCCGGTATGCATATTCGTAATTTCTTCAAGATGAGAGAATCCCGCTACCCCAATCAATATTTAACCGATTAATTCTCGCCGAGTTTATCGAGCCCGAGAATATTCGTGATGCATCCAAAGAGAGACGGCGAAAGAGGTCGAGGCGCGCGGCGCGGTGCAGCGGTTGCAGGCCAACAGAGCCTTGTGTTTGGCGTGACCGTGCTCCATAAGGCTCGGGAACTTTGATAAGGATCGTTTCAATTATCCATTCAATTACGAAGGGCGATCCATAATCGTCAAGGGTCCCGGAAGCCCGACCAAGATTTCTCCAGCCGCGTACCTTTCCCGCGGCGTTCGACCGGCTCGGCGCGCGCCGCGGTTCAACGAAGAACCGTGGTTGTTTCGCCATAATTACACCGTGTACGAAGTTTACGCCGCACAGTGTTGCACAGCTGCGGCAATATTTCGACTAAACAGCCATCGCTTACCTCGATTCGATTAAATCTCGCTCAAAGCTGCCCATTGTGATCGAATTAAGCCGCGCGCCGCGCTGGTTCACCGGAATTTTCGAGACGCGCGACGTACCGGGGACATATTACTCGTTAATACGACCATGTACTCGGCGCAATCAAAGTACAGCCAGTCAAACAAGTTTCCGAACACCGCCCGGAGCAGAAACAATTTTTCGAAATTCAACCGAACGACTTGTCACCGCTTTTGAGATGCTGCAAGGATTAGTTCGTTGGAACATTTGCGAGGAACTGTTTCCTTAATCTCGATCGACAACTTGTAAATAACTTAAATTGATGCTTTAAAAACTATAACATTTTTTTCAACGTTTCGGTCTAGTTTAAGACCATTATCAAGAAAAAATTTTGACATATAATTGCGTCTGTAA
The DNA here is from genome assembly GCA_028455805.1 of Lasioglossum figueresi. Classification (NCBI taxonomy): domain Eukaryota; kingdom Metazoa; phylum Arthropoda; class Insecta; order Hymenoptera; family Halictidae; genus Lasioglossum; species Lasioglossum figueresi. The sequence continues at coordinate 20,693,192 of CM052200.1, read as the reverse complement.
AATTAAAAACACCATAAATTATCTAATTCAAATTATTACCTTTGGTTTTTTCGTGTTTGTTTTTTGACACGGATGTTAATTTGAATTAAATAATTTACAGTGTTTTCTAATTTTTACAGACGCAATTATATATCAAAATTTTTTCTTGAAAATGGTCTTAAACTAGACCGAAACGTTGAAAAAAATGTTATAGTTTTTTGTAAAATTGATTAGCGAGTAATATAGGATCGATTCTTTGCGGCGAAAGCATCGATTTAAGTTATTTGCGAGGAAGATTGTAATTGAAAATAGTATCATTATTCTTTTCAGCTAAGCCCCTAGCGAACGTTTTAACCCTTAAACGAACCCTCAAAATGTATTTTAAAAAGACAATGATTCGATTAAATTACGCGTACACGAGATAGTACAATTTCCTCGAAATTCACAAACAGCTACACATTAAATAATCATTAGCATGAATTTAGTAAAAATTAGTACTCGGACGTCCAGTTGTCGACACACGAAAGCAAACTAAAACACGACAGTTAGGCCCCTACCAGAGTCTAACCCAACCTAGTATACCGCACGCGATAGCGTACGCCGACCGAGGATCATTTCCTCGCGTATTAACGCATTTTCTACCGTTTTAACCTCATTCCGAGGAATTTGCGCGCACACCGGCGATATCGTCAATTTACACCTTTGTTAAGGTCGCAGCGGTGTACTCTGGACCGGCAGCATGCCGAAACAGGGTCGGCTCACAGGTGGACAGGCGTGAATACGGAAACACGTGACTGGGAGGTAAAACGATACCAACGGAGGTAAAACGGCTAGAGGGGTTGAAGGGAAAGGGAAGAGAGTTTGCGAAAAGAGGACGAGCGTAGAACGTGTTGGAGCAGCGGGTTCGTAGGTCGGATTCGCTGTGAAAGGGATCGCCGGAAGGTGGACAGAGGAATTGTATGTGATGCGGTCTGGAGGTCGGGGGTTTACCTGGTCGCACCATTGTGTCGAGATGCTTTGCGTGTGTACCGTACGAAGCCTGGGACTGGCCGAGCCGATGGACCATAGTTCAACGATGGTTCACCGTCCGGGATCGTTTCTGTACGCATAGTTCAAGGCGTCACCTGACCTCGGGCTCGTCGCCGATGTCACCCTATCCTGGACGATAGGGACTAACCTGGACTGCTCTGCTGGTTGACGTGGCAGGTAATGGAAAGAGAGCCGGCGGACACGTGGGGCAGGGCAACTGTGTTCGACAGAGGGAAGAGGCCCGACGAAAGAGGTCGAAAGCACCCGCAAGAGAGGGAAAGAGAGGCGTATGGGGTGACGATGACTGCTTGTGTGTTCCGACGTAATATAGGCTTGTTCCCGTTTGCGACGCGGTTCTCCCGCGCTTTGCAATTAGCCTTTGTCGCGAATACGCCGACCAACAGTGCCCACCCACCCTCCAGCCAACCCCGTCTCGCGCGCGCCCCACGTACTCTCTAACCCATGAAACCCTCATCCAGTTCTCTCCTATCCTCCTCGCAACAATCCCCCACCACCCTAAGGACACGCTGATATCCAAGCATCTAACCAGTCGCTTTAATGCGCACTCCTGCGTAATCGTCGCCGGTTCAGTCAAATAACGGATCACGCGAGCTGATTCGATGGAAAATCGGGCCTCGGAGATCTCTGTCGTCTACAGGCAGCGGATAACGATGCAACATTTTCTATTTGATAAATAAAAGAAGATCGCACGTACAAAGTACTCTGGATACGTTGCGATCAGTTATGATTATTTTAATGGAAGTTGTTCTTCAGATATTCGGTTCAGCGATATTAACACTAGGCTCACGGAGCTGTAGAAATAACTGTTTCACATTAGTTTATAAACATAACAAGGATGTGTCTATTCAAATTTTTTGCTATTTTTCCAATAATATACCCAAAGAAATATATTTGGTAAATAATTCCTCGGGAAAGCAGTTTTACAATCTTAATAATCGCAAATTAAGAATATTAGAACCCGTCGTTTTGACGGGTCCCGTAAATCTAGCGTTAAAGAAGGCGACGGTCGATCCAATAAATATGTATATAAATGTATAACGAAATAACGAATAGTGTAAGTTATAGACAGCATTGAACCGATCGTCATAGAACGGAATGACACAAACCATATTCTCAAAAATATTTAGGTTTACGTATGAGAGCCGAGGTCCATTCAACTTTATATAAAGGAGAAAACTGGGCGAATTTACAACTATCTTTGGATAGATAGCTTTGCACGGTGTCAGATCGATACAGTAGAGTAGAACAGTTTGATAGGTGCACTGACCCCCACGATTATTCTTTATGTATGACTGTACTGTCTGTGAGACCTATTTAAGTATTGCGAATGTATAGCGACGCGTCACCCGCTATCGGAAAACCGATTTTACGTTTAAACAATTCGATTAGAGTTTTTACTCCTGTTTAACATCGTCAGCCACAAAAGCAGATATCCGATAGAAGATATCGAAATAACGACAATCGCGATAATTTATTTCGAGTAATCACGAATCACAGTACATCGAAAATTGTGAAACATTTTTACTTCACATTACACAACTGTATTTATTTTAGAATATAATATACCGCTGGTCCTCAAAATATTATCTGACAGTTTATCATGTACATCTAGTATTACGCAACTTGAAAAGTCAGATTTTGAAAAGTAATTGCAAATGACTTCATGAAAATGAAATGGTACCAGAAGTTAATCTTCGTCAAGTAGGCTAACATTTTTCAGTGGAGTGTTTTACAACACGGTATCTTCCGATTTCTAATAAATCACACGTTTTACCAGGTATAATTTCCAACCGAAGCGTATCTGTTTGATGCATGAGATGCTACGGTATTTTAGCACCTTCATTCCTGATTCCTGACACGAAAAGTGGGTCAAGAAGAAAGAAGATAACACTCAAAACTAGATCAAGAAAATGGAAGATGATTATTGCATGAATCTACAGTTCCCGCACGCCGAACAGTTTTCCTCGTTCCTCCTTGCAAAACCTTCGTGCAGCCGCCGTGGGATTTTAACGGAGGGGTTGAACGAAACTGGAATTCAAATTGTTATTTTAATATTTATCACCCGCCTCTTAAATCCCTCGAAAACTCAACCGCCCATGGGATTCAGTATCCAACGCCAGGTATAATCTTCCTTGAAAAATGCTAAACGCGGAACTTAACACTTCAATATTTCAAATGGTTTTCAACCGTTGTGCAATCCCGTTGTTAATCCCTCTAGTAAGAACAAGAGGCACTTAAATTAGTATTACGACTACCAGCGTACAATCACAATTACAGACACGACTTTAGCGACAAATAACGAGAGAACTGAGAAAGTGAGAGAACGAGGGAACTGGAAAAGAGCAGTGAATAATAAACGAAGAGCTTCGGTCTCTTTCAATATTATTTAAGCTGAGACTATAATTAAATTGTTCGAGTACAACGTGCGGTTGCTCCTCAGATATAAATAAAATTAACTGATTGAGATAATTAATAGAGAATATTAAAGTACCGCAAATTATGTCGCTTTAATAGAAATTGTATGTCAGATACGAATAAAATTAACTAATTGAGGATATTAAAGTATTCCGTATTCCGTTGTTTTTGATAGTAATTTTAGGTCAGACACAAATAAACTGAACGAGTCGTGAATAATTGAAGTACTTACAAAAGTGCATCGATTTCACTGCAGAAATGTGAGACCGATTTGAAACAATAACAAAGTGAATAATGACATGCGATTTAAAATATTCATTGGGTTTTCCGACTAAATCAAATGCATCGAAGTTTTCCAGCCCTTATCGACTTTCATATCTCTCTTGGTATTTTAACAGAATTTTCAAAATTCAAGATATTCTGCGAGAATCAGAAAGGACTCTCTTCTATTCTTATACTGGAATCAATTCAACGACGGATCGAAACATTTCAGAAATACGCGAACGAACGGAGCGTTATTAATATTCAGAACTATCGAGCATTATCGTTTAAGATTTTACCAAAATCAATGGTTCGTTGAATGTTTAAAACGCTGTGAACAGCTTTCAGATATTGACGTCTATTCTATTAATCGAACAGTGAGTAATGAGCACAAATGAATGAGATTTTCATGAATGAACAAGAAGTGCCTCTAGCATTTTCGTAATGATAACTCAACAAATTGCGTAGTCGAGTCACTTCCGTAGCAAGTGTGCAAATGTCCAACAGTTAACACTAGATTTACGAAACCCGTCAAAATGGCGGATTCTAATATTCTTTTTTTTGCGATTACTAAGATTGTAAAGATGCTTCCCTGATTAATCATTTACCAAATTTATTTCTTTGGGTATATATTAGTGGAAAAATGGCCAAAAATTTAGATAGACACATTCTTGTTATGTTTATAAAACAATGCGAAATAGTTATTTCTAGAGCTCCGTAAACCTAGTGTTACGGGGGTAGACTCGTTTCTAGAATTGCAAAGATGGGGTGTTTCGGTACTCAAAAGCACCAGATAAAAAATCAATCGAGGCCACGATAGCTCACAAAAGTCCTATTTTTACGTTTACGAACCGTAATTTGCATTATTCAACAGCAGCTTTATATTATAGCTGTCACAGCTTTACGAAAATAGCTACATGCACAGCTGTATGTTTCCGAATACTTCAAATTACGGCTCGTAATCGTAAAAATAGCACTTTTGAGGGCGATCGCGGCCTAAATTGATCTTTCATCTAGCACGTTCGACTACTGAAAATCCCCATCTTCGTATTATTGAGAAACGAGAAGGCTCGTCCCGGACTCTTGGAATCCTGGAAAAACGAGTCTACTCCCTTAAATTGATTCGTAGAGAGACAGAGTTCCGAAGAGTCTCGAACTGTAAAACCAAAGAAACTGGCGTTACCGGTTGAAAAAACCGGAGATGCATACTTCTCAGGCGGGGATCGTTGATTGGGTAACCTGAAGAGACCGTTAAGCGCGCCGGGGGGTTGATTTTAATCGAAGGTTATGCCGCCGGCAATAATCGGCAGTTAGCCGAGCACCAGTCTCCGATGAGGCTGGGGTTTGCTGATAACAGACTTAGCGGGGGTGGCAAGTGGCGCGAGGAGTGCCGCAATGGGGGTGTGAGGGACGGCAGAGGGATGTTGCGGGGGAGGCACAGACCGGGTTAAAACCCCTCCGGTACCGAGCAACCATGTTACGATTCCCTGGTCGGCGTCACGGCTACATTGCTGGAAGGGCGGATCAGCGAAGGACCATAGTGGAAGGAGGGACGTGTATCGATGCCGGCTGGATAATCGATTGATCGTCTTCTTAATTAGCAACCGGGGTATTTAGAGTGCCCATTCAATTACACAGTTGCGTAATCTGCTTACGCAGCCTTGATCGCTCTGGAGCTACCTCCTGTGAACCATCCTCGTTCCGTGTCACGTGGTCGTGTATCGCGGTGCTCGTCGGCGCACAGAAATTGGGTTCGATGGTCCTCCTATCTGACGAGGTTGCCGATTAAACAGAGATTCAACGGGAGCTTGGACCCGAGCTTCCTGCAGGTGCTGTTGGAGTCAGCGAAGCACCGGAACTCCAGTTTTATAGTGCCTTTTAGCCGAGGACTGAAACGACATTTATTGCACCGCGATTATCGTTGTTTAAAATCATCAGGTTGACAAGTGTGCTTCCAGATACAATAGACTATTGTCAGGGGTTTGAGAATACTTGGGTCCTCCAAACAAGGCCAAACGGCACCTCCTGAGATGACGGACACTCCACGCCACGATGCAGGGTGTATCCCATTATCTTTTGCGCTATGGTGGCCACTGCGATGAAGACTTGAGGCGAGCCCACTGCTCTAAATATAGAACAAATTCTAATTGGACAACGATTCTCCCACCCACTTCATTATACAATTGACACGTTGAACGCCACGTCAACCGTATTCGGGTGACAGCGAAAGTTCTCATCGAGCCGTTTTCCCCGTATTCGGATGACGCTGATTTGACGGATCGCAAAGGATCTGTCCGAATTTGTGCGAATATCGTAACAGGTCCTTTTTTCACTGCTATATGAGTCGCTAAAAACTGACTTTCTCATTTTTCTCTTCATTATTGAAAAAATTAGGGGCAGAAAAATTTAAGTTATACCACTCGGTACTCGGCAAAGATTCCAACTGATCGTGCAGAGTAGCAACGTGACAAATAGGATCGTAACAATGTATTGAAAGACACAGCAACAGACATGAGTCAGCAGCTCACTCTTCCTACAGCGGCAACGGTGGCCAGACTGATGATTTCGTTGCAAACTCGCGTGGCAGTGTTAATGTGAATCCGGCCACATCGAAGGTGACACGGATATGCGTCCTCGCCGCAAGGGCATACGCAACATTTTTTCCATCTACTCTCAGCGAGGCGGCTTCACTGCCCGGCGGGTCGTGAATTGGAAACTACTTAATTATACAGTAGACTATTTGAGCACGATTCTACCGAATATCATGAATTGCCACTGCTGTGCGCTATTTCAAGAAAGGAGCTCTCTTAACGGGCGCCATCGAAAGAAGTAACCGTGACCGTCTCGTTAACTAAATGCACCGTTCCGAACCACCCATGCAATTCGAAATAAAATCTTGGACGGATAGACCCGCGATCCCATGAAAGATTCATCGTGGGCCGTTCGGACTGCCCGGGATTCTTAAAGGAACGCGAAGAGCTAAACAGTTTGGACATCGACTCGCGGCCGGTGACCCGGAGTTATGTAGACAGCAGCTGTCAGAAAATACGTTGCTCGAGAAAAGCGTCTTGTGCTGTCTATAAAACTGGGTCAGCGTTTTTATTAGTCCTTCCTGCGAAGTGGCCGGCCAGAGACGAAACGGTATTATTATAACCTCCGTGTCGACGGCTGACACGAGTAGCAATCTGCTGGGTAATAAACATAATGCTATAATGCTCGCTGATACTAGGTGTCTCTCCGAGCTTAACGGTACAGTTTAATATTCAAAAAGACTTTGCATTAACAAGAATTTATAATTACAAAGAAATCGAAGAATAGCCGAATTTTTAAGGGTTGACCTCACTCCCTTAAAATGAATTTGGGCAGAAGAAATCGTGCAATGCATTCGATTTCGGGATCGCTTCTTGTTAGTTACGTACACTCCCGCTCGAAAGTATGTGGACAACACGTTTAATATTTTTTATGCGGTCTAGTTTACACAGTACCAGAGAATGTATATTTTAATAAAATAATTATGTGAGTTTCGTATTTCGAAATTTTCTTTCTTCAACCCTTATTTCGATAACCGGGTACCCATTTTAAATATGTTTTTAAAACTTCTTTAATGATTTTGTCGATAAATAAAAAAATTATTTTTGTATATAAAATATGCACTCAGGCTTAAAAGTATGTGGACGACACTTTTAAAAATTTTTATGCAGTCTAGTTTATACAGTTAATAATAAATTCATTAGATATCTCACCAATAATTATTGTTATAGTCTTGAGAAGACAGCAGACAACCCTAATGGATCATCGTACATTGAAACAGTATTAGCCCTGCCGAAGAAACTGTTATTTATTCAAGAGATTATAATAATTAAATTGTACAATTTGGTACTATTAGAATAAATTACACTTGCAACAAAGTGTCTACATATTTTTGTGCGGGGATGTATATATAATAGTACATTTTTATGCTCTTGCAAAATAAATGTAACGTGGTCGTTTCATAAAAAATTACCCAGTTATAATTAAACTGTTAACCAACGTGCATAGAATATACAAAATCTATGTTAGTTTCAAAATTCGGTGGGCGACAGTAAACTTTCGTGACAGACAGCGCGCAGCACGTAATAGCAATCATAATAAAAGTGACAGTAGCGTTCCAGAAAGTATCCCGGAATTCCAATCGCTTTGTTTCTCGTTCATTATCTCAGTGTACCAGTGGAACGGAGTCGCATATGAAACAATGCTCCCAGGTCATAGCTCGCAACGAAACGCTCTTTGACAATTAACATTCCTCCCTTTCATACTTCATGAAGTAGCACAGTGAAACGCGCAGCATCCCGCGTTTCATCTTGACGGGCAAGGAAACAGTTATTCGACCTTTTTTTCAATAAAACCGCCCCTCCCGGCAAGGTAAAAGTAATCTCGCGAACGAGTTTCGAATAGTCGATATCATCCACCGTGGCGCCCCGGTTACGCGCAATTTCTCCAATTAATTCTCAGGGCCGTAGCCGTCCAGTTATTTCCGTCTTGTCCTTTGCCATCCTTTCCCCATCTTCGTCCTCGAGTTGTCGTCGGCGGCACAAACCTGTACATCTCGGAAGTGGGCACGAGGTTCCCACTTATACCCCCACACCGTTCCGACAGTCTCGCGAGCTTTTTACTCATCCAGTTACGACGCCCACCCCCGCACCCGGGGGTTGGCTACAAGATGTGTCCCTCTGGCTTATGAGGACAGCTCGGTTCGTGTTTCTTTCGCGCAAAGTAAATGTTTTTAATTTCGGGCCGCTGAAACGAACGCGGAGGATTAGCACTACTCGGAAACTGAGTTGACATTGACAAATTCTTCCCTTATAAATAAAAATTCGCAGTTGTTGCAAGTCTCCAACAACTTCAACGTGGAGTAGACATTGATCGCTAAACTGCGTATTTATAGGCAAACTAGAAATCGTTTGAATAAACGAGTATATTTTTTTATTAATTAATTGGACAATTTGAAAATAAGTTGGAAACTCTTATTTTCACTATAACCTTATAAATAACAATTCGCAGTTGTTGGAAGTCTCCAACAACTTCAACGTGGAGTGGACATTGATCGTTAAACTGCGTATTTATAGGTAAAATAGAAACCGTTTAAATAAACGATTATATTTTTTTATTAATTAATTGAATCATTTTAAAGTAAGTTGGAAACTCTTATTTTTACCATAACCTTATAAATAAAAATTCGCAGTCGTTGCAAGTCTCCGACGACTTCAACGTGGAGTGGAAATTGATCGTTAAACTGCGTATTTATAGGCAAAATAGAAATCGTTTGGGTAAACGAATATATTATTCTCTTAATTAATTGAATAATTTGAAAATAAGTTGGAAACTCTTATTTTTACCATAACCTTATAAATAAAAATTCGCAGTTGTTGCAAGTCTCCGACGATTTCAACGTGGAGTGGAAATTGATCGTTAAATTGCGTATTTATAGGCAAAATAGAAATCGTTTGAATAAACGAGTATATTTTTTTATTAATTAATTAGATGATTTGAAAATAAGTTGGAAACTCTTATTCTAACCATAAAACAATGGATTGCAAAAATATTTCGCTTGTCCCTTCGCAGAGGGTTTCACGATGCTACGGCAGACATATTTTCCAAGACACGTGCTTTACGAAAATGTAAAAAATCGATTTTTTTTAATGTTCTAGACCAGAAGACAATATAACCGACGCGAGTATTGCGAGATGTGTACCTTCAGTTTATGAGAGCCGCTCAGTTCGTGTTCCACTCGCAAGAAGTAAATGTTTTTAATTTCGCCAGGGGTCGGTGAAACGAACGCTCGCAAACGAACGGAGGTTAGAGGGTGGGAGGAACATGAACGACACGACGCTTGCCAACAGTCGGACCAGCATGGCAGCGGTTCGTTGCCACCCCCGTCCGTCTGAACTCGACCAGCCAGTTTCGTCGTTCGCCAGTTTTTGCCAGCGCGAAAGAGTCAAGAGGTCGTGAGACGGGAAAGCGCCGGCGAAACACAGAGAAGAGACCGCCAAGACGAAATCAACAACGCTGGGCCAAACGCTTCGAACGCGCTTCCACCGCCGAAGAAAAAGCCGTCGGCTCCTTAGAGAATTTCCACTGGCGGATCGAGAATCACCAAAATAACGAATTAACGGAGGAGCTGAATGTCGGGACCGACACACGTCGCTAATGTCTCGGAATGCGGAGCAATTAGCCGCAGCGTTTTCGGAACTTGTTTCTGACCTTAAGTGGGCGACCATTGCGGACGTTGCGGATATATAGAAGTTGTTAATTGCGGTGAGCAGATGTAACTGTTTTAACGCAGACTCTAACCACCAGTCTCATCTGATTTTAATATTTGACTGCGTCACTGTTATGATATTTTATTAGTTTGTTTTGAAGTGAATGCGTAGAGGTCACGTGATGGTCAACTTTGTTTTCCAAAATAGAATCCCATCGCGTACCTTCGTTTACAGGATAGGTCCAATGGAATGACCATTTAAATCATGGCCCATACTCGTGACCAATATTCAACATATTTACAATATTTTTGCAATGCTGATACGAAAAATCAGTGTCCAGTCAATTTTGTTGGGGCCATCGGAGACCCCAGGATACCATTGCACGGTTGAATTTCGTACGGTTTTCAGTACAATCCGCGTGTTCATGTTTTGCATTAACGAACTCTGTTTCCGAAAATGTATTGTTCCCTTTAAACGCAGCGGCGAATAACTCCGTCAAAAATTCATTTCGACAACCCGTCTGCGAATGGACGTACAAAAGGAAAACAGCATTTCATACGCAACAAGCTCGTTTCGATGCTCTGCTAATTCCGGGCGGAAGAAACTCGTTACATCCAGTTGGACCGACAAGCGAGAAGCATATGAAAAGAAACAGGCAGGTATAGTTAGCGTCATCTAATAGTAAACGAGGGGGGGGGGGGGCGTCAAAATGAATCTGTGAAACTGACATGGAACGTGTAAACAGCATTCCGTGGACTAACGTTCGTCGGCGCGTATTCCTCACAGCCGGAAATACAGGAAAAGCGTAATAAATTTTCCGCTCGACGCTGTGAATCTTCATCCCCCGGTGCAGAAGCGGGTCGCTCCTTTTTCCGCGGAATCGAGGAAAAGTGTATTGAGTGTCTACCAGAGTTGTCCCCGTGTAACTCCGTCCCGCTTGCTCTCGGTTCCAGGCAGAAGGACACAGAGCTTGATACGTCTGACCAGATGGAATTTTTCCACTTTATTTTCCCGCTCCTGCGCACGATATCAAATTCCATTGCCTCCTTCCTCCTCCTCCTCCTCCTCCTCCCGTCCTTCTCTCTTCTCTTTGCCTGGCGGCCTCCGTGCGCTGTATTTCACATAGACGTGTCCCTTCGACCCCTCCGTCCTCTCTTATCCACCCGTTTCTCTCTCTTCGTCTCTTTCCCCGTCCCGCGGTCTCTTCCTTCGTTCCACTTTCCCGGTGTCTTCCCAGAGCAAGGATATTCAGTTCCGCGTTGCTCTCTTTTGCGAGCAGAACGGAAGACAAGACAAATAAGGAGAACGAGGAAGCGGGAGGAGCACGCGACGACGCGGCTTCCGGAATAACGCGATTATATCGAGTCCGTGCCGGCAGCCGTGCACACAGGAATCGATACCCATCGCCGGAGAAGTATGAAGTGCGTTTAAATTTGTCGGAAGTCGTAAGTCCCTGCCAAAATATATTACTTCGCCCGTGGAACTGACTCCCGAAGAACTTTCGCCGGGGACCACCGGAAACGGCTCCATTGGCCGCGACTCTAACGTGTCTCCGGGATAAATATTGGATGGATTTCCATGAGCGAACCGTTCGCGATTTGTCCGTGTTTACGTTTCGAATTCTCCTTTGAAATGTACTTTTACGGACAATATTCGTATACGTCATCTTTTGAGATACGCGGAACGAAGACACAACGGTTTAGTACTCTTCCCTGAGTGTAGTTTCGTAGCCAATTCAACTAATCAGTTACTTCTACTGGGTCTAATGAGAATGTCAACGTTGATCTTGATGTATTAGGTTAAAATATATAGCAGCGACGATGTACGCGAAAGAAGTCTGCACAATATCTGTGAAAAACTTATCCCCTTTGGGAGAGCCCGAAGCTAGATCGTTGAGGGGTGTAATGTGATACGGGATTAGATACATCGGCGAAACAATACTGATCGAATGGCGAAACTATCTTGTTTTCAGTTATTATTTTATCAAACTTTTGACAACATATTTGTGACATTTTCCTGGTTCAAACGAGACCAAACATGGCATAAATCATCGCATACCTGCTCGTTTGATCGACGACTCAGTAGTACCTCGATTATCCGAACCGATAATGTTTGAATTTCTTTTGACAGATTTTGTACAATTACATTTGCTATGAAGTACCTATAATCTATACCTTGTCCTTCACTGCCTACTTGAGGAGAGTAACATCGACTCTATCGCACTCGAGGCTACGTTTAAATTCACTGGCTCGTCACGTCGGACAAGGTATATAGTAGTATTCCCTTATATTCTCACCAATACTAAGCGCAACGTGCCGTATCGGCCGTGTTTTTATTTCCATCTATTCATTGGATCCGAAGAAGCGGAGGCAACGAAGCGACCCCAGGACCCGGAGCGCTAGAATCAGTCACGGGAATCGACCACGAATCAATATCCATTGAAGAAAAGATACGACGTGATAATAAGTTTAGCGGAAGTCTCGTGGAGCGGCTCGGTTCCGCCCTATTCCCGCGCGGCAGATAAAACGGGAACGACTGCTCGCTCCAGGAGAGCTTCTCTAATCAAAGAGAGAGAGAGAGAGAAAGAGGGAGGGAACGTTCTATCAAGTTTGTTCTATGCACTTGATTACGTAGAATGCGAGAGACGGTAACGTTGTTACCCGGCTGAATCGCGATATCGAGGTACGACTTTAATTAAGTCAGATTTATGGAGTAAATATCACGCGCGGACGAAGCGGCGAGCATTAGGCGAGAGGGAGGAAACCCGGCTAGGGCCCGATTCGATTCGATTCTCCGTAAACTCTCGCTCAAACTTCAACGATTGCGAAGTGGAGTGGACATTGATCACTAATGTATCGGGCTCAGTTCCCCTAATGGGTTTCTCGATGTACGTGTAAGCAAAAATCTGCAAACCCGGCCATTACTGTCAGCAACGCCGAGCGAGATCTTATTCAATTCCCGCCACACTCTTCGACAGATTATAGTGAGCTGGTAAAGATTTTATCTGTACAGGGTGTAACAAAATTTAGTGTCATGGTTTTGCCAGATGGTTGTACAAAAGGTTGTGTAAATGAAATTGCCGCAAAATTTACCTTGACCTTGAAATTTAAAGTCAAATTTTTATATCTATTTTTTGGCGAGTAAAATGCGATACAAGCATAAACCGACCTTGAATTTCAAGGTCAAAGTCAATTTTGCTGCTATTTCGTTTAACAAATCTTCACCGATCGGAAGGTGGACAACCATCTGTCAAAACCATGACACTAAATTTTGTTACACCCTGTGCACAATAAAGCTTCGTACACATTCACTCGGGAACAAAGTTCAGTTGACTCCTTCAGAGGCTAATCATTCTAAAATTGCATCAAACTGAAATGCGTTTTGTCCGAATTGAATTTTGTTCATAACTGAAAATCACATCTGTTCACTTCATTTCCAAAGAACATCCCGTACACACTTTACACGAGCTTCCTAATGTTCTTCCATTAAGGGAGGTCGTTGCTTCAATTTTTTGCATTCAATAAATTTTCTGTGTTGCAGAATACGACGCACATTCTTTACGTTAGTTTACGCTCCCGCCTCTTCAGCCATTTTTCTTGCGGATCCCTTAAAATTAGAAGCGACGCCTAGAATAGCCCGTCCATCACGTTCTGTTGTAGCACGGAGTCTTCCGGCTATTCTATTTTTCCATATATTTTTGGATTTTTCGGAAGATTGTATGTCACGTTACGAATTCCATTCACTAATTTTGGTCAACTGCGACATGCAATCGATTTCGTTTTCGCAACATCAGATCATGTTCATATGTTTTCCTCTTACCTTTTGTATACCATACAAACTTGAGATTTAGTACCTCACTTTAGAGAGGGAAAATCTCAAAACTCGCTTCAAACTGGACAAAATTGGATAAAAATAGGTACATCAGGGTTGTTGGGCTAGCTAACGACGAATCTGACCTTAAAAGTTCAAAAAACAAAATAGCGAATCCAGTATGACGGACATGTATAGCAAAAAATTGTTTTTTACTTTAAAAGATTTGTACAGTAATGCACTTAGGTCGCTAATTATGAGTTGAAATATATTGTTTAATATATAATAAAATTTTTAAAAAATTTACATTTAAAAATTTACAAATCATGAGTTTATTTATATACAAGTGAAAACCTATAATACATAATTAGATATAACATTGATCTACAATTAATAATAAACTGATAAAAAACCATACAATATTTGTTTGAAGAATTTTCGAATATCGTCTACACTTCCCGAAAACACGCATGACGTTGCTTCATTCTGCATTTACAAAATGGTCTTACAAAAAAACTTTTAGGTAGCCAATTTTTGCAAATACTGATAGATGACAGTGTCAACTACAAGTTCCAACAAAAATTTTAGCAGAATATTATGGAATGCACAACTTTTACTCTACATGTTCAAAATTTGTTCTTAAAACTTTCCTGTTCCTGTCTTCTAATAAGGTTTATAATTACACAACGTAACCATTAACTATTTCAGATATGCTAGTAGTCAGAGACATTCCACTTACTTTCAGGAACAGCGTCCATTTTACAGAATTGAAATTAAATAAACCGTTTCCGAATTATGCACTTTTCGCTTTCACACAGTTTCTCGCAACACGATTACTGTACAACTGATGAACGAAAACTTCGAGTTCTCACCATTTTTCAGGTATAATTCATAAAACCTTCGCACCACGGTTTTCCCATAGTCACATTGCTAAAGAATCTGAAATAGTATTTACCGTATCCCCACCGAAAAGTTCATTTTCGAGATTTTGGCCACGATTTCGCCGTTTGGACACACTGTGCGTCGTCGAAAAGCGAAAAAGTAAGGTGACTTTTTGAATTCCAGGACGTCGCACGAGCATCGCTCAGGAGCTGTTGAACGACGTCAATGATGATCCTGATTTGCTCAAAAGGGTCATAACTGGTGACGAATCATGGGTATATGGTTACGACGTCGAAACCAAAGTCCAATCGTCCCAATGGAAGTTCCCGGAAGAGCCAAGACCGAAAAAAGCACGCCAGGTTCGATCAAATGTCAAGGTTTTGCTCACTGTTTTCTTCGTTTATCATGGCGTAGCGCATCAGGAGTTCTTACCACAAGGTCGTACGGTTAATAAGGAGTATTCCCTTGAAGTTATGCGCCGTTTGCGTGAAGCAATACGAGAAAAACGCCCGGAATTTTGGAAACGCAATTCATGGATTTTGCATCACGATAATGCACCTGCACACGCATCGTTGCTTGCGAGTAATTGTGTTGGCCAGAAACAACACCGCGATCATGCCTCGGCCACCGTATCCGCCGGATTTGGCCCCCTGCGACTTTTTCCTGTTCCCAAAACTGGAGAGACCCACGAAAGAACGGAGATTCGCAACGATCGAGGAGATAAAGACTGCATCGCTGGAAGAGCTCAAAGCTATACCAAAAAGTGCTTATCAGAGGTGCTTCGAGATTACTTCGAAGGGGACAACATAAATATCGATGAATAAATAAATATTTTTTGATGAAAATAAAAAGTCACCTTACTTTTTGATCGCACCTCGTACAGCGGGGCCGAGGATAAGGAAAAATCGTCTCGAGGCATCTCGGTGCAGTAGAAATTGATACCACGGTGTCGGTGGCAGGCTCCGGAGCATTTGCGGGACGTTGCGAGCGCGCGCGCTAAGTTTCAGTTTGGAAATCCCGCGCGATTATTAGTTGGACAAGTAGTTTCCAACGTCTCTCGGGCACGGTTCTCAGGGTTAAAGCGAGGCTTGATTAGGTGGGGTAGGGGTGAGAGGAAGGCAACTTGTTCCCGTGCCTAGCTCCTCGCAGCGAACTTAAACCATATTAAATTGCGCTTAAGTCAACCATGTGCTGGAAGGTCACAGTTCGCGGGACAAGGACGAAGGGAAAGTGAGGGCGGTGAACGCGCGACGCGACGGCCGGAGGAGGCGAACGGCTTGGAAACGCAGCTACAGGCCGTAAAGACACGAGGTGCTACTGTGTCAAATGAGAAGAAACTTCGAGGAATTTAATAAGCGGGGTCTGGGCACGGAAACAGAGTGGCACGGTGCTCGGGGGAGAGGGTTCAAGTGATTCTGAAAGGAGTAACTGCAACCGAGAGGGTGAAACGCGGGTGGAACAAGCGCGAGAGGGTGGCGAACGAGCGAGCGAATAAACGCGCAAAGATAGAATGAGATATGGTGGCTTAATTCTGTTACAAAGTTACGCGACTTTCTGGAACTGTCCTCCCAGGACCTAATTATGCGGCTGCCACCGACGAGAACTCCGCCGGATCTACCGGTTCTCCATAAATATTGCACCTCGGTTGGCGGAGATTTATATGTGACAGGCCGACCTGGAAGGTATTCTTCGTTTCATAATAGTCGGTCGAGGTTTAAAATTTCTGACGGGTTCGAGAAATTTAATTTTGAGGAACGCAACGTCGGCGAAGTTGCCGCGCGAAAATGAAACCATGGCGAAAGAAAGAGAGAGAGGGGGCGGGGAGAGCAGATAAGATTCTTCTTGCGAGAAGCAAAGTTTAAGCTTCTCTTGTAAAAATACACAAGAGATGTATTCAAATATATTCAACGAGATGTTAATGCCTCGTCCGGAGGAAAATGTTTTATATTGGAAGCGTCGGAATGAAATATCTCACAGCTCCTCCTGTTTTCATGTTCTCAGTCACATTTCCGGCTGATGGCGGAAACTGGACGCGAGTAATGGAAAAATAACAAAGAAACGTAAATTGGAAAGAAAATTTGTAATTCTGTCTACTTAGCCGCGATACAAAGGGGAAGGAACGAACGTTCCCAACGTTACTGAGAATCAAGTATGAGTATACAATATTCTGATTTTGATCAACTAATTGAAGAAAATGAAATCTTCGTTGATCTTTGACTCGAGTAGAGATATCTTTCACGCTCGAAATGTGTTTTACGTTCGTCGTTCCACTTGTAAGACTGATTCCGACTCGTTCCGTCCATTTAATTGTCGTTAAACCGCGATTAACATATATTAGAGTCAATACGAGATCAAATAATCGCTCAGGGCAATTGGAGAGCAATTCTCATTACACCATTCTGCTATCTCCACTTAATCTTCCATCTCTTCGAGCAAACTCGTAAGCGTAATCTCTATTGTGGAAGTAAACTATTGATCTATCGGGTTATAGAACCGGATATCGTATTTACGGCAATTACCAACGGTTAAAACGGTCTTGTGTGAACTACAATATAAATCTTTAAGTGCTCTGCACAGATTAAAAGTGCACTGTGCTATTTCAGAATATTGTTCTTGGGTATGATGCAATACTTTTTTCGAGCAGAAATATGTTAGAATCATAATTTTAATATGTTAAAGTTTAAACGAACGAAGATAAACTAAATTCACATGTTTTCATCTGATGTCTAGAATGGATAGTGACAAAATAACCATTGAAACAATTGAATTCGCCATTAATTTATTATACACCAATAATATTAAAGAATTTTTACATAGTGGCAAATAAATTTGAATTCAACTTTAACCCTTTCGGCCGTGGCGTCATCATATGAGGACATACTAAATAAATTTAGTAATATACTAAACATTTATATTTTCAAAGAACTGTTTAGCAAAGCCATGATTTTTTCCCAGGAATAAGTAATTCGTGAAAGGGTTATACGCAGAGTTCTAAATGCCTCGAACAAATACAGTAATGTGAGTGACTTGCACAGCACCGATATTTTAATACTCTAATGCGACTAGGCCGATTTAATTCGTTGATAATTAAAGGATCGTCGGTATGTACCGATGCACAGATACAAACGCAGTTTAATGATCATCGCCGCGTACTACACCCGAGGACGAAGTTCAGAACTAGAGGATCCAGAGGAATGTGTTTGACCGTATTAGCTAGGAGTGTGTTTGTCGGGAGCAAACGGGCGAAACCTCTAATTATGTTTGGCGTCGATTCCTTAAGTACACAAAGCAGGATCCGCTACAGATCCTGCGTCCGTCAAAGGGGCGTTATGTACTTTTCAAGGTTTAGGCGGGCCATGAAACACGTAGACGGCGTACAGACGCGCGAATCGAAACTAATTCAGATATGAAGCGAACAGGATTCGGTTAAGATTCCGTTCTCCCAGCTGACCAGCTCACAATCCAGAATTCCAACGTTTAATGTACACTCAGATTACGAATTAATTTCGCAGCTCGACGAAAATTGAGATATCCGAGATAGGGGAACGTCAATTTCGGGGCGTGAAAATTTTAATTGTAGCAAATACTGCACCGATCGAACCGAATTGCAAACGAAACCATGAAATTGATCAATCGGTTCAAAATTTTCTACGTTTTCCAATGAGATTGAAGTTCTTTAACCTCTTATCTGCGGAATTTAGTTTTAATAATCCCCCACAGAGTGTGGAATTAAAATCAAGCAATGTCAAGTATACACGTCGAACGCAGGGCGAATTGTCCTATTATAAATTTTACGAAAAACGAGGAATGATTACATTTATATTTCATAAAAAATTAATAATTTATTTTTCAAAAGGTTATTGTTATTGTACCTCAATCGAGATTTGGATTGACGTGTATCCACAATACACGTATCAGACACTGTGCAATAGTGTCTGGATGAAAACGGAAACATAAAAACATGTTCATTTTTGGTAATTTGTTTAGCTATTCCGTACCATTTGGAAGTAATTTTGTATGTTTATTACAATTGAATAAAAATAAAGTGAGCAAGTCTTAGAGAAAGACTTATAATCAGACTGTGGATCTTTATGCAAAATAAAAATGTTCTGTGCTAATTATTTTAAATACGAGATACACAAAAATGTATTTCTCTCCTTAACAATTTCAATGTGTTCAACATAGCGTAACGATTAGACTGCGGTTCTTTATGCAAAATAAAAATGTTCCGTGCTAATTAGAAATACGAGCTACACAAAAATGTATTTCTCCCCTTAACAATTTCAATGTGTTCAAAATAGCGTAACGGTTAGACTGCGGATCTTTATGCAAAATGAAAATGTTCTGTGCTAATTATTAGAAATACGAGATACAAAAAAAATGTATTTCTCCCCTTAACAATTTCAATGTGTTCAAAATAGCGTAATGGTTAGATTGCGGATCTTTATGCAAAATAAAAATGTTCTGTGCTAATTATTAGAAATACGAGATACACAAAAATGTATTTCTCCACTTAACAATTTCAATGTGTTCAAAATAGCTTAACGATTAGACTGCGGATCTTTATGCAAAATAAACCACCTCTGTAACAAAAATTCCGCGTAGTCACGCGAGCAATTTTCGAATGCTCAATAGTCAGATGAAGTATCAATGAAACAACTAAAAAGTGAAGTGTTTAAGTCCCTGAAGATCTTCTGAGCGGTTCGCAGTAAGTGTTACGGCCCACGCAGGAAAAACATGTACCGACATCGCCGCTCGTTTCCAAATGGACGGAATATGTCGTGGAGGACTCTGAACAAGTCTAGCAAAGAACTTTGGAAAAACAGAAATGCGGGCCTATAAAGGAAAAAGCGTTGGAAGAACAGACGGAAGCTGGTCAACGCAAACAAGGGCGGAATAAATTTCTCGGAGAAAGGTTCCCATGTATCTTTGCCTGGCAATCCCGGCGAACGCCGCGCCGTGTATAAAGTGCAGGTACCGGAAAGGTACGGTTATGTCGAGGACCGTGTCGGTAAAGACAGTGCCAGGTGAACAAGTACATGCTCCGTGGTCTAATCTAAGGCTAAGTTAGGTCTGAGTTAAAGTAGACGAGACCTCGCGCGGTATTAGTCGAACCAGGTTTAGCGACCTACACCACCCTAGCGAAAGTTTCGCTGGAGTCTCCCCTGGGATATTCCTTACTCCCTTCCCTAAGACCCCCAGCGCCCTCCGGCCACGCAGACGTCTTGTTCCTTTCGCCCTTTGTTCCTTTTAGAACCGCAGCTCGCAAACATTTGTCATCCGCGTCAACGAATGTCAGTTATTTGTCACAGTCCTCGCAACCACGGGGCGAGAGCGTGGTCAACGGGGGTGAATGTACATTGACAATGAAAGGTAAACATTTCCATAATTCTGACTGACCTAGTCTATTCTGACAATATCTCTGGAAATTTGCAAGACTAACTACGCGCTAAACGTACGATTCAACAAGGCCGGCGTTAACGCGATGCTGCGTCGCAGCCGCGCCAATCTTCCAGCGAAAATTAATACCGTCGTTACATCTTGCAACAAGCAGCTTACGATTTAAGCCTTCCTTCCGCGGCAGACGTCTTTGACGTTTTCGCTAGTATCGGAGGTTAGCTATGTTTATGTCTTCAAATTAGTTTAGTCGTTCCTGGAAATGTGGCGAATTCTTGTACAAAATATTCACCTTCGCACCAACATTTTTGTTGCCAATATACATATAAGCATAAGAAATGCTCGAATCGTATACAATATAAATAATTCCAGGAGTCATTTCCCCGAGAATTAATTTACAGTACACTCTATTTTTTATACGTGAAAGGCTGAATACCACAGTTCCGTAGAAAATGGAGGATAGGACCGTTAGGGGTGTCCTTGTTAGCGATCACCGCATGTTTAGAACAGTACTCTTGCAACGGCCGAGATGTCAGTCCTGAATTAATTGCAATTAAGGGAGAAGGATCAGTGAGATCAGAGAGCCCCGTCGAGATTTGCATGCGTTTCCGGCGAGTGCTTCCAGACTATGGTGCAGTGGTATAAGTATCTACCTGACACGTTTGTTACTGTGCTCTGAATTAAAATGGGGGGTGGATTAATGGGAGACGACTGGGCTAAACGAGCCTCATAATTGCCTTTGGTTATGACGAACGACAAAAGGTTATTACAATTTATATCCACAAAAGTCTATCCTTATAAATCTAACATTTTCAATTTCATTGTCAATTTGTCAACATTTGTCACATTGTCAATTTCAATGTAACATTTATTCGCTACTTATTTTCCAAACTAATACTCCGAACAGCGAGAAAGCGTGGTAAAACCACATCATAAATTAATGTCATTTCTTCGATGCTCTTAGAAAGAGCATCTATCGAATCCGAGGTTCGACGTGAAAATTAATTAAGCTGCCACGCAAATTTAAATAATTTCAAACGCGTATAATCGCGGCGAGTTTTAAGCTCGCCAAATGAGTGGCAAGAAATCGATGGCAGTTAGTCGACAAATTTATGCCGGATTCGTCGAAACGTTCTTTAAAATCCCTTAATGCGAATATAAATCACGTCTTTTGCGGGGGGCGCACGGGGCGGCGGTGGCGCGATTTGCATCGTTGAAAACTTGGCCCCTTTGTCAATTTAAACCGAAGTTTCCACGAAAACATATTTTTCAGCTAATAACTCACCCCCGACACTTCTACCGAACCTCTGCCTGCACATTCATATCCTGAGCTCGTAAATCAAGGAGAGGTCTTACCGCAAGAGTTTCCATTAGTCCTGGAAAAATTCGTGGATGACAAATATGATTGTTTTACCGACTCACCTGTAACAGAAGAGAACGAATATATTTAACTCAGATAAATCATAACGTCGTGGGCAATGTTTATTAAATGCTTTTACGAGGGCAGTTCCAATCATTCGTCAGTTTAATCAGCATAGCCTGCTTTTACTCTTAGGAAATCATAATTTAAGAACCCTTACAACATGATTTTACACCTGTCTTTCAATATCTTAAATATTATATTCTAATCACAAAGACATACGAAATCTTGTTGAAGCTTTACTCAATATAGTGCTTCTACTTCAAAAGGATATTTTCTTAAAAATATAATATGTTCAGTGTGTATCAACACTTATAAATATGTTCTAACTTTAAGAATTTAGATATGACTCATTGTGTAAATATGCATAATTCTAATTTAAAAGAAGCCACTCGTGAGTTATACAATTGTTTGAATATAATCCTGTACTCGATGAATCTGTCGATATAAATACAAGTCTATCATTAGAAATAAATTATTGTTTAAATTACAATTGTTCGAATATAATCCTGTACTCAATGAATCCATCAATAGAAATAATATATAAGTCTATCGATAGAAATAAATTATGTTGGCAAGTAAATTCATTAATAAACACGTTATCAAGAGTAATCCGAATGCTGTAATAACAAATATCTATTACATGTGTAAGTATTTATTTTTCATAGAAAAGAAGCTTTCAAGATCATAACACCGTCATTTCACGACATCATTTTACCACAATAGATTTTCTGAATTCTAAGGCCACACTATTCAACGGCCAAAACTTTTGTACCTAATGCTTCACACTGTCAACCTTTTGATACTAAGCTTTGCAGCTAAAAGCTTCTCGACTTCAATACTTCGGGAGCAGCATTGAACTTCTTTAACTCTGAATTTTTCAGAATCGAAGCTTTCTTCCGGAGCTTTCAATAGACTTTGCTATTTCACCGATTTTGTGTAAGTTGTAAAGGAATTAGAAAAATTCCACGATTTACCAATTGATCCATTTGTAATGACTACGTAATGCACATTAAAAGGGCGCAAGATTATAATCATTCAAATTATAAGTCATTATATGCATTTGTAAGAGGAATTAGTTAAAATGGTACAAACATAATAGAGATTAAAGATCACTGTCTTATTATCTTTATTTATCACGACTGTTAAGGATGGAACTTCTATTTATTCTCAAAACTCTAAAAATCCTAAAATTTGTGCAGAACATTTCAATTTTGCATTAGGATCTGCGGTCTACATGCATGTACCATTGAAACAGTCTTTTGCGTACGCGTAACAAAATACTTGTTCCGTGAGAACACTTTTTAAAGAACTTCCTAAGAGTTACATTCCCTTCCAAAAAAAAATTCCACGACGAATGTACGGATTTTCTCGAGCGAATATAAGTTCGGACGAAATCTTGTTAAACACAAAAGTTTACTTCCGTCTCCGCCGAAAAGTGGCTCAATTGTCCGAGCGGCGAAAGCAGTATTAATCCGGCACCGTTTATATCGTCTGGTCCACGATCCGCCCATAGATCGTGCTCCACTCCCGTATCGAATAAAGGACGAGGAAATTCAATAACGGAGTTCCATTTTCTCGGAGGATGTTTTGAAAAATGCCGGTTGGAAGCGCGATACCGTCGCAACGGTGAATCCGACGGGATACGTCTTACTATTTCGCAGCCAATGCTCGTGTCTGGGACAGGAGGACACAATTCCGAGCGGGACCGATAATGGAACGTAAGAGAGAAAGACAGAGAGAGAAAGAGAGAGAGAGAGAGAACGAGAGTGTGCGAGAGTGTGCGAGAGAGGGAGAAAGAGAAGGACGCAGGAGAAAGGTAAACAGGAGCTAACGGTTCGTATCGTATCGAGGAAACGAGCGAATCGGCGTAGATCAATCATATGCAAAACAGCGTGTCGATAAATCCCGGCGAACCAATAAAATCGTATCAATCAGCCAGAAGTAAACGCGTTCCACGCCGGGCCGAGCCGGGCCGGGCTTTTTTCCTTCCTTCCGGCGGCACTTCGTAGTTTCCGGTATACCGGCCAGGCCACGAGAAGGGAACGGGATCCTCTCGACCGAGCAGATCGAGGAAACTGCGAAGCTCCGCGGAAGCGAACGCCAGAGAGGGAAAGAGACTCTGGTGAGAAAAAATTTCGAACACCCTCGCAACGGTGCATGGGGAAATGACGGGGAAGAGGGGCATCCGAGCAAAAAGTAAAAGAAACACGGGAAAGTTTCGCAGCTTGGCCGAACGGTATCCTTATGCAAGATACGTGCCAACGAACTTGCTGCGTCGGGCTGAACGGTGAAATACATTCGCGGGAAATCGTGAGCGACGAATCGAGAACGCTCCGATTTCTTTTACGGCACTCAAATTCTCGGCGCGCTGATGTTTCGCCGTCGGAAACGGTGATTGACGGCCGACCGGCTAAATCGAGTGTACAAAGTATCTCGTATTCGGTATACTAATCGGTTATCCGTTGTTCTCTGCGGTGTGCTCGCTGTTGGGAAAATTTGTGGCCCGCGACAATTCGATAGAGTGTCACTCTTTTTGTGAAAGAAAATAGATTCTCAAATTGGTTCTTCCATCGGAAGTAATGGCTGTGGTTAGACTACGGATTTTTATGGGAAGTAAAACATTTTCTAGGTCTAACGTGAAAAACAGAAATTAAACAAAAATGCAGTTCCATACCTCTGTTTTTTTTTATACGAAACTATATGTGTTTATTTAGGTCGTTCCAAATTTGGCTTAACTAGACGGAATCACGTTCACCTATGGAAGATTTGTAACCGCCATAAGATGTCGCTCTCGAGTAAGAGTAAGTCTGGAAATATGTTTTACAAAAAGCTAAATGCAAAAAACAAATGATCATTATTAACCACAAATACGATCGATAGAAACCTATAATTAAAAGGCTATAGTTTGGGAAATAATTGCTTGCAAAACTTCGAATAGGACACACTGTATAGGCGGTAACAGAAGAAGATTGACTCTGTGTTGCGACTGCAAACGATATGTATCGTTTGATTATAAAATAATGCAATTCGAGGCACCCAATAGATGGATTGATCAAGGGTTGAGGAGTGGTTGCCGGTAAAGTGATTATAAAATTGCCTACGGCTCACGAGTATGATGCGCTTCGTCCCCGAATTAATCGAACGGGCGCAAATCCCTAAATCCAGTAACAAGATTCATAACGTCACACCGAACTCCCATTATACTACACCCTCCATTCAGAAGCGGGACTAATCGCAAATGCAAAGTCTAAAATAAGCCGTGCGATCTGGGTCGTCGCTATTGCACCGACTATAAGAGTGAATTGTCCTATTTTCGGGGACGCTTTCGATCCGCGAATAAATCACTGGTGGTCGCAGGGACCGCGGGAGACGTCACGCAGAATAATAACGGCGGGTCGAATTTCTGCGATGATAAGCATAAATAATTACACGCGGCGATACGATCCGAGGGATAGTCCTGGATTGTTCTAATCTTGAATAAAACACCGGGGCCGATAGGTGCTTGTTGTCGCGTTCATGCCGGCTTTTCCCGTAACCTGCGAGCCGTGGCGGGCCAGTAACTTTTAATTCGCGTGCCCAACGCCGACCAATCTGTGTCGTGCGCGCTCCTATTACCCCTGATAAGGTCGGGGTAATTTATTTACCAAGCGAGGGGATGCCATCACGCGACTTCGTCTCTCCACCTTTCCTCCGGCCATCCGGAAAACACGTAAAAGAACACGGCCAACGCGATTCGAAGGCGCAGCACTCGCACCGTGAAGAGTCTAAGAACACCCTAACACAATGGCTCCAAAATGTATTGCCACACCAAATTACCGATTTCCGAAAAACTGTCGTCATCCAACCAGCGCTGGATAAAATAGTATCTGAAATCAAAATATTTTCAAAGAGTATTTTCTAAACTGCGTTATATTGATTGATTTGAAATAATTATTCACTTTTGAATTTAATATAAATTCCATTGAAAATACCATTGGAAACTGATTTTACAATAGATCTAACAAACGTATATGTGTTCCAATGATGTATTTTTTCAGCACCACGCAAGAAAATTTGTCAAATTCAAAGTAACTGCAGGTTTACAAGAATCGATAAAATTTTATCGTACAAACATACGCTACCGCTCAAAAGTATGTGGACAACACGTTTAATTTTATATGCGGTCTAGTTTACACAGTACTAGAGAATATATATTTTTTAATAATAATTAACCCACTTTAAATATCTTTTTAAAACTTCTTTAATGCTTTTGTCGATAACTAAAAAAGTCATTTTTATATCTATGGTATATACACTCCCGCTCAAAATTATGTGGGCGACACGTTTAGAATTATTTATGCTGTCTAGTTTGTACAGTTAATAATAAATTCATTAGATATCTCACCAATAATTATTATTATTGTCTTGAGAAGACAGCAAACCACCCTAATGGATCAACGTAGATTGAAACAGTATTAGCTCTGCCGTAGAAACTTTTATTTATTCAAGAGATTTTAATAATTAAATTGTACAATTTGGTACTATTAGAATAAATTATACTTGCAACAAAGTGTGCACGTATTCTTGTGCGGGGGGTGTACGTCTTTTTGTAGCAGATGTAAGGTCATAGTAAATAATGTTGTAAATATTCTATTTCGAGAGACCAAGGGAATCCTACTATCATGGTCCAGTTATCCGGCTCGTCGAAACATCAGGGTTGCTGGAGACTGGCAGGGGTGGAGAGGAATCACCTGACAATGAGCGAGAGAGTGGCGTATAAGACCAGAAAAGGGTTCCCCTTCCGGGGGACGTGATCGATGATCCAGCGCAAGACATTGAACCTCTTCCGCCATCCACCCTCACCGGGATGCTCGGTTCTTGCGAATTTTATTCGTGGTCGCTGGTGTAAGCCACGTTACCGAAGAATATTGCATTCTCTTTGAATAGGATACCCCATCCTATAAAACCTTGATAGATTAAGGGTGACACGCCTAAATTAAATGATTCTCCCCGCGTCGACAAACGTACAATAATGCGGGGACTATGACACAGCCTAACATAAATTTTCATTGCTTCGTCTCACAGATTTGTCAATATAAAAAATATTAAATTCTATCTGACCAGTACTATAAACTTGAGATTACAGGCTACGAATGTTTATGCAAACCAGAAATTTTTTACTTCAGTTTCAAGAAACAGGAATCCAGTTGTAAATTCTTTCCTTCTTTAATATCTTGAATAAGATCAAAATAATGGTATCGATAATCTTTCTTTTCTTCAAAATTGCATCTACGCTACTGTCTGCGCCAAGAAAAATTTAAGAAAAATGATGTGATATGTGACATCAGTGGTAATTTATCGAATTTTTGGTCGACAGTCTCAACAAATTTTAATATTATTACACATCTGAGTCTTCGTTCGTGTTGAATGTAGAAGTGAATGTAGAAGTGATACGATAGCCGGAGACTATTGTGAAAACTTTCGCAATGATTTTCCTGGAGTTTCCGTATTGATCGTCATCGCAAGGAAAAAAGCTGAAAGGTAAGGAATAATAGAAGACATTATTGAACAGCCGGGGATAGGATATGACATCCCTTCGATTACGATTCCGAGGCATGACTAGAGGATTTGCAGACGTGCAAAGAAAGCCCAGCCGAAGGTGGAAAATAGAGGTGACGACATTTCGACGGGCGACAAGCAGATAGAAGAAGAAGAGAAGCCAGAGTGATCCCGCCCTCTACAGTTCGCAAGAATTTACCTAGAGAGCGTCATAGAATCGCTTTTCGTCGTTCGACACCGCTCAAATTTCATTATGTGATATTACGATTGCTAAAACCTTTGTCGTCAAAACGTAATAAAATCGAGGACCGTGCTGATAGTCGTCACGTATTCAAGGAACTGACGAACTGGATTTATGGGGAGAACATTTTCGAGGGAATCTATCCGTCGTCGAATTTATGTGTCTTCTATGTATTTCAGCACGTTCGGTTTATAGTGCGATTCTCAGAGCGACGTCATGCCATTCCGATATACAGTAGGAAAGAGAGCTCATCGGTTAAACTCTTCTCAGAAATTCTTCGTTCGAAGAAACCAACTTTAAACATGTAAACATATTTGTCAAAGTGTGGATTTCAACTAACGCTCTAAATAATAATAATTAATTTGCAGGTGGCCAAAGAAGTTTTGAGAATATCTATTGCAACAAAGTTTTGCATAAGCCCAGGATTTCCTTAAGATAACCTTAAGAAATAATTAACAAATAAAAATTGATTTGCTAATCTGTGGTCATTGAATTCGCAGAGACAATGGTATTTCCGTGTGACGCACGGAACTGTTCGAGAGCTCGCGAGGCGAACAAAAAATTTGATTCAGATAGAACACAACACCGACAGCAAACGTGGTATCGCGTTACTTCCGTTTTACGGTTTGTAAAACAGTCAAGGAAATTTAATCGCACCATAGAATTCAATTGCAGAACAAAAAACGTATAAACCGGACACTGCGAACGGTGTTACCGTATTGTCACGCCAAACGCGAGCAAACGAATGTGATAGAAATGCATATCACTGCGGATTATACCCCTCTTTCAATCAGCAAACTTTCAATAAACAGTTAGAGTCGAACACGTCTTCTTTAAACAATCACGTCGCGCAGAGAGGCGATACAGTAACGATATATCGAGATTACGATAATTTCAAGTTCGATACATGAATACATACTGTGTATCGATGCTTAATGTAACGATCTATTGCTGTATCAATACTTCAGCTATAAAATCGCAAAATATCACTACATACTAACAATATCGATATTTCATCTCAATCGACTCTGTGACCATCGATATTCAATCGCCATTCAAATTGACTCGACGAATCCTATACAGATGAAATTATATTAATAAGTACTGTGCATTGTCAATCAAAATAAAATGTAACACGTATCGATATGAGGACACGAGTATGTAAATGTACATGAGCGGTAACTGTATCGATACGGAACATCGATACTTTCATTTGCAGTATGTATCGATACGGAATATCGATACTTTGATTATCAATATTTTAAGTTACGACTTTCATTTTTGTTTTTTTTGGATTGTACACATTTGTATAAATGGATTTCGGTCCGTACATAATGATAATAATAATAATAATAATAATAATAATATGTATCGATACGGAATATCGATACTTTGATTATCAATCTGTAACGATAAGGAATATCGATACTTTAATTACCAATATGTAACGAGAAGGAATATCGATAATTTGATTATCAATTTGTAACGTTACAGAATATCGATACTTTGATTATCAATATGTATCGATACGGAATATCGATACGTTGATTACCAATATGTATCGATACGGAATATCGATACTTTGATTATCAATATGTAACGATAAGGAATATCGATAATTTAATTACCAATATGTAACGATAAGGAACATCGATACTTTGATTATCAATTTGTAACGTTACAGAATATCGATACTTTGATTATCAATATGTATCGATACGGAATATCGATACGTTGATTACCAATATGTATCGATACGGAATATCGATACTTTGATTATCAATATGTAACGATAAGGAATATCGATACTTTAATTACCAATAGGTAACGATAAGGAACATCGATACTTTGATTATCAATATGTAACGATAAGGAATATCGATACTTTAATTACCAATATGTAACGATAAGGAACATCGATACTTTGATTATCAATATGTAACGTTACAGAATATCGATACTTTGATTATCAATATTTTAAGTTACGACTTTCATTTTTGTTTTTTTTTGTATTGTAAACATTCGTATAAATGGATTTCGGTCCGTACATAATGATAATAATAATAATAATAATAATAATAATATGTATCGATACGGATTATCGATACTTTGATTATCAATATGTAACGATACGGAATATCGCCATCGCTACTGCACTGGCTGATTTTATAAGAAGCCGCTGAGCCGTACGTTCTGCAGAAGCGCAATCGGAAAAGTTGAAAATCGTGTCAGAGACGACCGACTACGACTGACAACGTCTGACGCGATCGCCGATTCTCACAACTAGGGCCGATTCACACGTTTAGAACCGATCCACATAATTACTATAAACATTTACGGAGACGTAAAATAAGACGAATGTGTATAACATCAATTTTGCCACAATTAACGTAAATACGACATCGGTTCATACTGATATCGATATTACATGACACATTCAAGTGAAAGAATTATTTGATGAATTATGAAAAAAATGAAAAATTGTAGACAAATGCAAACACAGATGACAAGACAACTAATCATCCGCATTAGGAATATTTTTGTTCGTTTAAACAAATTTATAGACTGAGTGCTTCGATCGAGTGATGCTGCGTTACAAGGATCGCAAAGACCCAGCAAACCTGAGACGTTTGGCACGTCCAAAAATGGCTAAACTCGTAATCGTTTTTGAAAATCGAAAAACGTATCGAACTCTTGCTGTCCAATAGGCGGCAAAGAAGCCAACTACATTACCGCCGGAAGACAGCACAGTTACGGACAGCGGGTACTTCTGCGAGCCCAGTCGCGTCTCGTAAGAAACCCGTGGTCGGGTTCAATATCCGAAGATAACTAGTTTCACAAGCCGAAGATAACGCATCAACCAGTCCCGAAGGAACGCAGTCTCGGCCGATAACAGCCTAACACGATTTTCGCTGCTCTTTGTCGGGGATCGTTAAATGTACGCCAGAAGTAAATGCACAGGAGCCGGCGATGTAATTTATTTATTAAGTGGTTTCCAGGAACCAGTATAGCGGGGACTGCTTGTTGTACGCGCGACCAGATCCGTGGTTCGTAATTTACGGGCGACGGTGGTCGGATCCGTAATTAGATGATAATAAAGTTCAAACGGACAACGAGGCTCTGTTCCCTGACATAACGGTTCGATGGGAAGACAAAGTGCCAGCGAGTTTCCGTGTAACGTTAGTTTTAATGGCAGTCGATGGAAACGAACCGAAGGATTTCATTTGTGATTTCACGGCGTTTCAAAGGTTAGAGGATTTGCATACAAACCGGCGAGGGATCGTCTGCATAAACTCGGCATTTTGGAAATCTCCGGGCCTTAATCGGACGGCTGACAGTTACGCTCGAATTTCCGCGTATTTCATCGGAACGGGTGAATACCGAACGAAAGTTATCGCTGCCTCGGTTTCACAAGCCTTGTATTTTACGATCGATCTGCCCGTAAATTCGCGGCGAGACCGGCAAAGAGCCTAGCGCACATTTTATTACCATTTTCACCGTCAACTGCGCTAACAAAGATGGTATCGTCCGGCCATTCTTTACGCTGTCTTGTGGACGCGTTTTGTTTCTGCTCTTTTCCTGTTTTTGTTTTCTATGAAGCAAAAAGAAAAAGGTGGGTTGCGAGCAAAAAGGAGACAGAGGAAGAGAGAAAGAGAGAAAGAGAGATAGAGACGAGATACAAAAGGGACCGACACGTAATCGAACCGGGACGCCACGATTCTCAGTTTTATTCCGGCTTATTTCGCGATGATCCTTTTCGTTGCGGGACCCCGTGGTTCTACGGGGTCGACGCTATAAACGTGGCAACCGATGCGCTTATTTACGGCGGCGAAAATAGTAAATTATCGAATCGACTGCGCGTTGACGATCCCGGGACTCTTTCAAGGGAACATTTATTAGGCGCGAAACGACGGTGCCTCGGAAATTAATGGTGGATCCGCCGGCCAAGGTATCCGGGGGATATAAAATATTTCGGACGGTGGGAGACCATCGTTAACGCGCCACTACCTAGAACTGGCCTATCTCGTTAGCGACGCGATCGTTAAGATCTCCGGGACATCGCGTGATCTCCGGGACTCGCGTTTAACTTTTTCCCAATTAGGTAATCGATGCTCCGGCCGGGCCAATCGAATATACCAACCGATACCGATCTCCTCGGTTTTATAAATCGGGGATATCCGACGCGGCGCTACGGACCGAATCGAACGGTCGTTCGCCAAATGGCGGCGTAATCTACTGATAGATCGAAACACGCGGTATTTAAAAACCAATCAGCCGCGCGAACGGTCGGACGTAAACAAAAATCGCTGCAATTCCCCGATCCTTGTACAACGCCCAGAGATTTATGTTGCAGCTGGACGGAGCAGTATTTGTTCATCAATCATTCCCGGAATATTTCGATAAACAGTGATTTATTTTCCTTTCGAGTACCGTAAAAGTCCGCGAATGTTGCGCTATTAGTTTCTACGATGTAGGTCGGCCAATAAGTTCTACGGTTTTTATCTCGTACAGAATTTTTTCCAATAAACGTTGACTATTTTTGACGCGAGGTATACGTTGTTTCTGCATCACGGTAAATCCTGTCGTTAACAGGAACATCCAAATCACGATCGAAAGGTAGCCAGCTGCTTCCAGCTGCATGGTCATTCATTCTCATTGTCCTGACGACGTCCCGAACACCAAAGGATCCATAGATTACTCGTAAACTCTTAGGATAACGAAGGGAATCGCGATTATTATTAGTTACGCCATTAAACTTTTCAGATGCTCGCATCAGACCGGCCGTAAAACGACGCGAGAACTGTCCGCGTTGCGTTTTAATAATCTCCCATGAAAGAGAATCTATGCGTCCTGGTGTGGAACGTCATAATCCTGGCGAATTCGTTTCGCGATCCACCTTGTGACCAGAGGACCGTATAGATCGAGCGTCGATCAGGAGACCGCGTCGCTGGCCGATAACGGCGACGGGCACAATAGCGAGGAGCCTTTATTTATAGGCCAGTAAAAATTTAAATAAATTCCCACCGCGGGCTGGACGGGGCTCGCGGTTATTTATTCACCTAATGCAAGCGGAGCTGTATCTCCGGCGCGGCCGAAAGCATCATTATTCGATTTTCGGCGAAGTTTTAGCGTCCGAGGCCCGGGTTCGCGGACCCGTAGACGATCGTTCAGTAGTAAATTTTCACCCTTTACACCCGGGCAGTAAATTTACCTTCGCCTTTCAATAGGACCACACCAACGGAAGGGCCGCCGCTCCCTTGAGAACCTGAGGCCCCTCTTCTTCTTCTTCGAGGATACGATACCCTCCGCCCAGATCGGTCTTTCTCTCGCCATCGTGGATCGTTTTCATCGGTGGCCTTTCTCTTTTCCCCACGGAGACGGTTGTTGCTCGTCGCCGTGCCACGCCGCGCCGCGCTGCGCCGCTTTCCTCTCGTTTTATTAGTTTTCGCCGCAATGGCGATCGCCGGCTCGCGATGGTGGCGATGACGATCAAACGGCCGGTAGTGGTGGCAGACACCGGTGGACACCCGTGACGGTGATACGAGGAGAACGACAGTGGCGGTGGTCAACGATGGTAGTGGTGGAGCTGACCGCGAAGACGACGACCACGGATGGCTCTCCTCTCCGCACGAGAGAAAAGGCGCCGATGGAAGGAGAGAAATTCCCGGCAAGGCTGCGAATTCACGGGTTGGGCGTGGACAATATTTATGTCCGCTTCTTCCGACCGTTATCATTCCTCTCCTCGTTTTTATTCGTCCCCTCTACCTTTTTTTCCACCGACTGGTACCACCACAGGAATCAGTGTTGCGTTCCCGATTTTCTGCTCGTTTTTCCTTTCGGCGCGAGGAAGCTACCTACCCGTGTTTCGCCGTTCAACCTGCTTGCCTGCCTGCCTGCTCGCCTTTGCCTGCTTTTGCCTGGCCTTGCCTCCGCCGATCGGCGGATCCACTCTTAGCTGGACCCCTACGACCATGCCTTTTACATATTAATAACGCGGCCCGCGTCCTTTACTACCCTCTTCACGGGAAAAATGAAACGAGACGCTTCCGCCGCGATTCACCGAGTTTACCTGGGCGTGGACCATATTTATGTTGCGATGAATTTTAACCGATCGCGCCGCCTCTATCCATAACCCCTCCGCTTCACACTTCGCCTCTTTCTCGCCTCTTGCAGGCCAGGTCGATTCCGATTCGATTCTTAAGAGTTTAGGGCTTAGGGGATCGATTCTTTCGGTTAAGCGACTACGCTTGTCGGACGGAGTCGAAAAGAGGGCCTCTTTGTGGATCTTTTTTACACGTAACGACTAAGTGAAAAACTTCCATTATTCTAGAAGACATATACAGGGCGAGTCACCTAACGTCGGCACCTCAAATATCTTTGTTGGTTTTGAAGATACGTCAAGTGTCTTAAACACAAGGCGAATGGTTCGGCGAGGCTCGCGCAATGCCATAAAAATATTTGTTTTTGTAATATTTTTTTTAGATATCTCAGTCACCTTCATTTTTTTTAACACGACAATTTGTTTTCCTTGTGCATTCAGTGACTACAATGATTTAAAATCTGTATTTTCTCTAATGACAGAAATACAAAATTTGATATCGATTTAGAGAAAAGAAATATTGTTCGATTAAACCTGTTTGAAACTTTCATCGCCAGTTCGAATCGATGTAAGGCAAGGAGTCAAGAGAATCGGTTACACATTTTGGTTCTGATCGGTCCTTTCGGGTGAATCGAACACCTCTACTTCCAGATACTTCAAACCTTCGTCTTCAGGTTGCCCGTCCAAGCTCCTTTTTCTCTTCCGACAAATCGGCTGTTGCCGAGTTTGGCGCTCGCCGTGTCCTCCTTCGGCAACGAGGATCGACATCAATCTGACACGGAACCAGCCGCGGTATGACTTTATCAATCTCGACACCGATCGGTCCAGCAAATCTCCTGTAAAAGAGGCGAGACTAAAAGGATCCGCAACGGTACCGCTTGACCGGTGAAATCACTCTTCGAGGTGTCCGGTCCTCGTTTTGCAGAGCTTCTGCGAGATTGCGATACCGTGAATACGACGAAAGTGCAATGGGTCGTAATAAAATTGAGTGGAGCACGGGATCTGCGCGGAGGTTGTAAATAAAATATGCGGAGTAGCGTGGATCATCCATAAAGCGTCTAATATCGGCAAACTCGAAGGTTTGCGTGTTCGATGCATCAGCGCTACGCTCATGGTGATAACGATCCCGTACTTTATTCAAACGAAAATAAAATTATTTCATGCACTTTGTGATTAAAGTTGCGGTAGAGCGCAAACGTGTATGCAAATTCAAACGTTCATGGATATTTAATAACGAGCGAGGACGCGTTTAATTTGTCAACTAGGAAATTTCTTATAGTAAGAAACCGTTTTTTCAAAGTCATAAGAGCATTGAACTCGAATGTTTTTCCAGGTGTATCGGACCCAAATTTCTTATAGTAAAAATAGAAAGATTGTCATTAATAGACTGCGCATTTTTATGCAAATTAGAACGCTCGTGCTTAATTTTGTGGAAACTTTAATTTGTAATTTAAATATTAAAGACTCGAGATGTGTCAGTTTTAAGTAACACCGGCCATTATTGCCCGCTGACCGCGATTATCCTATTCTCCCCCGCGTATTAAAAGCAATTGGTAAATACAAAGCTGATCCGAACCCATTATCTTCGAATCACTCGAACCACAAATTATCTTGTCCCAATGATCGTCCCAACCGCGCGATCTGTTAACGACAATTCCGATAACCAATCACGATGATCTTTCTCCGTTTCGACTGGCGGTAACTCACATCCGGGACCGCCACCGCAAATTCCAACCAGTTCGAAAGGATCCGAGAGAACACGTGGGTTACAGATCCAAGGATATCGTCGATCGCATCGTAAATCTCTACTTGCCTATCTGGCCGCGTCGCGACGTCGTCGTCGGTCCGGAAGAAAATGATGGTTTCCTAGGAAATCGAACGGCCGAGCAACAAGTAAAGACAACGGCACAAGGTCCGAGGGTGTCATAGAGAGCAGGGTCGGGTCGGATCGGGTCGGGCGATAAATTTGTAAAACCAATTTAAGATGGCGGTACACGAGACGTACAGCGTTCCGGGTGGATCTTTTATCTGCATCCCCTCGCACGGAACGTACACATATCAACTTTTTATCTCGGCGAAGACAATTCGACAACGACCACGCGTCCTTATAAACCGCGCTATGTCGCATAAGTATCCCCCTCAGCCCACATTTAGCCGTCGACGGGGTAACTGTTGACCCTCGGATCTTCCGACCGGGAAAACCTGCGCCCCTTATCCCCGGTTCTCGCCCGGTTTTTTATCTTTCCCCGGCCGTTGTCCCGTGAATCCTGGATAACCGACAGATAAAACGGCTTGGCCATGAAATATTTGATAAAGCCGCATCCACGCGTACCCTGGGCCCGGGGACGACAGCGCTCGCGAGGCCCGCCGAAATACCGGCGAAATTTACGAGGCAGATTGCGAACTTTCCGAGACGTCGATACCACGAAACTTCTTGCGAAATTATGCTATCGCGGTAAACGGAACGGCCAGCGCAGGAATAACTAACGCCGTGCAACGGGCATGTAATTTCTGACGTATCTCGCCGGTTGTCGAGTAAATTTTTCGTATCGATATTCCCCCGGCTAAATTAAGTTATTACTGGCGCCGAGAGATACGAATATTTTTGAAACGTCGCATTGCCGGAGAAATGAAACGGGCAGGCCCAGTATAGTTCGCAGGTAAATAAATTTGTTGAATATTACGTATGCGTTAACGTCGATAACTTTCGCCCGTGTGCTTCTCGAATCGCACTACACGTTCTTCCTGTTTCGAGTGTATTGGCTTCGGGTTCCTATTTCACGCTCAAATTGTCCACAGCGTGTTACGTGTCTGTGTTTTAATTTCAAGCGTTTTTAATTGGCGGTGAAAAAATTCGACTTTTTCGATACCCGGGTTGCAAATGATAATAACTGGTTTCAATATAGGTTCGTGCGTGCGCGTTATCATACGAATGCCCGGAAATTGAAACATATAATTATCCGAGTATTAATAAGGCGAATCTTTCACTTTGTAATATCTTAATGCACGGTCCGCTTCTCTTTCTTACTTTCGTGCTTCTTTCGCGTGAAAATTGCTCATTTTCTGCTTGTGGGCACTGTAAAGTGCATGACTTCTCTTCGAGTTGCTGTCGTGCAAATTAAATGGTACCAATGATTCAAATGTGGAGCAAAGATTATTAATGTAAACATTAACGTAAAAATATTGTACAATAATCGAATAGAATTTCTTTCAACTAGAATGTATGTAACTAGATAAAGCAAGTTATTCGCGATGGTCAATTTTTCAAATGGTAGTTAAAACCACTTACCTCTGGTTCGAGCAAAGCAAATATTACTAACGTGAAATGAGATTCGCGTGGCAGCCGACCTGTTAATGCGACCACGAAATTATTTAAGAGCTGCGTGCCCGATAATCCTCGCAGTGGACGAACCACTGCGACTTCCCTTTTAGTGTAGTATGAAATATTTCACCGCAGGCCGCAAACGGAAAGCAATTACCGGATATTAAAAGCGGTAAGCCAGAAGGCGTACAAGCCGCAGAAGATAAGAGACTGTGCGGGTGGTTGTAACCTCCTCTAAAAAAAGAAGGTTAAAAGCTTCTTCTTTTTTGCGACCAGTGCTTGCAGTAGACTCCGCAAGGATCCATTGTTACCGATGCCGACGAATCGATGAAGATGTACTAATAATTATTCTTGGACTGAGGATCTTCGAGGATTTAGATTCGATAAAAATCTCCAAGAAATAGCAATTACAGGGTTCAATAGGATTTAGATAAAAGTATCATGGACAATGCAATTCTACATGACTAATTTCAATTAACCTATAAAATGCGATCTTTTTTGGTCTTACATCAAATCAAACTGGGCATTGACTTTTGCACAAATAGTTACTTATTTTTCCGATTTGCATTACATTCATCGATAAACACACATCGCCAAAGTAATGTTGATTAAATCGATCGGGACACGTCGCACAGCAACGTTTCGAATTTGCATAAGCAATCATTTTATCGCAAGAATAATTGCAGTCTCTATAAAGCTCTGAAACGCCGAACGAATATACATAGCATGAATTTTTGCCGAGTAAGAGAGAGCCCAACAAGTGATACAAGTTTGATCGATGTCGATGCCTGTGGTTGCCGCATTCGTCAAGCAATTTCAGAATCGCGGAACACAGCTCGTATGCAAATACTCGCCGTATATTAAACGGGGAACTACGATTAATTAAACGACGAGATGCTCGTCCGAGAAAAGAAGAACCCGCGTCTCGAATTACTGTTGCGAACGCGTTACCCTCGTAAATATGTGACGACACAGGATATAACACATGTTGCCGATCCGGGCACACATGCATTACATTGCCGAAGCGCGTCTTAACTAATCGGAGTTATGGTAGCTGGGCGGTCTGCACCATTTCGCATTTCAATGCATACACCGGTGTGATTTGCGAGGGCGAACCCCGTACAGTCGGTAGATAGCCTCACTCGTTTCTCCGCCGTCTTTTTCTTCCTCTTCACGTTCTGCCCTCGCCATCCGCTGACCACATACCAACTACATCCACCCAGTCCCCCCACCCCCTTTTTTCCATCCCACTGAGATACACTGAGTCACAGAAGTATTCGCATAACCCTCCCCCGCACCTCGCCCCGCCAGTTGTTTCGTAAGGTACCATGAAACACAGAGCGGCTTCTATGATGATATGGGTCGCTCGGTTCTCCCTTATGATCAGAACTCCTCGCCTTGTGATCTTTTTTGTTGTTCAATGTTACCTTTTTCTGAATACGTTCGTCGGAGAAGAAAGAATTATTGTCTTCGATGCACGTACATACAAGCTGTGCGATGCAAAACTGG
This sequence comes from Lasioglossum figueresi, assembly GCA_028455805.1. Classification (NCBI taxonomy): domain Eukaryota; kingdom Metazoa; phylum Arthropoda; class Insecta; order Hymenoptera; family Halictidae; genus Lasioglossum; species Lasioglossum figueresi. The sequence continues at coordinate 20,655,026 of CM052200.1, read as the reverse complement.
TGCAAGTCAATTGCACCCCATCAATTTTGGTTGCTTGATGTATGTGCAACTATTGAAATTCGATTCGACTTTTACCTACAAAGTCGATGCTCGAGTGTCCGAAGAGTCACAGCTAGCTTATTTCAGTGTAAACGTTCGATCAATTTCACTTTATCTGTAATCTCGTATTTTGAACGACTACGTAAACTCGCGATACAATCCTCGAGAAGTAAAGAATTTTACGGTACATATGCAAAAAATGTGATGATCTTGAAGAAACCGTTAAAATTACTTTCAAAGGATTTTTTACCATCATCGGATGCACGCATTGAAATCGTGTGCATCCTGTCTAGTCATTTTTTCTGCCTTTCAATAGTAACGGAAATATGTAGTTTAGCTGCTCGAGTTCAAATTAACACCCTGCATATAAATTATGAAATAAGTAAACTTCTAGGAGCGTACGAGAGTTGAGATCTACCCACCAACCTCCAATTTCAAGAATGTCACGCGTGAAAGTTCTCTGTTGCCGGGACATAAATGTTTCTATGATTCATGCGATTGTCAGGACCTCGATGCGATGCGAGAAAAAAACTTTTTAGTAGAAAGCAAGAGCCGAGTGGAAGCTGAGGAGCGAACACGAATCAATCAGACGATAAGTGACCATTCGCGAGCGGCGAGAACGATAAACCGGCGATTATTAGTCGGGCCTTTTCATTCGGTTTGAAAACCTTCCACGTTTTAAGGGATGCCCGTGTGCGTCGTTGCGCCAATAACGCTCGGATGCTTTAAAGGCTCGACCGATTATTGCTCGCTGGCTTTTACGAACCGACGTATATGGAAAGTTACGGATCGCCTGAGAACGTGTGCGCTGGTGCGAACTTGACCAGGCTTCGTGTCTACTACTGTTCGCCAGCTGCGAGACCACCCCTTGGCTAATGGAAACGATACCACTTCTGTTGCACCAGCAATCTTTCTTTTATATTTCTTGCTGTTTTCATTATCTGCTCTGTCTACTCGATAATTGTCTTGGTCTCCAACCTTTTAGCAAGGGTGCAGCGAACGATATTGTATTATTTTTATACAGGTTGTACCAAATGAAGTGTTACCAGCTGTTTCCTCAGAATCTAATGAAAACATCATTTCTTATTATTAAATATTTTATTAATTTGTTTGAGCTCAGAATCTACGGGTCTATACAGTATTTTGCAGATTTTATGCATTTACTGTTGCATCTTCAATTCAGTAAAATTACCAAGAAAAGGAATGATTATTGCAGATCCTTTATCCAGAATGGCCAGATCAAGACTTGTCTCTCCATTGTACCATCCCCGTCTACGACGCTTTTCCCCTCGATTCGAGTTAAACAACGGGTCTATACAGTATTTTATGTCTTTTGATAATAAGTAGACTGCAGATTTTATGCATTTACTGTAGCATCTTCAATTCAGTAAAATTACCAAGAAAAGAAATAACTATTGTAGATCCTTTAACCAGAGTGGCCGGATCAAGACTTGTCTCTCCATTGTATCATCCCCGTGTACGACGCTTTTCCCCTCGATTCGAGTCAAATTTTGATAATAAGTATAGACTGCAGATTTTATGCATTTACTGTAGCATCTTCAATTCAGTAAAATTGCCAAGAAAAGAAATAACTATTGTAGATCCTTTATCCAGAGTGGCCGGATCAAGACTTGTCTCTGCATTGTATCATCCCCGTGTACGACGCTTTTCCCCTCGATTCGAGTCGAATTTTGATAATAAGTAAACTGCAGATTTTATGCATTTACTGTAGCATTTTCAATTCAGTAAAATTGCCAAGAAAAGGAATAACTATTGTAGATCCTTTATCCAGAGTGGCCAGATCAGGACTTGTCTCTCCATAGTATCATCCCCGTCTACGACGCTTTTTCCGTCGATTCGAGTCAATTCCCCTGATCTGGCGGCTCTGCACCTGACACTGGCAGTAAAGAAGACACAGAGACGCCCATTACAAGACCCACCGCTGCTCATGTAATTCACCTTTCCCGGTTTCACTTTCACTGTCTGCCCTGCATTTCCATAAACACCGTATACATCGGCTGAGATTTCCCGTAAACGTCCATTCGGAAAAGGCGACGGGTGCCCAGCGTCCCGCGGAGCGATACGAATACATGAAATACCGGTGGAAGTCGGCTGAATGGAATTTGATTTCGAGGTTCCTACGCGCTCCTGGTCGAACACGGGGACTCAGGATGGCGGAACGGAGGCGACGTTCTCCGTATCGTCGGTGGAAAAAAATATATGGCTGCCGGTTTAGGGTGTGCTCGAGAAATTACGAGCGGGCAGCGAGCACGATCGGGCTCCTCGAGCTCGATGCGCGGAAGCGGACACTGGAATATTTGTGACCGAGTCACTGTCGTCCTACGTGCCCACCTATACATACGAGCAAATGTCTTCCTCGCGTTCGCCATTAACCCGCGGAACGCATCGCGGCACGGCACTGATTTTTGCGCTCCTTGTCTCTTCCGCAACGATTTCCCTTCCTTCCCGTTGCACCGACCGCCGACCATAAAACATCCACGTGATATACGCGTCGAACGATCGTACTTCGACGTTTTCACTCTCAACAACCCACCATGTCGTCGACGTTATGGCGCGATTTAGAAAAATCGGTCGTAAACGCTCTTGAGACGACCTTGTTTCCCTGCTGATCCATTTTTACTCGTTGAACGCTGTTTACCGTGGACGCGTCGGTACATTGCCACCTGTTGAAGACCGCTTGCCTGTTGCGCTTCGTTGCTGTGTATTTCAACGTGCCTCGGGTGTTACTGACATACACCCCCGCTCAAAAGTATGTGGACAACACGTTTAACTTTTTATACGGTCTAGTTTACACGGTACTAGAGAATATATATTTTAATAATAATTATGTTAGTGTCGTATTCCGAAATTTTCTTTTTTCAACCCCTATGTCGTTAACCGCGTACCAACTTTAAATATCTTGTTAAAACTTCTCTAATGCTTTTGTTAATAAATAAACATATTATTTTTGTGTGACAGTTTAATTTTGTATGCGGTCTAGTTTACACAGTACTACAGAATATATATTTTTATGATAATTATGTGAGTGTCGTATTCCGAAATTTTCTTTTTTCAACCCCTATGCCGTTAACCGGGTACCCACTTTAAATATCTTTTTAAAACTTCTCTAATGATTTTGTCGATAAATAAAAAAATTATGTTTATATCTATGGTATGTACACTTCCGCTCAAAATTATGTGGGCGACACGTTTAAAATTTTTTGTGCGGTCTTGTTTATACAGTTAACCCTTAGCACTGGAGTGGCGCCTCTGAGGCGCTATTAAAAATTGCTGTACTATTATTTAAAATATTGTTTACACTATTAGATATGTCGGTATTTAATCAATTACTAAAGATTTAAGTATTCTATGAGGTATTATATCGATTCCACATCTACCAAATTTAAAAAAATCATAGAGAATGGAAATATTCTGGGTCAGAAGAGACGTCTGATTTTCGAGTTAAAATAGCTCCGAGTGCAAAGGGATAATAATATATTCATTAGATATCTCACCAAGAATTATTATTATTGTCTTGAGAAGACAGCAAACCACCCTAATGGATCATCGTAGATTGAAACAGTACTAGCCCTGCCGACGAAACTGTCATTTATTTTTTTAATTTATTATTAATGCCGTAAACCTTATTTGGTTTATGTAGCCTACATTAGTATAACATTTTACAAAAATAATTAAGTATATAACGTAATACGAGGTAGCATTACTAATGTATAAACAAAAATAAAAGAAAGAAAATAAAATAAAAAATAAACATTAGCGCTGTAATGTCTAGTACGCTTAGAAAAGAATTAATAGTATAGGGAGGACAATGTAAACTGTTATTTATTCAAGTTTATTCTGTTGTTTATTTATTCATTAAAATAAATTATACCTGCAACAAAGTGTCCACATATTTTTGAGCTGGGGTGTATATATAATACTAAATTCGCATCGACAGTCATTATTAAACGGATGTAAACGACTCCCCATCATATTTGAAGGGTTGAAAAACAACACATCCAATGAAAAGCATCAGTCCGATCTCGAACGAAGACGAGGAGGACTCGCAGAGAGCCAAGACTTGAAGGGGACACCTCCCGCATAGCTTACCCCGTTATCCCCATAGATAAGGACAAATTATTACGACGGGACGTCGGCGGAAAGTGTGACACCTTAATTAAATCTCCGTCGGCAGGGTCGTGAAGCGGATAATCCCGTTTAAGAAAGCCGCGGCGAACGGTTCTAAAAGTCGTCGCGTCGCGTCGCGGAATGGTACTCGGTGGAGATTGCTCGCGGGCGTGCACACACGTCTGTAAATCCGATTCCGCGGTGGGGCGGTCATTCCTGAAAAGGAAGGGGGAGAGGATAGGGTTATACGAGAACCGACTGTCGTTAAATTACCGCGGCAATGGGAATCAGTTCTGATAAGCGGGCAGCTCGCCGAGCACGAAATAATTAGAAGAAGACGAGGCTTAACTCGATCGGGACTGACGCGACCGGTGATATCAACGCCGCCGCGCGGACAGATTCATATCGCTTATGGGGCGTAGATACGGGGGTTTCTCGAAGCGCGCGCTTTCTACGGGGCCTCGCACGCAGACCGGCGAACATAATAAGGATATTTTGCATATATTAACGACTAATGGAGGCAATAATGGCGCACCGTCCCCGGCGGTACGACCGCTTTTGTCGGCGCAGCTGGGATATCGATGTTCCCCGATACTGCCGGTGAATAGTCGTTCCCGGTTTTCCTTATCCTGGCACTCCTGGCTGACGCACCTGCGACCGATCATTCTTCTCTATCTCTCTCTCTGTCCTTTCCATCTTCGATCCATGGGAAATTCGAACGGAAAGCAGAGACGGAGAGCAAAATAGAAGACGGGTAGGCAACGATGCTTTTCCGTTTACGCTAGTCCCGCGCGCTCATACATATTATAAAACCGATTACCCGGCAGCCTGTTTAACTCGCCAGTCTCATTCCGAAACACGCTGATACGTATAATTACGGCATTCGGAATACCGATCTTATTAGCCGCCGCGGACTCGTATTTTTCTGCTAATGAATTTTGAAATATGACGCCGGCCACGGGAAGAGGGCGGCCGAGAGCCTCGCTGACAAGCTAAGAATGGTGCAATGTAATCCGACGCTTAATATGTTAATACGCAGATACGCGAGGGTATCGGGCGCGTTTCAGACGCTCCTGAAATTAACAGGTCGTTAAAGTTACGGCAAAACGGTTCCGTCGCGCGCACACGATCCGCCACGAATTTCTGCGGACAGCGAGTATCCCTGAATACGCTACTTTTATCGCCGATATGCCCCTCGAGCCGACACGTTTAATGAACTATAGCGGCTTTTTACTGGTCGACGCGACGCAGAAAATATCAACGCGTGGTTGTTATGCTCGGACACCTTCCACCGACGCCGGGATTATGGCAGGAACGCGCGAGAAGAATTCCGAACGACCCACGAGGAACGTGGACCGTCGAATGCTTCTGGATAGACTTGTGTTTTAACTATCAACGAAATTCTGGCGATGTGATTAAGACGTTCGGTGCGCGGGCTCAGTCAACTTTGATGTCACTAGCATCCATTTGTCGAACATTCTTATGTTGAACGTAACTCGACATTTTTAAATTGGTGATTTAAATATGCTCCGTATCTTATAATATTGTTGTATATATTACATTGACATTTATTCCGTCTGTAACGTGGTCAGTCAACTTTGATGCCACTAACATCCATTTGCCGAAGATTCTTATGTTGAATGTGTCTCGACATTTTTCAATTGGTGATTTAAATATGCTCCATATCTTATAATATTGTTGTATATATTACATTGACATTTATTCCGTCTGTAACGTGGTCAGTCAACATTTGATGCCACTAGCATCCATTTGCCGAAGTTTCTTATGTTGAATGTGACTCGACACTTTTAAATTGATGATTTAGATATGCTCCACATCTTATAATATTGTTGTATATCTTACTTTGACATTTATTCCGTCTGTAACATGGTCAGTCAACATTTGATGCCACTAGCATCCATTTGCCGAAGTTTCTTATGTTGAATGTGACTCGACACTTTTAAATTGATGATTTAGATATGCTCCATATCTTATAATATTGTTGTATATATTACATTGACATTTATTCCGTCTGTAACTTGGTCAGTCAACTTTGATGCCACCTGCATCCATTTGCCGAAGATTCTTATGTTGAATGTGACTCTATATTTTTAAATTGGTGATTTAGATATGGTCCATATCTTATAATATTGTTGTATATCTTACTTTGACATTTATTCCGCCTATAGCGTGATCAGTCAACTTTGATGCCACTAGAATCCGTTTGCCGAACATTCTTATGTTGAATGTGACAAGACATTTTTTATTGGTGATTTAAATATGCTCCATATCTTACTTTGACACTTATTCCGTCTGTAACGTGGTCAGTCAACTTTGATGCCACCTGCATCCATTTGCCGAATATTCTTATGTTGAATGTGTTCTCGACATTTTTAAATGGGTGATTTAAATATGCTCCGTATCTTATAATATTGTTGTATATCTTACTTTGACATTTATTCCGTCTGTAACGTGCCTCGCATCAATAGCAAACATGTTCTACCGTGTCAAAGATTTGCAAACACCACGATCGTACGAAGCAACCGTAAATGTATTCTTCTCCGTTGAACACAATAAATTTCCACGGACTCCATCCGTTTTCTAATGGTCCCGAATCAGGTCGCGATTACCCTAGGAATAATCTCCGCGCGACGGAATTTGATTCAAGTGTTCGTGAATGGTTACGGCTATCTTAAGTGTCCGGGCCGAGCGAATGAATAATACGTCGTCTATGACTCACTCGGGAGAACGCTATTTACCATAATGACATTCACAGGGAAGCGGTAAACCGACGCGACGTGCGCCAGCTACATTCTAGCGAAATCGTTGCCGTGTCGGACGACTATCGGGCTTTTAGGTGAGCGCGCATCCCCCAGCCACCGGATCCTTGAAAGTGATAATGATTGATTCATAAATCACGATGGACCGTGGGCTTTGAGTGCACGGTGGCAGGAAGATTTATTCACGGAATCATTCTTACCCCCCTTCAGCCAGAAGACGCGAACGGACTTCCTATTGCATTTGCTCGGGTGCCAGTCACGAACCAGATTGATTTACTGCTCATCAAATTAATGGCAGTTTATAATCAGGAAATTAAACGAGGGGGGATGCAGGCTACCAATTTCAGCCCGGATACTCGATATCGCCGCTAACAGAGTTTAATCACAAATCATTACACAAACGATCTTTGCTTCGGCTTACCCCATTTACATTTTTGCCACCCTTGATCGCAGCAGTCCATTTTTTAACAGACACTGGATCTCTAGCTGGATATAACTGTATTTTCGTGTTTCTCAACTTTAAATTAGATTTAGAATAATCGATGACACCCGTTAATGTAATGGGATTTTAAAAATAATTTTATATAATTCGATTAAAAAGTGTTAATTTTATGTACCAAATGAATTCCAGAAAAATCTTAGTGTACAGAAAGATATTTCTGATCGTCTGGAAGAAACAGAACACCTGCACTTCTTTTGCAATTTAAGTTTTCGGCTTTGTCCAGCTAGCATTCGAACCACTGTGCGACTTCGAAAAGGAGGAAATTATTCGATTGATTTTGCTTCATTTAACGTTTCTAGCTAAGTTTCTAACCTTTTTAGCGTGCCAGGTTACGCCGCATAAAGACGTCGAATAAAAATATTTCCAACCAAAAAGGCTCTTTCAATTAGGGGCTATTAGGCTACGTAAGATCCTTTAATCCCCGGCGGGTACAAGATTTTTTACTTCGGCTTTTCGCCGTAAAAGGATAAAAGTAACCCGCGTCCCGCCATTAGTCACGAGTCGGTCCGGAGCGGTCGTTGCGACGTGGATATATTTTTATGACACGCGTCTGAAAACCAGTTTCATTCGTCCGCTACGACACCGTTGTATTTCCCTTCTTTAGCTGCGACTCTGTCGGATCCGCTTATCTCATCTCGCTGCTTTCTTTTCTCGATCCTTAATTTCTTGCGCACTCGGTTGTTGACGCTTTGTCATGCGTGAACGATACGGTCCAGAAATAAATGTCTGTGGTAATTCAGATCTACGTAATAGGCAACAGAAGAATGCACTTACAAAATTAATTCGATAGGCATCGTCCTCGATCTATAGGATTCGGTCACCGTATATAAATTCGAATGAGCTGAAAATAGAGCTGACTACAGCTCAAATGAAACAACAGACAACAGATGAAAAATGAGTATCCATTTTGATGAAAAGTTCACGTTCAAGCGACGATACGATTATACGTATTACAGGTTCCAGATTGAGCTAACAAGGAGAGATCAAAGTGGTGAGATCGTCGATTTTAATTAAACTGTTTCTGGCGAATCTACAGAAAGAATAACCCGATCACTGTCCGAGCGTTTTTGACAATACTCATTATTTATAATGGTAATTAACATTTAATTTTATGATATCCAGAAAATGTCTCGATGTTGTTTCGAAAGACATTACAGCAGAATATTTCCGTTTGCTCAAGTCCGTGCACAACATATCTGTTATTGAAACATCAATCGCGTGCATCATTGAGTCATCATGTTCATGGCGAAGCGTACAAGCCATCAGATCCTTTCCCGACCTTCGAGAAAGAAGTGTCGATTGTTCGACGAAGCCGTTCATAGCGGCCGCGAGTATTGTTCGCGAAGCGACACGTCCAGCCACCATAGACAGAAATTTATGGAAGTGGAATTCCTGTGTGTGCGGCCACGATTACGGTGTAAGCGTGCGTTGCGCATTGTCAGGCGTCGTACACAGTTCGTTCTGTCGCACTGACATCTGGCTGTATAACGTGCATTAATGCTCGGCCATTACCGAAGTGTTTGACCAGGAACGCGTCTTCTGAGTAAACACGCACTCGGTCACGAAACGATAGTCTGCTTCACGGTGCACAGAAAGTCGGGGCCTCGAAAGCATTCAGATCTCGTTCCCCTTATTTTCATTCGTAGTATACCGATCCTTGAAATTCCACCGAAATAATTTGTACCCTCACGAATCCTTCGACGAGGATCGACCGTTGTACGGGGAAATTTCTTTCGCCGCTTCTCTGATTCCTTTCACCGCTGATGCGAATGCCTTTTGCTACCTTTGGGATACCGTTTCGGGTTAAAGTTTAATTCAGGGAACCAAAAATGTTTAATTTTTCTAAATGTAAGTTTCTAAATGTGAAATAAAGCTCAATTTCTGTATCCAAGCAATGAACTTTAATGAATAAAATATTTTCCCGTTTGTTCGACGATCTTTAGCCAAAAAGAATAAATAAGAAAATATTTTATTGATTGAAGTTCATCTCGCTTGAATAAAGAAATTCGGTTTCATTTCACCGTAAAATACCGGAATTGCTTTCTTGCCAAACCGATATTATCCAACTCGACGAAAAAAAATGATAAAACGTTTAATTTTAACAAACTTCGCTTCCTCGCACTAGAATGTTACTTCGAACGTATAAATTCGTTTTTGTCACGAACGTTTCATTTCAGAATATTCCATCAGACATATTCCACTGATCGGTTCGGATACCCGAGGTCCTACCACATCGCGCGTTACACGAATAAATATGTAAAGAAAGTATACCTTCTTTAATTTTGAATTTGCCGCGCTTCTCATGCTCGCGACGATTAGGAGAAGAATTGAAGAGAGACAGATATAGCTATTACGCAATAGAGCACACGTGCAAAAGTACAAGGATAAAAAGTTATAAACAAGATTAGTAGAATAGGTAGAGAAGGGATAATAGTAAACATTAATTGTCGTTTCTTTGTTTACAGAGAAACATATTTTCGTTTACTTTACCATCTGGAATAATAATTGTCTTATAAATATAACTCAAATTCTGTCGCGTTTGGTATCATTTCAATCCGAAAAATGTGTCAAACACACCAGTGGAAGTTCCACAAAGAATTGATTAAAACTAAAACAATTTAGCAACGGCATTGCCATAAAAGCGTGTTAGGAAAGACCACCAGCGATTTCCGAGCAGGAACGTGTGCGGGGATGCAAAACGAGCAGCGAGGAAAGAAATGGGACACAATGGAGAACCAAATGAGGGTCCTCCAGGGAATATAGGACAATGTTTCAGCGGGATATAGACGCTTATCGCAGGTATACTCGAAGCTGCGCGAAACGAGATCGTCAGGTGGGCCGTGAGTTAAGTGTCTCACGAGCGTGTAAGCAGCGTTCGGTATCTGTAACAGATCAGATACAAATGGAAGCTGCGACCACGGCGTTAAGTGAGTCGAAGTAAGCGTGGTAGTTGCCACCGTGGTAGGTAGAGCGTAGTTGCCGTGGCCGAGGGGTATGGCAGGTGGGGAAATCTGGCTTGGTAGGAGGCACGGAGACGGTTCGGACGAAATCGGTGCCGATCGGTAGTGGCAGGCCCGACAACAGGTACATTCGCACCCGTGCCAGGTTAAAGGTGGTTGTCAGCCCGTGCCAAAGCCACCCTCCTTCGTCATGCTGCACAGTCATGCGATGACGCCGCGAACGACGATCTCGGACCGGGAACAACGACTTCCTAAGTGACTTGTCTCTGCTTTGACCGAACCAGAATCCTGTATGTACCATATACATACATGCATGCATACGTGGTTACGATTGTTTTCAAATGATGCCACTTGTCGGACCTGCGGGAAAGAAGTCGCGCCGCGGCGACTGATTCATGTCTGGCTTCGGTTTGGTAACAATGTATCGCTTCGCGTTGAGTGTTACCTCTTGTGCGTACACTCGTTGCACTGTATACTGGGTGTTCGCGGTTAACCCCTTAACCTACAACTACGGGCATAGCCCGTAGTACGATGATGGGGTCAAAAGTGAATATTAAGGGCATAGCCCGTAGTACGATGATCGGGCCAAATATAAATATTAGCGGCGGCGCCCTTTTAAAATTATAAATATTTGTGGAATATTTGATAAGTAATTACAATCTGATGCAATAATTGTGGTAGATGCAAGTACTGCAAAAAGTTTATTTATACAAAAATACAGTAATACAAAATTAATAATCTGCAATGGTGCGATACAATTCGAAACATTCTGGTAGATGCAAGGGAACTTTGCACTTCTTACACTCCCACGTTGTTTCTCTACGTTTTTTATTTTTTTGGCAAACTCTACAAGGTTTTGACGGTTTTAATTTTGATGCTGTTGGGTCAATTTGAAACTGATCACGATACGAAGAGATAATAAGAATACATCGCGAGCCTTGTCTGTGCTATTTGTGGTGGGGCAAAGTATCAACCCGTAATATCGTCGTACCACGAGCGATGCCCGTAATATTTACGATTGGCCCGATCAGCGTATTACACAAGTCGTGCGAATGGCTCGAAGGCTGCGCGAGCTTGTTTACGTTTTCGGCCGAAAATTCTCGAACGTAAATCGTAGGTTAAGGGGTTAATTGGACCCGCGTTTTTCTCGTAAACAGTAAGTATTTTTACAAAATAGAAGAGGAAGAATTTACAGTATATTTTACAATGGTCTACAAGTGTCAGTTTTTCATATTTACATTGGTTATCGAGAAACAGAGGCGATCTACAGTTTCTCGATTGGAACGTTGTAGTATGTAAAGCCTGAGTTGACACGAACTTCCTCATGTACGACACAATAAAATCCAAAGTCGAACAAGGTTAGAAAAAATAGAAATTGCATTTTCCTGCAAAAATTGCTAAAAGCAGAAACTGTATAAAAATGTATTTCTTAGTAATTGTAATAAATTGTGAAGAATATTATTTCTGTTATAGAAAGAAAAGATCAGCAATCCATGAAAACCAATAAAGAAAAAATCCGAAGAACGTGCCGCAGTAATCGGTTAACGGATTCCACTACCACATTCCTCGGGCATAAATGTATTTCTTAGTAATTATAATAAATTGTGAAGAATCTTATTTCTTTTATAGAAAGACAAGATCAGCAATTCATTAACAACAACCAAGAAAAAATCCGAAGAACATGCCGCAACAGTCGGTTAACGGATTCCACTACCACATTCCTCGAGCATAAATGTATTTCTTAGTAATTATAATAAATTGTAAAGAATCTTATTTCTTTTATAGAAAGACAAGATCAGCAATCCATTAACACCAATAAAGAAAAAATCCGAAGAACGTGCCACAAAAATCGGTTAACGGATCCACTATCATATTCCTCGAGCATAAATGTATTTCTTAGTAATTATAATAAAATGTGAACAATATTATTGCTGTTATAGAAAGAAAAGATCAGCAATCCATTAACACCAATAAAGAAAAAATGCGAAGAACGTGTCGCAACAATCGGTTAACGGATTCCACTACCACATTCATCGATCATAAATGTATTTCTTAGCAATTAAAATAAGTTGTGAACAATATTATTTCTGTTGTAGAAAGACGAGATCAGCAATCCATTAACACCAATATAGAAAACATGCGAAGAACGTGTCGCAACAATCGGTTAACGGATTCCACTATCACATTCCTCGAGCATAAATGTATTTTTTAGTAAATAAAATAAATTGAGAACAATATTATGTCTGTTATAGAAAGACAAGATCAGCAATCAGATCAACAATCGGTTAACGGATTCCACTACCACATTAATCGATCATAAATGTATTTCTTAGCAATTGAAATAAATTGTGGACAATATTATTTCTGTGATATAAACACGAGATCAGCAATCCATTGACACCAATAAAGAAAAAATCCGAAGAACGTGCCGCAACAATCGGTTAACGGATTCCACTAGCACATTCCTCGAGCATAAATCCCCGACACGTGTGTCTTGACACATAGCTGCATCATCCGGAACACTCTCGACCAACCCACAAATCAATAGATACAGAAGAAGCTGCGTTAATTGACTCTGTGTGTACAAAGAAGCGACCGAGCGCGGCTAGTCCTCACTCACGGCCATTTAAAGGGCCGGTGTAAAGTTCACCGTGTCGGTAGGAACTTGGAGAATCCGGGCTCAGAATTGATTAAGCAACCGATGCAACGCCGGGTGAACCGTAATCGTGGAAGGAGCGAGTAAGCACGCGTGGAACGTGAAAGGATCGCGCGTACCGGCACGCGTGTGCGTACACGCACGAGGAGGGGAACGGGAAACACAGCCGTGGCCTGCTGACAACTCGGATCTTAATTATATGCGACCATCGGCAGGTTCTCGGTGACTTTTGCCGGTGTACGCAATTACCGTCGCGATAATAATACAGTCATTTAACTGTAGGGACTATAGGCGGCTGGACCGAGCCCAATGCGCTCCCTGTACTTACGTTGGATCTCGCCTACGACAGCGTGTACTTACAAGGGAACGTATCGAAGTGACACTCGGCGATTTTAGTGCTCCTTTCGCGATAACTATTGGGTTGGTCGAATCGTCGATTTTTAACAGTGACGCGGAACAAACGTAACTTTTCTTGTAAACAAATTGGTTACAGTAAGCACCGTTGTAATTAACATCGCGTGATCTGTCCAATGAATTAACGTAATTCGTATTAAAAGGAAATAATTACATCGACAGTGTATTCTACAAGTATTCGAACATTTATCGTTCTCGAGAAATATTTGAACCGCGATAATTTCGTTAAACAATGTGGTACAAGAATATATCTGAACTCATTCGGGAGCTTGAACCATCTACATAAATAATGTGTCTGAAACATATAAAATGAGCAAATTCAATTTTAGAACTGTTAATGGAACGCGATAAAGCACAATATGATTGATATCCATCACTGCGCATTCTGGCACACTGTATCCTCGATTTACAATGGATGGCTGTTAGGCACGTGCCAAGCTTTCCAAGGGAATCGCAGGATAATCCGACGCGTCCCGCGGTGAAATTATGTTCCCGCGGCTATTTCTAACTAATATACGACCGACAATATTCATAGTGACCTCGCGTGACTGTACCTTGCCGAATGATGTTTCAATTAAACGTCGAAGAAGGAATGGAACAAAGAAACAAGTCTAAGTTATCGAACCCGGAACGCTAAGCCCACAATTAACATAGGCGGTTGTTGGCAAGCAAAAACTGATCTCGTGATGGCAGAATGATCGTTACGAGGCCGATTTAAAGAGTGAAAAATGACGATAAATTATCGCTAATTATCGCGTACGCCACGGTGCAATGTATTATCATAAATTTACATATCGAGCGGTCTCGATGCTCCTGTAATTACTAGACCGAGTTCTCGGCAGCTTTTGGAAACGAAGTTCACTTTTGCATAACTGTTCCCTCGAGATCCTGAAAGTCTTATTAATGGATCGTGTATATTTATAATCTGTACTTAATAATCTAACGTGTAATCGTCAATTACACTTGTATTTCAATAAGTACCATTTTTATAATAATATTTTCCGTCCAGAGAACGATCAATTTCTGGTAGTTGGTAACTGTACGCTATTTAGAAAATTTTAACTGTCGCGCAGCTATTTAATGTAAACGAAATTCTGTCCTCGCATATCGTAATGGTGTGATTAATTTAATGTCATTTATGTAATTTAATGTGCATTTATGGTTACTTTTTCTTACATTTGTTAATGTTAAGAATAATTTTTAAGATACTCCTTTTTTCCAATAAATTTCCCTTGTGTTTATTAACGTTGAGTTAAACATGTACAAAAACTCAAAGTTATCCTAACCTAATTGCTTAAAATCGTTCAAACTTATTCCTAAACGCTTTGCACTCTCTCAAATGAAAAGAAACGCGACTTTTATAATGGTCAACTATATGCGCTCACAGCTAAAAAACCTAATTTCACTTTCTAAGGTGATTTAGGGTTATTTATGTAATTTAATGTGTATTTAAGGTTACTTTTCTTACATTTTTTAATATTAATAATAATTTTTAAGATACTCCTAGACTTCTTAAGTTAAACATTTGAAGTATGAGCATGCTAGTTTTAGTTGACTTGTTGTCTGATTTCACGCAATGCACAGCGATTAAGAATCGTGTACCTTGAATTTGAATATGCAATAAAGATGTATTCTTGAAAGAAACTGTGAATGTAATTTTTTAAGGAGTCCTCTGATCATTTTGTCCGGTCCGATGCCTTCGGCGTCAACAGCCGAAGCAGAGGATCATCGTGCATCGAACACGTCCCCGTTGTCGCGATAAATTCAGGGAACAGAAGCAGCTTTCCACCGATAATGGTCGCGTCTCTCTTTCCTCGTCGCTCGGTTAATTGCGGCCGCTCATTTACATAGAGGCGATCCGCTCGCTGCCATTCAAGGTATCGCGACGAATTGGTGCCGCGTGGCGGGACGGTCCGCGATACATTTTATAGAATTCATAATGCCGGTCGTTAACAGCAACAAACAGAAATCGAACAGTTGCTAACGAGTAGATAAATGGCGGCGAGATGCGAGGACCGCTAGCGGCCGCTTCGAAATTGAACGGGAGAATTATACGAAAGCGCGCGAGATTAATGCCCGCTTAAATATACGCGCCGCGCCGCGTTCAATTCTGGTCCGATTTCTTTTTCTCAGCCCGGCCGGGAATAAATAAACAACCGACCTGTCGCCGTCGGATCGGCGAACACCGACGTATCTCGTAATTGCGAGACGAGCGATCTCGATGCGTGCATATCTCGAACGTGGCGAGAAGGATTATACAGGGTGTGGCAATAACTACTATGCGCGCCTTGAATATTTCCGTTATTTCGAATAACATGGAAATGTGATGTACAGCGTGTGACCGGAATCAAGTTTGAAAATGCTGCGAATACGCGTGCTATTAGATAGAAATCGTCTGGTGCGTCTGATCATGACCAACCCATTCTACTTCACACGGCGCACGAACCTGATGAATCTTTAAACTCGATTTTCTCCGATGTAATTCCTGTTTTCAACTTATCTTTACACGTAGATTCATCCCCCACCCGGATACATCCACTTCTGCAAACGAGTGCAATTGCACTTTGCAGGTTCGCCGATGAACGTAAAGAATCGCATTACAGCGCGACACAGCTTGTTAAATCGTGCTAAACATTTCTCTACAGTTTTTTGTCTGTCTTCGATGAATAACCGAGTCATAGTTCGGCCCAGTTACTAGATACATCCCGCATATCTGTAAACGAGTGCAATTGTACTTTGCAGGTTCGCCGATGCACGTAAAGAATCGCATTACGGCGCGACACAGCTTGTTAAATCGTGCTAACCATTTCTCTACAATTTTTTGTCTGTCTTCGATGAATAACCGAGTCATAGTTCGGCACAATTACTAGATACACCTCGCATATCTGCAAACGAGTGCAACTGCACTTTGCAGGTTCGCCGATGCACGTAAAAAATCGCATTACGGCGCGACACAGCTTGTTAAATCGTGCTAAACATTTCTCTACAATTTTTTGTCTGTCTTCGATGAATAACCGAGTCATAGTTCGGCCCAGTTACCAGATACACCGCGCATGTCATTTGTTCGTATTCAAGGTAGACAAAGTTATTGCCCCACCCTGTATCTCGGATGTATCGCGAGGATTATACAGCGGCGGCGAGCGCGAATAGATCGCGCGCGATAAACGTACGATAATCGCGGCCCGGGAATTTTTAAGAGCGATTTTCGAGCCGGGACCGGGCTGCTTCGTTAACGACTCTTCCGACGAATTAAGAAATACTCGGGTGTTGTGTTATCTTTATGTACCGGCCCCGTGCAACCAGCCGCGTCGTATTAACAGCCGCGCTCCGAGGAGTACCGTTTCCGTAGCGTTTATAATTAATCGAACAATAAGACTGCGACGAGCACCGACGATTTCGATTCAAAGAAACTCGTCCGACAACGTTCGTCGTGTATCCCGTCACCGTCCCGTACACCCCCGGTCAGAAGTATTAGAATACTAGTCTCATAAACAACTATTATCTCTCGTCGATATTATGTAGCCTACGCTAATTTTCTAATTTCATTGAATTATTCTGTCGCTTCTATACGTATGTTTTATTTAAAGACGCTGAAAGAACAGAAAGACTACCCATTGCTCCGGCGTTATTTAAACATTCTTTATTGCCTTAATATACTCTTGTTTACGATTTATTGAAATTGGTCGACACGTTTTTATATAGCAAGCTAAATATACAGATAGGAAAGAAAATATAATTCCATTATTAAGTTTGCCTAAAAGACATTTTAATCTTACGTCATTGCGCTTAACAGTATGTTACATTACGGTAATTCAACGAGACTGTGAAGTGTGTCTAACATCCTTGAAGGGAAAGGACGTGTTTCACGATTATAGTAATTTCTATGCATGAATTTCAGAATTAGATCATATAGACTACTATATAAATTAACCCTAATTGCAAGTATAGTGGCGTAGAGTTTCTTTACGGATACTTGGAAAGTTTGAAAGTGTTAACAGCATTATATGCACATGCGTGGCAAATTATACCTCTATTAGGAACTTGTCTGAATTTTTTTCAATTTAAAATATTACTCTTAATATAAATTGCACAAAAAATTTAAAAAGTCTTATAAATAAAATTTGGTATTTTGATATTTACATTACGTCACGAGTCAGGGTGGTAAATAGCAAGCAAGAATACACTACAGATTGACTCTGTTGTGCATACTCGTTGAAAATAAATTATTTAATGCTGTACATAGTTAACAATATCGGCAACAGGCAACACGATTCAGATTTGCTTTATCACTTGTAACATAACTTATGAACAGAGGTGTACACACAGGCCGTCAGGGCCGATGATCCTGTCCTGTCAACATATCCCGAGCTTATTTATTTATTTCAACAGCTTTATTGCGCACGATGATTGAATATAAACGAATGCCAACAAACGAAAAGGAGCAATTCGAGATTTTACATGCACAAAGACAAGATGCAGTCCTTTGGACTGCTTTAAAAGCTTATTAACCATTGTGTCAGGGAAGGCAAACGACGAGAGTCGAGCGTGGACGAGAGCCCGAAGGATGAAGATAAGTGGGTAATTAATTAGCCGAGCGGCCATATTAGCGGATTTTTCCGACTTCGCCGATCAAGTGTGTAAAGTAGAGTCGTACAGTTTCACCGACGTATAGTAATGACTGAAGCTGGTTCTCGCTTCTAGTACCAGTTGAGTGCATGTTGGATGAATAAACAAATTGATACCACTGTTTCATAGAACATGCTTCGAGATTCTAGTCCGAAGCTACCTGCGTTCTGAAACGATCAAGTTACTTTTTAAATTAGGACTTTGAAACTTGATTCCACTTTCTTGAAATTTGTCTACAAATATTAAAAATTCCATAATTATCGACGTCTAATCGTCGCTAGACTTCCGATTTTTATGAATTTATGAAGAAATTGGCTAGGTGAAATATAAAACAGTGAAAAAGTAGAAAAATGTAAGAATAGTGTTATGTTGTTTTCAAGTGTAGAAAACTGTTAGGTGATGAAATGAATTTCGTTTTCATTTCTGCTGTCCACAATCGCTGCTGAACATTTTCATTTCGCATAATTATCGACGTCTAATCGTCGCTAGACTTCCGATTTTTATGAATTTACGAAGAAATTGGCTAGGTGAAATATAAAACAGTGAAAAAGTAGAAAAATCTAAGAATAATGTTATGTTGTTTTCAAGTGAAGAAAACTATTAGGAGATGAAATGAATTTCGTTTTCATTTCTGCTGCCCACAATCGCTGCTGAACATTTTTATTTCGCATAATTATCGACGTCTAATCGTCGCTGGACTACTGATTTTTATGCATTTATGAAGAAATTGGCTAGATGAAATATAAAACAGTGAAAAAGTAGAAAAATCTAAGAATAGTGTTATGTTGTTTTCAAGTGTAGAAAACTATTAGGGGATGAAATGAATTTCGTTTTCATTTCTGCTGTCCACAATCGCTGCTGAACATTTTTATTTCGCATAATTATCGACGTCTAGTCGTCACGTTCATATTTATTCCGTTTGAGGCTCTCGCTGCGAGACGGTCTCGTTATTGTGCGGGGTTAAGAGCTATTTACGTCGTGTCACGGATTCCTTTTTTGAATGTGACTTGAAACAAGGCCAGTTCAAGACACAGTACAGAGAGTTACGAGTGGTCGACATCGCACGACATCCCCTGTGCCATGCTAATTGTGAGCCAGCGCGAGGCAATGAAGTAACGAGCTGTCCGCTATCGAAATGGACTAATCCTGAAGGCCGCTTCGCGCAATTCATTTAAAGGCTAACGTACCGCGCCGGACAAGTTACGACTCACCGTAACACCGGACGGGCCGTGTACAGTGATCGGTGGTACGAGTTTCGCTATCGCTGGTAGCGGAAGCCGAGTCAGCGAACACCAGCGTACGATGCCCACGAACCCTTTGGGGATCTAAGACCGGTCGATAATTAACGTTCGTTCCTGTTGCCTGAATTCTTTCGCAGAAACCCATAAGCACGGCGCAAAAGCTCCTCGCCGGCAAGAGACAATTGGCACGTCTGCCGCCTCAAACCCATAATGCTAGCGATGTTTCACGATGCGATATGCTAATCTCTGTTGCACGAATGGCTTCCAGGATCTCGCAACCTGCGCGTGTACTTGTGAAATAACAAAAGCAAGTGTTAAGAGTTTATTTTAACTACTTGATTCTTTAAAATACGGTTTAAAATAAGGTAGAAATATATTCCTTCAAGAGGGAACGAAAAGAAACTACGGAAATTATCGAGACCCTGAAGGAGAGGGATAGACAAATACAGGGACAGTGGTAATATAATGAAATAATGGCCTCTAGGTTTAATGACATGTATAAATATATGTATAAAGCAAGGATACCAAAGTACTTAGAGGAGAAAGGAGAAGGAGACAGTCAGAGCCTGATGGCGAGAGCAAGATGTGGAAATATGGAAGAAGGGAATAAATATTGGAGAAAGGACGAAGAGAGAATGTGCATGATATGCGAGAGATACCTGGGGAAACTAAAGCATCTGGCAGAAGACTGCGAAGGTGTAGAAAGTATAAACATAAGTATAGAAAAGATAGTACAAGATAAAAGAGTCAGAGAAACGGTAGACTCGCTCAGGAGCATTGAGAAAAAAAGAAAAGAAGTAACCAAAAGCAGAGAAGGGGGGCAATATTAGATGTAAGAGATTAACATAGATTATAGACAATAAGGCATATGGTATGGCATGGGATATGGATGGATGGATGGAAGGGTGGGTAACATAGAAGAATTGTAAACAAAGTCCAATTTCTTGGCCGCGAGGCCGAAATAAATAAATACATATACATATTCCTTCAAGAAATGCTGTTAAAAATAAAATTACATTTGAAAGTTAGCTCAGTATAATTTCTGAAATTTCCGTATATCTTTTGAATGTGAAAATACATTCGCATACTGGGTCTACGTTGACCTAGAGTATTAAACCATTCGTTTAACCAACCAATATCTTACCATTAAATTGAGTGAATAAATGTTACATTTGAAAATTTCAAGAATTCATAAATCAGCAACATCGACTACGATGAAATTAGACCGTGTCGTCCACATATTCCGTCAATTCCACAGCAAACGGAGTATATGGTAATGGCACGTGAAAGTTGATTTCGTACATTCGTTTCCCAAGCTTTCACAATAAAAACAAACGTCCGGGGGCGTCGTAGCGCACGCGACAAACGCAACGCAGGTCGTAAATTTCCACGGGGATTGAAAGCAATAAAACGAATACGCGACAGTGGCTTAACACAACGGTATAATTTGTTTTCTCGCGGGCATTCTGTATGCGCGAACCAACCAATCGCTCTTTCACCGCGCCGCCGTCTTCATTCCCAGCTGTGCTCCTAATCTTCCTTCTTCCTCGAGGTCGGTATTACTATTTTTCCCCGGGCTACTAATCCGTTCTGTTGAAACGGAGTAATTAACAGTGACACCTCAGAAATTATTACGAACCCGTTTTATACGACCGACAGGGACTTCTTCGATAATGTTCACCGCGACACTGCCGCACCGATATGTGCTTTCACCCACATGTTGGTTTCGCTAACATTTATATGTAATAGCTTCGTTACTTTTGCTAATTAAATATTGTAAGACAAAATTACATCGACAACTGTTCGTGAACATTTATGAGTCCTTCTCCTAAAGGTAACTTTTCAATCATATTATTTCAACTGGTACTTCTGGTGCCTCGCCATATATGGTATAGTTCATTAAAAAAATTCACTCATTCTCGCTCAACCTTTGAATATACATGAGCCTACTGTACCATATATGGAATAGGTAATTCCCAGCAATCCTTACATAAATTTATTCTCCGTAAAGATGATTCCCACACTTTGTTAAATGTATTTATAGCGAAAGTTACATAAATTTCTGATTCAATTTCAGGTGTGAACAGGTTAAAGCCAGTGGCTCGAATTAAAGTTCAAGTTAAATCTTACATTATCACTTTTCATTTACAACTAAGCCATTAGCATCGTGTGCTCAAGAAAGTATCAAATAATCCGTTAATCCGTTAATAATCCATATGTGTTTTTACATGTCATTTTGTCCTTAACTTTTTTCATAAAGCAGGTTGGTAATTTCAGTACTGTAATTTAATCATGTATTTAAAATTGTTTTGCACATTAATACTAAAACCCCTATTTGAAATTTACAGACGCAGTTCTTTCTTCTTTCTTGAAAAGGATCCATATTGGGATCGAAACGTTGAAAGTCTAATTAAGCTAGCAATATTGCTTTGATTTGTATCTCTGATCGAACCGTTGCGCCGACATCACTAAAAAAACTTGTTATAATCCATATAATACGTTTCCCAATATCTAAATTAATCAACTTAGGAATTCTTGTGCTCGAGAAATATAGCAAACTGGGGCATATAGGGAAATATAGCAAAATCCAAGGGTCGAGATTCCACTAATTCAAAAGAAATAGATGGCCAATGAACATCTAAGTAGATCAAAGCCTTCTCTCAGAACGCGTAAAACCTGGTTCAAACTTCCGGTCCATCAGCATTTCCCCACGTCCCGGCAATTTCCCATTTTCTTACAAGCCGCCGATTGCATCCGTTCAAGCTAAACGCTCCTAATGGACACCCTGTTACCCTCGCCTATCAATTACAACGCAGTATTCCTCCTAGTTGTTCCCGAGCGTGTCGAAACGGGCGATTCTATGTCCGCGGAGATTACAAGAATCAGGAATCGAAACGAGACGGGGCAAATTCGCCGTGGGATAGCGTAATGGGTCTTGTTTCGTATAATTTCCCGGCGGCGCGCGTCTTGGGCCGGCATCGGCGCGTATTTAAAGTCGCGGTTGCGTGTGCAATCACGGCTTTATGGTTGTACGGTGGCACGGTAATAACGCACGACGCGATACGTAATCGGGAGGCGGCTCATGGCAACGCAAAAGTGGCGAACCAGCAACACTCGAGTCCGTTCTTCGACCACGTAACGTCTTGCAGAAGTTGTAATAGCTGGCTGGCGCCGACATCGGTTTCTCATCCAAGCAGCTGGATCTCTGTCGGGCATTTACGGCGTGCCGATCGCGTCGAGGTACTAGAGCAATGCACGGTTAAATTTACATCGGTTACAGCAGGTATATTTCCACGAGCAAAACATGTTTTTCTTCCAAGAACCGACTCGACCAAGACTCGACCAAGGCTCGACAAAGTCAGAGAAACGGTATAACGAGACTCGGCGTTTCACATGAAGACTATAAAGGAAATATCATTTTCAGTAGTTGTCGTGTCTCGTTATAGCACCGATCACTGTCACCAGATTAAGACTCGCGTCAACCACTCTATCTTTCTCTTCTACGACGCTGTTCCCCACGCTTCCGCTTCGAAAGCTGATCTTACGGAAATTTCGTCCGCTGTATCGTATCGAACACGATGGTATTTATCGTGGCGTTGTTACCCCCGTGATCCCGAGCAGAAAGAGAGATCGTCTTCGCGCTTATGCGCCCAGAAACGATAAGGTAACTAGACGCTGCCGGCTGACGTACGAGAGGAGCCACGGCGGCAATGACTCGTAATTTATCAGACGCGGTTCACGATACAGAGGATCGACGCGATGACCTTTTCCATACGTGCCACCCATCACGATCGCACCTATATTTATTGGAACACCCACTACTTGCCTGGAAGCTTTGTAATTCTAATCGCGCCCTCACCGGTCCCGACGCCACATAATTCGCGGACGTATCCGGCTTAACGCATCGACAGTGATGTTAAAGTAAACTCGCGCTCGAAGGTACTTATTTACCGCTGTCAGGGGGGAAAGATGGAATTGGACGTGTTTATGATAGCTCGGATAATCTGGACGCGATAAGTTGTACAAACGTGTACGTACACACAATATTAGTGCTCGGGAAGTCATTAGCACTACTAACGCTGGAAGTATCGAGCACTAAAAGCAAGTGGCTCATAATGATCTACAATAAATATTGCGTTTACCGAGATGTCGCTATTCGTTGCAATAAATCCCTTAATACCTGGACCCCACAAAAACGAGAATTTATGAATGATTTTAGCTGCTACTCGCGGTGTCGAGTGAACAAAAACGAATGTGAATCTAAATAGCGAACGTCGATATTCCGGCTCGTTAATCCTCGACGTACAAAACAACTGCGAACATGTAAGATTAACTAATATAGCGTTGAGGAATGAATTAAACGTTCCATAATAATTTCATTAAAGCTTCCATCGAGCTATCCCTGACACACCGTAATCCGCGTGTACCGTATAATCTCTAATAATCATAAAATCCGTAGTGCAGTGCTCGCGAACACACTGTCCGGCAACTAAGCCCAGTAAATTGTCCCGACAAATGAGCCTATTCGTGCATTCGTACTTTATGTCCAATACATGAATCATCGATAGTAACCGGAGTCCGTGTACCTACAACACTTTCTCCTTGCGTCGACGATGAAAACCTCTGTTCGCGGCCGCGTCGACGTGGCATTAATTTACCGGAAAGTAAATTTATAGTATTTGTATGGTGGTGTTAAAAGCGGCTCGAAGCGCGCGTGCACGGTGCACACGTTTCGAGCATTCCAACAGTCCGCTGGCAAATAAAGACTTCGCTTTCGAATGCGTTTATAATGGCTGCGAACGCGCGCGATCCCCGCTCTTTTCGATCCCCGCGAGTGAAATTTTCGAACGAGGTGCCGGAGAAGAGGTTATGTAGATGAGATAAGTTAAGTACAGGTCCGCGGCACTGAGACAGGACATGAATAATACGGTCGTCGACCCATAATTGTCTTGCACCTTCTGGTCAGGCAAGATCGTTGCAATGCAACCTCCTGCGTCCCAGATTCCCCCATAATCGGCCAGAAAACGAAGAAAAATTCCCTACGATGCCGAGGTGTGCACCCGGACCGTCCTCGAACGCAACGCTAGATCGTTCGATGATGGTGCTTGATGCCACGGACTTTATTCAAACCCGAGCCCTCTGACACGATTTCTATGCACTGTGTCGAGTCTAAAGAATGTTTAAATATTTATTACACGAGATTATGTACAATGATACCGATAAAAGTAAGTACAGCATTCGTGCTTACCGCAAATAAAATGAGATGCACGTTTTAATAGTTGATTGCGGCGTTAATTTTAAGAGACTTCAAGGAATATTTTAAAGCGTGATTATCTCAAAGTAGTCCCAGATTCCCACATAATCGGCCAGAAAACGAAGAAAAATTCCCTACGATGCCGAGGTGTGCACCCGGACCGTCCTCGAACGCGACGCTAGATCGTTCGATGATTGTGCTTGATGCCACGGACTTTATTCAAACCCGAGCCCTCTGACACGATTTCTATGCACTGTGTCGAGTCTAAAGAATGTTTAAATATTTATTACACGAGATTATGTACAATGATACCGATAAAAGTAAGTACAGCATTCGTGCTTACCGCAAATAAAATGAGATGCTCGTTTTAATAGTTGATTGTGGCGTTAATTTTAAGAAACTTCAAGGATTATTTTTGTAAAGACAGTAATCTCTGTATGCATGTATGAGTGGGATGCCGAAGTAATCCGAGCGTTGCAGGAACAAGCCAACGTGATTCGTCCACCAGCAATAAGAACGTACGCGTGTGTTCTATCCCCGCTCATAGCAGAGAACTGTAATTACTAAATCATTCATCTTTATTTATTCTGTTCCACTATACAATAAACACTGTTGTGTTTCCTAAATAGTAAAGTGTCGTTTACTTTCCAGTTTTCCGTGTCGTTCGGTTTTACCTCCCAACAATTTTAAAACGTGATTATCCCAAAGTAAAATTTATAAAATTAATTCTTTCCATTACTGAAGAATTAAAAGTTTTGAACGAAATAGAAGATTGTTAAAATAAACCAAACGTTTCTGATTGTAAAATCGAGGAAAACATTCGTTGGTACAGCCTGTTATAACGTCCGGCGAAAATGACAAAATTTAAGGGTTCGTATTTTATAATTAAATTTGAAATCGGCGACGACTTAAATCTCCGACGGACGTCGACCGCAAAATATAACGATCTGTCGCGCAACGATCCACAGCGACCCTCTCGCGCCAGCGTGACGAAACACCCTGGTTTCTTAAACGAGATCCCGCTAGACAAAGTGTGCGGTTGGTCGTCGCGGAGAATCCTTTGAAATCCGACAATCCCGAACGAGTCTTAAGGAAGAGCATCCGTCACGTGGAAGGAACGGAGAACGTTGACTCGCAGACAGAAACTCGGCGGCACGGCATCGAGTAATCCGGTCTTCTTGCGACCAAGCATAAATCAACCGCGTTACATCCCGGCGAGCATTGTTTCGCGGCTCGTGATGTATTATTGATGGCGATTCTACTCCGGGCTGTTAATCTGCGGCAGGATCGCGAACTAGCCGCGCGTATGGTCCGCAGAAGTCGCGGCTGATTTACGGCTAATTAAGGTTAACAAGCCGTTTAGTCTATTATTAAGCTGACGTTTAGAGGCCGAAATCCTGAGGCATATAAATTAGCCTTTCGGTAAGGGGGTGTAGCAGAGGCGGAGGAACGGGCGACGCCGTTTTGTCCGCTGTGCAATCTCACCCCCCTCTGAGAGCTCTAATCGGTCGACATATTTCCAAATTAAAGACCGGCCATTGGGGTCGCCGGGTCGTTCACGCTGTGATTTTAAATGGTGAATCTACCGGCGACTGTTTGTTTCGAGATTTGTTACGGCCTCCCTCGAGAATGTCCCACCCTCGGCCCCCTCGGTTACAAGCAGCACCAGTGTCGGAATCCTCTGCAGAGATCGAACCCGATGATCGATCCCGGACCCCTTCGACGCCTCGTTTAGGTCGGAGGTCCGGACTTAATGACAGTCGTAACAAATGAACGGTAATGTCATAATCGAATGCCGGTGAACACTGGCAATTTCGTCGCCCCGATCTGACCGATGAGCGGTTCGCTGCAACCGAAGCCAACCAGGCTTGTCCTTTTGTCAAGCAACCTGGACGCGATCTCCAAGCCAATAAACGGTGGCCCTTTTCGTTGATTTACTTGGCCAAAAGTCGATTTCAAAAATTTTACTACACTTTAACATACGATGAACAATGTGCTAATATTCTTTTAAATTATTTAATATACCAAACTATTAATGGGTACAAAGTACAGTAGAGCCTCAGATATTCAAATAGGGTGACAAAAGTGTGCGGATAGCAGAACGATCATTTTTCTGATAGTAAATTTTATTCATTTATTTCTTGTGTCTAATAATGGTCCCCGCCTTTTGAATCTGCTATTTTATTACTGCTTCGGTTTACCAATATTTCAGCGCACGATACCGGTAATAATCTCTACATCTTTCTCATATGCTTAGTTAGATTTGTCATGTCTTGTACGCGTTTTCCTCTAAGCTTCTGCTTCGCAAATGCCCACACATTTCCTACGAGATCGGCATCTAGAGATTGAGATAGTCAGTCTAATATCGTTCACTGAGCGGTCAGAGTAATGCGACAACGATTCTAAACAAAATTTCGGAGAACCATATTCTCGTGTCTCTCGTACAGATTTACGTCGAGAGGCATATGTGAGCACCGAACAACAAGATACGACTTCGACTAACGAAAAATGCAATTGATACTTGCGCGCAAGTCCTATCTTATTATTCAGTGTTTAACATACTCGACTCTTGACGCAAATCTGGGGGCGCTGGTACAACCTTCGAGAGACACGAGAATATGCCCCTTTCTGAATTTTGTTTAAAACTGCTGTCACGTTACTGTGAACTTGTTCAGTGGCCCACGGAGTTTTCGCAAAGACACCATTGACACGGCGGATACGCCGTTGCGCAACCGATTCTAAATCGAACCGCTTTGCAGAAAACTCGGTTATCGCCTAATCGTATTACCGTGTCTCTGTCAGAACAGAAGAGATTAGATCGCGAAAGCATACGGTCGACGGTATCGAGGGTGACCGAGGATCGTCGATCTGAACGGTAGATCCTTTGGCAGGGAACGTCAGAACGGAAAGGATCTATCCGACTTGTACACGTAAGTACAAACGATCCATCGATAACGATCGACAGTTGCTGGGCACATAGAGCATGCGCCCGACCGAGAGTGCCATTAGTATGATCTATACCTCTGCTTCTGCGGCTACCGATCCCTCAGATCTTATCTGTCGGCGTGGCTGGGCCTCTCTTTCTCGTTCCTGCGGTGTCTCCCCGCCGGGTGGAAACGAACGGGGGCCCCCAAGGATACTTTGTGCCCCGCTTATAGTACCCCGGGCCTTACTTACATATAGATTGCTTCTCATTTCTTTCGCCCGAAATATTGCCAATCGTAACGGACTCGCGGGGCCCACGAAATTGCATTTGCATACGGGGCAGATTGTCCCGTTCCACGTGCAAGGAGCCTCGTCCTTGGTGGCAGCTCGCGTCCTTTGTCCCCTTTCTCCTCGGCCCTTTCTCCTCCCTCGGCGAAATGAGTCGTCGAAAAGCGCGCGTCATTATCGACCGGGCCGCAAACAGACGAAAAAGCGATCGGCAACGGTGAAAGGGAACCGGGTCCGAGAATACCCGGCGAAATGGTTCCATTGAACTTTAATAGTCGCTGCTCTTTCCAGCAACCCCCGACGCGCATGATAATTATTCAAAAATTAGTGCTCGCTACGCCGATCCTCTATCCGCCGATTTATCTCGGGCAGCTCGGTCCTCCAACGTCGGACGAGTGCCTCGCGTGTTCTATTAGGACGATAACGCCTAAAAGCGGCCCTACGACTCGTCCCCGCGTGTGCCTTGTTAAAATATTTCTTCGCAGGTTTTGTGCCGGGCCCGGCTCGTGATAAATTCCTCTCCTCCCAGTACGTTCTCTCTGTCTCACTTTCGTTTTTTCTTCTCGCGACTTCGTCGCAAAGACAGGAGTCCCGATACCTCGACGTTCGAATTCATCATTCGATTTGGATAACAAGATCGGGACAGACGTTTTCCATTATTCGTCGACGGCGAGGCGAATGAACGTCGAAGGGGTTGAATATTCCGAAGCGTTATCGTCGTTAATCAACGTAATCGAGCGGCCGCTCGTTGCAAATAAATCGGACGGACGTATTCGGTGAACGGCCGTTGAAGACGAGAGCGAGAAGAGAGGGTGGAGGAAGGTAGAAAGGGGATAAAAAAGGAGGCGAAGAAGCGGTGGGAAGAAATGCTCGCTGCTCGTGATTCACTTCTGCCAACTGGTTCCGTCTGATCTCTTCATGAAAGGGAGGTGGGTCCACGTTGTCGATGGTTTTCGGCGATACCGGCGGCCACCGTGAATGTCAGATTCATCGATAATTTCGTACCGGACTATTTGTAATCGGTATATATTCACCTGTCGATCCGTCAGCTTCACCGGGAATCGAGATACCATGCGTTCCACTTCTCGCCAGGCCTGCCAACACTCTACGTAAACGCTCCGCTCGAATATAAGCGTCGCGACGCGTTTCGAGCCGACCGACGACGCGACAGCTAGATCGACGATCGTATTATCGAACTGGTCCCATCGACCCTGACGGACGGACTCGATGACACCCGGGATTATATCGTTTCACCGAACCGAACGACCAGTAGTACAGCCCTTTCACAATGATAATGCACGTTGCACAACTTGGAAATGGAAGATCAAAACGTTCTATGCCAAGTCGATCATTTGTTGAAATAAAAATGTTTGGTTTGTTATGTAGTGCATCCTATACACCTTCTTCGTCATAATTATAATCTCTGCAATATCAGAAATATTGTAACGTATTATGTGATAAGTAGACAGCGGATTTTATACATTTATGAGAAAAATGAGTACGCGTAATTTAAAATAGTAAAAACTTTAGAGGAATTTAAAAATATATTATTTTCAACCGATTAAAACGTGGTAAGAAAGAAAATAAATTTCTATTTCACTTCAGTTTGTTGCTATTTAGGTAGAACATTTTTATTTTGCGTAGAGATCCGCTGTCTAGTCATAAGCATAATTGAAAAATTGGTCTGACACGAAACGTGTCCGAAAGTATTACTTTTTCACCAAAAAAGTTATATAGGACGATAATTGCGAGAACTGTCTAACTGTCAGCATAAAAATCTTCTTGTACATAATAATTCTAAACGAAATTATGAGCCACAGATATTCAACAATTATAAAGTGTACGCTTGTAAATAATGTGTCAAGACTCTCAACACATTATCGTAAGACTCTTAACACATTATTTACCGGCGTACACTTTATAATTTTTTAATATCTGAGGCTCATAATTTCGTTTTGAATTATTATGTACAACAACATTGTTATACTGACAGTTCATTTTTTTTGTGAAAAAGTAATACTTTTGGACACGTTTCCTGTCAGACGAATTTTTGATTTATGCTTATGACTAGACAGCGGATCTTTATGCAAAATGTTAACACATTACCGACCGGTGATTATTGCATAATTTTGAAAAATTTGTGGTACATGGCTAAACACTTTTTTATGGAACTTTCAATAGCAACAGCAATTTTCATCGGGAACTAACAAGTCGCCCTCAATAACGTCGTCTAGTACTTTTATTTAAGATTGTAATGTAAAAGAAAATGTCTATGCTCTCTTTTGGTACAGCACGATTATTGAAAATCCTATTAACAGGCTTCCGACAGGTAAAGTGTTAAGAGAGAAGTGTGAAGAATGTAACCATTCGTAAAAATTTTGGTTAATTTCTGAACACCCGGTCCATCGGGCGCAGAAATTGCATAACATGATAATTATCAATTATTTTTGACACGATGTCACCCAGTACCGAGGATCGAGCAGGTAACAAGATACGCGACAAAAGGACACGTCTGAAGTGCTCTCACGGACCACCGTGACGCAAACGTCCGTCAACTATCGTAACATTTTCGAGGAACACGTGAAGTAACAGCCGACACAAAGTTTAAGGTAAATTCTCGTAATAACGGGTGACATTCCGAAGATGACCCGCCCACGTTGCGCCCCGAAGAATTCGGTGCCCCATGCCGGACCAGTCGATCGACGCGCGAGCCGGACAACAGAACTGTATCCCACCTTATTACATTCGACGATAGAGATGAAGTGAACGCGATTATGGTCGCCCGTTGGGCCGTATAATTACGTCTGTCAAAACATCAGCCTCCGAGAGTCGCCTCCGTTGGATCATTAGATATTTGCGTTAGATAGAAAACTGTACAGGGGGAAGAAATGAGGTTCCTCTCGGGGCACGGTGCACCGTGAAACCTTTAATTATTTTTTTCACGTCACGAATCCCGTGAACAAAAGGGCTCGCCAATGTCACGGTCATCTCCGGGAAGAGAGTCCCGAGCAATTCAAAATCTGTCCCCGGATATTTTTACGGTCGTCCGTTACGTCTCCACGCTTATTTTTCGTTTCTATTCGGCCGCCTCGTCTTCCTCCACCCACTCGCCTACTCTTCCTGCACCTCCCTTCTGCTGTCCGGTATAATAATTAATGACCGCTCCTACAAGGAACGCGCCGCCACCCAAGCTCCATTCTTGCCGACCGCAGAAAATAATTACGAATTCGAAAACGACTGTTATTAATTCGCAATTCCGACGCGGCGGTACATACTTATGGGAACGGGAAACTGAGATATCAGTGGACAAATGGAAATATGCAACTTGCAATTATGCACGGGGATAAAGCTTTTGGGTAGCCGTAGGCGTAAATAGTACGAGGCATTATAAATCATCGTTATAATTATACAGTCGACTTTTATAAAGAAACATTTTAATGATTTCGATAAGTTTTAGAATAATGCAACACTATTCGTCAATTATACTCTGTTCTGTATTTTTTATCT
Organism: Lasioglossum figueresi; assembly: GCA_028455805.1. Taxonomy (NCBI): domain Eukaryota; kingdom Metazoa; phylum Arthropoda; class Insecta; order Hymenoptera; family Halictidae; genus Lasioglossum; species Lasioglossum figueresi. The sequence continues at coordinate 20,623,706 of CM052200.1, read as the reverse complement.
GCTCATTTCTGTTACAAACGCATCAAATCCGCAATCTAGTGATAGATCACCAATTATTATATGACGATAAATGTCAGTGTAATAAAAGTGTGGAATTAAAGTATGGATCAGTGAAACCACAAGAATTTATGAGTATTATTAAAACTTTCCAGCCGAATATCTCGAAACTTTTGAGTGGCCACCAAGATCTGACTCCAGTCGACTGCTTTTTGTGACTCTTGCGCAGCGACACTTAAAGTCTGTTGTTTATAAAACGTAACCAGAAAGCGTCAACGATTTGCGTCGCAGAATTGTACAGGAATGCAGAGCTATTCCAACAGATACCTTCAAAAATGTTCGTTCAGAATTTGAGAATCGTCTGTATTATTGTTTAGAAAATAACGGAGAACATTTTGAAAATTTATTATAGTTATAAAGAAATTACAAACTTTCTCGCAGTATAAGTGTGACTCGCTCTACTTCTCTTTAAATATCTCCGAAAGTAGTGCGCAGATAAAAAAATGTATCCTACGAAAATTGCTGGTCTTTTTACGTACAATAAAATCCCGTAATAAAAAATATAGGTTTCCATTTGAAAAAACAAAGTTGACCTTCGAATGATCTTGAAAACGCCACCCAAATAAAAAACTGATACTGCCCCCCTCTTTCCCCCCTCGAAATCCTTGGACACGTGTTATACGCTTTTTTAATATCTTTCATACTTTTCGAGATATTCGGCTGGAAAGTTTTCAAATGAACACCCTGTATATATATTTTCAATTTCCTAAAACTCTTAGCATAAGAAAGATATCTTCACACGGTCTTCTGCTTCCGCAGTCTGATGGTGCATGTACGATTATAATTGTTTTTTCAGAAGACGAAATTATTACAACCACAAAATAATAGTAGTTTCCAGAGAGTACGTCCGAAGGGAATTAGAACAGTGAACTCTGTCGGAGAGGAATCTTCGAAGATCCTATTGACCTTGACCGACAAATGTATTTTCCATAACGACGACGGAGGTGTTCATAGGAGGGTGCACGTTCTCCCGGCCAGGTTAAAAAATGAGGAGCAACGAAATGTAAGACAGGAGGCAATTAGTGGGACGGATGAACGTAAAGGGCACGCTTCGATGCACGCGCGGGCCGGGTTAAAGGGAAGGCCTTGAGACCCGGTTCACCAAACAAATGACTCGGTTACATGCTACACATTCGCAGCGGTCCATCGTTGATCTCTCAGTTTTCTTTTCATCGTCGCGACTGCGAGTCAGCTCCGCCATTTTAATGGCCCCGTTGCCCGCGCGAACTCGAGGATGCGACAGAGACGGGCAAACGGCGAAAGACGGGAAGATAAAAGAAAAGAAAATTAGTCGTGAATGGTGAAAGAAGCAAAGAATAACAGACAACTGTTATTATACGTGCAGCGGGGACATAGAAAATTACAGGACTATCGAGAGAAAAAAAATAGAAATAGGAGAAATAATGGAGGAGATGCAAAACGAACGAAAAACATCATGCGAGGAGGCGTGGTGGGGTGTGGTCAAATTTGTTTTGGGGGTTGGTTCCGCTTGGATTTATATTTCATAAATTATTCGAGAGCTTTTGCCCCACCGACTTTCCAACGAATACCTCGACTACTAGGCAGTAAATGGATCCTAAGTACTTTTAATCATACATAGTGGTTCGTGTTAATTATATTTAGACTTTGATAGTTTGATCTCCCTCGAAGAAGTAATATTTGTATAGTTTCTAGTGCGACAATTCTTACATGCAGACTGTAGATTTTCAAGTTCAAATTTTTAGAGTGTACATCTGTGTGCATCTTCATACAGGCATATCGAACTTCAAATAATTTGTGTTTCGTTTCAAATCGAAGACACGATATTCCCAGAGTCATCCGATTAACCCTTTCCACTCGGAGCTATTTTAACTCGAAAATCAGACGTCTCTTCTGACCCAGAATATTTCCATTCTCTATGATTTTTTAAATTCGGTAGATGTGGAATTGATATAATGCCTCATACAAATACTTAACCAGTTAACTGCGATCGACGTGTATACACGCCAATCAAAATCTTTATTGCGGTGCAATAACAATAACCTTTTGAAGAATGAATTGTTAATTTTTTATCAAATAAAAATGTAATCCTTCCTCGTTTTTCGTAAAATTTATAATAAGACACATTGCATTAATTCCGCACTCTGTGGGGGATTTTAAAAATTAAATTCCGCAGTTAAGAGCAGTTAAATCTTTAGTAATTGATTAAATACCGACATATCTAATAGCGTAAACAATATTTTAAATAATATTACAGCAATTTCTAACCCTTTGCACTCGGTGCTATTCTAATTTTTGAAACCCGAATCTTTCGTCTGGCCTAAAATATTTCCATTTTATATGATTTTCTTAGTTTAATCGATATAAAACTGATATAATACCTCGTACAATACTTTCAGCAGTTTATTAAAATATTAAATACAAATTTAATAATGCAACAAATATTTTGAATAATGGTACATCAGAATTATTAGTGGCGCCTTCGAGTCGCCACTCGAGTGCTAAGGGTTAAGTCTTCTACTCCCACTCTACCTTCCCTTTCTATGACGTTTTGCTCCACTCTTTCGCCTGTCCCGTGACTAATTCGGCAATGGGATAGAGAGGGTAACTGTTTCCCTTCGATTCGAGTCAATTCGCCTGATCCGGCGACTCTGGACGTTACGCCTACACAAATTTCGTTCAACCAGAGTTAACTTCGAGATGATCGAAGTCGAAGTGGTTCATCAGACAGGCGGCGTTCTCCCACGGTGTCGTAGTGCTGTTTCGTGTTAGAGTCAAGGTGAGAACGTTCTGGGTCCGAGGAAGAATCCGGCAGGCATACAGAGGAGGGATCCGCGGGGCCCGGTTGTCCGTATGTCAACAAGCAGCGTCCATATAAGTTGCGACCGGTATTGGAGAGGTCTTCGACAGGAGAAGCGTTTAGCCGGTGTAAAAGGGCCGCCGATTAGCTTATCTCGAGATAGAGCCGCAGCTGATTGGTGAAGTCGGCTTATCAACCGGCCACTTAATCGACTCGCACGGTGTCGGCACGACTGATCCCCCTTCGAGTTGTGAATCCGATTAGGTATGCGTTTTATATCTCATTCGGGATTCGAGGGGCGCGCACGAGTCGGCACAGTGTGTGCGGCTCCAAATGGAGCACGGACCTCTCCGGTTACCCTTAAGAAGCCAAGATTTTAATTTGAATCTGTAACGTGTACCAGGCGGTTCCGTAACCATATATAGAAACGATCCGTCAGTGGCGTAAGTAGAATCTTTTATTTCCCCCCTCCTTCCCATCCTCTCGGAGACCAGGCGATCTCTCAGATAACTAAACGTCGTCAAAGGACTCGGGTTTCCACGGCAATATCTGTGTTTCAACGGTGCGTCAGATTCCATCGGATCCCGAAACCGCGGACCGTCATTTCATCGAGAAATTTAAGGACTGTGTCGGAATCAGACCGAAAGATCGGCGAAACATTAATTATTGCCTGACATCGGTGTTCTTTATTTTTGCGCAATTCATTGCTGCACAATATTTTTAGTTTACACAAAGATCCATAGTCTATTGATCACGAAGCTCCGAAAACCACAGTCCACCAAGAAAATGTGTAAACTCTGTTACACTGGATTTTACTGTAAAAATCACGTGAGTTTTGTGCTACAAACATATCAAATTCATCGTGCAATTACTGCGATACAAAACAGATTACGACGCCCAAATAAAACCTGATAATCATTTGTTCAGAATTCTTATTACAGGGTGTCCCAAAAGTCACCAGACCGTTGAAAATTCAAATTTGTTTAGAAAAGAGTAAATGAGAATTTGTTAGAAATAGGTATACTATTTTAAGACGGTTAATAACTGTTGGGCCACCTTGTATTATTTGAACACCTCAAATTCAGCCCTGGAGGTATCCTGTATCCAGATACCTCGTATAATCTTCGCCCAAAGGATTAAAAAGACTGATACGAGCTGTATGCTAGATGGGATCGAGACTACGCCACTGTCTATTGTGTATAAAAGATCCTGGCGATGCGAAATGGACCTTTCTGGGCCCGGGATTCGCTTTTTCGCCTTCCCCCGCGGACGACGACAAAGAGAAAGGCCGTGGAAACATCACATCTTGATTGTGCCAGATGAAAACTACCGCTCTTTTTTTATACTCCGGCGAGAGGAATTTTAATTTTCTCGAGAAAACAAAAAACTGGTTCTACCGGCCGAGGACGCTGCCGAAAGAAGGGGGCCGGGTGCATCCACCGGCATTCCACCCACTCGAAGCTTCTCTCCTTCTCTCCTTCTGGAGAGAGAAGAGTGTTGGCTGCGTCTATGACATTCCACCCACTGTTTGGTTTCTTACCAAAGAAAAGGAACGACACGTGTCAAATGCAAACACGTAGAAAGTCGAGGCGGAACTGTCAAGAGGAAGAGCATTCGTGAGCTTCCTATGATCGATCGATTCTTCGCTCCGGAGGATAACGTAGAGACACCTTGTACGATTTGTATAATAAATGCAGAATATGCGGCTCCACCTCTTCCGTGGAAAAACTCGACGACTTCGTGAAACAAAATTTATTAATATTATTATTTTGTCCTTCGTCATGCTGCTGTACAGATGTACGAGGTGTGATCAAAAAGTAAGGTGACGTTTTATTTTTATCAAAAAATATTGATTTATTCATCGATATTTATGTTGTCCCCTTCAAAGTAATCCCCCTCAGATATAATACACTTGTGCCAGCGCTTTTTCCAATCCTCGAAGCACTTCTGATAAGAACTTTTTGGTATAACTTTGAGCTCTTCCAGCGGTGCAGTCTTTATCTTCTCGATCGTAGCGAATCTCCGTCCTTTCATGGGTCTCTTCAGTTTTGGGAACAGGAAAAAGTCGCAGTGGGCCAAATCCGCTGAATATGGTGGCTGAGACATGATTGTGGTGTTGTTTCTGGCCAAAAAATGACTCACAAGCAACGTTTCTTCTGATCAAAATTAAGCTGTTTCGGAACAAACTTCGCTGACACACGTCTCATGCCCAAAACATCCGTTAAAATTGCTTGGCACGAAGCAAACGAGATGCCGACATCATCAGCAACTTCTCTAATGGTAATTCGACGATTCCCCAACACTATTTTCTTCGCTTCTTCAACGTTTTCATCGGTTGTTGACGTGCTGAGGCGTCCAGGGCGAGGTTCGTCATTATCATCTTCTCGGCCTTCTTGGAAGAGCTTGTACCACTTACAAACATTTTTTTTACTCAGAGTACACTCACCGTATGCCACTGTAAACGTTTCAAGTGTTTTGGAGCACTTAATTCCATTTTTTACACAAAATTTGATGCAAATTCTTTGATCCATTTTTTTCGACAGCAGAAAATCGCCGTACACGCAAAACACTTCTAACCTTTATGCTTCTCGCAAACAAACAAAAAATGTTATATAGCTGAAACTGTGAACATATGTTCGGGACAAGTGTACCAGCATAAGAAAAAAAAGAAAACGAAAATCGACTGTAGGTATCCCGCGAAATTCAAAAAGTCACCTTACTTTTTGATCACATCTCGTACGTCTTCGAACGGAGACCTTTGTTGAGGAATTTATTTGATACACAGGTATGTCTGACACTAATTGCACTTTAATAGTTATGATCTTGATGGTTTAATTGTCCTTCAACTCCACAGCGATATTGGGTTGGCAGGAAAGTAATTTCGATATTTTAACGTGAAATAAAACCGAATTTCTTTATTCAAGCGATGAACTTTAATCAATTTATTCTTTTTGGCAAAAGATCATCGAACAAAAGGGAAAATATCTTATTCGCTATAGTTTATTGCTCGAATAAAAAAATGGGGCTCTATTTCACCTTGAAATGCCGAAATTACTTTCTTGCCAACGCAATATAATAAATATAAATAATTCGTTTTGCAAGGGGTTGAAAGAATAATTTTTCATTGAAACAAAACTCTCACTCGTACATGTATAACTTCGGTAACGAGTCAACTGGATTGATGGAAGGAAAAATAGCAATTGTTCTGTGCTCGAAACTGGAATCAGAAGAAACGCGCGACTAACACAATAGGGGCAGAGTAAAAGCGTCGATGTAATGAATAAATTTCGGCTTGAATAAATTTCGAATGATTATTATTCGAACCCTCCCGCGTCTCGGAATTATCCGTGCAAGTCTTTTCACGCATAATTCGACAGTTCTCGGCCCGGTCCCTTCTCCCTTTTGCATAATGAACGTGTAATTACGAAATAATTACGATGTTGCGGGAGAAAAAGGAAAAGTGCAGTCGTGTCCCGAGGTGAACACCGACGAAAAATCGGCTTTTTCGTCGTTTTCGCCGTTTTATCTCCGTCAGAACATTTTCGTCGGCAAAGTGGTCCAAGAAGGGATCTTTCTCTCTCTCTCATTCTCTCGACGTCGTGTCTCCACGAGTGGCTAACACGGTGAGCAGGACTTCGTAGGCTTGTCGCGGCATGATGAATCGCCAATTACCATACGACCCGTCACTCATGCTCTTTTCCATCCCTCTCCGTAGCGTTTCCCGCCCAGCGTCTTTACGACAACCTTGGTGACGCCAATCATGCTCGACCAACGGCTACACGTTGTAATATCTTCGTCTATTCTTAGAAAAACGTCCGATCGCCCCAGGCGACAATTCATCACGCGGTAATCACGCGGCGAGTACCAAGTGCTCGCTCGGGCTTTCCTTGTTATAGTTATTGCCATTCGAAATGTGTAGCGTTCGGTTTGTCGGGCAACGATTTACACACGAACATTCTTGCGGTGGACACTTTTGGTTATCCCGCGCCGAGAGGCCGCGGGAGAGAGTGCAAAGAATGTCCGGGCGGATTGCAATTTAATGACATGTTGCCTTTACGAGTCGCGTTATACTTGCCTCGCGTCACTAGGGTCCTAATTCATGCGACGAAATGTCTTCCGACGCGTCCGGCTTTATGACAACGTATGCACTTCCTACGTTGTCGAGCCTTTGATCGACTTAAACCAGAGAATTCAATTAAAGTTTTATAGTATATTGGTAGCGGAACTTGTTTCTCGATATCGCGAAAGTTTGGTATTATAGAACATTTCAACTGTATCGGACGAATAATGACGCGGTAATAACAGCCGTCGTTTCCGAGGTTTTTACGCATTGATTTTCGAAGCTCGAAGAACCCCACTCTCGAGATTTTATATTCTTATAATAAAACCAGCGCTTGATATGTAATTACAGGTTCATTTAACTTCGTTGGATATTTAAATGTTTGCACATTTCCGAGAGACACGCTTCATTAATATTTATTATATTTGCGATCTGTGGATTAATCTTGGCTTTCGATTACAGTAAGATTCTGGAGACACAATCTCAATGTACCACTTAATCCCCCTATGGCGGTGTCTGGCTCTATTTTGATCAAGTGTGGCAAAATGGTAATTCTATTATTCAATTCATGACGGTGAAATGAAATAAATCCCCTCGAAAACCCGAAAGAAGACTGTCTGAAATAATGTTTGGCATTTTTTTTATCAAGAGTGACAAAATGGTAATTCGATTATTCATATTCAATTTATGACGGTGAAGTTAAATAAATCCCCTCAGAAAAACTGAAAGAAGACTGTCTAAAATAAATGCCACCAAAATTACGATTAAAAGAATTCATAAATAATGCTGCGAATGATTCTACGCTCACTCAGTTATGAAAATGGTCCGATATCCTACAGATGAATTTAACATGCTGATTGAATTACGCACTGCCGCATTGATAAACGCATAAAATGAAGTAACCAATTGCAAGAACACAAACTCCGGTTGGCAGCGTACCAGAAATATTAATTGCTAAACCAAACATTAACTCCAAAAAAACTAACCACGTCCATCCGGGAGATCCAGGTGCTCGATAAAAGAGAAAATACAATTAGACACGATTATCTGAAAGATTACACCAAGTGTTGCACAGAGTGGTTTGGAACGGCGTTCGGGGTGCGGGTTACCAGGAAAGCAGCATCCACTTTGATGAATATGCGGAGCACGTACGTAGTATCTCTCGATCGGCGATGTTCGCGTGTCATAATGTGGGGTTTCGATCGTGATCGAGCGATCTTCAATTACACCGGGGATTCGTCATTAATCGGTGGTTGGTCACATCTGAAGGGCCCCGGGGATAGCCGACAATTTGAGGGGATCCAGGCCGCGGATTCGTGTCGCGTTTGTGTTCGTTTTGTCCGTCGTCGGTCCGTCGCCCGGCTTTTTCCCGCGCGACGAGGCCATTGCGAAGGGGTCCGAGAGTGTGTCTCGGTATAACGCGCGCGGCTCATACGCGCACGGGGACCTGTAATTGAAAGCTGTTACGCTCGGTATTTTATGGCTTTGTCCTCGGGGGCATGCAAAACTCGATTCTTAAGGTCCACCGACGCGGGACCGATGGGGGACCGATGGCGGACCGACGCGACGGGGCCGGTTTTAAGTAACGGGTCACGAAAATACGTGCCTCCTAATTAAATCCGACTAAATTCATCAAAATCGTCGTTAAACCAGCTCTTCTCGGCCACCTATCCCTCGGGGCGGCAGCCCCGGCATCATCCTCGCCTCGGCCCGCGCGCATCCTTAACGATCCTTTGCCGCGAAAACGAGATTCCGATCTGTCTAATTGCCGCTCGGCACCGTGGCCCGAAAGCCGCAGCGGGAATTCCGATACGAAATCGTGACGCGATACGAGGAAGGTCGTTCGGGCCGCTCGAGCTCGTAAATTACACAAGGGAATCGTTCCTACCGATCGACACACCGCGGGGAAAGAATAGCTGGATCCGCGAACGGTCGGACGATCGAATCGTTGCTCGTAATGCACTGCTGTGTAATAAGAGCACAACTAGAACTATTCAAATAAAAATTAGGAGAAACCTAGGCATTTATAATTTGTTACAAGAGAAAATTTAAAGGTTATGGTATAATAGTTAATACATGTAAAGAAATGGTATTTCTTTAAATATATTTTATGAAATATATTGTATTTCTTGAACCAACCGACGAGTTTCCGGAAATACAACACAATACACGTAAAGAAATGGTATTCAAATCTTACCGCGCCTCGCGCGATGAAGAGTATCTACTGTTAGAGAGGACGACTAGTAGAAGGAGATAGATAGATAGAGATTGCGTAACAGAGCACATGTTCATAAAGAGAGTGATAAAAGTGTAAATAAACAAGTGATATAGAATAAACTTTAAATGTCGATTCTCTGTTTACAGGGTAACAATTTCTAGGTTATTCTGAAAAACCCTTCATAACAGATAATTGTCTTATATACATTTAATTAACAAATTTCGAACGTCTACAATTAATTTGGTTACCAGTGCACATTACAAATTATCATCATGGATAATGGTTGCTAGCAACCGAACAAAATTTCAGTTTATTATATTGGTCACCGGTAACCGAAACAATATTAATCGTTTTAAATGGTTACTCGTAATCGGAATATTAAAAATTAATCGTTTCGCATTCATTTAAATAAATATTAATTTTCATTCAATAACTCTCTCTCTCTCTATCTCTCTAGCTACAACACAAGGATCTTATCAGTCTCCCATCATTTTCATGTTTCGTTGAACTGATAATTTCCAAATAAAATCAAAACCATCCGCGTCTTATCCGAAAGAATCATTTATGGAGTGCAAAGCCGCTTTCGTAATCTGAACCTCCCGTAACAACAATTTTCTGAAACTCAGCTTCCGCGTTGCACGGGCGTAACCTGTATATCCAATTTACCGATTTTTCTGGCTCTATCGCTTTATCTTTGTAAACATTAAACTACCTACATGAATTGCTAGTGCGAGCCACGCTACGCAGTAACCATGGCGCGATGTACGCACGGTTGGTTGGCTCGATAATTAGATCACGTCTCGTGACGACTCGTACGAGCCTAGGAAGGAAATGTAGTCAAACTAGACGATTAACCGATACTACCGACCAATGAAGCTGCTCCTCCGGAGAGTTCGAACCAATCGTCTTCGAAGCACGATTTCTCCACCCCTGTTGCTAAACGTGAGTCAGGGGACTCCGCGGCAGCGTTTCCCAGGCGAGACAATAAGATCGACGATAATAACGATAATAAGAACGATAATATAATGGTAATAACGTCTTCATGAACGGCCAGGGAAGAGTCGAACGAGTGGGCGAGGTTATGGCTCCTTGACCTTCGAGGACCGCCAGGTTGTTCCGAGGCGACACAATCGCCGATCTGACTGTTGCTCGGACTGAACGAAAGATCGGTAGCCTCTCTCTGGCGCGGGATGGTGACTGGAAAAACGAGAGGGAGAGGTCCCTCGTGTCACGGTGAGCCGGCAACGCTATGGGGCCGGAGAAGATAAAGGCCCGCTTGAAATAAAACACGAACCGCCGCGCCGTGCCGCCAGCTAGAGCCGAGAAGAAAACGGTCTAAGAAGGAACGCAAGAAAAAGAATCACCGAGCAAGCTCGGATACGTTGAGAGACTAATTGACGCGGAGGTCGGCGAAAAAAGAGGACTCCGCGACCCAACCAACCAGCCCCGTAAATACCGTGACACGCGCGCAAATTAATGATCGCGATATAAACATTGACGTTCAGCGAATTTCGGCGGCACGTGGACCGCGAACGCCGAATTCTTTAGAATTAAATAGCGCTTCTTCCGTACTTTTAAATATTTTTATCGCAGCTAGAAAGCGATCTTTTTAAAAAAAGCTTTGAACATCTTAACTGCGGAATTTAGTTTTAAAAATCCCCGACTGAGTGCGGAATCAAAATCAAGCAACGACAAGTATACACGTCGAACGCAGAGCAAATGGTCCTATTATAAATTTTACGAAAAACGAGGAAGTATTACATTTTTGTTTGATAAAAAATTAACAATTCATTCGTGACAAGGTTATTGTTATTGCACCGCAATAGAGTTCTGGATTGACGTGTTAACTGGTTAACTGTACCTAGTATTATAATCTAACTTGATAGCCCAATCGTCGAGTTACAAAATTTTTAGTACATAAAGATATCGATTTGGAAATCTACACGTTCCTAAATGGAATATAATGTTTATCGCGTGTGTGTTTAATGATTTCTAAGATGTTACACATGTAACACGAGTTTCTGACGACACTTTCCAGGATACGATTGCAAGGTTAATTAATCTGGTAAAGAAATCGTCTGATTTCAATTTGGATGAATCCTTCTAATAATAATGTGCATTTATATGAATACCTGCAACGAACAAATCGCTCATAATTACAGAACGACGTTAAACGTGTATATTACAGTTACTAAACTCCTGGAAATCTGATCTATCATGTTTCCGTCTCACAGTTTCAGTCCAGCCCGGTTCCGTCTGCGTGACGGACCGCAAACGCGTTAAACCAACTCGGAAATCCTCAGAATAGCGTCTTACCGCTTTCTGACACTTACAAATCCCCTGACCACACCCACGAATAAGACCCGCACCGAGTAACAGCTTAATCAACAATATTTCCACGAAGTTTCACAAGGGCCGCTGGCGATCTTATCGTGAAAATACGCGGCAGGAGCGTCTCAAGAGCGTTTTTCGAGCACAGATCTGGCGCCTGACCGTTTCAGGGTGAACGTGTGAACAGCCGTGCCCGTGAGAAAGTCTGGAAACACCGACGGCGTCTAATGAAATGTTTTAATTAGGGCCGATTCGAGGGCGTAGAATCGCTATACGCGCCTCTGGTGCTCAGATAAATGAGTTACCCCCGCGTCCTTTTCGGGGTCCAAGCAAATTGGAGGAGATTGGGTCCATGCCCTAAGGCAACCCGATGATCCTGGCACTCGGATCGACCCGTCACGGCCTGTGCAGTGGGAAATAGCACGTCCCTTTTCTATTTGTGTCGTAACTTCGGGCGACGGTGTCGGAATTCACCGGTTCCAAATGGCCTCGCCATAACAGATTGCTTTTCTTACGCCGTAAACATTGCTTCCCGGAAAATGCTTCTACATTCTATGTATTTTGAACGTGTCACTTTTATTCTCTATATTTTCCGTTGTGATAATATTATGTATTATTTTTGACAGAATCATGTTTATCTTGTATTTCCTACCCAATTTCTGATTTTTACTGAAACTTATTCTATAACGTTAGTTCTCTATTTGATAGAAATTTTATACAGGTATTTATGCAGATAACTGAATATGTACTTCTTGAATTTAGAAAAATATGAATTTCGAATTAATGTATTTTCAAAGAGCCGTTTGCTTTCCCGAATTACCTCCTTGACTTGTCTGAATGATTTTCTATGTAAAATATCAGCTCGTTGTTACGTTTTACACATGGCGACGATGTACGACAAATTACAATATCTCGAAGCAACACGATCGATCACTGATCAGTAAATTTATATGTGTATTCGGGGACGTGTTCAGGGTTTGTTTCTACGTTTAACCTGAACTATTTTCTAATGGCTAATAATAATGGCAGTGAACGTGGCACCGGGAAATTCGAGGGAAGCCCAGATTTATGGACTCCGGGATTGAATCGGGCACAGGGCGATATTGTTAGCATCGGTGAAATTCTTTCCTCGGCCCTCTTTGTTCTTCAACGGAGCCACGAATCCAGTCGGCCGTCGTTAAAAGCTTTTATCGCTCCGTTAAGGTGAAGGGAGAGGCCAGTGACGCCGACATCCGGAAGAGCTTCTTCTGGTCTTTTTATTCTCGCGACGACGGAAAACGAAGAATCGTCGAGCGAATGCGCGGCTGAGAAAATAATCCTGGAAACGCGTGAGCGTGACAAAAAGGGCTCGAGCGGAGAGCCGAAAGGGTGTACCCGTGAAACGATCGGTCCAAGAAATAGAAAGGTGTTAGGTTCTCGCGTCGGAATTCAACCAGGGAGTCACGTGCATCTCTTTTAGCATGTTCGCCGCCGGACCGAGGCCTATAAAAGGCCCACGAAATCGAACGAACCGGATAATCAATTAACATTTTACTCGAATTAGTCCTTTAACCTTCTCGCACCTCGTTGAGCCTAAATTTAATCCGTTCCACATATATTACTATAAAAATTACTTTTTTACATCATAAAAGAAATTCTACCCCGAGACTTAATTTATTTTCGCTTTACACTAATTCAATAAATTTATTCACATCTGCATCACAACTGAATCCTATATTCGTTGGTACGAGAGTTGATTCTAGACAAATAAATGATTTTACTCGTAATTAGCACAACATTTACTTTAGAATGAAAATTAATTGAAGTTCTCTCATTCAATCTGATTACAATTTCATTTTGATTACTACTTGACAGTGTTATTTAATTTCAGAGTTGAAGAACGTTCATAAACCTTTTTATTCGAACATAAAAGGCTCTCTAATGAATTTTATATTATGGTAAAAACCACGTTTACACTTTCACTACCCGTAATATATTATATGTATAATATATGTATACTGCTCGTCGTTGATTCTATAATTGAGCGTGTTAATGTAGTCAAAATATGCACAATGTTCTTGAAGATAAAACGTCATTCAGTTCAGGTGATCGGGATGTTTTTTACGAATACCGCTGCAAAAAAAGAGTCCTTCAAAAAGTCGTTTCTGCTCTGGCCATCCAAAAATAATGATCCTGAAGCGTTAGGGAGAACTATCGGACCAGCGATCTCTGCTTTCGAAAAACCAACTATAAACTACATGTACAAGCCCTACCACAAATGCATCGACCATTCTCGCAGCCTAATACGCGGCGAGCGCGCCCGATATCTTTCATCCGCGAAGAGATCTGCACGACCATGGTCTAGAAGACGCGATACAAAAACAAAGGCAACGACGCAACAGTTAAACGGTTCTCGCGCCGATTCGCGAGGCGACGAGGAAATCTTAAAAGAGAGGATATCGTTCTAAGAGGAATTCGCATGCAAATGAGAGGAATAAAGACGTCCGGTGGTGGCATCTTTAAATATTGTTGCCCGAACAAAATTACCCTAATTTGGTCTCGATACACAGGCTTGATTTCGTCTTCTTTTTCTTGTGCTATCCTTCTTTCTCTTTTTAATTTCGATACAAACACGGGTCCCTCGTATTAAGTTACCGAAGCGGACAGGCCTGGGCCACGCGATGCAAGCCCGCGACTAATTTTTCAGCAGCTCGGCTTACAAAGCGTGCATAATACGCACCCTCGGTGCATACTCGTCGCTGCTCTGTGCAATCAGCCGCCTACCCGGGCGCGCACAGTGCAACACAAGTAACACGAACACATGGTAAACCTTGCCCAGACCGACAACTCACCGACTAATCCCTCGGAATCAGCCTCTGTAGAAACTCCGATGCGGTGACAGACGCATTCGACCGCGCGCGATTACATGTCGCAATCTGCTTAAGAACCGATTAGAGACAATTTTCGCGGATCGTTACCGTCCGACTAATAACGTTATTAAGGGAAGCGTAATCTACTTCGTCACCTCTTCCGACGTTTTCTCATCACTCGCCAACAGCTCGTGAACCATCTCTCATACTGCATGACTGTTCGCGAGTAGCGCTTTCGCAATCTGTTCATTGCGGAACTCAAATGTACTGGATTTGACAGTATGTCTTCTCATCTGTCTCTGCGTTTAACATTATATTCTGCTTTATTAAACAAATCTCTGTAAAATATTGTCAGAAGTGTTGGCCGTTTATCTGAATACTGAACAGGGGTTTATTTATAAAATAATTAGTTATTCAAATATTCGGGTTACCATCGTCCAATGTTTGCAATGCACGATTACAAATATTGCGGTAATACAAACAATAGAAATACAAACTAATCTCTATTCATTTTTGCTGCGCTGCATTATACGCTAAGGAAACTTGTGTCCCAACTCTACCTTCCCCTTCTACGACGATATTCCCCCACCCTTCGCCACGGCCGGTCACGTGACGCCGTGACGCCATCTCTGTCGTGCATGTGTCGGAATGTCACACGACTGATCCCATCATCTGACGATAAATAGGTTCTTCTAATATTTTCACTATTTCGTTTCGTATTATCCTTCACAAAATGCTTTTCCAATGAATAAAACAATTCTAGTTATTTCTCTCGATGATAAAATAGCTGTAAAAATTATTGAACGTGTACAGCAACAGAAAGTAAAGGACCGGAAATTAGTGCCGCGATCAGTGTGCTTCGAATTACCTCATCCACCACGCAACAACGTTGTCATTTTCGACGCAACGCGGCTCGATGTCCGCATGATCTTATGTTAATCAGAGATCCGTTTTTACCGTGGTATTCATGAACGTTCCAATCAACGCGCGAACGTGGCAATTAACTGGACTGATAAATAATTTAACAGTTAGACTGTGGTAGAAGACTGCATAATGTACCGAGAAAGCCTGAGACGCGAGATTGCGATTATTAAGAGAAAATGATCCATTAATCAAGAGTTTATTGACTCGCGCGGCGAAACTCACACCTTCGCTCCGGTCAGTTTATTTTGCTTACCTGCGGCTCATTTTCTTGTTGTTGCGAGCAAATAAATGTCGTCTTCCTGAATAACGAATATTCAGTTTAGTAAAAATATAATGAAAACATTATTTTTCCTGATTTCTCGACTGTAGTCGTGCACTCGCCGTGTGCAGTAAAGTCGTATAGATAAATAATAATCGAATATAATATTTACGCTTTCAGAACGTCAAGAATTGACTAATATGAACAGGACCGAGGTTCGAGAAAGCAAACACAGACATCTAAAACCACGAGAGCCACAACGAGTCGACTCAGATATCGATCAATTTCACAGAAACATAGTTTTCGTGGAGCGGACTCCGAAGAAGTTAATTAAGGCGCTAATTTATAGTAATCCGACTGGTAACGACCGATGTCCGTTTTCACTTCTCGCAATAAAACAGGCATTCCGGCTGATTTACGAGCTCGGGACTCTAACGTATGCTAAATTATGCCCGGACTCTAAATCATAATACGACGCCATTATAATTTCACTCCTTATACAGCAAAGTACCCAAATCGAATCGTCCGGAGAGCAAGGCGGCTAGACAAATAGTGGTCAAAGATTTAATTAGCACCTCGGCTAAAAGGGGGAAAAAGGCGAGAACGAAGCTGGTACCCGACTCTGGAGCCTATAAATTACATCGGGGAGTTCTATGACTCGTAATTTGCATCGCGCCGCGAAGAAAATCGCGATGCGAACAGAGCGTAGTGCGCTAATCCAAACAGACGGTAGCGCGCACGTTAATCGGCAAACGAAGCTCGCCGTAAATTTTCCAGAGGGGGGAAATATCCGCCATTTAACCGTGACGGGTGCGCGAAGCTCGATTCCACGGAGAAACTCTCAATCGATGCGCCCACTATGTTTGCGCCGCAGTCGCAGCTCGGCCGTTTCATCCAGGTGAAAGTTATGTGGTCCGTAACACAAGAGCTTGGACGCGATATCTCTGCAAAATTCCTTTTTGTAAACAACTTGTGCTGGTCGAAAGTGTATCTGGAAAACTAATATACAGACCCGCCAGGTTAAGACTTGTCTCCCTATATTCCACCTTCTACGACGCTATTCCCCCACGTCACGTGAGGCGTCTTCCTAATTAAATGCACTAATGGTTGCACCGTTAAAGTATGTTTTCCTCGAAGTTTCTGCTTGGTAATAGCCCAAACGTTTACGATGGTATTGGAGACTTGCATCGATTTTTGTACTGATGCAAGCTATTGGGTATGGGAATAAGTTTCCGCCGTTTTGACAGATGTCGTTGTACTTAAGGGGGAAGGGTAGTCACGTGACAAAACTAGAAAGAAGTAGATTTTGGGTTGAAACAAATTCCGATTATGCGGGAATAGATGTTTTGTCCTTATACGAGCATATTTTGAGCTGCACAAAGGTTCATTTGATAGAGGAAGGTTCAGCGCAGCGCGCAGTGCTCCAGCATATCAGTCAAAAAAGTCTTTTAGAGACAGAAAAATAAGTCCAAAGTAGAACAAAAATTGAGAAAAACATCCGCAGATTCCAATGTATTTTCCTGTCTCTAAAAGACTTTTACATTTAATCTTCCTCTATCAAATGAACCTTTGTGCAACTTAAAATATCCTCGTATAAGGATAAAAAATCGATTCTCGTGATTGCATTCACATAGCAGAGATTTCCCCATATTGCGTTCATGAAGACAGAGGCTCTCTCTGATGCAGAGCAAGTCTAGAGCCAATTTTAGTTCAGCTAGTTAGACGCGATGGCGCCTAGTCAGAACTGTCAACGTGGAATCATAACAACAAAAATATAAAGGGCTCGAACCCACTCGGATCCAAGAATACCAATAAAGATATTAATAAAAAAAGAAAGAAACGTGGAATCATAGCAAAACTGAAGCGTTAGGCTGATACATATGTATGTTTACCAGTATTACTACAAAAAGAAACAATTTTTGTCTGCAGAGAGGTAGGTAACACTGATAAATACTCTAAAATCTGAAATTTACATGGGTACCCTTCCCCCTTAAGTACCAATCGCGTATTTGATGGAACGTAGTACATGTTTTTGAAAGGTGTGTGTAAGCTTCGAAACGCAGTTAGTGGTAATTGTTTGGAGCGTGAACAGCAGTCAATTTTTCGCGTCAAAAACGTCGACTTTTGTACCAAGTTAGCTGCATTTGCGGGAAGTTGTGTTGCATTATTTTGTTTTAAAGAAAGGTGCCGCGGAAACGCATCGTTTGTTCGTGGATATTTACGAGGACTATGCTCCATAAAATACAAGTTGTAATGACTGGTTTCCGCATCAAACACTTGAAGAAGTATCTCGGACGATTTACTGTTGGAAATTGTTTACACGCTATGGATATGGTGTATACGCTTATTTTCAACAAAAAAAGACGGAAACTTATTCCCATACCCAATCATTTGATGCATTACCCATATAATTTGGCATAAAAACAGTTCGAAAATCAAGAGATCTAAAATGAGCGAATTTTTAAATCACTCTATAGGTTCTTGACAAATGCGAATTGGGGAAGACCCAATCCCCACAGTTCCCACTTCATTACGCATCAACGGTCGTCGCGTGTCCAAGCTCTTGCGTTACTGTACATTTATTTGGCGCCGCGAATGATTGTCCCGATCATGGGATTAGCAACGGACTCCGACTTGGATGTTCGTGCACGGTGGGCTTTGATCTCGAACGGGCACGGAACGACATGCAGTACGGCGCCGAACGACAAATGACACGCGTCATTAAGAGCCGCGGTTATAAATTGCAATTACCGATCTATACGGGACGCGTGCGCCACCAACTAGCTTTCGCTCGCTCCGTTTCGCCTGTCAGAAGAAATTGAACCGCGGCGGGCCACAGCCTTCTAAACGCTCGAGAGCACAGCGGATCACCCCCGGATCTCCGGGATCCACTAGCGATTTATCGATCCGGATAATTCACGGCAACAAGGTGTCACGGGTGGAATACTTTAACGCGCGTGAAACTCGAGTCCCGCTTGAGTTACGCGGCCAAATGATACCTCCGGCTCGCGTCGTTTTCCTCTATTCGCATACGCGAAATTCTCTGGATAATTATGTTACGGGAACTTCGAGCCGCGCGTTTGTAGTACCTATGAAAATTTACTTTTTTTATGAATTCTTTTAAGAGAAATATTTTAGAAAATTAATTTCTTCAAAGAAAATTTCTTCCACGTCTGAATAAATTCAGTTCTGCCATTATTGGATGGGTTTGTAGTTTTAGTACGCTCATGGCAGGTTCGACTAGGTTTCTTTTTTACTCCTACTTTCAACGAATATTTTAGTAAATTAATTTCTCAAACAAATATTATAACAAAATTTGTTCCACGTCTGAATAAATTCAGTTCTGTCATTATTGGACGGCTTGATAGTTTTAGTACACTCATTGCAGGTTCTACTAGGTTTCTTTTTTACTCTTACTTTCAACGAATATTTTAGTAAATTAATTTCTTCGAACAAATATTACATATAACAAGATTTGTTCCACGTCTGAATAAATTTAGTCCTGTCATTATTGGACGGCTTGGTAGTTTTAGTACGCTTATTGCAGGTTCTACTAGGTTTCTTTTTTACTCTTACTTTCAACGAATATTTTAGTAAATTAATTTCTTCAAACAAATATTACATATAACAAAATTTGTTCCACGTCTGAATAAATTTAGTCCTGTCATTATTGGATGGCTTGGTAGTTTTAGTACGCTTATGGCTGGTTGTACACGGTTCCTTTTTTACTCCTACTTTTAACGAATATTTTAGTAAATTAATTTCTTCAAATAAATATTATAATAAAATTTGTTCCACGTCTGAATAGATTCAGTCGTGTCATTATCGAACGTCTTGGTAATTTTAGTACGCTCATGGCTGGTTCTACTAGGTTTCTTTTTTACTCCTACTTTCAACGAATGGTTGCTTTTTATATGTATAAAAATGCAATGAAACGTAATTTTGCTTAAAAAAAAATTCACAGATATGTGCAGCCTTGCCTTTATCGCTTTTAGGTGTACTTATTAGTCATAATATCTTGATTGGAACGTCGGAATTAATTTCACCTGGTGATGAAGTTTACTGTCACATTATACATAGAAACTAGTCTGTCTTAACACATCGCATTCTAATATCTGGAATTCCACCTTGCGCAATTCTTTTTAATGCTACTAAACTTAATGAATCTATAAACCAGGTTTCCCATCTTCGCTATTAAACTACCGGCATGTGATCTCCCAACGGTTTCCTTATTTTCATTATCGATAATGACATAGAAAACTATTGGGGGAAAAGTGTACATATTAGTTTCCTAGAAGCAACAGATAAACATACGATATTATTTTCCGTATTGTCATTATTTGACAACCGGAGAAATCTAAGTTGTTCGAAGTTCGAAAAATTTTACGAACGCGTTGTCCACTATAAAAGTAGTATCAACTGTCGGTGGATACGTAGCTTAACGTTCCCGTTTAACAATGCGAACTGGGTCATTATGTAATTAGCTGTTCGCCGCAAGGAATGCGGCTACGCGTTTCGGCAGGGGTCGAAACTATATATCATAATCCACAAGGCACCAATTTCACGGTGCGTTTGCGGGTTAACCGGTCGAAGGATCGAAGAATGGGAGCTTCGATCTTGACGCATCTCGCTTCCGTCCGTGTCCCTTTTCGTCTCGCAGTCGGATATCGATCGAGGAAATCATCGTGGCCGGTCTCTTTCTGCGCTCTCTAGCGTAGGCGGCACGCTGATAATTACCGTTTTGAAATCGTATACCCGCGGACATTGATGGAACCGCGGCGTCGTAACAATAGTCGCAAACCCGATCCACGATTCATTGTCGACACTCTTTTCAATCATAGACGTAGCGCGATCTGGAAGTCTATAAAAAATCTATTGTTCCGGCATCACTCCCCCATATAAGGATGACTACGCACGATACCATAGTTGGATCGTATGGGTGTTCGTGCGACGATTGTCGATACATGCTCCGCGGTGATTGAACGACAGAGTTGCGTTTCACGCACCTAATATATCCGCGGTATTGCTCGCCGGAGGAGTTAAAGGGCGTTTGCTATCCTGTTTCTCTTATTTTATCATTCGAACGGTTGACTGCTAGGTGTTCGGTTCTGGTAACGCGGCTAATAGAAAGCTGGAGTTATGCGGTCTTGCGAAAGAATATGTTTCTGATTGCGATATCTGCAGGCCTTTATCTTAACACTTCAGCAGAGGAAGTCTGTTAACGAGATCTTTAATGACTGTGCTGTATTTAAAGGGAGCTTGACACGCATGCGGGCTGCTTCGAACGACTTCTCTGCGTTCGAAAGGATTTCAGAAAATTATTCTAATTGCTAATACATGTACTGTAAACCGTTTACTTCCTCGTCGCGATTTTATCTTCGCCATCGTTATTACATAAAATACTGTTACATGCAAATAAGGTTGCATACCGATATTCCACCGGACGACATATGAGAAACGTGCTGACACGTGTTAACAATCTTCTTGTAAATGGTAATCACAAGCAAGTAAAAGCATTTATTAGATTTTATTATTCGATCTGTCGTTTTCTCGAAATGCTTGCAATTGTTTATTTTTTCTTTTTCGAATCTTAGTTTTGGAAAGGAATCAAAAAATTTTACCACTGGAACAGTGTAATTTTTAAATATTTTTTAGTACTATCGACTTTGATATGGTTTATACAATGTGTTAATATATCAGGGGATGATTACATACGTATTCAGTTTGGGAATGTGTAAACTCGTAATTACCTTCGATGTATTTCCAGAAACTGTAAGAATAACAAATAATTTCGAAAAGTATTATACGTAAATATGTAAAGTTATAGTGTAAAGGAGGGGTGCAGCACGGATCAGCGCAGCGCATGTGACTCGCGCGCGACACCGTCCCGTCAAAGTATTAAAATTCCGATCACGCTACCGCCACGCAAGAGAGAGAGCCGCGGCCGAAATATATTCCGCAATTAAAATATGAATAGAATACAAATTTCTCATTCGGATTCGAATACATTACACCACGGAGCCAGGAGCACGTGGAAAGTATTCGCGACGCAGGACAGGACCCGCGAGATCCGAGCTCGAGAGGGGGTGAGGGAAAATCCTCGAAATCGGGCACACCTGGGCCGCTTGTCGGGTTATGTAGGTAGGGCGTGCCGGTGTGTTGGCAGTGCCAACTTGGCACAGCTTGGCGAAACGCGTAGGCAGGCCTCGTATTATGCTGATCCCTCTCGGTGCTTGCCGGCCGAACTCGCGCGCCGGAGACTTGAATCGACTTTCAGGGCTGGCTAGCTCGAGTCCACGCAGAAATACCGTGGCCTGTCGCATTGAAAACGCGCATCAAGTGACGCTGCCATACGCGCTCGCGTACATTGCCGCGTGGGCGACGGCTATAGAGCAGACCAGGTGTCGCAGGTAGCAGCGGTTGCCATTTTCCACGCGACCGACTCGGTCCGCTGCGCGAAAAATCGAGGGCCGTTTCCCACGGTGGCTGTCAACGGTATGCGACTTCATTCGAATCGGGAATTCCGATTCCGCGCGGAGAATCTGTGTCAAAGCCAGTGGACTACCGGCGAAGAACGCGCTGACTATCCAGATGCGACGAGGAGTGGCCGGGAAGGAAACCCTCCGCGAGAATTCAATCGGAAAGGAAAGCTCAAGCCGACGATATTTCTTCCAGGAGACAGATGCAGATAACGTAATGGGAAGCTGGAAACGATGCCGGTAATATCCAGACTGAACGGATAGATAAGACCGCGTTCGGGGAAGTTTGTGAATGGACAGGGCGCGGTATCGGGTTACGTGCAACGCGCGGATTTATGCGGAATAATGAATTCGAGTCGCGGAACGAATGTGTGCGTGATTGACTCTGAGATTGAGCAAACTGCTTCTGGAAATTTAGGAGACGGTGTAAACGTGGCCTTTGTGGTTCTACGCGATGGTTTCCGAGACTGTCGACTCTGTTCCCTATTTTTCTTAATGTACGGTCGCGTAGCTTGTTATCTATATTGCTCGCATATGTTGTCGATTCAGACGATCGAAGGAAATCATTGTGACCGTTGTTCGATATATCGAAAGTTCTCATTTTCTCCATATTCTCGATCGCTTCCGACGTGCAAGATTTTCTATATATAAAAAATACTTTAATCAATTTAAGAACCTGTACCCTCGATAAAGAATTCCCGTGGTGAACAGGTTTTAATTTCAACATTTTCGTAACGCGTCTCTGTTGCACGCCTTTACACGTGTCGCTGTCAAATCGATCATCTTAGCTCTATCGACTTGGGACTTCGACTACTAGGATATTCGGTACACGTATACAATTCAGCTAGCACCGGTTTCTTAGTTGAAATGTAGCTAGCTATTGAAATAAAGTTATCAAGCTGAACAATTAACCCTCCTTGGACAACCTGGTTAGTTCATGTTCCAGACTAACTTTTTTATTGTTCTATGCTTCCAAAATCTCTTATAAAATTCACCAGAGTCCCTACATTAATATGTAATCGTTGCACCATCAAATATTTAAAGCGTTAACGGGAAACAGCAAATATTGGATAGAAAGAGATTCAAGAATGAAATTTCGCGATAGGATGTAACCGGTAACGAAAACCGGAATAAAATTCGAAGTGCAAAGGACAAGCGAGCTGAACGAACGAGCAACTCGACACGGAATTGACAAACGCGTGTCCGGAGAAGCAGGCGTTCGAGGAATGCATCGACACCGTGATTATCGAGGCGCCGGATTGACGGAGTCCGCTGGGAAAACGGGAGTGTTCGACGTCCTCGAGAAAAACTTGCGGAAAGGAAGGAACAGCGGTGCTAATCAATCCTGTCCGCTGGCTCTCCCGGCTATTCGAAGTTGCGATTTTCCTGGCTCGGCGTTAACCCTTTCATTATTTCGAACGAACGCTTCCGTGCCCGGTTGAGTGACGTTCGGCCGTTCGGTTAATCGGAATTTCGCTCGCGGCACGACGACGCCCCAGAAAAACGCCTAATTGCAGGCGACGCGACGTGACGGGCTTTCGGAGAAAACGTCGACGACATTTTATGGTGGCGAAGCGCGCGCGCGCACCACGGTGATCGACTTGCAAATGATGGGAGAAAAGAGCGATCCTGCGTGCCGGAACGCTGATATCCTTGTCGGCCGGCATTGTAACTTATCGAGATTAAACGATTACGCTGCGAGTGTCCCGCAGCCCGCGGGTAACCACGGACACACTTTTATTCATCAGTGTCACACGCGCTCCTCGCTGACACAGGCCACTGCGCCGCCTGTAAGCCGAGATCCTCGAAAAAAAGAGAAAACCCGACGAAGCCGCCGCTGCGTTTAACCCCTTCGTTATTAAATAAATCATTCGACCCTTTACGCCGGCCAGCCAATATCTTCGGGTTTCATCTGATAATTCCTACATTAATATCGCTAATAGAACCGGCCGACGCTTTGTCTTCCCATAGACGCGACACTCGACACCGACATTACCCCCACCTATCCGGAAATTTACCGCTACCATAAGTGTCGCGAGTTATTCATCGAAACTGACCAACGCGAGCTTTACGTAGGTTCTATGATAGTTTAATAATAGAAGACTGGATGGATTTTTCTTTCTGGTGACCAGTTTAGAGAGGGTGAGGACCTTGAACGCGATGCGGTTGCAAAGCGCGGACAACGCTCGCCGCGTCGCGTCGGCACGCGTCCACTTCACTCGCAGAACAATCTCAGACTTCGGTAAATGTCTGCAACGGAGTTTCGCGAATAGAGACACGTGCATGCTTTCAGCGGTAGTCGCCGCTGTGAAACGCTAACACGTCATTGCGCGTTAACCTTCGGAATCTTTGACTCAGCTGTTCGCTATAATACTAGAATCTAAATTAATATTCCAGCCGTTGGATTGCAATATTTTTAGTAGATGGTTTAAAGTTGGCAATTAAATCATTCGTGAAATAGATTGTTAGAAAATTATATTTAGGTAATCGGGTCGTTGCGTATGAACAGTGACTTTAAACAAACATAACGTTCTTCGAAATAAAGATTATTGATCGAAGTAAATACCATTCTTCTATCAAGGAAATTATATTATATAGAATTTTTTCGTCGTTCGTGCCGATAAAATTAAATTATTTATTCGAGTAGTTGATCAAAAAGTTGTGTCGACTGATCAAATGAAAAACGATACTATTAATATTAAAAATTTGGTTAATATTAACAAGGGGGGAAACGTCTTCGGGTGGAGGAGAGGATTTGCATAACTCGCAGTTGCAAAATTTACGAACAGCAATTTACCGCTATTAGGACTTCTTTAAAAATACTCATCTCATTCATATATTCATATATTCATAAATGGGATATCGAAAACATACTATTTCATAACTCTAGGGTCCGATTTCTTTAAAAGCGTCTCGTTCGTTTAACGCTGTCCATCGTGGCAAAAAACTGTAGCGCGACACCCATCCATTACGAATAATTGGGAATAAATGGAACAGTCCGTTTTTCCCATGGTTTACGCGCGAGATGCCCCGGGCGCGATTCCTAACCCAACCAATTACCCTTTAACGCTCCAATTTGTTTTCCAGTTATCCGGTTTGGAATTACCAAATTTTTGAAAACGAATCTGCAATCTGAAGCTGCGAGATCGCCGTCGCAATCGCTTGTTTGTTGGGCTCCGCAAAATAAATACCTTAGCGAGATTTGCATAAAATAATTGTAAAAAAACAACCGTTTCATTAACACAATCAGAACTCTGTGCATCAATCGTAAGAAACAGGAGCCAATTAACCTCATAACTGCGGAATTTAATTTTAAAAATCCCCCACAGAGTGCGGAATTAAAATTAACCAATTACGAGTATACGCGTCGAACGCAGGGCAGTGTGTCCTATTATAAATTTTACGAAAAACGAGGAAGGATTACATTTTTATTTGATAAAAAATTAACAATAGAGATTTTGATTGACGTGTATACACGTCGAACGCGGTTAACTGGTTAATGTCGTATATCTATGTATACTTACTGAAAATATTGTATCTTTCAGAAATGATGTAAGACATGCGCAGAAGTTGACTCACAATAATTAAATACTTCATCGAAATATCCGTTTCGGTAGACAAGGTCTTGACGAAGTCATAAAAATCGAATTCAATTTATTAACCTTCGCCTTACAAGCACGTATCTGACGGGGGCAAATAATAGTGTTATATGTCATAATAAAACCTGAAATCTCGGAGTATATTGTGACTGCGACACCCGTGTAGAAAGTGCCCAGCATGAAGAATAAAATACAACTAATTCCAACGTTATAGTAACTATATCTGTCACATTAAAGTCCTACAAGGTCTAACTTGTGGATCACGTTTTGAACTGCCACACCGCCAGGAAAGTGTAAATCTGTTCGTCACTCGTTCGAATTTTCATTTTATCGCCAAATGTTATTAGGCAGTGCGAGGTGTGAGAATCTTACACAAATCATTGTTAACGATAAACTTCGTCTTTTCCATTTATGCGTTATTAAACAGTTTTGCCTGACTTTGATGGGCATTGCTGTATCAACGTGCGAACAAAAAAGAGATTTAACATAACAGCGCTATTGAACAGCCATGCACATCTTCTTCTACGAAGAAAACACAACAGAACAACCTAGTTTTATCGCACCGTAGCTAAAAATAAGATGAGTCTCAAAAATAACGATATATGTGACTCCAAAGTTAGACAGAGCGTTAACGTTTCGAATAGAACCGCGGAAGCAGCGCTATCAGTCATTCCAAAAAGAAAGTAATCGGAACAGCTGCGCGAGGCTAAAAATTAATGTGCAACTTTAGAGAAGATCTGAGAAGACGCTCACCTTTAACAGCAGCGTTCAATCTATCCAAGTTCGCGAGCGTGAGCGGCACAGGTCCGAAGTGCATCACGATTCTGTCCACGTGTCGACGATCGCCGAATCCGTTGTCATGTCGGGCCATGAAGATGCCGGTGTAACTGCGTCGCATGTAGCGTCCACAGGTGTCATTGAGCGCTAGATCGAGGGTGGCGTTGAGCACACCCTTGATCGCCCTCTTGACACGCACGTGCAAGTGTCCGCCCCTGAGATCCTTGATTTTCCCGGTGAAAATGTAGTCCGCCTGGCGGACCTTCTTCAGGAACATAGTATCGTTCCGGATGGCAGTGGTCAAGTTAGCCCGACAATCCAGAAGCTCGCGTGTCGTCGAGACAGCGAGTGGCAGCATCAAGCTGGTCCACAACGCGAGGAACACGATCTCCATGTTGACACGCATGTCGACAGTCGCGTATTTATTCCGCAGGTGTCCACAATATGCTCTCGTTACCGATGCAACCGATTGTCCGTAATTATTCACGCGGCGTCGCGTTCATTACGTTCTCGCTTCGATCGCCGACGGTAGAAAAAGGCGGGCGGTGATTATTTCGATTAATTCACACCGTCCCGGGCCGAGGAGCTTGATCGGCGTCGAGGATCTCGGAGTGAAAATGATGGATGGTCCACGGGAAGTTCCCTGTGATACTCGGAAACTGATATCAACCCAGAAACGTCACGGCGCGGCGCGGCGCGGTGCTCCGAGGGCTTCGGATCGAAGGAGGGCTCGATATCCTCCGTCGCGTCACGATTTGATTAGTTCCCGGCTGTCGATCGGCGAAGCATCGTCGTTCTCGAAAGAGATACCTGGCCGGTCGGAGACCGCTGAGCCCTCTAAATGGAAACGAGTCCGATCTTACGAGGCGTGTGATCTTGAGCAACAGGTTGGCGCCGTGTGTCGACCCACGCTCGCCGATTTCCAATCCGCGCGCCGTGACTCGTTTCCCGTTCCACCGTTCGTGGCAAGTGCGAAACCTCGCGCGGAGATTC
Organism: Lasioglossum figueresi; assembly: GCA_028455805.1. NCBI lineage: Eukaryota > Metazoa > Arthropoda > Insecta > Hymenoptera > Halictidae > Lasioglossum > Lasioglossum figueresi. The sequence goes on along the minus strand of CM052200.1, from coordinate 20,596,381 downwards.
GATCGCGTGATCGATAAACCGTCAATTCGGCGGCCAGTTGTCGTCGTTACCGAGACGTTTTATCGTTGCTCGGGTGCGACCAGGGTCCGGCGCGCAGCGATATTGTTACGGAATACGCGCGCGATCATGCACGATTTCCCGCGTCCTACCGGGCGCATCGGGCGCGAACGATCGAGCAATAAGCTGCCGTTTATGTCAGCCGATAGCCGCGCGCTTCTTCTGTTCGACCGGCTCTCTCGATCGTCTCGTGAAATCAGAGAAACTCGACACGCGCAATCAGGGCGAGCGATCTTCCTCGAATCCCGACGCGCTCGTCGTCGAACGATCTACGCGCTAGTTGCTATCCACGGTTGATCGACTTTCACTGAAACTGAGCTATCCCGCCGTTGACTTTTTCGTTTCCTCGGTTCTCACGGAGGAGACGCTTCCACTCGCGAAACACCAAACCGGCACAAATGATCCAGTCACTGATCACTGACACGCGAAACAACTGCGACGTCGGAAATGATCGCGAATTTCCACCGGGCCTCCCGTTCGACGGCGACACGCTCGAGCGTATCGATCCCGATTCGATCGGTGCGATCGAAGCCCGTCGAGAATCGTCGGCGGCGGCGGCGGAAAAAAAAACGTACGCGCGCGGGATCGGTTCCGACCGATGCACCGTTGAGCGACGTATTCGCGGGACCGTGGACGCGAAAATTAACCGTTGCCAAAACGCACTGTCAACGCGGTGCTGAGGGCCCCGCTCGATATTCACGGCGACTACCCGCGATCCTGCGCGAGAGTGAGAGAGCAGTGGTTGAGGTGGTGGTTGGTCGCGTGGAGGCACGCGCTGGACTGAGGAGGGCAAAGTGTGGATGCTGCAACTACAACGTGTAGGCGTAAGTCGCCTTAGACCAAGGGACCAAGAGGGAGAGAGAAACGGCCGGCTGGTTGACTGTGTCTGTGTGCGTGTGTACGTGTGTGCCGCTGGGGTACACCTACGTAGACACGGATACGAACACAGACACGCTCATCTCTGCCTCTCTTTCGGTGCAGGCTGGTCGTGTGTCCGTGGCTGAGCTCGGGGAAAACGGTTTGGGGGGGAGGAGCGATCAAGGGAGACAGAGAGGAGAGAAATCTCACCGAGAGACCGGCATGCCGGTGTGTTTACCACGTGAGTAGCCGAGATGCGTACTATATGTGGGTGCTATTGACACACTTATATACGCGCAACGATTCAGGTACGCCGCCGTTTACGGCCGGAGCTCGTAAGGTGTATGACTTTGACCGCTACGGAAAAATGGAGCGAAGGACGCGCGGTTGCGGGCATTTTCAAACAATTTTGACAGGCTTTCACGATGGGATTGCTGCGGGGCGATTGTTAACCCTTTGCCGACCAAAGAGTTTCCTTTCTGTTTAGTTCATAATTTGTTCCAGCTATTATATATTCCCATATGCGTCTCTACTAACTCGTTTAGGACAGGTATAAACTGTTGGAGGTGCTTTTAGAATTGTGGTGTCATTGATGCAAGCGTTCGAGCTTGAGAGATCCATTTATTTTGTGAATTAGAGAATACTTATTGTTGGTTACCGATAAAAACATTCTATGTGCAAGAAACGCGTAACCAATGTAAAAATCAATGTCGAAAATCGTATAACTCTGTAAAATTAAATTAATTTTGTTGCTAAGGAACCGAATGGATCGATCTCGGTAGAAGACTCTCGAATTGAATCAAGAAAATATAAAGGAACACGAACCGAGTGAATCCAAGACAAAGAGACTCGAATTACGCCAAAACAAAAACGAAGACCACGAATCGGATCAATACGGGATACAGCAGACACTTGAATGAAGCTCGCCTGGTGTCTTGGAACACAAAGATTCACTTTTATGGAGTCTGGACCTGCGCTCCTAATGTCCACAACAACGTTTGGGATCGAAAAATCTTGTCCTGTGTTTGGGACTGTAGATCCATCCATAGATTAATCGGCCAAGGATCTTTACATAACAGAAACACTTAATTCTGGGCCTTTCGGTTTGAAGTTTTAGTTTAATCGTTTCGACCCATCCATCCTGAGTGCGTACGATTGTTTCCCCTAATCTATGAATTATGTCTATCGGATGGTATAGGTATCGGTATACATTATAAGTATAGTAAAACCTTGCTAGTTGCAACCTCGTTTATTGCTCGGAATACTAGCGACCCCCACCGCGAGATGTTCAAGGCTGTGGAACTAGTGGTGGGAATTGTGGTCTTCGTAGAAACAAAAGGAGATCGACACTGCAAATCGCTGAGATTGGTTATCTCTTTCGTTGTACCGTGCCTCGAACTAAGTTGCACTGTATATTATTTAAACTGTTTCGAATTAAGTCCTAGCAACTGGATTGAATTTGTTCTCTTTGGTTCTACCATTTAGAGACCTTCAGCAGTTTGTACCTTTGATGCGATCCAGAGCTGTGATCGTACAAAGAGTAAGCAATTAATTAATTGATTCAGGAACATCGAAAACACCTCCATGCGCCATCTATAAAAGTCGAATATCTGGGAACTAACTGAATATGGCCAGGCAAGCGAAGAGACCCATTCATCTCCTTGCGAACCTTCGGAAAAAAAAGATGAATGAAGACATCAATCTCCTGGTTCTAACATGTTGACGAGCGAGATTTCGACAACACGTGCACGGGTCGAACAAGAGGAAGAAAAGGACACCGAACGATCTAATCTATATCAACTTAACGAGCTACAATCTCGGGCGGTCCGGAATTGATGGCGATCGATAATACCGAATCCCGTTCGTGCGGTCAACTCTCCGCTCGGTGGTTTCAGGTCTCTCTCGCATCACCCACGAAATGTTGGAAATCCTCTTTAACGAGTCCGTAGAAGAAGTTAATGGGTCGACTTCGACGTGACAACGTACAAGGAAGGTGGCACGTTCTTGCTCGCTTATTTATGATAATAGTTTCCCCTGCGCGTAGCAGAACGGACCAAGACTGATCTACGGTGTCGTCAGTTATGGTACATCATAATTTCCGCGGATATTTATACTTGCTCCGGTACAATGTTATGCAGCGCCTCGTCCCGGGCGTGGATGGAATGAGATTCTTGTCTCGGCCGACCAACCAGATACGGACTCGAGTTTCGAATGTACGCAGAAATCATCCTCGATGCTGACGCTAGTCTCGCGCTACAGACGTGGGATATGACGGTTCACCCACGCCGTAGTTTTACCGTCGTGCGAGAAAGATCAAGAACAATGATGAATCGAGGAAATCACCGGCTTAACGAACAAATAAATATTTTCATGAAACCCCACACCGCTATTCTCGCGAACAAAACAGAAATTGCCCAGCCCATTTTCATACGATCTCGCTCGTTCGTCTTTTTACCTTGCACAAGATGGGACACTTCTACTAAAACGCTTTTACGTTTACGAAGCTGTACTTCTTGATTACAGAGCTCTCGAGATCTCCGCAAATTTTATGACACGACTTATTATGAAAACGCATTCGCGATGTATTGCCGTGGAAACCACAAAAAGGTACTTCGCCACGGGATAATCATTGGAAGGCCACGCAGACTATAAGCAAACGGGAAATGGTACAAGAGTCTGACAAAGTCCGTTCCTGCGAATAATGGAGATTAGAAGAAGTTAAAGTTTTTGTTAAGACTACTTTGGCTGAACCAGCCTGTCCAAATTCTTTGTCGCGAATTTGTCGCGAATTACTGAAGAAGTACGGATGATGTATGTGGGTATTGTATGTGTGTACGCGTGCGTGCTGACGGACAGCCCTATACACGACTAAATTTGTAATAACAGAGAATCGAAAATAACGGTGGAGTTGTAGAATTACGATCGCCAACGTATCGCAAGAAGAAGATCAGATCGAAACGAACGCCCGCGACAAGAAATACGTCTGTCACCAACGATTGATTATATCTATGTGTCCTTGCGGCTTCTCGGTTTTTCCTGCCAGTATGCACTTAAGAAAATATTCGAAAAGGAAGTTTACCTTATTATAATAAAATTTATTCCCTCTCGAGTAACATCAATTTTTTGCTGAAATTGCAATATCACGTACATAACTTTATTGTTCCCCTTCGGGTTACAATTCTTTACAACCTCCCTTCTTCCTCTTCACCGCCTCTCATCCTTCTTATGACTAACGTTACTTCTAACTCACCAACTAACTCAGGGTCGGATTATGCTAGCGCGGGGCCCGTAGCAAATGTTACCCGGGGGCCCTACGTTTTGCATGATAATAAAACAAAACACAACGAAGGACCTTTTTTCAGCAGAAATATCTGTTAATAGTAGCCAGGGCTTTTTCTGCTGCAAACGCGGGGCCTTTAGAAGATCACGGGGCCCCCAAAAGATCGCGGGGCCTGTAGCATTTGCTACTTCTGCTACTGGGCTTAATCCGGCTCTGAACTAACTTATATCTACCTTAACCTAAAACAGCGAGAGAGAGAAAGTATTTACAAAAGAATTCTTATATACATGAAATTACAATATTACGAAAATCGATATTTGATGTCCTACTGCGGGCCGTAGCTAAGAGGTTAACCTTTGCAAAACGTCCTGTTACTGAAAGGTACTGGCCGTCCGTGGCATTTAGAAAATGGTGGACGTGTCGTCGCGGTCCCGCGTGCACGATCTTTCAGGGTGTGTGTATATTCCGTTAATAACAGAATTTACGCTCCTCCCCGTCGATATAGCGTATCGAAATCCGGCCGTTCCGCCGACGAACGAACGGCAATCCGTTTCCCGTTGTTCGTTCATTAAGCCGGCTAATACGACAGCGTAAACGACGCGGATCAGGAAACGTGGGCATTTCGATAGGTCAGGAATCTCGTGTAACGCCGGGGCACACGGTCGGACCAGTTATAGTGATGCGATAATGAAACACAGATCCGTATCTGGCGGACATTCGCCCACGTGGACATGAAGGAATGCAGGCTATAGCTAGTGGCATTGTTGCGGGAATATGCGTCGATGGTAATAGGGAACGGTGACGTTAATGAATGCCTTATGGCGAGATCCGTACCGTATCGCCGCCGATTAAACAAGATTTCTCGTCCGGTTGAACGGTCCGGATCCACGGGCCCGGCCTGGCACGCGATCGTTTTCGAAAGGAACAGCTCTGGAAACGCTTCTATGGGGGACATTAAAGTGTCGCTCCCCCTTCTTCGTGGTACCACAGCGCAGCGGCCTGGCACGATCACCGACGAGCAAAGCGAATCGGCACCGGTGCCCACGCTCCACGACATATCGTTGCAGATCGTTGCGGATCGTTGCGGATCGTTTGCAGTGCCGGCATGTCCTTGCGCATGTCCTTACCTCGCTGTTGTCCACGAATCGTGTCCCTGAGGGCGTGGTATCGACGCTTACGCCGCACCACACGATTGTCTCGTATCTTCCATCGGCAATGGTCCGTTCCCAAACGCATAATATCCCGGCAAGTGTTAATGGCGCAATTTCACGCCGGAGTATATCATACCCGTTCGTTACAGTTATGGATTCTGTCAGAACCGCCCGCCGTTTACTCACCCTCCCTCTTCGGGAACGACGCTCTCTCTCCCCCCTCGGGGATCGGTATCGTGGCGATCTTCCCGGTCCCAACTTTCCCAGCCTCGCGGAGATAAATTCATGCGTAACAGTTCGCTCTGTATCGCGGAATGTAAACGAGGATGTACCCGGTTTCGTTCTTTCGCGGACTAAATCGTTTCTAAATTGGCGATCTTGTCTCGATGGCCTTGTTCGATACTGCGAATACTGTGGGACGATATCGAGTAGATCGTCTTATATTCGATGGCGGACGTACTGGCCAAAGACAACGAGCGCTATTGGATGGAATAATAAAATTGGATAAAAACGTGATGCCAACAAGGGAAAATTGTGGAGGAATGTAGCCTATTATGGGAAAGGTAGCGAATACGGTCTGTTTGCAATTAGTTTAGTAATTTAAAGAAATAGAACTCCTAGCGCAGAAATGAAGTTAAAAAATTGAACAACGTTCGAACTTATACTAGAATAAAAATACACCATTTCCCGGTTAAACAAATTCTTGCTTTGGCGTAAAAACTTCGACGGATTACGAGGAAAAGCCGAAGCAAGACACAAAGATTTATTCAATTGAATAAAATAATACATAAATTACGAAGGCTCAGCATTTAAACCGCATTTAAGGAAATCAACGTGATACGAATAAATTATATTCTAAATGGCTATTCTAATGTAAAATTAAGAGAGCTCTCTTACCATTGATCATAAGATCTCAACACGCAGTGATCCACAGCAGAGTTCCACTGGAACTCCCTGTACAAATGCCGGCTTGCCCTTAGGACACTCCTTCGCCGGCAGCACTACGGTTAGCCTTGCGATCCGCCCCAGCTTCGGTATGCACTGCAAAGGAGCTTCAACGCTTCCAATGCCCTCAAATCTCAAATGTGCAACCGGCCTGGTAGAATCCAAGTCTTGCCGTACCGAGTGCACAAAACTTCTCATTACCCGGGATCACTGGTGGAATACTCAAGGCCAAACTAATAAATTTACAATTTTTCCGCGGGAAAAACATCGCGTCGTCTCACATTTTTCAATCGTTACCGCAACAACCCTCGCTTGTCAATTGCGACCACCGTGAATCGCTCGCCAGACTCGCGAATTCATTTTACATGTCGAGACTATCGTCTTCTATCGCATCGCATTCGATCGAGATTATAAAATCGCGAACACGGTCTGAAATCTTTGTAAGAAATGGGTGCCCTCTGTCCGAAAATTTTATAATTGGTGCTGTCTTTTATTCGTGTACACATAAAGAAATTCTCAGTCGTGCGATGACTGCACAGAGTTAAATAACGAAATATTTAAATATTGGATATACGACTATTCCTACGAGAAGGATATCTGTAATACTTTAACGAATCCTTGTTCGTTCAGCTTCACTTTGGCGCGGCTACGTTTCGGTTGAAACAAATTCGTTGCCATTATCTATTCCCGATCCCACCGATTGGCCAATTCCCCCCCCCCCCCCCCCCCTCACAAATTAAACCAATCATTGTTCGACGAGCAGCTTTTCTCGAAATAACCCGTTTGTATAGGATCGGCAGAAGGAGGGGTGCGCGGACGGCACGGTTGACAAATCGTCCGACGGACCAAAGTAAAATATGGCGATGGAAAGACGAGACAAGCTACCGCGCCGACTGATCCGCCGGCTAACGAATGGATCGATTTGCGTGCTCGTTAACAATACACGTAAGGAACACTAATGTGCCACTTTGTTTCGGACGACCTCGCCGCACGATCAGGCTCCGGCCCCGAATAAAACGAGAGAACCAGATCCGCCGGCCGGCCGGCTTGGTTTGCTCTCGGGCCTTTCGTTACGTGTCTATATCCTTGTCGGTTGATGGCATTCACCGGGCCGATTATCCTCGACCCGTCGGGACAGTAAGCACCATGTACGGTTGATTAAACTAATCTTATAAGCTATCCCGATCTACAACGAAGCGGTAGCGTCGGGGAATTACGGTAGTGCTCGCTTCAATTACAAAGTTTAAGGTCCAGAATCAAAATTCTTACGTTACAGGCTAGCCTTTCTCTTTCAAATTAAAATTAAAATGCAAAATTCGATCGAGAGGTCACGAAAAAGCGCCTTATTCTTGTGATCGCAAATTTTTTAGGATCCTCGCATCTAAATCCATCCAACTGCAGTTCCGGACACCCGAACATTGCAAACTTTCTAGACTCAAAACATGCCCCTAGTAAATTTCCTGACTCAAACCGAACCCGAGATTTCTCCAAGCTGCAAAGAAAATGCTTATAGCGTTTCCAAGCTATAAAGAAATCTCTAATTTACTGCATAAGCGTTCGTTAAACGAAGCGTTCGATCAATTTTACAACAAAGATGAAAGTTCAAGGGAAGAAATAGAAGAAAGGAATTTGAAAAGTTAAACTGTAACCGCTTGTGTTTTACCTTGAAATCGGGCACCGAGTTTTGCACTCACCCAATATTTGCGGGAGCGGTGTCCGTCGAGAAGAACGTGGCATGTGTACGAAACTCGCCGCTTGGCCAGTTTATCGTTTATTCACGCCGCGATCCCGGTTTAGCAGAATTTATTTACCGACCGCGGAATATACATATCGGTCCGAGGAACCGACACGATGACGCCGGAGACGAAGATGAGTTACGACGAGCATCGCCTGTGGCTCGCAAGCCCGTCACAAGCCCGAACCACCCCACGGGCTCTCTCGTAAGCGAATTTATAAATGCTCGCGTGCCCGCACGCCGTAACGCAGGCGTCGCGTCGGTCAGCCTTTATATGCTTGTCACGGGGAACATTGAGTAACGTCACCGGACCCCAGCCGATATGGCCGCCCCGATGCGACAAATCGTCCAGATCGATCGGCCCGGGATCAAAGCCGGACCAATTCAGAAGCCATCTCCTCGGAATTTAAGATACTACACGGCTTCTTGGTTTACGACCGTTCCACCGCTCGAACCTGATATTTATGTGCTGGTGAAATACAGTTACCGAATTGATCCTCGTAACTTTCTTTTTACTTCGAGCTATGCTTTGGCAATCAAGATTATTTTAAGTTTCTATTTATTGCTTCTTTAGATGAATCCGCTAAAGAGGTGGCTTAGTGGATTATTTCTCTTCGAGTCGTCGGTGCTCGAACCAACTACAAAACGGTAGACGTGAGTCATTTCGTAAAGATATTTTCATAAATTTGGTTGCTCGAACCCAGAATCGAGGAATACTTGATTTTTACCGAACTTGAAAATCATTTTGTACTACAATCTATTAAGTGAACCAAATTTTATTAGAATCTAGGTATGACGATATTACAAAAATCATTTTGACAATAAACTTCGTCTTTTATATTCTTGCATTATTAAATAAGTTCTTCTAGTCCAGTGTATATAGTACCTATTAGATTGTGTTATTAAATAACCCGCACTCTTTATATGAATTCACTCAACGGAGTTTATTCAAAAATTAGTAAAGCAGCAAAACACGTCATTACGTTTTGATTGTAACACGTCAAGCGAGGATCATTCGGGTTAGACAAAATTGAACGATATGATGAACAAATAACCAACGGTTTCTTAAACAAACTGAAATAAACTCATGGCGTATCGATCGTTCCTTGTGTGGAACAATATATTAATTTTGACTAGGGGTGTGCGAGATTCCCGCAAAATATCCAGGATTCCCAAGAATATCCGGGATTCCCGAGAATATTCGGGATTTCCGAGATGATTCGGGATCCCGCAAAGATTCGGGATTCCCGAGAATATTCGGGATCTCAAAAATGTTCGGGATTCCCGACAAAATACGGGATACAGAATAATATTTGGGATTCCCGAAAGTGTCGTTATTCTTGAAAATGTCAGCAATCCGAATCCTTTGTGTTCTTCGAGCTTTCGGATTCTTGTAATTTTTGGAAGTATGGAGATACTTCAAAATATCGGGAATCACAGATATTTTCGGGAATTCTGAACATTTTCGGGATTCCGAAATTCTTGGGAGTCCCGAATTGTTTCGGGATCCCTAAAATATACGGGATCCCGCGAAGATTCGGGATTCTTGAGAATATTCGGGATTCCCGACAAAATACGGGATATAGAATAATATTTGGGATTCCCGAAAGTGTTGTTATTCTTGAAAATTTCAGCAATTCGAATCCTTTGTGTTCTTCGAGCTTTCGGATTCTTGTAATTGTTGGATGTATGGAGATACTTCAAAATGTCGGGAATTACAGATATTTTCAGGAATCCCAAACAATTTTGGGAATTCTGAACATTTTCGGGATTACGAAATTCTTGGGAATCGCGAATTGTTTCGGGATCCCTAAAATATACGGGATCCCGCGAAGATTCGGGATTCTCGAGAATATTCGGGATCCCAAAAATCTTCGGGATTTCCGACAAAATACGGGATATAGAATAATATTTTGGATTCCCGAAAGTGTCGTTATTCTTGAAAATTTCAGCAATCCGAATCGTTTGTGTTCTTCGAGCTTTCGGATTCTTGCAATTTCGAGAATTCTGAACATTTTCGAGATTCCAAAATTCTTGGGAATCGCGAATTGTTTCGGGACCCCTAAAATATATGGGATTCCCGAGAAAAATTCCCGCCCCGACCGGGATCTCGCACACTCCTGATTTTGACATATTTCAACAGTACCTAATATTTGACAAAAGATCGATGCAAATGAAGAAGGATCGACAATCAACAAACTATCGACAAATTCTAGGAAGAAAGATAAGTCTACCATAGTGTCTTTTTGATCCCCAAGGACAAATGGAGTTGGAGCAACGAAAAACGGATGAGAATTGGAAGAGTTGTTCCTCGTTGGATGGCGAAGCGAACCTTGATGGATCTCGTAGCCTTGTCAACGTTAATCAAAAACAGAACAGTTTCGAGCGTGGACGACCCACCGGCAAGAGAGTTGAGTACTACCGTGTTCCGGAGCGGCGCAGAATCCCATATAAAGGCTTGGTACAGGTAGAACGCGGGAGCCGCAGCAACGGCAACGCAAACGCGCGAAACACGCGACCACGCACGCACACACGAGCCTCGTCGGAGAATTGCAACGCGAGGATGCGGTCGTGGAGACGAAAACGAAGACGGGAGACGAGAACGGCGAGTCCGTGGTACGTGAACGGACATAAAACACATACAGGCATCTCTGTGTGCGTGTACTTAGCATAAGTCTCGCACCCGAGGCGCTCTCTCATCGTATTTCATGCCGGCTACGCTTATGCTACGCTCGCGCACCGCCTCTCGTCGTCCTGCTTCCTTCGCTGATCTTTCTGCCTTCTATTTCTTCCTACATCATTCTCGTTCCTCTCGTCCCTTTACCTTCGCTAGGACTCCACTGCTCTTCGAAAGGCGGGTATCCATTTGTTGCGTGTCCGAGTCGGGTCATCTATCGTAACGTGTCACCGTGGACACATGTCCTGTATCGTTGAGTATCAAGATGTGATACACTGAGACCTCGTTTATTCGAATCATTTGATGGACAAGGCGATTCTGATAATAACAGTCCACTAAATCTCCTCTTTATTATCGTTTCTTCGTTTGTATAATAGCGAGAAAACTGCCGTAAAAATTCTGATGAATGGAATACGATGCAATAAAAAAAGAATGGTTGACCTTTTGATCTTGAAGTTCAATTATCTGCTTGAAACTGCTCAATGAAACTGACTCGAGATTCTGTTTAGACACGGACGTGTACATAACGATAGATGCAAATGGATACGCACCCTAACGTTGAAACCGACGCCACAGCTGTGAATCGGAAGGATTCCCTCGGCATATCCGAAGTTCAACCGGTCGATTATGATCTCGACTGCTCGCGAACTACCGCGCGCGACAGGCTTACAAGTCTCCGGAATTGCCGATCGCCTCTACCACATTACAGAATTAACAGTCTATCCGAGACGCGAACGAGCTGAACGTATCCGTACGGTTGATAGACATCGCTGTTAACGTCCGCGCAGAGTTAGGAAGTGGGAATAATGGGTGAAGAAAGTCGAATCCTGTCGCGATCATCTACCGATTAGAGCGCGTTATGCGATCTCGCGCAGTGCCGGTAGCCAAGTGGTTTTACGGTGAACGGGAGAAAAGAAAGAAAGAATTATGTGGTTGCAGGACTGGATGGAAATGTAACGAATAGAGGAAAGTGCCGCTTCGAAGTGTAACGTTTTAGGTATTCGCAAGAATGTAGAAACCGGTCAAAATGATCGGTTTCAGATTTTTTATTTTACAATTATTAAAAGAATGAAAATGATTTCTTGGGAAATGATAATTTTAAGCAAGTATTACAATGGGAGCCGCACAAAGTGTAAATAAAATCAATCTTGTAATTTTTATAAGAGAACATGTACCAGTTACTTTTAAGGCTCGGTAGGTTTAGTGTTGATATTCTGAACATTCCGGATAAATTTCACCTAATTATTTTAATTCGCCACGTTTATTCTGGTTTTACATTATTTTCATACCATTCGAAGACTTCTATCGACGAAAGTGGTTCCCGAGCTGCAGTGTTTTATGGGTTCAACGGCACGAAACCAGAGCAACGAATATCTAAATATTAAGGAAGTTGGGAATTTGTGATCATTTTTACCAGGTCGTTGCACTTTTATTAGAGTACACGCGTGGGCGACGACTATACGCGTCAGCATATTTCACAACTGTCTCATACATTTCATATTTTCCTAGCTGACTGAATGTTAATATGTAACGCGCGCGCGCGTGTGGATATCCAGCAAATAGTAAAACAAATAATTTCAACTCGTGAACTGAAACATTTATTTTCCTCTGCGCAACGTCTCCAAGCACATCGGTGTTAAACTAATCCGAGGAGCTGCTGTTTCAAGCGACGGGTCTTCCGGAAATTTATGTTCCCGAAATTATGAATTTGAATTCACGAGTGAATAAATTCAAATTAAAAAAGTGACGGCGCATAAATACAGCCCGTTCGGGGAACGGACAAATGAAGGCAAATAAGTGATCGCGACGTGTCGCAACGTCCACAACATAATAAACCTGAAATAAACCTGATTTAAACATTTAGGTGGTCGCATGCGTGGAGGCCAGTTACGGTCATGAAACAAGGAAGAAAGAGAGAGTACGCGAGAGATGATTTATGCGCGTCTTAGCGCGTTTTTTTAAGCAGGATTAATGTAGATCAAGAGGAACAGCTTCCTGCTTAATCGGCCGTGACCAAAGTATTTATATCCTCCGGGCCGAAACAGCTTATCGAGAAACGCGATGATTCGAGCCCGGACGCTGTAATTGTTTAAATTAAGTCCGCGATTCTCGGCGACTGCTTCCCACATGCGTACCATTATCGCGAGGGTAACAATGCTTGCGTTGAGACAAAAGCAGCGCACGAGGACACGAGGCCAACACCTTCTTACACCGGTCCCAGGACATCCATTGAAATGAACACATAAACGTGACAATGCTCCACTAACACGTCTACTAGTATGTCTCTATTGTCTAGTTACAGATGCTGGGAGAACACTTCGAGCCAAATAGTCTAAAATTTATGGAACTCTTCGATAGGTTCTGTTTGTTTCAAAATAACCTGTTATATTTAACCCTATACAGTATGTTTCTTATGAATGGTAGTTTAAAAATAAATTTATGTAGTATTATTTAAGTATGTTTCTTATGAATGGTAGTTTAAAAATAAATTTATGTAGTATTATTTAAGTATGTTTCTTATGAATGGTAGTTTAAAAATAAATTTGAATTTACTCTGATGGGTGAAGCAAGAATTGAAGAGCTTAGTTCAGTTCTGGGAAACACAAATGACTCCTCCCTCTACTCCTGAATCCTCCCCATCAAACTCCTGTGGAGTGTAAGAGGAAAAAACGGTAGGAACAATACAAAATAGTGGAGGAATCGGTACACTGGTAGTGGAAAACGTGAAGCGCCATCGGATAAAATGTTGCCCAGGCCTGGCTTAGTGGACGAGCATATGTAAAGTCAGGAAGATTCAATGTGGATTTGATTGAGAATCCTTTATTAAATATTACAGAAATACATTCAATTTGGTATATTGCGCTGTCTCGTCTTACTTCGTGTCTCGTGTACTCGTGTTCTCTTAATCTAAAAACTCTTTAACTCTTATAATCAGAAAATCTTCTTGTCTCGTGTTCTCTTTTAAAAAACTGTCTCTACTCGTCAATTTCTCCGAAGACTGCCCTGACTGACCTACCTTGCAAAATATATATCTTATTGTGCTCTCTTTCTTATTTATCATTCGCACTCGCTTGCTCGGTCGTTCACCCATCGCGTATTTACCTTTTCGGATCTAACTGTCGACGGTCAACCGCTGACCAGTTAGATCGAAAAAACGTGTTTTTACATAGTTCAACCGTCGTCGTTCAAATCTTTAGGCTCGACTTCCTACACATATGAAGTAACAAATTAGTAAATTTAAGAAAATCAGCTTCAAATTTTTAAGATTACTCTTAACACGTTCTTCTACCCGGAAATCTCAATTTTTATAACAATATCATTTAACGTGTTCTTTCACTAAACTTTTCAATTAATAATGGCGATGAAAGTAATATGTTGTCGTTGCAAAATATTTGGAATGCATGTATTAAGTCTGTCCTGGTAGTTTAATACTGAAGTTTTATTATCAGTCGAAAGTGCGATCTTACTACACGAAATCTGTTTCTCTTTCTGCACCGTGGTATCTCCAAAAATGGAGATAGCACCGGCCATATACCGTACGACGAAAACATATCTGACGAACGCGAAGAGGGTGCTCCGGGAACGCGCGTAAAGCATGAACAACCATGATTCAAGAAGAATCTTCTCGGCCTGTTATCTCTACACCGTTGAGGACTGCCGATATCGTAAATAACTCGAACTCGAATCCGCTTCATAGTTGTCGTAAACGGCTACTTTTCTCCGTAATGAGTCGTATATTGATCGTAAATCGTGATCGTTCGGTCCACAATTCACAGTTAATGGATCCGTGCGACGGATATCCGACGATTGCGACAGTCCCGTCGCATTATCGAAGTCGGAGAACAGCACACACGGCCGTGCACAGAATCTTCCGGCGACCAGATCGTTCGTTTTACGAGGCGGGACGTTGTCGTAAACCGGTGTGGTGAAGAACCAAGGAACGATTGACCGAAAACGGTCACCGGAACCGGACCATCTAACGTTTTAGATTCGACGTCCTCGGACCAATTACTGATTCCAAGCCCGTTTGTATGCGCACGGCCTCGACGACGTCGCGTCGCGTCGCGTCTCACAGTGGTCTGCTTTCCTCCGACGTTCTCAGTGCCACTATTCTTTGTTTTCTTGGTAATACTACTTTCGTACCTTCATATCTTTGCACACGTTTATTCAGCTGCGTCAGCAATTATTATCGTAATTTTATTGGCAGATACTGTGGCGGGAATTAATACCCTTTACGAATAGATAGCATATTTCCATTTTTTAGATAAAAAGGGGTGACAGAAAAGGGCGTGAGCCGGACTTTGTATGATCCCAAATAATTCGTTCTATTTGTTTAATGGCAAAAGAGTATGCTGCCATCTTTCGGTAAAGCAAGAGTTAACTGTAAATAAATAATTTCTTTAATATTCGAAATACAATATTAACTGAAATCTTCAGAATTTGAATATACACCTCTATGATTCTCAACTAGGGCTGTAACGTTCCTTCGAAGGTCGAAGATTTCGAAGCTCCGAATGTCGAAGCTTCGATTTGAAAAACTTCGAAGGTCGAAGATTTCGAAGCTTCGAATGTCGAAGATTCGAATGTCGAAGCTTCGAAACTTCGAAATTTCGAAGGTTAGCTTTCTGGTAATTCGAAGGCGATGAGAATCAAAGTTTTCAATTTCGAGCCTCCGTAGTAAATTATTATGACGGCCACGGTAGATATGTGGTAGGTGGAGAGTTTACCTATCTACATTCGGATTTGCGCTTGTTTCTTCGCGCAAATATAATTTAATAATTATAATTTAATTTTTTAAATATAGTTTAATTACGAAAAGTTCAAACGGAAACTTCACTGTCAATGTCACCGGTGACTGACAGTTAATATTTTTATTTATCAAAAATCGTGACACGGTATAAGATTACGAAATTTCGAAGCTTCGAAACTTCGAAACTTTGAGACTTCGAAATTTAGAAATTTCGAAGACTTCGAAACTTCGAAACTTCGAAGGTCCCTTCGTTCCTTCGAAAACTTCGAAGCTTCAAGGTCTTCGTGAAGAATGTGAACAGTGCTAAAGCTACTAATGCTCGTGTATCTGCAAAAATACGCAGATTCACCAGATGATGGGAGAAGTTACCCCTTCTCTGCCAGTACCGGATTATTCACGTGGCATTGTGACACGTGTTCGACAGAGACGAAACGCGCCACGTGATCAGCCTGCAGTGAAAACGTGGGGAGTAACGTTGTGGAAGGGGAAGGTAGAGTGGGGACACAAGTCTTAATCTGGCGACTCGGACTGCACCTAAATATGTTATACGATTGAAAACGATCGCCGTCCGCGCACTTATATACGTGTGCGCACCGCGCGCGAGGGTTAAACGGAGAAAACGAGCTTGCGCGCGGCCCGTACCGGTGTAAATGAAATACGGGTGAGAGACGAAGGCACGGACTTAATTTAGGTTGTTACGACGGAGCCGGGCTCGCGAAAAGGGTGCTGTTCGAACGATAAGTCATTCGTTCGGACGATAAGCGCTGGGCTGCGGGGCCGCGGTCGGCGAGTGAACCGTAAACGGGCAGGAGAAACCGTGGACAAGATGGAATTAAACTTTCACGAAGAAAAATGTATACGCGCGATTGTACGGACCTTTATTGCGGCCGATGAGGTACGCGCAACGGGAAATGTAAATACCGAGAGGAAACGTCCACACGGACGATCATTCGGACGTTGCTGAACAATCCACACACGCGAGTATCTCGCGGCGGGACGCCTCGGGCCTCTCTCAACTTGTGGGCATGGTTGTACCTTGTATAATTACGCCGCCTTTTTCCCCGAGTTTTCAGACCACCGTCTATTATTACCCGGTTCTCCGAGTAACATTCTTTTCCAGGCTCGTTTTTCGTCGGGAACGATCGGTTCACCAGCGGCAGTTATGTTAAAGTGCAGCTCGGCATTTTACTTATCACAACTCTAAAAGAGTTCGCTCAAAGCGTTAGTTCTACTGGCGAGTACACACTCCAAGAGCTGGCCGCTTTGAGCATAGACCGAAGCCTGGTAACACTGACTTTATTAGCCAGAAATGGTGCCGCGTGATCACGTGCTGCGAGGTCACCCCTACTTGAAGAGTAGGTGCGGACCTCCACTAATCTCGTTCCAGACATTTCCTACTTCAATTTCGATTTCCACAAATGCTACGCTAATTCAACCCGTTGCGATTCTCTCGCAACTCTAATCGAAATCGCAAATGCCTACACCGCACCCGGCAGCCGATTCGACTGCGACCACTTTTGCAGTGGAACGTTGCAGCTGGAGCACGGCCGCCTGAAATGTCGATAGACTCGAACGCAAACGCGATCCTTTTGCCGCGCAACGCTAATTCAACGAACAGAGATCCGAAGGACTACATTACATTTTGTGCAAAACAATTATACAAACTTTAAACTATTATAAAATTGCTGTTTCTTAAATATTGCTTCAAGCACCAATCAAAATGAAATGTAATCTGAATCGCGAATGTTTCATTCGCAACACTACACTCTAAAAAATATGTGTTTAAATTTGTTAGGGATTATTTGAGTGGAAGTGAAGTAGAAGCTTTTCTTTGATGAATATCACGTATAAAATATAATTTAATTTCTCTGAGCCATTAGTAATATTAACACAACGTGTACATTTCAAGTAACAAAAGGAGAAGAGAAGAACGCGCTTATTATAAGGCGACAGGTGTCGTTGTACATAGAACACATAAAAACAAAACGCGCGCATTACAAAAGGATACAAATATAATTCCAACAAAATTAATGGAAATCGCGAGTATCTCCAGAACGCTATCTTTGATCTCTGTTTAAAAACAACTAACGCAACACGCGTGGTTTTTTCCGCAACGCTACTGCAAATCGCGGACGTGTCCATCTCCAACATATGACAACCATTCTGCATATTTATTTTTTTTTTAATGTGTTAACCCAAGATTCAGTCTTTTTCAGATATGTCGTCCCGTCTCAGTGGATTGGTAAGACAAATAAAATGGTGGGCCATGGTGTTTGTTTGAAGTTTTGAAGTATATCGAGTGGACAACCATTTTGCATATTTATTTAAATTTTTTAATGTGTTAATCCAAGATACAGTCTTTTTCAGATATGTCGTCCCGTCTCAGTGGATCAATAAGACAAATAAAATGGTGGTCCATGGTGTTTGTTTGAAGTTTTGAAGTATATCGAGTGGACAACCATTTTGCATATTTCTTTATATTTTTTAATGTGTTAACCCAAGATACAGTCTTTTTCAGATATGTCGTCCCGTCTCAGTGGATTGGTAAGACAAATAAAATGGTGGTCCATGAAGATTCGCTGTAGAGTTGCGCATAAAAATTAAAGTAAAATTTCTGGGAGGTCACGATGTCTCCGGATATTGTGATCAAGGTGTGGTCATTGACGAACGAACAGACGTCTGGACGTCTTAAATCCAACCAGACGGCGAGCTGAGTCCATATTCCTTGCATCCCGCGAACCACTTAGTCAAAGGATGAACAAGCTGCCGCGAGGAGATTCTTATCGTGCGTGTTTATCGAGGCCGGTTGCTCGTTAACGCCAGCCGAAAAGCGGAATAAGAGCGGCCGGCCAGCACGCTAAAGCCTCGGGGCCCTACTCGACAAACGATTGCATCTAAGCCGCCTCATCCTTCCAAGATAATAAGTGACTACGAGTTACGCAGCGGCCACGCGTTCCTTACTTAGCGGATGTCTACTTTAAGCGTTTCGCTTTCCGTTGATACGCAACGGTTAGAATGCTTCAGCCGTATACCGAAGCTAATGTTTACTGTGGACGATCCAATTGTTCGAGACATGCATTAACGATTTTACATTGGAACTGCCAATCCTTAAGGGCTGAAGCCACTTCAGATCACGAAAAACTTTTTTGAGAACTTTTTACGGGAATGTAATGGGAGAAATGGAAAATCTATTTTCACGTCTTCGATATTTGTTATAATAATCTTGTTATGATATTACAGCTCTGTAACCTCTTCTCATTCCGAAACAATAACTCTTACAATTTTTAATAGAACAAAAAATAAAAAATTTTTAATTCTTCCATAAAAAGGTGTATTGGATAATGATTTGACAGCGGACCTTTACGCAAAATAGAATTTTTTTACGTTAATTACATCAACCTGGAGTGAAATAGAAATTTATTTCCTTTCTTAAAGTATTATATAACACAGTATGAATTATGTTAAACTCGCACTTACAATTAGAGGTCTAAGTAAGCTTAAATAAAAAAGAAATATGTTTAATAGGTTGAAAATAATATAACAGTATCCGTACATTTTTTTCTAATATTTCTACTGTTCTGAATTACACCTACTGATTTTTGCCACAACTGCATACAATCCGCTGTTTATTAATGATACGTCGTATAAGACGTAGCCTTATCGTCTAGACCAATAGCAGAGCAGGTTCGTAAAATTGAATTCTGAATAAAACCGCGAGAAATCTTATGCGCCCGATCTAATTGCACGATCAATAAAAGAACAATTTGGCGAGTTTTCAAAAAATCACGAAAGATTGCGAGAGGGATTGGTGGACATTAAACGGGGAAAAGAGCGCGAGACCGGCGATTATCGTGCGACTGGATATAATCACGTATTCGAGCGAGGAATAGCATATAATTTTCGAAACATTATGCGGCGCCGTGTGTACGTTAACGAATATTTCGCGGCGAACGAAATTCACGGCGCAACGAAGCGATCGATCAACCGGCAGCGTTCGTGTTTCCTGGTCTAAACCAACAATTACGGCTGGTTCGGGGATAAGTCGCGGCGATAGGTGGTAGAAGGCGAGGAATTCGTCTTTCCTCGAAGGGAGATTCGAAGATGACGCGAAGGACGCTGAACGGACGCCGGGATGATCCCCGGACAAGGGAGTATCGAAGAAGCGTTGGTGGAAGGAATGGACGAAAGTGAGATGGTCGTTCATGGACGATGACGGGGCGAACAGAGGGACAAAGGGGAGGAAGTTATCCCCGGGGGCACGGCATAAATCGCTATGGACAGACAGACAGCATGTTCGACTAATTACAGATCCCTGATTACCGGTGGGCGCGACTCGTCCGCCTAATAAAGAAAAAATAAATTAATAAACCGCTAATATCGCGGCCGAACGATCTCTGTGGCGCGAGCAGACCGAGAAAAAAGAGCGTTTATTAATTTATTGTGATCGGAATGCGATAAACCCAGCGAACCATTCGAATGTGTTATTTCACGCCACCTTTCCGGACGTCGGATCGAACTGTTTGGAGTTGATCCTTAAAGGGTGTTATTAATAGAAATTATCCCCACCGCGCTATGCTCCGCAAACCCGCGATTCAATATTTCTGATTCTTCCGCGATATCGACGTGATTCATTCGCTCGGTCGGTGCATACTAATTCCGATTTTCTGAATAATTTATACGAGGCCTCGCGTTTGACCGACAACCATAAGGAAACCAGTTAATTTTCCAGTTAATTTTTCCAGTTAATTTTACCGTAATAAACGTAAACGCGACATAGTTCAATACAGATACGGCGACGCAATACGGTCCGGAAATGATTGGTCGAAGAAACAGTAAAATGAAATGTTGTCGGGAGCCGAGAGTCAAACGAGATCGACGAGTTATCTTGGTCTCTCGGATTTACGAGTTAGGCTTATTTACAGCTGCAGCATTTTTTGAAAATTTTCATAAGACATAAATGCATAAAGATCCGGAGCCTGGTAATTATCAAGTATGCTTGAATATTTGTACGATCAGATTAATAAAATATTGAAAAACTTTCGCCGACTACTTTGGAACTCGAGTGCAACAGCCCGGAGGTTAAAATTGTTTACGATAGAATCAGAATGGCGGCGCGGCGTTACTTTGACCGGTTCTGTAGACCTCGTGTTAAAATCGGAGTGGAATCGAGAGGGGCTCCTACGCCGCTGGGTGAAAATTGAAGCATCAAAGGAACCGTCGCGTCGACGAGAATCGATCTCTCGGGGAGATCGAATGGGCGGTGATAACACGGCGGAAAGGAGAGGAAGCCCGATCGAGGTGCAAGTGGGGAGAGAGACGGCGGCGATGGTAGCGGAACACGGTGAGCTTCCGCGTGGGCCTTTCTTTGCTCTTCAAGATGGCGCCTTCTGCAACGAGCAGCGCGGCGCACAGGCGGCGTCGTCGTCCATCCATGAAGGATTTATTTTCGCGACAGCAGCAGATCCAACCGGAGTTACCCGCCGAGGACACTAATGAACTGTGGCGAAACCGGGCCGCGCGTGTGTGTTCGTGCGTGCGGGGGCGTTTTCACGAGCAATTAATGCGGTCTTAAGGGAACTGTGAAACGCCCTCGCGAACTAACCACGTCGCTCGGTATGTCGGTTTAATCGGTCCCGACGCATCGACACGGTTAATTAATAGGACGGCGTTCGGTCTTAGGGGGCTGACTTCATCAGTGTCGAACGATGAACTAATCCTATTGTGCTACAGGTTTAAATCTTCATTACGACCGACAGGAGAACGTCACGATCTGCAGGATTCTTCCTAGATCAAATCGGACGGGTTGACATTTACTTGAGAAAATACTTAGCGCTGGTACGCGATATTTACGCGTTCACCGACGGCTCTGCAGTTACTATAATTAGATAAAATCAAAGCTGTTTATTTAACACGTGTACGTTCCTCAGGAGTAGTCGCGCTAAAGATCCTAGGATAATACTGCATCTATCTTGGCTTTACACATTAATTCTTATTTTAATACCCTACCTACTACCAATTTCTTTAATATTCCTCCTTTCTCGCTAGATTTGTTTACAGTACAATTAGCGGACCGGTTAGAATGACTGGTTTCTAATATTTTCTTTCACTATCTTTCTCATGAATGTGTTCTCATCAGGAATAATCGAATGAACTTTATCGAAGCTCATATAATAAAAATAAATAGGAATTATTTTTTGAGGCGCATTGGTTTGATCGCATTCAGCCAGTATTAAATTTTCCTCGCTCTTTTCATCAAATCTTTCCGATATGTTTGCATTACTAAATATAATCCATCGTTAACTGCTGTTCGTCGTTCGGCGAATTCCCCTGAATATTCTCATCTGTGCATTCATGAAATTGGCGATTGTTAAATAAAGTTCAACGCACTAAAGTGTCACATAAAATAGAATTTAGATCATGAAAACATGCACGCCAGTCTATAAATCGTATACTATTTATCGCGAATCACTGTCAGGATTGTGCACTGACAAGAGTCGGTGCGTTAGCTCGCGTAACTTCGTGATTTTTATGACGACTTTTATGACAATACTGCTAGAAACGCAGAACCATAAAATTAAAATTCAGAAACACGCAAGTACCAATACTCATGTTTTAACAAAATCTCTGGAGGCTGGTATTCTTGCAAAACACCGGAAAATCAGTGTCGTAATGCAACGACCAGTTGGAATTTATTTATCCGCAATAGGTACATTAGGTACAATAGGACTTAATTATAACTTTCTATTGAACGTAACGCGTCCTCTAAAGAATTCGAAAATAATATTATCGTAATCGTATTATGTAGAAAATCATATATTTTATAACTAGACTGTGGATCTTCCGAGAAAATTGCAATTATGTGTACCAGTTGCAAGAAATCAATTATTTCTTTCTGTAACAATTACATTAAGCTGAAGACAATATATATTATGCTTAAGATCTTTTTTAGTTCCTTATTATGAACGGTTCCGTCAATCATCTCCATCAGAAGCGATTATATTATAAAATACAAAGATCCCCATTTCAACCCGTCCCTTGTACAATGTTTTAACTAATTTCGCAACAACGTGTAAACAAAAGACAGCAAGAGCAAGTTTCAACAATTTTTCCATGTGACAAATTTCATTGAAGAGATAGCTCCTTCCACAAATTCATGGAAATAATAATCTGTAAAGCTGACAAAGTGTTATCTCTCCGGACAAGAGGAGTTACCTAATCGTTAACAATCTAGCGGACCCGAGTCAAGTATCTTCTTTCGCTCTATCAGTTATTCCATCGGAGAATAAAAGCGCAGAACCGCTGCCGCGGCGAAGAGCAAAACGAGAGGAGTCGGTCCGAGGCAGTCCAGTATTATTGGAAAGCTAATAGGAGTCGGTATCCAAAGCTAGATTCCAACGAAACGAACGTCAATAGTACGCCGCTGCGCGGTGGTTCAAAGACACCGATGCGGGGCTGTCAGTGGATCGGAAACGCGTTCGTTTAAAGATTGAAGCGTCGAATCGGAGCCGGCGATTGGCCGGCCCCCTTTTCCCCGGCAATATTCTATTAAAGTAATAGCCGGCGTTATGGCCGCCGTGGCAAGTAGCGGAGCAACAAATTTCTTATGGGCGATGTAAATCGGGCTATAAGTCGGGGTAGTTACACTGTTTAGCCAATTAGCAGAATGCGACCGGTTTTCAGGTGCGCCTCGAGACCGTTTCCATCGGGTATCCCCTTGCCAGTCGCTTGTCGCGATATCTGGCTCGTTCGGCGAATGAACATTCTCCCCTTAATAAATATATGGCCAGAGCGTAAACCTCGCCGGAAATGCTTGGTGGACGAAAATATAGATCAGCGTAGCCCGTTCCACGACGACCATGAAGCGCGCGTGCTCTCGCCAGGCTCCAAGTATTTTTCGCGATCCTCCCCATGACGATAATAAGAGCCGCAAAAAGGGAAAAATCGCCCCGCGTATCCTCGTGTTCACGCACGAGTGAGATTCGCATCATTTCGACGAAGGACAACTGCATTATTTTCGTAAATTATTGATATTGCCTTGAAGACCGGGCGTTCGCAACAAGACAGTGTAACCTTGTGCCTAGGCAAGCAGTTTCGCCGAGGCAATGGAATAAATATGGAGTAAAGGTGTCATAATGTACGAGGAAGAACTTGATCGGACCGTCGAAGACAATTTATTTAAATCACCGTCGCCGTTGCATATGAGCATGCGCCGAGTGTTAACCGGACTCCGGGCAACAGTAAAAATACCGGAAAGTTGGACATTTCGTAGCTCATGGTGAATTCCGCGCTGAATCATTTCCCTTTCTTCCGAGGTTCGCGAGGACAAAAGAATGTACATTTTGGCTTGACAATTCCCGCGTTTGCAGCCTTCGGAAATACTTTTGATCATTTGGTGCTCGATCAAACTGCAGAATATCAGTGTCGCAACCCTCTGTTTCGTAAAATGGAACTCTGATGTGCAAAGTCGCCAGATCAAGACTTGTGTCCCCACTCTACCTTCTTCTTCCACGACGTTATTGCCGGGTTTCCGTCGCGGCCGGTCACGTGACGCGTTCCGTCTCTGTCATGTTATTGTCCAGTAGATGTGTGCGAGTACCCGAAATTTCAAGTTCGGGTCGGGTCGGGAAATTTGTTCGGGATCCCGAAAGTTTATAAAGTTCGGACAGCCGAAATGGTAATCGAGTCGAGTCGAATCGGGGCCCCGAAAGTTTGCAATATTCGGGTACTCAAAGTTAAAGTTGTAAGTTTAAGTTAAGTTTAAGTGTGCAAGTTTAAGTTGTACCCGAAATCGCGGATTCCCGAACTATGTAAACTTTCGGGATCCCGACCCGACCCGACTCAACCCGAGGCTCGGATACCCGAAATTTCGAAAGAACTGGCAGAGAGAGGGTAACTTTTTCCCCTCAATTCGTGTTCCCTCCCCTCGTCTGGCGACTCTGTTTATCTGATTCAATGCAAAATATATCTTCGTTTCGTTCTTTATTTATAGTTTCAAATTGCACCTATCCATTTTTGCTACAAATGCATCAAATCCGCAGTCTACTTATGAACTACGGTTTAGCGTGTTCCACTGAAACATGTTTGCTGCTCGCAGATTACGGCTCGCACACTGCATGGTCTCAACGTATTGTGGTAAACTAAATAATTAACTTGCACAATATTTGTTATTGATCTTGTATAGTCCGCGTATGAAATTTCCCAGAGGGAACACCAATAACATTGCAGAGTATGATTGCACAACATTATTGACCTTCCAGGGAGTGAGGATCAATACGGATGGAGGATGCAGAGATGCGCGTACAGATTGAAACGAAAAGCATCTACCATCGATGGATATTACCGAAATAATCACGACCTTGAGATTATGTATACTACTAAGAGGATACGAGGAACCGGTATTCCCAGACGATGACGAATCCGGGCGTGTCCTCGGATCTGATCGGGACAAGACGCGACACGATTCATCGATAACGAGGTTATTTTCAAAGGGCCGCTGATTATGCACTTGTCGGAGACAGTAAGCAGCATTCATAAGAAGGATCGTTCGTAGCTGAAGTGGAGCGATGTCGCGGCTCCGCGTCGTGTTGCTTCGGAGACGCGGCTTTCAAGGATCGAACAGAGAGAAGCTACGAGCATGCAGACACGCTGTTCGCCGTACTGCAAAACAAAATCAATCGGCCCTCGAATCATCGTAAATTAACGCGGATTGACGACCAGACGTGGCCAAACATCGTTGAACGTTCCGTTGTCAGTCGACCGGTCGGGCATAAAAATGTCAGTCGTCGTTTGTCAGTACAACAATCGGACCTCGAGAAAAATTCGGTTTGGCCTCGACCTTTTTCGTCCGCGACAAAAGGAGCCGTATTATGTTCCACTCCGGGGATTCGGGCGGAAAGGAAACTGGTCGAAAAGCGGCATTAATTTTCGAAGATTTATCTAGAGAACGTTCGGTTTCTTTCAGGACGCGGAGAAATCGCACGCGTGAGCGGCGGGACGGTCCCAAGATTAGAAATCCGTTTCCGGTTTAGCTAAGAGCAGCCGCGAGAAAATTATGGTGATCCTTCTTAGGTGGATACATTAAAGAAGACGCATGGTAGCAAGTTTTAACGGTGACATTGTTTCATGTGGCCGCCGGCTGATTTATACTACTGGAGCTTCGAGTCTCCTTTTTATTTTACATTCCGTCACGAGTCGGTTCATGCGACTCTAAGTTGATGTATGTGAGAAAATATGGATTTTCTTGATCGTACGTGAAGGGGATATTGCAGTTACGGAAAGGTACATGCGCGGCCAAATTGTTTGTTTTAAATTAACGCTGTAAAGCAGCGAGACAGCAGAGAAGAAGAGTAGTCCCACTATATTTAGTGTATGTTTGCAGTTCGAAAGGCAACATCGTTTCAGCGATGAGATTCTCGTTGTTGGTCGCAGTCGAAGTGGCGAGTGGCACGGGCCGACAGGTAGAAGATGCTTGTGGGTGAAACTAATGACGGAGCATCCGCGGAAAATACCCGAAGGAACACGCGTGGACAGGATTGTCCGCGAGCAACTGGCTGTAAACAAGGGATTTCGCACTGTCTTGCGCGAAATAAACGCGCGACCAGCCCACGCACCCTAAAATCCTATTGTTACAAAGGCGTCGCGTGCGGCGTGGCAAATGTTGTAGAACCTCCATTTCCATTTCTTAACTCCCTCGGGTTTCGTGAGAGGATACGCGACATTATTCACCGCCGGTGGCAATTAGGCTTGCTGAATTTCGGTAACGATTTTTATGTTACACGTTGCTGATAAGTTGGACCCGGGATATTTAAGACCCGCGGAGACGCTGCAGGGTGGTCCTTCAAAATGTATCTCCTCCTATTCAGCATTCTTAATCCTTCGGGGACGACGTCTGTGCACTATACTGACTGACGAATATTTCAAAATTTATTACTAGACTGCGAATTTTATGCATTTATGACAAAAATGGGTTAGCACAATTGTATTGGTTTTAGCTTAATCCAATAATAATTAATAAATTAAAGTTAAAAGAAGAAAGAAATTCTTATTTCGCTCCTGTGTCTTACAATCAATGCAAACATTTTTTATTTTGCAGAAAGATCCGCAGTCTATTTATTACACTAGATCAGATCACAGTAGACCCTCGATAAACCTCGATAGTTTAGTAACATTTCGTTAACGCGCGATGGGGATTTTAGCCTAGTCACGGAAAACATATGATACGCGACAGTAAGGGAAGCAAGGATTCGACATAGTAGAAGTGGGAGATTTCATACAGTTGATTGGTGATCTCGATAGTTGCTGGAACCTTGATATTTGCAGGTTTTTTACTGTATTAGGGACGGTACAATTTCATGCATCATTGTTTTCTTCCTAGAATGTGAAGATAGCTACGTATGATTTTTCATATGAAAAAGTCAGATCATTCACAGATTATTATAAGAAGTATAGAAAATCCCTGAAGAGTTAACGAAATGCGCCATTGAAATGATCATTTTCAAAATGCGGCTGTTATTGACATTATAGGTAGACATAGTGTTGGAAACAGCGTTTGCGCAAGTTTAAAGGACATTGTGATGATGTGACCTCGAGTTCGTTCTAAGCAGCCACGGAGACTTTCACATTCCTTAAAACAAAAGATGGATAGAAGAATATTTGGCTACGCTTTCCTTCTGCAGAGCACACCCAGTCGTAAAACGTTTCATACAAGAATATGCAATCTGCTGAGATATACAACGGGACCAGTCACTTAAACACAAGAGTAATACGAACAATTAGCGTTACCTGCACAGCCATTCGTAAAAAGTTCCCAGCAATCATAAAAAACCAAGGATGCGAATGCGCTGATGTCATAAGTCACTAAATCAAGACGGCCACGAAGTCTTTGCGGATGTCATTCCGAGCGCGTTCAAGGTCATCAATTTCGCTTAATGGATCCTCAATATTTCGACGTCGCGAGGTTCGACAACCAAAATTCGTACAGCGCCGCGTCGGCCAATAAGATTTGAGCCCTGTCGGTCCGAAGCAAAGGGGCCATCCGCGTCGCTCTTTCTCTCTCTCTCTCTCTCTCGCTCTCTCTCTGCCTCTGTACTCACGTAAATCACCCACCTCGACTTCGGCTTAACGCGAAATTTACTGCCTCGTCGTGCATACCGTCGGCCATGTTCGAATCGCAAACGTTTACGCACGGCAGGCTGAGTTTGGATGCTGAGCTAATATTTATAGTGACTCGCACATATGACACCGGCACATTGCCACTTTAAATTCACATCGATCCTGAGGAGACCCAATACGGGCCATGGGAACGCCTCTGAAACGAAGAAACAGTCACGGAGAGGTAGAAATCTCGCTGACTCTAATATACACGTCATGTTAGAGGTTCGAGCTCCGGAGAACTCGTGCAAGTAACAAGGTAACCATTGGATCGACGGGATCAATCTCGCGCAACATAATCGTTCGGAGCACGAGCAAGGTGTAGGCAGCTCTACCAGGCAGATTACAGGCCAAAAACCCGAAATAAGCCTCTAACGCGAGTGGTCCAAGGTGAAATCGATTCGGATCTGCCCGGTTTGCTGGTAGGCAAGCTCGGCCAGCGACATAATGTGTTTATCAAACGGCGTGATCGCTCGTACCCATTCGTCACGTCCGGTAAGACCTGACGAGTGTCTGCGCTACCCGTCAGTCTAAAGACCTGCGAGACTTAGGCTGCTCAGTCCCTACAGGATATTCAGGAATGTGCTTCCTACACGCACCATGCTTAAATCCGTTCCCGTGTATATACGCTGTTATCCACGGGGATTTTAATGCTTGGTGGAATTCGATCGAAAGCCTTTTGTCGTTGCACCATTGTGAAACAGTCTAAATATAAATTACAAGTCTGAAGTATGCGCATAAATGTTTGTACTAACCCTCGTGTCGATACTCGGATACCGTCTTTCAATTTATCTTGAAGAGATGTATATGTTCTTGTTGAAAAACAGAAAAATTGCTGTAGATTTCTACATTCTTGGATAATTATAAATTAATACCTAACCCTCGTGTCGATACTCGGATACCCTCTTTCAATTTATCTTGAAGAAGTGTATATGTTCTTGTTGACAAACAGCAAAATTACTGTAGATTTCTACCTTCTTGGATAATT
Organism: Lasioglossum figueresi; assembly: GCA_028455805.1. NCBI lineage: Eukaryota > Metazoa > Arthropoda > Insecta > Hymenoptera > Halictidae > Lasioglossum > Lasioglossum figueresi. The sequence continues at coordinate 20,567,790 of CM052200.1, read as the reverse complement.
ATAAATTAATTTACGTTTGCTTAAGAATCCGTAATAATTCTGCATAAGAATCCGCAAGTCAAATGCAGTAAACCCTCGGCAAAGTGATTATCGGAGCACGCTCGTTTCTGATAGCGAGCATAGACGAGTTACGTGTAGCTGTTCAGAAAATGGCTGGTTCGCGTCGGCCAGGACGCGCGAAGCGAAGGAAGGAGGCCGAGGTTGAAAAAGACGAATGGTAGACAAATATGGGCAGGACGGTTTCTATGTGCACTTCCCATTACCGGGCACCCACGCGCGTCAGGGTAACGCGGGCCCCAAGAAGTGCGTCGCAGTTAATGGATTCACGAGATTGAATTTATCCGGGTATTCACGCTGGCACCAAGGAATATGGTTGGGCACCCCAGCACCGGCTGCCTCTAATCCGGGCTTAACGAGTATGAATATTACGCGGGGGTATCGGTGATATTAATAACGCGGATCGTAACAACGATCGGCCCTGTTATAATAGAGCACGTAGCCCGGGCACGATAACGAGAGATAAGAAGGATAATCTCGAAGCTTAACGACCGCGCGAACTTCTTCGCGATACCGCGTATCGATTACAACGAGGGTGGCTATCCTAAAGACTGTCATTGTCGGGGGCATTGCAAGCGTTTCGATATCTCGACGAATGGACATTTCTGCCGGCGAACGTCACACGCGTGCAAACGAGTTCCCCCGGGGACCGGAGTCGCCGTGTATCGTGGAGATATCAGCGATGTTGAACAATACAAAGAACACGGGGATCAAAGCGAAAGAAAAGTCCGAGCCTCTGCGCAGCGCCGCACAAATGATCATTTTAGCTGGACAAAAATCACTCCAAATCAACAAAAACTAACTGAGCCAATATACTCTAAAATAACCCTGCATTAAAACTTAAAATTGTTTCCTTATATGTTTACAGAGCGTGTAAACTTCACCTTAAAACAGACGGTTAACCTATAAATTAGTAACATTTCCATGCGCGCTAGAAATAGCTAGAAACTTACCGAGGAGTATCTAAATTTCCTTTATATGACGGATATAACATCTCAAAACATGTATTTTAAGTTTAGTCATTCCAAATTACCGATAACTTTTCTCTGTTTGTGTAAATAAAGTGTCAAAGATGACACTTATTTTTCCACAGAAACGCAAATGTAACTCCACTTCGGTAGCGAAGTAGTATCTACTAAACGTCGCTAAACGTGATGATTTTTACATATATTAAAGTAGAGACTCTCTCCTTTATTTTGATACCTATATGGACTTGCAAAACGTTGCGAAACTATACGAATTGTTACATTGAAGTTGCGTCGTTTGACGTTCACGCTCGTGACAATCACAGCTCGGGCGCGCGTTCCGAACGCAGCCGATGCCGTTGCTACTTAGCGCTTTGTTTAGTCTACTCGAAACCTATAAATTGGTCTCGTTCATTGTATATTTAAGGAATAAACAACGATGATATCTCCAAGTTTTCCTCTGAACTTTCTTCCTATGAAAATTCGTGTCTTCAGTCTCAAAGCGATCAGCGTGCAGTCTACATCTCCCTTGCGTTTATCTTATATCTTTCAGTTTTGTTATGTTTATTGTTGTTGTTGTTTTTATTGTTATTGTTGTTATTACTGTGATCGTTGATAGTACTTTATTTGTTACGTTATCACTTTATACGTGAAAACGTTATAACAAAATCTTCCTTAGATAATCAGGTACGTTAAATCAAAACGTTTAAGTAATACTTTATAAACATTATGAAAAGGTTAAATAGAAAATACAAATTTTTAGATTAATTTAAACAAATTGGTAGAAACAGCATTGGGAGAAAAATTGAACAGACACTTCGACTGTTAAAATGAATCCAGGTACGAATCGTTTCATTACAAGTTTTATTTTCACAAAGTAATACTAGTCCATTCTCTAATTTAATTAATGTTAATTTTTCGGTTGACATTTAGCGATCGTTTAATTCTAATAATTAATTCTAAAGGGTACATTTTATTATTATTTTTAGTCACTATCGCAAGGATGGAATTGTATGAAATTTGGAAATCTTTGCAGTTATTTTTATTGCTGTTATTTTTTTTGTATAATTTATATTTTTGTTATTATATTTTTATTAACATAATAAACTATAATATAAAACAGATTTGATATACATAAATTGAAACCTTATACTAAACCAAAGAATAATTTTTTCTCGTTAGAATATGTCTGTATCTCCAAAAAACAAATAAGTATATTATATTTACATCCAGTTTGTCCATAATTAATACTAATCCTCCATTGATAATATCTACTATTTGTTAAATCATTCTGTGCTACATAGGACCATTACTAACTTTACTGTAATTTACATTTAATTATAAATAACTCAAAATATATTGTTTAATTAACAAAAACCAACTAACTGCCATAAAAATTTAATAATTATTCATATTTTATACAACTGTAAACATATCAATTGATAAATATGCTCATAGTAATAAATATAAAACGCTCATTTGGCACACTGTGCGCCGGTCGGCCGGGTAAACTTGTCGAATAATACTGGTAACTTTAAAAAATGCCGTGATTCGTTTACAATTCTTATCAGACTCTCAAAGACCGTATTCTTTTGTTTTGATCATTTTTTTAAATTTTAGTTAATTAGAAATGTGGTGGGATATGTTCACACAAAATTTTATTCGATTTTGTAAAATTAATTTAGTTGCAGGTAGACTGTGGATTTGTATGCATTTATCAAGAAATTGGTTAGACGGATGTATAATTTATGTATTTTGTTGCTTTTAATGTAACGATGCGATTAAGGGATGTAATCAATTTTTATTTTGGACAAAGCAATCTCTCCCCATTATTTTCAATACATTCAGGCTCATGGTGAGGTCAGTAGCTTTCAAGTTAAAAGTTCTAGTGATTAATTGTGATGGCTACGAATTAATTTGTACATATTTATAGTTGTTTGTTCTTTCATTTTGAAGAACCTTCCCACCATATTTTCTTCGTTATCGTATAACAATTTCAATTTCTCAGTCATCGACTTGGGGTTCCACGCTTCTCTGACGTAAATCATTATAATTTATTCGAAATCTTGTATACTATGTGATATATAATACATTTATGAATCAAATAGATTCTTGCAAACACACTTTCCTTTCACCTACGCACTCCGCAACCCGAGATTGCGATACGTGAACTGCGGATATTTATGCAAAATATAAGCTTTCCAAGTCAATTACAAATAACAAGAGTCGAACGAATACCTTCTTTTGATAATATGAGTAAGTCGAAAATGAAAAATACAATATCACGGTTACACGATTTCGACGTCTTCACAGTTTTGATATACAGACAGTTATGGGATGCCTCGGTAGACAAAAATTGTCCGGGCATTTCATAAGATGTATAAGGTACACGAGATGCATGAGAAAATAAAATTAAAATTCTAATCGGGTATAAAAATTGAACGGTTCAAATAATGTGACAAAATTATTTTTATTTTCATACTATACATATCGAATCGATTTCAAATATTTCATCTGTCTCAGATATCATTTGAGATACTCGGGTATGCGGTTACCCAGATAATTTTTCTAGACTCCGGTACCACATGGATACTCGAGTACCCAGGTATCTCAAAGGTTCAATTGTAACCTCCTATCCATTTTATCATAAATGCATAAAATCTGCTGTCTGCATATGGATAAGACGATATTGGATGAGAAGATATCGATAAGTTTTGACGAAGCTGAGATCGTCCAACGTTTCCGGGGGTGGGCATACTTTTGAGGCGCACTGTATCCGAGGATCTCGCGAGCGCACGCATCCTGTACCTACGTGTGAATTATGCAAATGAAGCTGTTATGATCTGCGCTTTTTACGGCGCGTATTCCACGCGGAAGGGATAGAAAGAAAGCAAAAGAGAGAAAAAAGAGACAGAGAAAGAGAAAGAGAGAAAGCGGGTACAATGGCACGGCGCAAAAGTCGCGCGTATTTTAACCGAGCGTCCCACGTGTCGAACGATTCGCGCGTGTGCAGCGGCCGCACTCGAGAGTCGAATGCATAACTCGCGTCCAGAGAACCGCTTTTCTTTCCACGATCGCGTTACGTCCGTTCCGCGGCGATACCGGTTTTCCAAATATGATCTAATCCGACTCACTGGTCGCAATTCACGTCTGTTTGTTCCACGGAGGCCGACGGCGGCGGTTGCCGCCCGGCCACGCGTTCGATATGCAAATGACACGGGCACAATTTGTCGTTTCTCTCTCGGTATCAGCCGGTGCCCGAGATCCCGCGGCGATCGAAAAATCTGCGGTGGATCGCGATCGACGATAGTCGGGCCCGAGAGACGCCACGCCGGTCAAGACAGGGGCGACCATTTGTAAACCGCGACGTGGAACGACATCGATCGACTTAAGATACGAGCTTCTTCCGTCGCTACCTGAATTACTAGTCCGATTTCCCATCGGCGTTGCAATCTACAAGCGTCATCGGCCAGTCTCGCGAACCCGCTATGGGATTAAAGAGCGGCGATCGTAGAAACGCGCCCGACAACCATCTCGCTCCGCGTAATTACGTAATCGGCTGCGTTGACGTGTGCACCATGCTAAGCCGCTGCTGTAGAAATTTAAAATAATTTGTTTCTCACGTGGTGTCAACTCTGCTGTGTTCTTCAACCAGTTTGCTTTTCCATTTCTTTCCCTTTCTTTGAAACGTCACAGATATTCACCGTCAAGGATTCAATCGTACAACCAGAGTCGCCAGGAAAAGGGAGGGAGCACGAATTGAGGGGAAAAAGTTACCCTTTCTCTGCCAGTAATTTGTTTCTCACGTTGTGTTAACTCTGCTGTGTTCTTCAACCAGTTTGCTTTTTCCATTTCTTACCCTTTTTTTGGAACGTCACAGATATTCACCGTCAAGGATTCAACCATACAACCAGAGTCGCCAGGAAAAGGGAGGGAGCACGAATTGAGGGGAAAAAGTTACCCTTTCTCTGCCAGTAATTTGTTTCTCACGTTGTGCTAACCCTGCTGCGTTCTTCAGCCAGTTTGCTTTTCCATTTCGTACCCTTCTTTTGGAACGTCACAGATATTCACCGTCAAGGATTCGACCATACAGTCAGAGTCGCCAGGAAAGGGGAGGAAGCACGAATTGAGGGGAAAAAGTTACCCTCTCTCTGCCAGTACTGGACACATGCACGACATGAAACGGGTCACGTGACCGGACTGCGGCGCAAGCGTGGGGATAACGTCGTAAAAGGGAAATATATTAGGGGAAACAAGTCTTCATGTGGCCACTCTGTATACAACATCGAGTTAACCTTTTTAAAATGTCGAGATAAAATGATATTGAAGAGGAATCCATAAATATAAATCCATAAAATTTTAATTTTGTCGATTCTGATATTAGTACAAAATAAAACCTTATATATTAACAATACATTAGGATAAGATAAGATTGTAGTATTATTAAGAATCCATAATTTAATATGGAACAATCAACGATCCAAGGACTGGTTTGGTACTAAACAGGTTAAATACCGTGTGTACAATAAATACATTGACTACTAGAAATGACTCAGAGACAATACACTACAAAAATTGAGAGATTCGATCGATCTAGATTTTGGACGAGTGCTATTACAACACGTGCCTAGTAACCTTCACTAATTGTGGAATAAAAAGTCCGAAACCGGTAATTCGATCGGTAGTGTTTACTGTTAGTTTCGTGTACGACCAAAGTGTTTCCTTTTTCGAAATCAGTTTTCCCTTTGCTTCAGGTGCAAGAACAGCAAAGGTAAATGTGGTAGCTTGAATTAATCGATACCAGACATGCGATATGCGCTAACACGTGTAGATATCTTATCTCGCGAATCGTAATGAAACTTTTCGCTTGGTTCTAGTGTCACATAAACTCAATGGCAGTCTTGATTTCGATAATTTGGTACGGTCGTTCACCGCTGATAAATCTGTATACTGGTTCGTGTGGACTATTAGGCCAGCAGCGGTGGTGGGTTTCGACCGCGTTTGCTCGATTTTTTTTCGATCCTGTTGACTAACGAGCCCGATGCGTGGAATGCTGTATGTACATTGGCCGGCACCGATTCCTGCTGGAGAGAGTGATTTAGGCTTCGTCCGTTCAGAATGTGTCTGTAGCCGCCGATCGAATATTCCGATCACGGTTTATATTCTACTGTACACTCTAAAAATTTTCTGACTAAAATCAATCGACTGCCCGATCAGATTTTTCATTCCATTCGTTGTTGAATTGGCCTTCCTTCTTTTTCGTATACTAAACCCCTGAAACCACCAGATTTGTTTCTCCACTCTACCGTCCCCACTTTACCTTTCCCCTCCACTGGCTAGTTAAAGTGCTCCTACTAAAGTTTTTTTTCTATAACATATTCGTCGTGAGAAATATGAATTTTGACTCGCGCAACCTCTTCGTCAACCACAGCATGAGTTTCGCATAACTCACAGAACCTTCAGCGTGCCAAGAGGAACAAATAAAGTTAGATAACCAATCGTCGAGTTCTGTAGATAAAACAAACCAAGGAAAGCACGAATGTCCTTTACATGCTTTCCCATTGAATGCAAGGAAAGTACTCGATCATGTAAAAGTGTAAAATTCAGCGGCACAGGAGACGAAAAGCCGAAGAACGAAGCGCCGTAACGTAACTCAACGTCGCGCCGGGACCGTTTCCTTCGGGACGTTGTAGAAACATATCAAATATGTAAATGGGAGTACATAATTTGTCGTTTGCAGAGTCGCGCGCCAGCCGCGCGATGGCTGAAAGAGCACGTGGAAAAAGGAGTACAATACAGGTGCGAGGCGCAGCGCGGTGCAGCGCTGTGCAACGCGGTGCAATGTAGTGCAGCACGGTGCAACGTAGTGCAGCGCGGCGGCCCACTCGCGGACAACCACGTACGAGTTTACTCGAGTTCAGTCCAGTCTCGAATCGAGTCAAGTCCAATCGAATCCAGTCAGTTCATCTGCGGCCGACGCTTAGTATTTATAGCATGCAACGGAGAGAGAAGGAGAGAGCGAGAAAGAGAGAGAGAGCACGTTGCAAATGCCCATCAGATAATGTCCACGGTACGCGGCTTTATTACGCCGAGGCTATCTATCGCCATTTTTCTTGTCCCAATTTTTCACGCGAAACGACCAACAGATTTAACCGGCGCGGCGGCTCGTTCTATCCATCTTCGAGGTTGGTCGTAGTTGTCAGAAATGTCTGAAGAATGGATATCGTATATGTTACTGAGCGATTGTGGGTGGGTGACGTAGATGAAGAATAAATATTTGTTGTTTCTCGATCGTATTTTTACGTTAATAAACAATAAAATGTGTGAAATTGCGGGTTAAGTAAATTGTTGAGTGAGGTCGAACGGTGCGCCGAAAAGACATTTTATTGTTTATTAACGTAGACGAAGAATGTTAGAAATTGATCTAGCGATTCTCGATACGAAAGAGATGGAGGAGATGGAGCTTCTACTTTCTTGAGAAACAAAATACAATCAAATCGTTTAACCCTGTTACTCTTCGCTTACTCGTTGTTTGCGTGAAATTCTTTCACGAGACCAATCTAATCGGTTCATCGAGAGGTTAACTTATTATGCATTGGAGCACTCATAACGAGGCAAAAGAGAAGATGCAAATTCCTATCAGATAGGGTCCACGGCAAGTATACCGCACTAATACTTCCCGGCTATCTGGCTTCATTTTTCCCGGGGCGATTTTTCTCTCGGCGAATGAAGTTTTCAGCCTCCCCCTCGTATCTGTATCCGTCGATTTTTCTTGCTCCGTTTTCACGATAAGGTAATTGGCGCGCGAAATTATCTGATTCGTAGGCTCACGACTCGGATGCCCGGAAGATCTGCTCTGAACAGAGTGAACACCTCGGAGCATCGACTGCTTACTCCGGCCATGATTAGAACGGCCGTGTTCGGCCGTTGGGCTCGTTTCGAACGGACTCTCGAACGACCAGTCTTGAAGTTTATGAAAACACAGAGGTATTAATACTTTTTTTTGCCGTCGGTTTTTAACACGGCTCGTGTTCAAAGCCGACGCGGTCCGAGCACCGGCACACGAAGAGAGGAAGAGGAAGAGAGAAGGAGAAGAGAAACCTCGCGCGGAAGGTCTCGCGATTCGAAAAAGAAACTTAAATCGAGAGCCCCGTATTCGAAACGAATGCTTCCTGCTCGATTCAAACCAGTATCGAAGCGATATTCGACAACCACCTACGCGTACCCCTGCGGAGAAAGTTGCCCTTCGCGGTTGAATTTATTGCAATCGTTGCGGTCGCACAAGTATCCGGTAGGAATCTCGACGCCCTTAATTTCCCCCGGCACACGGGGACATAAAATTAAAACGCTCGAACGAGTAAACAACCGCGCAGGGATCCCCCTCGGGCAAATTTTATATACGCCGGCGCGTTTAATAACCGTGAAACGCCTATTACACGAGGCCTGCCGCCGGTCCACCGGCGGATTTTCAAAATGACCGGGCGAGTCGCTCGCGAATCCGAGGGAGAGCATCTTTAGAAATTTGCACGGCGCGACGCGTCGTTACAAATACGGGCGACCAGCTAGCGGGAAACGGGACGTCTCGTTCGAGCGAACCATCCCGTTTATCAACCGAGGAAAAGGATACGATCCCGATCGTTATTCGCCGCAATGGAAGAACGAGAAACCGTTGAGGATCGAGAGAGGATCGTCTCACGCCGCGCTCCCGCTCGATGAAGACATTCAAGCTCGAGCCAGCGCGGTCGTCCCGTAAATTTCCCGGGAGCGACAGATACGATCGCGGCCGCGAATCATTTCTGGATCGACCCACGGATCCCCCGGTTTCGGTATCCTGTTTTACGAACGACAATGAACAATAGAGCCCGGCCGCGATCCCCGCATAGCTGGACTACGTTTTACTGCTTATTAAGCTACAAAGGCGACAGCCCGCGATGAGAGCACGAGAGAAACGGAACGACGATCGGCAATGGCCCTACCGGGGGGCCTGCTTCAGACAGAGACTACTGAAACTACTAGTCGTTGGACCAGATGTAAGCTTGCTTTTAATGGATGGTGTTTTACTTCGAGTACGGGAGTCCGGGGCTGAGAGTTCCCCAGCTAAGTTATTCCGATCATTATTTATAAAAAAGGAGAAGACGAGCGATTCGCTTTCAGTTGTTCTTGTTATAAAAGAGGGTAAAGACACTCTGTCGTCCATTTTTGTGGCGTCCGCGGTATAGTATAGCGTGTGTGTTTAACAAAGCTTTTACGTTTTTAAAACTTGTTATAGTTAAAAATACCATTGTACACAAGGGTTTAGAAGAATATATTTATGTTTGATTGTTTGACTGTAAGAGTTTCCGATCATTCTATGTGGAATATAAACAACTTTATACTTCACAGTTCTAATGAATCCACAACCTCATCGTTCGTTGTCAGTCTTTAAAATCGCGATCACACTCATGAAGTCGCATTCGCATTCCTTCATTTATTAACAGATAACCTTAAGTAGAAAAGGAATGAAACCACACCGCCACGGTTCGAATAAATTCAAATGAGAAAATTGGACTTACACAGATTGGCTTCCGAGTGCTTTAGACATAATATATTCAACAGTCCGGTAATTATTACATCGACTCGCCGGACTGTGTTTGATTTGTACATGGCTAATCGAAGCCGAACAGGGCCGAAGGAATGCCATTAAATATGTAAAGTAGCGTCTCGGCCGATGGTCATTTTGGTATAAAAGTGGCAAGAAACGGACGAGTGTCTTTCACTTCGGCCGTAAATCGTTCGTGGGTGGAGAGCCGAGCAGAGAATATGGACAAAGGTGGTGGTAGAGAGAGAGAAAGGTGGGAGGAGAGGAAGAGAGCCGAAAAAGAAATTTTCCAATTGGCCAACCGCTGGATGCGCGCTCGCGTCGTAACTCCTGTGTCTTTTACGACGCGGCTCTGAGATAACGGACCGTATTCGTTGGTTTTCGCTTTCTTTTTCCTCCTCCACCTGTCCCCTACCCTTCCGCCCCTGATCCTCTTTCCTTTTCGCTCGCCGAGCCGCTATCCCGCTTCTTTTCCATTCCACAGCCGCGAACTCGAGCCGCTCAGTTGCCAGAAATCATAATCTACGCGGGGATGCATTCGACGGAAGCGCGTATCCGCCCCTTGCACTGCTCGTAAAACTAACGCTCTTGCCCCGAAGCGGCGCGTCAATTGTCTTCGGTTAAGCACAAAGCAATACTCGTAAAAATACCGCGGCGTCGAACGACACGCACCGAGAGCCTTGTTTGTTATTCGACGTTTAACGGGGAAATCCTGCGGCCGGAATGCACAGTAATAGAATCGGCTCTTGGCAGCCGGCTAATATCTTTCTTTTGTTCTATAACAATATCATTCGAGATCTACATACTTATAAGTCGTTGTTTTTGAAAGTTGTCCAAAAAATTTCAATTTGTGTAAGCCGTTGTTTTTGGAATTGGTCCAAAAAATTTCATTAATCCAAATTCGTAAGAACCTCAATGTATGAACAATTGAAAATGATAGGAGTAACAAGTGAACTGATTTATAGAGCATTCGCAACGACAGTTCAATGAACAAATAGAACAGTATTCTGAGATGCGAAAAGCTTAGGAATGATGATTACAACATGATAACAACATCATTCGAGATCTACATATGTATGAGACGTTGTTTTTAAAAGTGATCCAAAAAATTTCATTGATCCGAATTCAGAAGTACCTCAATGTATGAAGAATTGAAATTGATAGGAGTAACAAGTGAACTGATTTATAGAGCATTCGCAACGACAGTTCAATGAACAAATAGAACAGTATTCTGAGATGCAAAAAGCTTAGGAATGATGATTACAACATGATAGCAACATCATTCGAGATCTACATATGTGTAAGCCGTTGTTTTTGGAATTGGTCCAAAAAATTTCATTAATCCAAATTCCTAAGAACCTCAATGTATGAACAATTTAAAATGATACAAGTAACAAGTGAACTGATTTATAGAGCATTCGCAATGACAGTTCAATGAACAAATAGAACAGTATGCTGAGGTGTAAAAAGTTTAAGAATGATGATTACAACATGACAACAACATCATTCGAGATCTACATATGTATGAGCCGTTGTTTTTGAAAGTGATCCAAAAAATTTCATTGTTCCGAATTCAGAAGTACCTCAATGTATGAAGAATTGAAATTGATAGGAGTAACAAGTGAACTGATTTATAGAGCATTCGCAACGACAGTTCAATGAACAAATAGAACAGTATTCTGAGGTTCAAGAAGCTTAGGAATGATGATTACGCTGCGAGGAATAAATATCAAAATGATGTAGCAATCAAGATTAAAAGTGACGCTATATACACGTTATAATCCACGTCATGGGATGAAATATAGCCACGGCAATAACTCTGAAACATTCCGAACAGTGATTTCAACACTAAGACAGTATGTATTTCCGTCAGTTCTATAGACACAGGAGAATATTCTATACTTTACAATCTTTACACAATTGAATGAGCACACAATCAATCCGCATAAAATGAAACCCACACGAATATGCCTCAAACCATAACGGAAAATCGAAAAATATTTCGATCCATTGTTAATAAATGGGCAGCTGTATGCAAGATAAAAATTTCCTGAATTGCAACAAACTGGAAATAGTTATTTACCTTCTTTCTTAATACGTTTAACAGGTTGGAAATAATATAATATTTCTAAATTCATCTGTTTTTACTGTTTTATATTAGACCAACTCATTTTGTCATAAATGCATAAAATCCGCTGTCTATTAATAAAACAATATTATATACTAAAATAATAATAATTATACTCGAAATGTATTAATGTATGTATATTAAGGTACATTATAGTACAATTACCATACCTTCGCTGAAACAAAATGGTCTCTACAGCTGCGATGCGTATCAATTTTTTCTAACAGGAAAATGGAAACGTTCCAACGGAAATGAACGATAAAACCACTTCGAGTGGAGGGTCTAACGCTAAAGGGTAAGGTCTGCATAGAGTCTAGAGGATCGCGGAAGCGTTTAAACGAGTTACCAATGTGGCCGAGGAGACACGTGGCCCTACAATCGAAAAACTGTGGGAAAATCGGCGCCTGTCTTTCAAGTGACACGCCGAGGATTGTGTTCTGGTAGGTAAGCCTCGGAGGCGTCATTACGTGCGAACGACATCCCGCTGAAGTGGCCCATTTATATCTGCAGGGGCATAGGCAGCGGGCACGTAGGAATTTATATGCTATAATATTGCTACCACGGTAGTAAAGTGTACCAGTATATATCAGCACCGCGAAAATGATCGTCCGCTGGTTCGTTCGGCCGCGCGTACTGCCAGAGCATTTTATTGCCTCGGCGACGATCACCGTTTGTCGATTTTCTATATGGAGCAACGAGCATAGTCTGTATAACTATCGGCGAACCCTTTCGACCGTCACGATCCTAACCGCGGGGCATGGTCGACTTACTCGCGATCCCCTATCGCGAGACGATGAAACCTAACAGTGAACGTCGCCGAGTAACAACCGACCGCCGTTGTTTGTCAAGCACCGAACAACACAAAAATAATTATTACCCCTGTCGGGACCTCCATTTACACGGGCGTTACGCATTCCTATTCGAAAATGTAATTTGTTGGTTCTACATGTCTACTGTTCATGCTGCGAGTTCATGCTCGCACTTCATCTCATTCCGTGTTTCCTCGGATGTGCGAGAATGTTGTGCAATTACACATATTGTGTAGGGTCTACTTCATGGTGTCGAATGATTCGCTTTGGAGATTTGTGGATTATTAAATAAACAAGTAGCTATTCTCAATTTATTTATTATTTTGATAATGTCCTCCGTTATAATTATGCACTTGTACGTCGACTTCAGTTTTCTTGCCTGAGCATATTTTAATGATATTATTCAAGAATTTCGTTTCAAGAAAATCGTTAGAAAAAGAAAGAATATTCTACTTGGTTTCCATGTATTTTGCATAAAGATCCGCAGTCTCTTCGCGATCACAGAATTAGGGTAGAAATACTTCGAAACGTATGTGCAGGGAGTAAAGAAATGTTGCAATCTACACATCACATACAAAAAAGAATTTTACCTCGAAATTCAAGCTCAAGGACAATTTTGCGGCAACTTTTTTCACGGATATTCATCGATCCAAAGATGTGGAATACGCCTAGGGTAGTCGAGATAAAAAATCACACTCTGCACATCTCTGACAACATTCCCGCATCCAAAAGAAAGAAAGACAGCAATTCTCGGAGGCGTGGATGATGAGAATTTGATACTTCACGCGGTGAGGGACTTCAAGATTGAATCATTTCCTATTCCTTCGAACACACTCTATAAACCCTGAAGACAGTCGAACAACTGCTGCGAAATAGCCGTCGATTCTCCGCGAAGTAACCGTAGAATGAAGATCCTGGCGTTGGTCGGAGCGTGTTGCATTGAAAAAGGGAGCCGAGAGAGATGGTAGGGTATGCCGAAGTCTACATGTAGTACAGTCGATGTCGATTCAAATGAGCTTGTTGGAATACAACTCTATCGGTAGAACGCCGCCTATCATCGTGGCCGGACTTCGCGCTGGCGAAAACGTAAGAGCCGATGCGACGATGCATTAGACGGCCGGCTGCAGCAGCCAGCGCACCCGATAATAAGGTCCATCGACGCGTGGAGAGATAAGACGCTGCAACCGCAGTGGCGGACGACGAAGACGAAGAGAAGAGGAAGAGACATCGACACGTTCCTGTCGGTGGTTCATCGTTAAGATCGAAGACCTTGCCAGCTATCCGAGGCGAAGCGTCCGAAAGGCACCGTGTGCACGCACACACGTGCACCGCGTGGGCGAGCCACGCGACCGAACGGGTTTCTATACACACGTGTGTTTCTGCTCTTCGAGGCTGCTTCGTGACTTCCACGTAGCAAGACCACGCCACCAAACGATCACTGTACCCAGGCGGCTATTTGAATATTCACGCTCTTCCGGACGTCCACGCACAATGCCGGCGATGCTGCACGCGCGCCTTGTCAAAATAACGTATCGCGTCCATGCGCGTGCCTCTCTCCTCCCTCCACCCTCCTCCTCCTCTCCCTGCACAGACGATCCTTGAATTCATCAAGGATCCGATCTTTTTATTTGAAACCGAGCCGGCTACGAGGAAATGCGCGGCCTCTATTGCGCCGGGCACTCGCGATAATGGCTCCCTTTGAATGCTTCTTGCGCCGGGATGAAGTCGCGCAACAGCCTCGAGCAGACACACTCTCTGCTCGCGATGTAAGTGGCGGATACGCCGGAGGTATGCTAAATTGATTGGATACGCTGCAGAACTTGTTGAATCGCGGCTAAGGCTGTGCTGTAATGTTAGGATTCCATTCGACAGGAAAATTTAATGGACCTAAATGAGATATTGTGCTGCGGCCTGTACCGGTGAACGGCTTAACATGCTGTTTACCTTCTTCCTGATGAAACCACGTTGCACGGCGGTGCAGGCGGCCGATCTACCAGTTCATTTGACAAAAAAATGACTTGCCTGACTTGTAGGTCTGTTAGGTCAACCCTTTGCACTCGGAGCTATTTTGACTCGAAAATCAGACGTCTCTTCTGACCTAGAATATTTCCATTCTCTATGACTTTTTGAATTTGGTAGATGTGGAATTGATACAATACCTCGTACAATACTTAAATCTTTAGTAATCGATCAAATACCGCCATATCTAATAGTGGTAACAATATTTTAAATAATGGTACAGCAATTTTGAATAGCGCCTCAGAGGTTGCCACTCGAGTGCTAAGGGTTAATACTGTGGATCTTCGTGCAAAATAAAAATTGTCTGCGGCAGTTGAAAAATGATCATTCATTCATTCGTGGTTTTGTTGTGTTTCGTGAATTAGCGTTTTATTCGGAAGATACAACGGAGTTTAATCGTTAACACGTTGACAATATATGGTACGTTAGCGGAATATACCGTAGTCTACGACAGTCGAATGAAAATAAATGAGTATTTAGGAGAACAGCGAGTCAGAGAGAGAATCTGAGAGAAAAAGTGGATGTTGCGGGAAAAGGAGGTATATGTATAGATTCTAATTGAATGTTGGGGGTTTAAGAATTGTAAGGGCTAGGATGATAAGGTCAGAGTTTTGAGGATGACGCAGATGGATGGGGCAGAGTTTGAGGATGAGTAAGGATGAAATCATGAGTTTGTTTAGTAAAAACAGGAAGTCGGGTATCTATGTAGAATGTAGAATGAAATGACGTTGGTATACAACAGTTTTTACTTTTCTGAATTACATTTCAGTTCGCATACTTGTTTCCGCGCGTTCAGTTCTGAGCAGCCGATAAACCTATACAATTCCCAGCTTTACTAATGCGAACAGCATAGTTCGAAACATTACGGCTGTAACTATGTAATAAGATTTAATTGAGGTTGCTGTGGCGTACACTTCGTAGCTCGGCAAATAATAAAACGGTAGAACCCAGCACAGGTATATCGAGTAACACCATTCGCGTTACCATGGTCCGGCGCACTTTTAATCGCCGGCATTTGTTACGCTCGGTGGAATAGCATCTTTTCTATGATAGCTTCTGGAGTGGCAAGAGTTGGCAGAACGGTACTAAACTCACGGAAGAAGAAGGCAAGGACGCCGCGCCGATCTGGCAAGAACAGTATGGCGCGATCGTGTTTCCTATGGTGTCAGAGGATTAAATAGAGTTTCTGGCACAGGTGTTCTGTTCGTAAATATTATCGCCGTGTCGCCATAGAATCCGCTCAATGCACGGCAAGTTGTGTAACACGTTCATGCTGAAACAAGTGGGAGATACGAGTAGACTTGCATGCAACTTCTCAGCTGATCAAACCATTTACTTTTTACGACGTTGCATAACTTTTTTACGAGCCCGCTAAACGCAAACAGTCCCGTTGAAATATTTCGCGATCGCCGCCATTATCAACTAGAATTTTACCGTCGTTGTTTGTCTCTTGGGAAACGTTATGCTAAAATAGATTTAAATATGTCGTGATAACGGTGAAATAGCGCGAAGTACGTCTCATAGTTTTTGAATATCGTGCCTGCTTATCCTGGGCTATTGGACGGTACAAAAGAAAATGTGGTAACGTGAAAATATATTGTGACTCGTATAGTAAAATAAAATAAAAATTTTCTGATAATTTTAAAACATCTTACCAGATATTAGAGTTTGGGTTTACCGCTTTCAACATTCCATCAAAGCCGTATATCATATTAAATATAATTTAATCGAATCATTGCATTTTCGAAATACAATTTGAAGGTCGCCTTGAATATTAAGGGATGACAATTCCGTGGAAGATTTTCGAAATAATTGTCCGCAAGAGTGTGCTGTAAAACGACATGTACCCGGGAATCGTTCGAGTCGATCTCGAAATTAGTCTTCGGCGTTCGGCGTCGCGGATCGGCAAGGAGTCATTAGCGCGAAATATCTGGACAAGACACGGCATCAGATGTGTAAATCAGATATTTCATTTCGTCACGGCACGTTAGTCACCGGTGAGCGAAAGCAGCGAGAAAAAGGATGAGGAATTCCGACGGCGGTTAGTGTGGGTGGCGAAACTGGTAGATGAGAAATACAAACATCGGGAACGACGGTAAATGTCCCAGCTGACCATCCGAAACCAGTGTTCACGTCACCTAATGTCGCGGACCATGAATCATGTGTCTCTGTTCAACGAGGTCCGGGTATCGAATGTGTTTTTATACTTTCATCAAACGGACTTTTTACCGTAGCGCACCCTTCTTCATAAATATACGGGAATGCCTGTTTTGTATGATGATAGTGTGATATTTCATGATAACGATATACTCGGTAATATACTGTGACATGCTCTTCAAATGACCTTGAACTCCGAAGATCAAGGTCAAACTTAAATTTCGTTTGTAAGGAGAATGCAGGCTTTGCGAGGAATGCTGACACCTGTAAATCTTTAGAAATTGCCTTTCGCGTCACGAAGATACAATAAACAAAAGCAAGTCATTGAAAACTTCATGATCAATCTCGATATTCGTTGCGCTTTACGAAAGGCAATTCCTACAGATTTACAGGTGCTGACATTCCTTACAAACGACATTTAAGTTTGACCTTCGTCTTCGGAGTTCATGGTCGTTTGAAAGTCATGTCAGAGTACATATTTTAATATATTTTTTTATGATCTACTATTCCAGTCTTCGATTATATTATAGCGACATTCTAGATCACACTCATGCTCTATGAGTGATCTAATACCTATAAATAGGATCGTTTGTTGATCAGAACGACGAGTAGAGCGAACGTCTCCACACCTTGTTCATTCTATCCGGCCATTGGTTTGCTTTTGGTTCGCTCGATATTTCCTACGTTCTCGAACAAATATTTGCCCGCTTGTCCTTAGATACACGAAGCCGAAGTAAAAGCAGAGTAACCCACCCTGACAGCAGATTTTCGGCTCACTTCAAAGGGCACAATTGGATAAAGAATCCAGAGATGCTCTCCAGTCGAATTAGACTAACGATGCTCCCATTCGATATCTCGCGAAGGAAAAACATATTTTGCCAACTTTCAATCCTCTGCTTCGTACAATAGGGTAGTTACAGAGAGAATCGAATTATTCTTTCGACTATACCCTTTATCCTTGATAAATAACCCCTTGTTGATATTCCACGAGCGCCACCGTTCCTTCCTCGACGAGGTTTCCCTGGGAATACCTGGCAACGTGGCTACCGAATATTTGACGCTCGAACGTCTCGGGATCGCAGCTTCTTATTTGAAGAAGACATTCTTCGCTTCGCAAACGGACCGAGTCTTCGAGAATATAAAATAAAACCGCTGCGAATTTCTTCTGTTTGAACCACGCGCTTCTCCGGGCAGATACATAATTGCTGAAATAATGGCTCGTGATAAAGTATCATTTCAGTTTTACGGTAACGACAATAATAAATAATACTGGAACATCTATTCTACGCCGTTAACTTCGAGCCTCGAACCTTTGTTGCAAAATGGACTTGTTGTATGATAAATTTCACCCCGACTTAAAGGTATCAAAAATATCAGTCTGTAATTTTTATGGATTAATGAAGCAATTCATTTGCTGAGAAGTCATATATTTTAGATGCCTTGAAATATTTGCTTTGAAATATTATTTTTGTATTGAACCACGCGCTTCTTCGGGCGGATACATAATTGCTGAAATAATAGCTCGTGATAAAGTATCATTATAATTTTACGATAACGACAATAATAAATAATACTGGAACATCTATTCTTCGCCGTTAGCTTCGAGCCTCGAACGTTTGTTGCAAAATGGACTTGTTTTATGATAAATTTCACCCCGACTTAAAGCTATCAAAAATATCACTCTAACTTTTATAGATTAATCAAGCAATTAATTTGCTGAGAAGTCATATATTTTAGATGCCTTGAAATATTTGCTTTAAAATATTTCTTCTGTTTGAACCACGCGCTTCTTCGGGCGGATACATAATTGCTGAAATAATGGCTCGTGATAAAGTATCATTTCAGTTTTATGGTAACGACAATAATAAATAATACTAGAACATCTATTCTTCGCCGTTAGCTTCGTGCCTCTAACCTTTGTTGCAAAATTGATAAGGTTGTATGATAAATTTCACCCCGACTTAAAGCTATCAAAAATATCAGTCTCTAATTTTTATGGATTAATCAAGCAATTAATTTGCTGAGAAGTCATATATTTTAGATGCCTTGAAATATGTGCTTTGAAATATTATGTTTGTATACTATCAAATATTAACACTTTACCTACCGGAAGCCTATTAATAGGATTTTCGATAATTGTGCGGTACCAAAAGAAAGCATAGAAAATTTCTTTTACATTGCAATCTTAAATGAAACTATTAGATGACGTTATTGAGGGTGACTTGTTAGTTCACAATGAAAATTGCTGTTGCTATTGAAGGTTCCATTAAAACATGTTAAGTCATGTGCCATCAATTTTTAAAAATTATGCAATAATCACCGGTCGGTAATGTGTTAAGTTATTACATAAATGTGTTCGGTTGCAATTTACTACTTACAGTAAATTGTATATATAACTCTAGTTAACTCTGGTCACTTCAAATGAAAATTAATTGAAATAATTCATGAACAAAAAACAGGAAGATCAATAAAGAAGAAATAGCGATTGGGGATATGTGTTAATATGTTAAATTCCGCGTATCTGTGGATAATGGTACGAAGGTTTCGATTGGTTCTCGTTCGACACCCGCCATTGTCCACGCGACGGATGGTATCGGGCCATCAAGTATTTTGACAGTCCCTATACATCGAGTGCCGCGAACGCGATATAAATATTCGACAGTCCCGCATAATAAATCAGTTCTCGTTCGAGATCGCGACTCGTTCGATTCTTTTTCGTGTTGGCGATCGCCGCGGCTACGTCGGCGCTAATGAATTTTGTGCAGTATAAAAATGGGGCCCTCGGTCGGCTGCAGTCTCGTGGGAAGTCTCGAGCTCACCGCACAATGTCGTTTGCTTAATTAATGCGTAAACTTTATCTACCACGGAGACACATTAACGATAAGACATGTGTTCCGAATATATCTTTATCGTTGGTCTGATTGAATATTAATTTGACTCTGTTCCGATGGCGAGTCGCTTCGAAGAAATTCCAGACCGGATTGAAGATCGATCCGATCGAGCCGCGTCTCGGAACTAGGACGTGTCCCCACTCTATCTTCCCCTTCTACAACGCTATTCCCCCATGCTTTTCCGCCCGGTCACGTGACGCGTTTCGTCTCTGTCGTGCATGTATCACACCGTCACGTGAGAGGGGGCAACTCTTTCCCCTCAATTCCTGTCATCTCCCCTCATCTGGCGACTCTGCTCGGACGATGAGAGTCGAACCACTATCGAACATCTATAAATTGGTAGCAATTTTCCGTGACGAGTAGATTCGCATAAATACGCTCGCATACTTTCGCCGAGCAAAGATGGAGCTGGCACGTGTGTGCGTAGAAAGTCATATGAATGACTAAAGTTCAAGACCCCCATTTATCTTGCGCGACTCTCTGTCATTGACTGTTATTGATCGTCTATTATTGACTCGCGATTAAACCGTCGATATTTCTGTATTTATAGCCTCTCTTGATCGAAGGAATGCAACAAATGAAACATTTGAATGAAGACTGTCGTTGAATACGTGCATGTCATTATACTTGCAATGAAACTGTAATCGATACCGTAATCTCAGTTTATAGCCTTGCCGTTTACTGTTGCAGATCTGACACGTTGATTATAAAAGGCTTAATGGTACCAGCTTGTTTCCTAACTAATCAGTGAAACGCGTGTGTTCGGATAATAGAACGGATAGTAGAATAGTTACCTAGCTGCGGTGCTAGATTAAATCGTTACCGATTTATACCATCGAGATGCTGCTGACTCGTCAATTGATGAAGTAAATTATCTTCGAACTGTGTCATGTTTGGGATCGTTTTAACCAGAAAGAAGTCACAAATATATTGTTAAAGGTTTTATAAAATAAGTAACAACCAAAAGTTTAGTGTATGCGTTTTCTCACTCACGTATCGAGTCCCATATCATGTTAGACTCGTCAGCGATCGAGCTTCTCAAGGGATTACATACACCGCACGGAAGTGAGGATTTTTTCGCAAACATCGAGGCAATACCGTACTTCGACGTGTCTCGGCGCAATATCGTTCGTGACTAACTCTCGCTTGAACTAAAGAAATTATAACTCTCGGACACGGAACGGTGTATCGGTGGCATGTCATCTCTTCAGCGAGGCGTTCTGGAGCTCGTCGGTCGCGTGACTCGAAAAAACGATCTTATTGTCGTTGGTTCGTTGCATGGCGAGAAGGTCAAGGAACACCTCCGGTACATTATTCAGGGCTGTTCCAAATAAAGAACAGGCCGGGAAGAGAGGGTGGGGACGGGGGCGAGGTGGTTGGTTTCGCGACGGGTTGATAAGAAAGGACCCTTTTCCTTTTTTGGTCCATCCGCGCCGGTCGAAGGTGCGAATTCTTGTATCTGGGCGTGGCAAATTGCCGCACGCGAGCCTCTAATGATGCGAACAAACGAGCGGGACCTCGGGGATAGAGAGGATTAAGAGAAAGAGGATCGCGTCTGTGATCCACCGGCGAAATAAAAGCCGGGGCCGACCCATCGGGACAAGTAATCGCGGCTGAGCGCGACGCGGACAGTTTAACGACAGTTACGGGGCCGGATGAAGTCGACAGGAAAGTGGGGCCGACTACCTGGAAAAATCTGGGCGAAGTTGTTTCAACAAGACACGGTATAATCCCTTTAAAAAGATCCTAAGTGTCATGCGGATAAGGTGTAGAGAGAGCTCCGAGCCGAAGAAAGACGCGTGTTAAATCCCCACTGAATGAGACGCGGCATTTTTCGAATATTTATCGGAAGTTTGAACACTTGACACGAGAAGACATGCAGTTTAAACTAGTTTGTTTTCGCGGAGCAAGTTTGCAGTTCATATATGTAGATCTCAATAAAGATGGACGTATATTAACTGGTAAATGTTTACCTACTCTATTTCTCAGGAAATAAAGAAATTGGATTCGACCGTTCTCGAACGGAACACGGTTTCCTGCCGTTAATACCCTGATTGCTGAACCAACATGACAATTTAAAAATATTATTTTTCTATTAACTGCCGTAGCTTTTCTGAGTCGACAAGTAACAAATTTAATCACGTGTAGCGGGGATTTACTGGTAACAATATACTCAAATAATTGAGTTCCACCTACACTCTATAGTGTAAGTCTATCTGGACTCCTGTTCACAAATTAATTTATTAATTGCTTGGGGTCCAGACAAAAAGCTTCATCGCCCACGCGTGACTGGCGTGGCAGGAGACGTGTTAAAAAGCGGCAATTCAAGAAAGAATGGTCGAATGACCTAAGAGCTGGTTAACGCTCTACCAACGATTAAAAGTGATAGTTGGTCAGCCCCATTCTAAGCGATTTCTGTGGAACTGCCTGTCGAACAGTTTGATACGCGCAACAAATTTTCTCGGGAAAACCGTCCGGCAAGGAAAGAGTGAACTCGGCGTTCATCTGGAAGCCGTAAATCATGTTTTTGCGTTCAAGTAGCGCAACAAATCATCCACGGCGCAGCGACAGTAGAGTTTAGCGCGTACGACGGGAATAAAGTCGCAACATTTGTGCGTCCACCGTGACGTTTTCGCGCAGCCAAGGGAACGGAGAACGTGTGCATACGCAGACACGGATGGAAGAGGAGCGCCGAGAAACCGACTGGCGCCCAATCGATCGATTCCTTTCGTTCCCTGTCGGACTCGAAGCCACCACGAAGAACGGAGCCGAAGGCGGCTTTCGTTCTGGACCGACTGGTTCTGTTTCTCTCTCGCCGTCGATCGGCCACATTAATCATATTGCGAACGACGCCGCGCCTCTTTTTATCCGTTCACCCTCTCTTCTTCTCTCTCTTCCTCTCTGTCGACGCTTTTTCGATCTTCAGCATCGTCTTCTTCTCGTGTCTCGAACCGCTCGATATTCGTCGCAGTATCGCGGCTCGGTGATTCCCGCTCGACACGAAGATCATCGCTATCGTTCGACTCCTCCGCGTGACAGGATCGATACGTTACCTTCTCGTCTCAATAAGCGCACGAAAGGTCGCCGAAATCCTTTTGCTATTCACCCTGCCGATAGTAAAGCCACGGGAGACTTTATCAGAAGCGTTGGCTGAACTTCGCCTGAGGAAACCAGAAACAGTTTAGCTTTTTTTCTTTGTATAATCCTGTGTAAACTGATTGTTTCACCGTTTCAAATAATAGTATTCGAGGAAATCGTGTTCGATGACACTGTTTATCTCTATGTCTGTAACGTATAAGTGCTCGTCTGTATTTTTGAAATTTTATATTACAAAAACATGTAGCCGCAGACGACTTCTACATTTCAATTTACAAAAATCAGGAACGGAAACATCCTATCGAGAAACCAAAAAAGAGATCAAAGCACCATTACATTTCACTAAACGTTTTACTAGCCCGAGTTTGAAGAAAAAAAACAGAAATTGTTTGAAACGCTTCCGAGAACCTTCGAGACTCGGTGTTTTAAAGTAGAAAACAGGATTCTAAGATGCAGTCAAAGCGACTTAAACGCACGATTAATAAATCTGACAACAAGATTAACAAATTCCTAATTAATGCACATAAAGTTACATTAACTGCTGCGTATCCCCCGAGGGCAGAGAGGAGCGTCGAGTTACGCGTCGAGTGCTCCGGGACACGTCGAACTGGTCAGACCCGAAGAGGGAATCTTGCGGTAATCACGCGTCAAAAGGGAGAATCCGAAAATGGTGGATCGCGCTAATAAGAAGAGTGGACGCAATATTTATTGGCCGTCGCGAAAAAGAAAGCCGAGAGCCGTCTTTCACTGCGGAGATTACAGGCCATTCGTGTTATGGGGGTCTTGTGGTCTAGAACCTTGAAGAAACCGATTGTTCTGTTGGTTCATGCCGTAACTGCATTCGTGCTAATGCTACTTCATTTCACGAAGTATGAAGAGGAACTACAATTTCTACAATTTTAAGTATTTTGACTTTAAAAAATTATATTGTACAATATAAACGTTATTTGTAAAAACGCTGTCCTGACTCACTCACTCATCAACGCCCAGGCTAAACCCTTGGACATAGAAAGCTGAAATTTTGCACAGAGGTTTCCTTTATGATCTATACAAGGGATAAGAAAGGATATTTCGAAATTCAACCGCTAAGGGGGTGAAAAGGGGTTGCAACGTTTGTACGAAGAATATTTCGTTCGTGGTCGGATTTACTTGAAACTTGGTCTTAATGTTCATCGATACAATTATTTCGCTTTAAAGTTGTCTTATTTCCGTAAATGTATCTGGAAACTAATATATAAGTACGTAATTATTATCTTATCGCTAAACCGTTGCTTCAAAGTCGCCGCGAGAGGGCCACGACGACGAAAGAGATATACTTTAAGTATAAACCAAATAGTCATAACCCTTAGGTACGTCGTAGTTTTTCAAGAATCAACTCTTTATAAATTCAATTCAAACTTATATTTGACAAATGCGGTAAAATGGTGCAAATAAGCCTAAAAATCGGTATGGGTGTCGTTATCGAGGTTCCTTGGGACGTTAATTACAAAAATGGCATCAATTTTTAAATCTAAGATGGCGACATGACATAAAATTAAAATTATATAGGGGAGAATGGGGGGTTGAAAGGTTTTATTTTCCGAGGGCATTAAACGGTTTCCTGTGCGAGCGAAGCCGCGGGCAAAAGCTAGTACAAAATATGAACGCAAAAGTTCGCTACAAAACAGTGGTCTGATTTTTCTACCAAAATTTCCAAACAAGACCCACGAAATAACACTCTAGACCGGAAGACACGACGGAGTCCGGGTCTATGGTGACCCAATGTATCAAGATCGTCATTCAATTAGCAAATTTCTGGCAGAATAATTGAATGAGCAGTAACAAAAAGTGTCACCAAAAATATGTTTTAAAATTTGATAAATAAATCTGTGAATGGTCCAAAACATCGTCAATTTCGTATTACAAGAATGATCCGCTGTTGGAGGATTAACAGGCTGAGGCGATTCTGAAAAGGGAACAATTTCGGGGCCGACGTGGAAAAAGAGCATCGGCGGCCGCAATCACGCGGAATTCGCCCGGGGGGACGGCGAAATTGATTTTTCGAAAATACGTCACGCCCGGAGGACCTGTACGAGAGACCGGTGGTAGCGCTACATGATATTTTAGGATCGTTTCTTCGAGAGCCACCGAGGATCAACGATAAATTGAACGACTTACGAAAGAAAGAAACCGGCGGGCGAGTTGCTCGCAGGGAGGGAATCATCCGACGAAACCAATCTCCGGCAATATATCGGCGGACCTTATAACCCCGTCGAAAGAAAATACTCGAATAAATATAACAATTAAATTAGGCCAGCGAAAAACGTGGTTACGGCCCCGTATAATCGGCTGCAGCGATATTGCGAGGACGAAGAAAAAGAGAAAAGGATTGAAGAACGAGGTAGCTGACAAACGGTGTTCAGCCGGGTGTATTTCAAGATAAACGAGTATCCTCCGACCATTTCTTCCTCTTATTTCGACCAGGGAATATGTCTTTCAGCAAACGCGGTTTCGTTCGTCCGATTAAGGTACTATTTCTTGTTCCGGGTGTTTCTCTTGCGAATTGGGCGCTGCTTAAACGATAAATAAAGAGTCAGTGGAAAATTATTTGACGCGGAAAGAATATAGCTATGGTTCTCCGAAAAAGTTTATGATTCATGGTTCTTTCTTCATAGTTCATGAGACTGACTGTAGATGCTTCTATTGAAAACAGTATCGCCAGATCAAGACTTGTATTCCCACTTTACCTTCCCCTTCTACGACACTATTCCCCCACGCCGCAGCCCGATCACGTGACGCGTTTCGTTCCTATCGCGCGTGTGTCCGATACTGGCACAGAGGGGGTAACTTTTTCCCCTGAGTTCTCACTCTAGCATACTAGCCAGTTGTAGTGCTCGATGGGTTTACTGTTAAAGATGGTTGCGATCTAGCAAACTCCACGTGGCCAATCAAAGGTTAAGTAAAGGAAAAGTACGTTACGCGTATAAATAGCCCTTAATCGATGAAGAAGTGTCGGAAACAGAAGACCTGGTGGTACGCGCTTTGGGAAACACTGTTCTAGGGCCAAAGCGAGAGAACAAGGGGTGCGCCCACGCCCGTAGGAACAACTTGATACAAGAGAGCCGTCTCGCTTACAATCTAGTCTTTATAGAATCCTCGGTTCGGAACCGAAGAAACGGTGGAGGGACAGAGACAAAGACGAGGGCTCGCGAAAGACAGAAGGATCGCAGAAACGTTGGGCGGGGAGGAGCAGAGGGTGGAAAAAGAGAGGGAGAAGATGGGCAAAGGCGTGCACAATGGAGAACCGGAAACTCGAGCCGATGGGCACCGAGTTGCCGCATCCTCGCCGCGAAACGAGCCGGAGATCTTGTCCAACGGACAGCTTTAAGACGATCAAGCGGGAAAAGATGAAGGGGGATGCTCGATGGAAACGAGAGGACCGCTGGGCAATGAAAAGAAGAAGGCACAATCGACGGCCCGCCGAGATTTATTCGTGACCGCGCGATAAAATGCGTCCAAGAACCGCCGCGGTGTGAACGAACCCTTAACCGTGGAACCCCGAGGGCCGCGCCCCTTGTATTAGGCAGATTTATTAACGCGGTATCGAGATGCTTCTTCGGGGTTTGAAACGAAATGCATGAATAATCTGACCGTGGGATCTACGGGCGTGAATCAGCCCTCTGCGCCGTGGTTGGCCCGCGTCGCGTCGGCAGCGCTGCGTTAGGATTTGTAAGAACGACCTTGAGAAACACCGGTTGCATCTTCGTTGCGGTGAATCCTAACACCCGGTGCCCTACTGTTTGCGATCCTAGCGTACCCTTTTTTCCTTACACGTAGTTCTAAGCAGATATTATTTTTCTTTTGGTTTCGATTAAACTGTTGATGAGGCGATTTGTCGACGATCAGGGCGAATTATAAGTCAGTTGGTTTCGGAAATATTTAAATATTGTAGAGGATAGTTTCGCATATTTGAAGCAATGCGCGTGAATTTGCTTTCAGTTTGATATTGCAACTCATGAACATACATAATTTTTTTTTATACATTTATACTTTTGAGGACTCCTCCGTATGAGTAATTATGAAATAAGATTATGTGCATCTGTTTTCAAAAGATTCTCATTCAAAGAAACTGTTCCCGTTTGCAATATTCGCAGAAACGAAAGGGAAACGCGGTAGAATTTTAATAAAAAGTAGACTGAAGAAGTCATAACAAGCGCGCCTTCGTAGCTGTTCCTATCAAGATTAATTAAATAATAGCATGCTTTATATTTATGTACGATTTCTATCGAATTTCATGTTCGGGGAGCATTAAAAACCGAATTAACCCTTCGCCAGTTCGTGTCAGGGAAGAATAAACCATGCATAATCGCAAACCACACCTTATATTAACAAGAATTTACCCAGGCCTTGCGAAGACAATATAATTTGTTGCCTTGTCGACGTAAAAAAATAGCAACTCTATTTCAGCCGTGCCACAAAGCCAGCAATTAAATAATTTAAGTAAATTAACGTTAAAGGTCAAAGCGTTCGTAATGCTATTTTCACACAGCTTTTGCAATGAGATATCATCTTTTATAGCATCCACGGTACCGATCATTACAGGATTTCTAATCTTTTCAGATCTAAACAAAAAAGTCACTTCCAAGCGACAATACAATTACGACAAGACTCGCAATTACCAGTAACTGCTCTACCTTTCGAAAAATGAGAACCGTAAAGTGATTGCATCCGAGCTTTCATACGGGGCAAACAACAGACATTATCCCACGATCCAATATCCTCTGTTTGAACTTACAATTAACACCCATGTCGGAGAAATTATTCGGTCTACTTTTCATCCGGGGCTAATATAAATATTATGGGTTACCGTGTCACGTCCGCTGCGTCGATCATAAAATAACCATCATCCCGGGGCTTGATGATCCGCGATTCGATCTCGTGGTACCCCGAAACTAAAAGAACGATATATCCAGGACCATGCGGCGTCAACGTGATCACGCGATACCGCGCGTCTCCTCCATCCAGATTAAAAAGTTCCTCTCACGAGTATCGCGCGTAAGTGGCGGTTACCGGCACCACGTTCTACAATCATGCCGAGCGATCCGGGGACCGGTGTCCGGCTGTACAGTGGACTGGCTCTCCCTTTTTTAGAAAACACTACACCAAAAACTATTGGACTGGTGCAAAATTAATTCCGGTTTTGGTACTTGAACTTTAAAGCTATAAATTTTGCTTTATTCGCCAGTTTCACTGAATCACTGATCCACGATCAACTTTCAGTTCTTTCGCAACCTCTCAAGATCTTTCTCAGGGATCCGCTTCGATAGTAGACTTTGGTTCATCATTATTAGACACAGGATTTTATTAAAAAACATTTTAGTAAAAACATTAAAAGAATCTAAATATACTACCACATTATTTCCAACTTACCAAAACCTATCGACAAGGTAATATTTGCTCCGAAACAGGACAATGCTCGAAGAAGTGCTCGAAGGCACTTGGACAATGATTTATTTAATAAATTAAAAAGACCTGATCTTAACCTATTTCATCAAATGAAAATTTTTGAACAAATCCCACTTATTTTACAGTAACGGCCCACCGTGATGGCGCGTTTACCATTAAACCGGAATGCACAGTTTTCCATGATTTGGATCCGCCCACAGTAGCGATCTTCCCCGAAACTTGCCCGCGAATTCCGCTCGGAAAACGAGCTCCCACGGCGCGGTGCTGGCATTATTATTTTTCTCACCCTGGCAACGGCAGCCTCGAAGATCCAACCTCGCCGGATGGATCCGCTCGGATCCCAGCAGATCCCGGCACGGTCGGAGAGAGAGAAGTGGGATGTTTTTCTCATGAGCTCACGACGACGCATCGCGCGCGGAGACTCGTTTGGATCGCGTTTGGAAGACTTCACCTCCGCCTTCCATATATGTAATGATCGGGGCCCCTCGTGTGGCAGGACATTGGAGATGGGAGAGGGAGCGAGAGGCCCCGGCAAGCGGGACCGAGAGGGCACGATAAAGAAACTGGCGAGGAAAGAAGGCGAAAGAAAAAGACGCCTGGCCAGATGGAGGAAGACGGAACGACGAGGAACACGAGCGGCCGGGACCCAGAGAGTATGGGCCCCACCTAGACGCGTGGGACCGACACCCACGATTCTTGCATCAACGTACCGACTCTCATCGCGCACACGCGGCACTTACATATAGCAGGGTTTTACGACGGGGAGACAGCCTGTCGTAGTAATAAGAGGGGCCCTGGCCACGCGCGCCAAGTCTGCCAACCACTCCGAGGAACGGAGGGATCTCTCCTCTCTACCTACCTCTTACCGACGTTCCTCTTTCATTTCTGATCTCGCCGATAACGACCGATCTAGGCGAACCGATCGTCCTGATCGCGCTCGAAGATAGATTGCTCGAGAGAGCGCATTTCACCCGATTTCTTCTTGTGGGAAAACACGAACGGCTACGTGGGTCGGATTCAGCCGGTGGTCCCTGGAAAAGAAACATTTCGGTTTTTACGGCTGGTGTCTTACACGGGGATTTCGTCGTGTTTGATCGGTGTAATAAATGCTAGAATGTAGATATCGGATTATATCGGCAGCCTGCGGGCATTTTTATTCCGATTTTATGGCGAAAAAGATATAACGCCGTCGAATAAATTATTGCAAATGTTTTTCCGTTGAACCGATACGTCGTTGTTGGCTGTGATTTTTAGCAATTTATTCTCGAAACTTACGGAACCGCGTCTATTCGACTCGGCATTTTTGGATTACGTTTAACTTCTTTGGTCTATATTACTTCATTAAAGCTGAAACTAGTCTGGTACTATGGAATTTTCGTTGTGAAAGTAATTCAGGATCTTATACAATCTTGGCTAATGTTTACTGTTCACCTCATTGTCAACAAGTATTACTGTTTTACGTCGAATTTATTCATTTTCATCACAAAGCTAGCGAGTAGTTTTATTACCAGCATTTTTTCCCTTCCTCTGTTATGTATTCTTAAATTTCAAATTATTCTTAATTTGTTAAAAAAAAATTTTTACAGACGCAATTCTAGTAACCCTTGAAGATGATCTGAGTGAAGATCAAAACGTCGGAATTACTTTAGTAATTTGCAGAATTGTTTTGTAAATTAAGTAACAAATGATCGAACCATTGCGTCGGAAGCATTAACAGTTTTATTAACAACAAATGCGATCGATAGAAAGCTATAATTATAATTCAGGACGTTTGAAAATGAACAGAAAAAGTAAATTCGTGTAAGGGTTGCTCGAAACCACCCGTACCATATATGGTACAGTAGACTCATGCATATTCAATAGTTGAGCGAGTACACGTCGGTAAATTTTCTTTAATGAACTGTACCATATATGGTACGGTGAGACTAAATGGGTTAAACCGATAGAAATGTTGTTCAGGTAATAGCTAACCATGTGTCAGTAAATTAATAATTATCGAGGAATTCAATTGTTTAGTTTGTAAATCGTTAATGGAAAACATTCAATAGAATAAAAGTCGTTGGAATCGTTTGAATATATCGACGTCTACAGATGTTTTACATTTTATATGTTCGGTAGAAACATTTTTCTGTAAAATAATAAAATTAAAATGATACCTATTCTTACATTAACGTATGGAAAATGAACCACTCACAGTCCGTAGATCACTGTTCTACTTAATTCATAATGAAATGCCTAATATAAAGTAGTGATTGATTATTATTATTTACCCATATATGTACGAGTTGAACTCGTACTTTATCGAAGGTTTCATTAGGTTCGAAACTAAATGAAGGTTTGAAAAGATTTTATAGCAGAATGAAGTACAATGTAGTTCCCTAGAGTAATGATTGATGCCACTAAAAAGCGGCCGATTAAGATCATAAACTATCCTCCTAGGAGTGCAAAAATCGTCAGATTTATGGGACGACCTAACGTAAAGGGGTCATCCTGCACCGTTACGATCGCATGATACAACGCATTTAGCGCAGCGGTGTCCACGACGGTGCGGCGGCGCAGTGCAGCGCGCTTCCATACCGAGAAAGTCATTTTGACGAGGGAACGGTGGGTGGAAACGTAACACGAGCAACCCCGCGTGGAACTGTATCGGTTTCCTGTTCTCTGAAATTCTGCCGGCACAATTCTACTTGACTCTCTCGGCCGCGCCGCACATATTATTCAAGCCTGAAAGCCGATATTCCAGGTCTTACACGTGTTACCTGTTGGCAACACGGGCTTCCTGATAGGCAAGACGGATCGCCTCGCGAGAAATCGTACGTGAATTTACAGGAAACGAGTAGGTGGCTGCGCGCGCACGGACATTCCGAAAGGGAGGATTACAAGAAACGACTCCACGAAATAATGGCCGGACTATTAGCGGCACGGTGAATAATCGTGTTAAGGAAATTGGCTGTTAATTAGGAAACGAAGGGTTGGAATGATTAATGGGTCGGAGGCGTGAAGTCGGATTGGTGCGCATCGATGCGAGAGCGTGTGCGCACGCTTTGTTTCGTTATCGGCGTACGATTGTTCCCGGGACCATTTTCGAGGCCGGTGACGAGTCAATACGAAGACAAAGTTTCCTCTCGAACGCACAATTATGCCGCACGATCGACGCGTCGATAAAACCGCTCGCATTAATCACGATACGTATTCCCAGAGCTGTCCCAGGCGACATGCAAGATTTATTTCGTTGCTTCTAAATGCACGCCACTGATTGATCTTAATCCTGTCCCCTGTTATTCCGTCCCTATCGGCTCTCCAGTATCTTCTAACCACCCAGGTGCGTCAGAATTTTCAACAACTACATCTCCGAACACTAAATATTTTATCTCTGGACCGTGTAGCCGTAATTTCGCGAGGTCTTCTCTCGAGCCGCAAAACAGTTCACTGTGTGCGAACAGAAGAACTCGGGTCGGGAACAAATATTCTTTCGAGAAATGTTTTTGGAGATGCAGCACGCGTTCAACATATTCGCATAATTACGCGCATTAAATACACACATATATGTTCGTCTCGTGTACTTGTGTTCAGTACTATATTACTTTTTATATTGCATAACCACGATTTAAAGTGGAAAACAAGAATGGGTGAAATAATATCCTAGGATCTTTTATACAACTATTTCTGACGAAAGTATGAGCATTTCAGTTTACACCTCAGAATATTGACATGAAATGGTATTAATTGTGTACAAAACTTATATGCAGAAGGTTTGGCCTTTTTATCAATTTTCTTTTATTTATACACGATATACGAGTGTGTTACCAGTCAATAATGAAGTTGCTCATTTAGACATATCATCAACGAACAAACAATTGCACACAATGAAATGACGACATGAAATATTAAGTACTAATTGTACACAAAACTTATATGCAGAAGGTTTAGTCTTTTTATCAATTTTCTTTTATTTATACACGATATACGACGTGTGTAACCAATCAATAATGAAGTTGCTCATTTAGTCACATCATCAACATACAAACAATTGCACACAATGAAATGACGACATGAAATGTTAAGTACTAATTGTACACAAAACTTATACGCAGAAGGATTAGTCTTTTTATCAATTTGTTTTTATTTATCCACGACATACGACGTGTTTTTTGAGTCAATAACGAAGTTATTTATTTAGGCGCATCATCAACGAACAAACAATTGCATACAATGAAATGACAACATGAAATATTAAGTACTAATTGTACACAAAACTTACATGCAGAAGGTTTAGTCATTTTATCAATTTGCTTTTATTTATCCACGACATACGACGTATTTTTTGAGTCAATAACGAAGTTGTTTATTTAGACAGATCATCAACGAACAAACAATTGCACACAATGAAATGACGACATGAAATTTTAAGTACTAATTGTACACAAAACTTATACGCAGAAGGTTTAGTCTTTTTATCAATTTGCTTTTATTTATCCACGACATACGACGTGTTTTTTGAGTCAATAACGAAGTTGTTTATTTAGACACATCGTCAACGAACAAGCAATTGCACAAAAAGGCGAATAATGCGAGAAGAAGTCATTACATACGACCGATCGGAAAAGACGCCGCAATTTTTTTATAACGAACGACATATTTGCGATCAAGTACGAACACGAAATGAAAAACGATACGTGAACGGTTCGCAAGCAGTTTGCGATATCTGGTGGAAACATGCCATTAAATACGTCGCTCAAAAAATGAAACTAACGTATCCGTAATAACTCACGCGTTTTCCGCGCGGAATCGAGGATTTATGAAAAGGGGTACACGGAACACTTAGACGGCAAGTGTCCATATATCATAATTAAATGGGAAAGAAGTGCTCCGCACTTCGTGGACATCGATAACTCTCGGCGTGGCTTCGGAAAGCGGACGACTTGTTCACTCCACCCCCGCAAATTCTGTTTATGCATCGTCGAGATCTTAAGAAATTATTAGATGCCGATGTATCACTTGCGCGACAGTCTGTAACGGTGCACCGTTGATACCGTGTGTGTATCTTGTCCCGTTTTGGTCGTTTTACCTGCAACGAGACAAGCAAAAACGCGCGGCGAGATCGGATCAGGTTTTTCGAGCAGGCATCAACGCTTATTTTTCGATAGGAGAGAGCGAGCAATATGACGGTGTGAATTGGACACGGAAAACTTGCACGGTCGCACTCGATAATTAACACATTGGCCAGTAAATGAGCGTTCTGGAAATTCCCACGGAGCGGATTCGCACATTTTTCTTGTGCGACGAAGTGTACGAAACAAGTTCCACCCGTGTCTTTATTCTGCAATACTCTTCTCTACACCGCAATCATTTATATTCCACAAAAAGTTTTACTTCTGTTTATTGTGTAATTTTCCGGTTTGCTCGGCAGTCATTTATATTCTACAAAAATGTAAACTGACTTTTAAAAGCTTATAAGCACAGACTTTAATGTTGCTTTGATTTTCTCTCTTCGTTTAAAGCCAATTTGTATGATGTCAGTCAACGACGTTTAGACCTCTTGATTTCCGCTTGATGTAAATTAAAACAGGAATGTAAATGTGTGACTCCACCACTTGAAGAATTTTTACGATATAGTGTGCATATCGATCAATTTTCTGGATATCATAAAATTAAATATTAATTATCTTGACGAATAATTGGTATTGTCAAAAACGCTCGGACACATGGGTCAGCTTATTTTTGCTCTAGATTCTTCAGAAAAAGTTTAATTAAAATCGACGACCTTACCACTGTGACTTCTACTTGTAAGTTTATATTTTAATAGAGATATGTTACTTTGCGTTCAACCATGGTTGTCAGCTTTATCAGTAATCATTTATACCGGATGATACATCTTCCAAAAAGACCTCTTCCCTTTTAAGAAAATGACTTTGTTCGATTCTCGACTTGGGACCGCTGTGCGTCGCGCGGAAGCGGCCGAAGGTTCCAAGAGGACCGATACACATGTTGCGTTATTAATATTGGCTGCACTCCGGCACCATCAGAATCCGGGAACCCTCCGATTTCTCGCTTCTCCTTTTTTTCAACACGGCCTGGAATCTCGTCCCGGAGTGTATAATCTTGCACGCGAAGTTCGGGGACACGCCGCCACCCGACAATCTGCATACGCTTATGCTGCTATATACATGAGACAACCGAAACCCCCCGATCGAAAAAGACCAAATAGAAGAGGCCCGACGATAACTAAGCTGTCGTCGAGCTTTCTCCTAGAAATATCTTTTCCTTTCACTGAACCGCAGACTTTGCGAGTGCAATCAAGACTGCAGAAAATATGAACGCCGAAAGAAGAAACGGGATCATCAAAATTATTCAAGAATCTCTCACAGGCCTCGTAAACAACAAGAAACGCGTAGTCCTTACAAGCCATAATCGGAATTGAAAACGCCCAATATCATGGCTAAAGAAGCAGCAATGGACCTAACAGATGGAACCACCAAACCAATCCCACCCCAGACCTCTTCAAATCAATCCACAACAAAGGAAAAGAAGAATGGAACAAGATATTCACCACTATCAAAAGAATCGAAACCCACGGCATCGTGCGAACCAATCCATGCCTACTTTCAATTTGAACAGGAAAGAAAAGACGTTCGTCAGAAGACACAAAGTGGGACACTCGAACGTCATCCACGAACATCTACAGTAAAGGATTCGACCAATCTGCAGTACCTTCGACCGATCGATTTCGATTATATACGGGGTGTAAAGAAATTACATGTTGCGACTATCGCAATCACAATTATATGTTGTGTCATCAGTCTTTTTCAAAGGAAAATCATAAATTAGATCAAGAACTTTGATGTCCGTATCGGAAGAACACGAAGAGATTGTTGTATGAATAAATTCAAGATGGTGGTACGAGCTGATTCTTCGAGTGTGAACGGTTCATATCAGAATAACTCGTTCGTTTTAGAAAACACTAGCCCTATTTTCGAAAAGAATCTGTTTCGCACCGCTTCAAACTCTCACTCGAAGCATGGCTGATCCTAACAACCTTCTCGAGAGGAGACAAAGAAGAGGCCGTTGCCGATTCAAATTGGGCACGAGCGAAAGTACAAAGGATCTACGCGACGGTTCGACTAGAACCGGCGGGATAAATAAAACGTAACGATGAGGAGGATGGAGAGGGTGGGACCGTCCAAGGAAGAATCTTGAGACGCGTAAGCCCCGGGTTTTATTATTGATAGTTACACGGCCGCGAGGCCAGCGGGGCATGTACGAAATTAATTTCATACACGGGGTGAGTCCCAATATATTCGACGTGGATAGTGTATAAATCAGCGATCGAATGCATTAGCTTCCAAAGGGCCACGCGATTATAGCGTTTAAAAGCGCGTGGTTTTGGCGCACGCGGGAATCGCCTCGAGTCGAACAGGGACGGATCGAACGGGGATTTCGAGGCTGTGGAAAAGGATAGGACGGTTCTTCGCGGTTCATTCGCGCCCACGCGTGCGAATTAAAGAACCTCGGGTAAAGTAACAAGCGACGCCGCGAAAAGAGGCGAAGGTTGAACGGAGACGAGAGACGAACGGCTGCGGAAAAAACGTGTCGGAGACCACCGCCAGCAAAACTGAAAACCCTGGAAACGTGTGGGACGTGGAATTCACGTGGCGGATCGGCTCCATGAGAATCGACCGGCCGCGGGAAGAACGTTGTGGCGCCACATCGACATTTTTACCGGCCGAACTCGCTGCTTTTCTTCCTTTCTGTTCACTTTTTTCTTTTCTCTCTCTCTCTCTCTCTCTCTCTCTATCTCTCTTTCTCTCTTCGGTCATCTGCTTTCAAGCGAGCCGCGCGCGCGTATCGTTAATTTTGCTTCTACGAGGACGTGCACGCGTGTAATTGATACGACAGTATTTTGTGTCGCGCGAGATACGGTGTAAACACGGCTAGGAAACGTTACAAAGGTAATACGACAAATATATTGGGCGTGTATGCAAATACAACGCGAGCCGCGGTGAATAATCCGCGGAACCGACGAGTGCCCGCGGGTGCAATATCCCCGCGGAGATCGGGCCCGGGTATCTACCCGCGTGAAACGCCTACCTTTGACATTTTATAATTCTATGCTAATTAAATCCTCGAACATCATCCTTCGCCGCGACAATAAACTACGTCTTCGACTCGCTTCGCTGCGCTGGCGAACGCAGATGTTGCCTCCATCGTTGCACGATGCTCGGCAACATCGAATGAGAAATTTATCACAATTTCGAAGAAAGGAGGCAATAAAAGACTACGTGGACCACTAGTTTATAATTGTTACCTCGTTATTCGGCTTCCATTGGTTGCTTGCGTTCGAGTTGATGGAAGCTTCACGTTTTACCCACTAGGGATGACTTGATAGCCAAACTGAAGGAGAAATCGAGAAGCAGGGTCGCCAGAATCGATCTAAACTGGTCGATCTTTCTACTCCGCTTTCTCCTCTTCTACTATCGCATTACAGCACCGTGA
Organism: Lasioglossum figueresi; assembly: GCA_028455805.1. Classification (NCBI taxonomy): domain Eukaryota; kingdom Metazoa; phylum Arthropoda; class Insecta; order Hymenoptera; family Halictidae; genus Lasioglossum; species Lasioglossum figueresi. Next base: position 20,531,152 of record CM052200.1, on the reverse strand, counting down.
GCATACTCCAACATCTCCCACTAAGACCGTAGACTGGTCACGTATTAATCTGGTTATCAGAGAGGGGGTAAACTGTATTCCCCTCGATTTCCTCGATCTGCGACACTGTCGAGGAGTTTGCAATAAATTGTATAGTATAGTATGGTAAGTATAGCAGGCTCGAGCAACTTCTTCCCCGCTTTCACTTTACGACTCTCACTCAGTGTCGCCAGATGAGGGGAGGGAACACGAATGGAGGGGGAAAAGTTAACCCCTCTCTGATGGTCGAGTCATCAGTGGGGGATGCTGGAGTGTTCTCATGGTAGTGGAATGGGATAGTGGAAGGGGAAAAGGTGGAGAGGGAATGTGGCACCGATTCCCCTACTATCAACTATTTCGTATTGCCCCTACCGTGCTTTTCGTCGCGCGACTGCGAGTACACGGCCTCCTATAATGTACAGGCTCTATAAAAAGGTATAAATGGTGTATAAATGATCATCAGTCCTATGGGTGACTCTACACTTCTGGATCGGTGGACGTTTGTAAAAGAAACTTGCCGCAAAATTGTTCGCACAAATAGTTTGAACGATTACAGCAGATCTTTGTGCAAAATAAAAATTTGCTGGGATAATTGCAAATCCGACCACATAAATGGAGGAACTTTTAATTGAGTACATACATAATTTATGAAACACGAAATGCATTTGGCCCGTCTAGTGATACGAGAAATTGGAGAAGAGTTAGAATTATTTCATCGAATTGGTCACATTCCTAGAATCCAGATATTAAAAACATTGAAATTTATTGTACGGTACTTGCGACTGCGACTGGATCTTTATCAAGCTACTTTTTACGAGGCGCACGAAGGGAGTCGGAAGAATAAAGACCACCGATGTGTCTTGGCTCAGTTTCTCAGAGCGCCAGCTGTCCTTGCAAAGATGCCCTTTTGTGTGCTTCAAAGAGGACAGCCGAAATTGTTATCGCGAATGAGGCAGTTGAAGAGCATCGTTCCATTTCTCGTCTTACAAGATGAACCTCGAATAGCGTTTGATTTGAATTTGCATGGTTTAAAACGATCGTACTTTGAAGCCACGTGTCAGGAATATGTAGAAAGGTCAACGAGAGAGAACAATCAAGATACAAATTAGTAAACTAGGGAGAAGAAAATTATGCGTTAATCCTAAATTCGTAATTGAAGGACACGTGTAAAATTGTAATGAAACGTTTGTAATCCTAGTTTTAGCGAGTGTTATCGGTAACTTCGTGGCAAGCGATCCTCATCGAAGAAGGAAATTCTTTGAAGCTGTTGGTGCTGCTAGAACCTTCCATCGCACCGCCAATTACACCGTGACTAATGCCTCGTGGCCGCGGGCTGCTTTTCGAAATTCATCAAAATAAAATCGGTAGACCACCATGGAGATAATTCATTGCCAACGAACGTCCGGGACACGTATGCTGCACGTGATACTTTTACGGCGTCAAATAGCGAAAGGATCAAAATTAACGCACACCTGTTTATTGCTGAGTAAATTATTGGAAAAAAAACATTTCAAGTACTATTTCCTGTAATCTTTCTCCTAAAATTCCAATGAAACATTTAAAATAATGAGTAGCTCCATTGCTGAGATCCAAGAAAAATTCCCTGTATAAAGATATTAACTGAACTTGTTTCTCATGATTATTTTATTTTAAAAAATCCCGGACTTCAGCATATCTCCGTTTCGAAAAAGGAGAGGCACAAGTTATGCAAAGTTGTCGCACTTTCTCGACCTTATTCGATATTTGGAAAGCAGTCGCGATTGACGTCAATGATCGAGAAATACGAGAAACATTTTTATGCGGGCGACGTGTTTCCTTTTTTTCCGCCGATCTCGGATTCCCCGATGTACCACGGCTTCCCGGCTGCGTACAGTTCAAAGATTGATCAAGCTTATTAAATTAACTGCCAATTAGAGGAGACCGCGGCGCTCTCTGATACCGGAGTCCAGTTCTCCCCGTACGCATTTGATGTCCGCAATAAAACAAAGATCCGATGCCCATATCGACGGTGTTTATGGCTTATGAAGCCGATGGAGAAAGGGGGAGAGGTGGTGGGGACATATCGATGATAGAGCATCACCGAGGATCGTTCCAGATGAAAATTACGCTCGCGGAAGAATTTTTCTATCCGTGCAATTATATGCGGAATTATATGATGTGTGGTTTGACGACAGTCGTTCGGCCGCAAATGGTCGTCGTTAAAATTAAACGTTGAAAGGGTTAAGCAGGACGAAAGAAACGTGCAAAAAGAGGGAATACCATTCTCATCTTCTTTTTGCAACGGGGTACAAATTGCCTCGCCGACAATCTCGGCCGATCTCAGAACGACTCCACTTCAGAGTCGCCAGATGAGGGGAGGGAGCACGAATCGAGGGGAAAAAGTTACCCTCTCTTTGCCAAAAAACGGACACATGCACGACAGAAGCGTTGTAGAAGGGGAAGGTAGACTGGGGACACAAGTGTTAATCTGACGACTCTGCTGCACTGTTTACTCGCTCAGACATTAAGCAGGATTCAAAATCTATACTTCGCGTACGTAGTTAATTCTAAATTGCAGTGCTGTTTTGTTTACGAAGATTAAAGTTATCCCCCTCGGCATGCGATTTTCTTCGCAGGTACAATAATCAGAACTTCTTTGTCTATAATCAAGGTATATCGTAATGTATATTTGGAAAAGAATGGAATTTTATTTTGATTCATTGAATCCATTTTTTCGTGCCACTTATTGAGTCAATCCACGTATAATAACTAGGCCATAAATTATACCTAAGTATGCAGTCGTGCAGGAACAATACGTGATACTCGAACGATACCGAGATGATATTAATGAAATAATAACGAAACGGACCCGGTCGTTTTTCAACGTGAGCTTTCGCAGCGTGACCCGCGTCGTACCGCGCGGACAATAACTTTCTTGCTAATTATGAAATAGTGATACGAGCACGGTGCGCATATAAACATCGTAACACTCCGAAAAACACGAAGCCAATTATCTGCCGCCCGGTGAGAACGGACGTACGCCCTCTCATAAAGTGGTCGACGTGCGCGAAACCGCAACGAACAACGAGCAAAAATCAACAATGGACCCCGAGGGCCGGTCCCCTAGCTGAAACAATACGTTACACGATACGTTCAGGATGCCTAAGCCTCCAGTGACAATTCTCACTTTCGTACAAACACGTTCCTCTCCATTCCTCCTATTCTTAAACTCGTGTTCCAAGAATAGAAAATTGATAATCACACTGCGATCATCTCTTTTCACTTGTGAATTAAAATTTTCGAAAATCTGTAAACATAATCCTTGTTCCAGTACATGTTCATGTAAACATCATGCGCGTAAAAGAATAGTACGTTGAGTAAGACATGGACTCAACAGTAGATGAAATTTCAATCTGTATCAATAATAATTAGACTGTGGATCTTTATAGCAAAGTACAAATTTTCTTCGTCACTTACAAGATGCAGGAACCATATAAAAATTTCTTCCTGAATTTAACGATTGTAATAAATTGAAAATAACATATGGATGTCCATGAAATCCGCAGTTTAATAATAATAGATTATTGACTTTCATAAGCAAAGGGTTTGGAGTCCTCGGAAATGCTCGAAGAGAGAAACAATTTAAAGTCTAACATAAACCAATTGAATAATAGGAAGTGATTGGCGATCCAGCGATATGATACTAATTGCGTGAATAAGTTGAAGGGCAAAATTTTTCCAGTAACACGTTTAAACGAGATAACATTCCTTAAGAACGGCAGGGCCGTCCGCAACGTCCGAAATCGTCGAGGTTACGCTCTTGTTCCATGAAAATACACAAGCATTTCTGGCGGCTGGCAGCGACAGGGTCCGCAATTTCGGCACCGTGGGCCATTAACATTGTTACGCGGGTGGCGGTGTTGTCGGGCCCGGGAACCATAAGATCGCTTGACTTTAATTTTAATTTAAAATCGTTGCGCCCCGACGAAGAGGACCACCTACGATCAGTATAGCGGTCTGTCTCACTTTACGGGAACAGAGAGCTCGCCGCTGAACCGACCGGACTGCCAGCAGTTCACTTGGATTTCGTTTGAACACGGCCAACAGCTTAGAGTTCAACTCGAGTCGATCAATGGGACGAAAAGAAAACAAGCATCATCGAATTTGTTCGCCCGGAGGGAACGCGCCGGGAATAGTCGACTTGGCTAGCGATGAACGCGAACCGATGGAACGTTCGAACAATTTAAAATAAACACTTTCTGCGTCGGTTACAAGAAACGGAAGTTAAATAGGAAATGTCTTCTCTGTTTTTTCATTTTAATCAGTTGGAAATGCGACGAACGACAAACACGAACTGATAGAACGATCGAACAAATTTTTATACATAGACTGACAGAAAGAAATCACGACAGCTGTAAAATAATTCCTAAAACAAAGGGTTAAAAATCTACGTTCGAAAGATTCGACTGTTGAAGCGTTTACAGCACTAAGGTCTGCCGGTCGACGCCAGTATCTTACAGCGGCGATTAACACTCCCCCGAACGCCTCGACGGCTGAAATCGAAGCCGTGCTAAGGAATCCAAGAGATTTTATAGGTCATAAAGTGTCGGGTTTCTGTCGCTAGCGTGCGGCTTGAACGGATCTCGCGAGCGATCGGTTGCCATCGCTGGGGAAGCTACGAGCCTCGGTCCTCCAGGTAGCGGCGTAGCCGAGTCGGAGGCGGATGGTCATTGTTAAGACCTCCCACTGGGCCCGCGACTCCTTGTCATCGCTCGCATCGTCCGTGGTGAAGAAACAGTCACAACACGGCCGCGAGTGACGAGGAAATGCGTAATTACTTTGTCGTAAATGCGCTTGCGCCTCCTCCACTCGGGGAACAGCTAGCCGAAGAGGATCGGGGGCCAGCAGCCGTTTATACATACAACCGGCGAATCTGCGACGCGATCGTGCAAGGATCACGATGGAAGGCGGAGGATCGAGTAGGACAATTAAGAACGGACACGAGCCGTAATGAACCGTGGTCGGGTTTTCTTATTTCATGCCCCCCCTGCTCTTCTTTTTCCGTACACGGTCTAATAAATTATCACTTATTAATATACTAAAGAAACGGAGACAAATACGGAGTAGCGGCACTAATGCGGCATACAAAGATTTATCGTCTTACACGTGCCTCGATTTATCAAGTACCACAACGGCTACTTCCACGCAGGGCAGCGCGTCCAGTCACGTGAACGAAGAAATATGATCAGCCTCGCGAAGCCACATACGTTTCGTAAATCTTGTCGATTCGTTAAGTTAAGCCTGTTGTATTAACCGGAGAAGCGATAAACGTCGTGCTAAGCGTGCTACTAAGTCGACCTACCTGATCGTTTTCTGATGCAAGGATTAAACGAACAAAGAGAGAAAGAGAGATAGAGAGAGAGAGAAAGTCCCGTTCGGTCAGCTAGAGGCGACGAATTGGAAAACGAGAATGACTGACCAAAGAATGCTAGAGAACGACTTCTCGAGGTGCGAGGTTTAATGACAATAATAAGCACAATTTATACAGCAATTGCCGGAGATTTTCATATATACCAGCATCAAGATACTTTACAAATTTTATTCCGGGCCGTGTTGTACAACAACGAGCGTCCGATAGGGAATAGGGACCACATTCCCAGAATCGTCTGGCAGAGAGAACGTCAACGGGCTTTTACTCGAGTCCGTAGACACCGGAACCCACGATTCATCGTCGGATATAAATCGACATCCTCGCGGAGCCGGCGCGGCGTGTCGCGCGACGTACACGCGTGGACGTGCTGCACCGCAGTTGCACGTTGCACCGCCGCCTACTGCAGCCGCCATATGGATATCCGGAACGAGCAGCACCGTGTGCGGCCCGCCGCGACGCGACGCGACGGCGTGAACGATTTGTGCGAATCTCGTCGAGTCCGAGGACCAACCTTCACGCCGGCAGCTTTTAAATCGCGATTTTTCACGCATAATTCCACGGTCGCGGGCAAACGAACCTACTCGCCCGATACTCGCCAGCCCCGGGAGCTTCGATCGTAATCGCGCATCGATTATAGTCGACAATTGTAAACGCACACTATGCTAATGAAATATTGTTTTCCAATAAATCGATACGATGTGCAATTATACATTAACTGTTGTGCACACCTACTTGTTAATATAAACAGAGTTGTACGATACAAAGTTAACCCTCCGACAGCGGATCTATTTTCACCCAGAGTATCAAAATCGTCATTCGCTGATTCAGTTTCGAGCGAATTAATTAAATGGACAGCTGCTGAATTGGAGCAATAGAAAAATTTACAGGTCCTCAAGAAGTACTTTGCAAAATAAGTTTTAAAACATTGACGAACAAAGCAGTGAATATCCATCAGCAATCCTATAATTAATCCCTTGTCCTACGAATTTATTTTCCTAAAAAGGGAGGAACTTTGTATCTATCGTATACCTGTACGAATAGAATTTTATTTCGATTGGAAGGAAATTAATAGCATACATATTTATTAGACTATGTTCAGAATCTTCATCGCGAGTCTCACACGATATTGCAAGGAAAGGGGTTAAAGAAAGGATCGTTATCCGGGGGTTGATCGTACAGAAAGAAATCTTCGGTCACTGAACGTCCCTGAAGGGTTGACTTCAATTTTCTGTAATTTTTCAGCCGGTGGTTGCTCAGCGAACGTGTCAAGCAATAGTAAGCGCACCTGCCGAGAGCCAGTGTCCATTTCGCCTACCTTTGCACAGCGAATTCTTATTTTTCGCGGGAGCGTGGGCTTTTTATCGCGGGGGCAGCTCTATAAAATAGAGCCCGTGGTACAAGCCGGGCCGACCGACATCCCCAGATTCCGAATCGACCGGATTTATTTTATCGGCCAGAGGAACACGTGCGTCTCACCCCGGACGACTTTCGTCAGAAAACCTTCCTCCTCAAGAGATACCTTCGAACCCACCCTCCCCACCATTTGCCGATGCTTGCCTCCTGCTCAGCCTCCTCCACCCCCACGATCGCGCGCGCCACTTTCGAAGCGGAGGGAAGCGGATTTTGCCCACGTGCACCGTCGTCCACCCACGGGGGCCGATACAATGAGAACCGGGATTTATGCCGCGACTCGCGCTAATATAAAGGCCAATTTATTTCATACGTGAAAGTGCAACAGAGAGAGAGAGGTCCTCCGGTCCCCCTTCGTCCCTCTCCTTTTCGTTCGTGTACCCTTCCTTACCGAACAGAACGCGCGGCGTCGGCCTCTCGCAACACGGCAGCGAAAATACATGATAACTTTGTACAATGGTTGAATTTATCGCGGAAACAATACCGGACATCGTATCGCTAATACACGAGCCCTTCGACCGCGAGAGTTAACGACCGTGAACGAGACCACGATAGTTCCTTAATGTCTTTCTTGCGCGTTCTTCAGCTTGCCATCTGTGCGCTACGTCTCGTTGGAATTATGAATGACATTCGACAATTTCAACGGAGCTGTAAGCTGTCTGCAATCGGACCTAAATTGTTTTAAATAATTGTTATATCGAAGGACATCAATTTCGGTCAGTCTCAGTTACGATTCTTAAATCACCGGATTCTATATCTTCTATTAGGGTCTACGAGGTGTGATCAAAAAGTAAGATGACTTTTTTAATTTCGCGGGATACCTACAGTCGATTTTCGTTTTCCTTTTTTTTCTTATGCTGGTACACTCGTCCCGAACATATGCTCACAGTTTCAGCTATATAGCATTTTTCGTTTGTTCGTGAGAAGCAAAAAGGTTAGAAGTGTTTTGCGTGTTCGGCGAAGTTTGTTCCGAAACTGTTTAATTTTGACCAGAAGAAACGTCGCACGAGCATCGCTCAGGATCTGTTGAACGACGTCAATGATGATCCTGATTTGCTCAAAAGGGTCATAACTGGTGACGAATCATGGGTATATGGTTATGACGTCGAAACCAAAGTCCAATCGTCCCAATGGAAGTCCCCGGAAGAGCCAAGATCGAAAAAAGCACGCCAGGTTCGATCAAATGTCAAGGTTTTGCTCACTGTTTTCTTCGATTATCATGGCGTAGCGCATCAGGAGTTCTTACCACAAGGTCGTACGGTTAATAAGGAGCATTACCTTGAAGTTACGCGCCGTTTGCGTGAAGCAATACGAAAAAAACGCCCGGAATTTTGGCAACACAATTCATGGATTTTGCATCAGGATAATGCACCTGCTCACGCATCGTTGCTTGCGAGTAATTTTTGGCCAGAAACAACACCACAATAATGCCTCAGCCACCATATTCACCGGATTTGGTCTCCTGCGAATTTTTCCTGTTCCCAAAACTGAAGAGATCCATGAAAAAACGGAGATTTGCAACGATCGAGGAGATAAAAACTGCATCGCTGGAAGAGCTCAAAGCTATACCAAAAAATGCTTATCAGAAGTGCTTCGAGGATTGGAAAAAGCGCTGGCACAAGTGTATTATATCTGAGGGGGATTACTTTGAAGGGGACAACATAAATATCGATGAATAAATACATATTTTTTGATAAAAATAAAAAGTCACCTTACTTTTTGATCGCATCTCGTATCTCTTTAACGCTTCAACTAAAGGGGTATAAGGGGTATAAGTTGCCAGATGAGGGGAAGAAGTTACCCTCTCTCTCTGCCACTATCGGATTAGTCACGTGACATTATGATACATGCGCAACAGAGACGGGGCCCATCGCATGACGTGGGGGAATAACTTCGTAGAAGGGGAAGGTCGAGTGGGGACGCAAGTCCCAATCTGGCGACTCTGATAAGGAGTCACGTCTAGTTATCGATCCGAAGCAAACGTAAGTTTTAGTCATTTTTCCTGATGACATTCATTAACAGTGGTCGAATGAAATTGTTAACGTTTACAAAGAAAACTTATTCATCGAACTTGTACTTTTCAAAGCATGTCTGTTCTGTTTCAAGCTGATTTGGTACATTTACACTTAAACTCGATTGTAAGACTTCAGGTTCAACGGCAACTTTAAATTTGATTAATAGAGGCTATGAAGGACACTTGACTGGCATTTATTCAAAATAAATGAATTATGCTATTGCGAATTTTGAAGGGGATAATTCTTACCTTGTTAGTCACACCACGTCCTTCGAATTGAACTTCTACTTTATGTTCTCACTAATTCTACTTTTACAACCCCGAAGACCATAATGTTCGTAATTTATTCTGAAAGTTACGTACCCTTTAATTCTGAAATTTATAACAGGTCGTAAAATGAATGCAGTTTGACTACGTATTTCCAACAACTTGTTTATACTAATCTGCCGAGTTATGTCCTTGCTGATCAAGTTAATTTGAAACCTAAGTTGTTTCTATTAGCAATGTAAGAAATATTTACCGTGACAGTTTGGGTTCAGGTCGAATTATTTATGTGACACAATTTCTGACAGGTGGCGATACAGACTTTCGTCACTCGGATAATATCGCAATAAAATATGTTCTTAATCTACACACGAGCACTGCCACGTATACGTGTGCAGTAAATTCTAATTTAGTGTAATTACATCGTTTGTACGTTGTACAACAGTGTAAAATGTTGAGAGTAAAGTGTAGAAAATGACGGCAATTGTATAAATAGAATTGGTTAATAGAGCTGTTATTTTAAGATGTAATCGTTTCTGTTTTATTTTCAAAACCGGCAGGAACGTTTGCAATCCTGTATTAGTTACTTTATGATATTATACATTTTTATTTGTTCCCATCCATTATCACACACATTTTTCTTCATCTTAAAAATATTCCAAATATGCTGCACTTCCGCTACGTAATAATTTTGACTAGTCTCTTCTCTCGATTCAGAATTTCACCCTTGAAGAACAAATATTTTTGAAAGTCTACGGTGACCATAGTTAGTCATATTGATGGCTAGGTCCCACCGATGGTTGCCGGTTTTCCGACGGAGCCTCTACATATTTACATAACACTCGCAAGGTCCACGTTTAGACCCCCGTTTAGATTTAACTGCCACTTCGGGAAATCATATTAACCAAATACTGCAGTCGTTATTCGGGGATCCCGATGCGCTGGAAATAAATTACCAAGGCACCCTTGGGACCTGACTGTGGTGAATGGGACACGGGAAAGAGAGAAAATGGCCCTCTGAATTTGTTGCCTGGGGACCCACCGCGCTTCGGAATTCTTTACGATTTCTATTCAATCCCTTTATCGCCCTTCGACTCGGGGAATTTCTTTTTGGGATTCGGCGTTACTGCCAGCCGTTGATCACTTCCTATTTCGCGTTGCACACGTTCGAATGTGTCGACACACAAAAACCAACCATTTTTGTATACTGAACGAGATTCTAAAAAATAGTTGCATATAAGATCGTCAAAAATAGTTACACGTAAAGTCCTCTCGGAATTTTCACCTTCTTATATGTGGCACTCTAATTTAACCAACTTTCGATCACACTCTTATATTTTAAACCGATGTGGGATATAGTTGAATTTATTGCATAATTTACAATTAAGAAGACGACACGGATGAAGAACACAAAAGACGTATCACTGACTGACAAAATTATATTCTCTATTTGAAAAGATTCGCTCGCGTTCTCGATCATCTCACTCATACATCTGACCATACATACACATACATCTAGACACACACTTTACAATAGGTCGTTGGCACCGTTTTTGTTTCAACCGTTAGGCGACAACTCGCGATCGGCGGTTTCGCGGCTAAAAACATGTAACGGACGCCAATCACTTTCCGCGGATCGTACACATCAATCATACATCCACACGTCGGACATAAACGCGTTTACGTTGTTTCGAAAATCAAACCCACACTGATATATCAAACAAGACAATTATTAAAGATACTTGTACGTGTGCGGTAATCTATTAGTATGTAACATCGTGATTTAACTTTCTGTATAATAAGTCGTCTACAATGTATAATTGTTACGGGTTTAAAACTGTTTCGGAATGAATATACGAGGTATGATCAAAAAGTAAGGTGACTTTTTATTTTTATCAGAAAATATTTATTTATGCATCAATTTTTATGTTGTCCCCTTCAAAGTAATTCCTCTCAGATATAATACACTTGTGCCAGCGCTTTTTCCAATCCTCGAAGCACTTCTGATAAGCACTTTTTGGTATAGCTTTGAGCTCTTCCAGCGATGCAGTTTTTATCTCCTCGATCGTTGCAAATCTCCGTTTTTTCATGGGTCTCTTCAGTTTTGGGAACAGGAAAAAGTCGCAGGAGACCAAATCCGGTGAATATGGTGGCTGAGGCATGATTGCGGTGTTGTTTCTGGCCAAAAATTACTCGCAAGCAACGATGCGTGAGCAGGTGCATTATCCTGATGCAAAATCCATGAATTGTGTTTCCAAAATTCCGAGCGTTCTTTTCGTATTGCTTCACGCAAACGGCGCATAACTTCAAGGTAATACTCCTTATTAACCGTACGATCTTGTGGTAAGAACTCCGGATGCGCTACGCGATGATAATCGAAGAAAACAGTGAGCAAAACCTTGACATATGATCGAACCTGGCGTGCTTTTTTCGGTCTTGGCTCTTCTAAGGACATCCATTGGAACGATTGGACTTTGGTTTCAACGTCATAACCATATACCCATGATTCGTCACCAGTTATGACCCTTTTGAGCAAATCAGAATCATCATTGACGTCGTTCAACAGCTCCTGAGCGATGCTCGCGCGACGTTTCTTCTGGTCAAAATTAAGCAGTTCCGGAACAAACTTCGCCGAACACGCAAAACACTCTTCTAACCTTTATGCTTCTCACGAACAAACAAAAAATGCTATATAGCTGAAACTGTGAACATATGTTCGGGACGAGTGTACCAGCATAAGAAAAAAAAGAAAACGAAAATCGACTGTAGGTGTCCCGTGGAATTCAAAAAGTCAGCTTACTTTTTGGATCACACCTCGTAGATGTAAGTTCGACGAGTAACTTTTGTTCGTAAAGCGGTTCCATTCGACCCCTAGCGAGTACACAAGCGCCGAGTTGGTCGGTCTTCCGGTCACCAGGTCAGCCAACATGCAACGCAACGTTGCGTTGCCGCAGGGCATAAAGATCTGTGCGTGGCCCTAGGGCGAAGAAAGGGCTCCAAATTGATGAAGTATCGTCACTGCCGAAACCCTGGTACCCCCAGGTAGAGAACACGTCGAAGTGCAGTGCACACCGGGTCTAACGAAGCGAACGGTCACCCTCCCCTCCCCCCGTCTAACTAACGACCCGGGTACTTTAAACTGTAACTTGTTCGGAACGTGTTGGTTGGCCTACGTGGGCATCGAAACAATGCGCCTGATGGACAATACTTATTAGTTTCGGAGGTGGGCGAGCATGCTCTTCCTCTTTCTCCACGTCGTTGTACCCCATTGTACAAGTTGAAGGTATGAAGCGAGGCAGGCGAAACGCCTACAAGTCTGACAAGGTGCCAGGGCATCACTCCTGGAGTACACGAAACCGTCTGGAGGGGAACAGCTTCCTCCCCCCTGCCACCCCTCGAATAAAAACCCGACAACTGATTTCCCGACTCACCGTGATTAATTCAGACCCTCCCTGCTACACTGTGCGGCACCGTTCTATCTCGGACGGTGTGCTGCATATGTTCTTTTTCGACAATTTCGCGGCTCTGCCGCGGCCAAACCGTATCCAACGCTTTTCTACACGAAAACCTATTAACCCCTTGCAGTCGGAACTATTTTAACTTGAAAATTAAACATTTCTTCCGACCTAGAATAATTCCATTGTACATGTTTTTGTTTCACTTCGTAAAGGGAGTAGAGTCGATGAGTTGTGTGTAGGGATTGCAATACCGGTACACCGGTATACCGAATACCGGTATTTCGTGCTATTTTGCAATTTCGTGAAATCGGTATTTGCTAAGGTAAAATACCGGTATTTTCGGTATTAGCTATAAATAATAAATATTTTTTTTGGACATCTACTCTTACGTGAAATACGTATTTACAGTAGTACCAACATCAATCATTTGCTGTCTTGTCATTTGCTGAAACCTAAGCTCACATTTATAAGGGTTCGCCGCTGACGATATGTGTGTGCTTGCCGATGAAGGCACATTACCGCGGAAGCAAATATTTAGAGGAAGAATATCGCTCATTATTAACACTAGGTTTACGGGACCCGTCAAAATGACGGGTTCTAATATTCTTAATTTGAAATTACTAAGATTGTCACGATGCTTCCCTGAGGAATTATTTACCAAATTTATTTCTTTGGGTATATATTATTGGAAAAGTGGCCAAAAACTTGGATAGACCCATTCTTGTCATGTTTATAAAATAATGTGAAATAGTTATTTCTAGAGCTCCGTAAACCTAGTGTTAACAGTATGTTAGCGGTAGCGCGGTTGGAGGGGAGTTTTGGGAAAAGCGACCAAACGAATGATTGGTTTTTCATATATTTATGACAGGGGTTTATGGTGCGAGTGGCCGTGAATTTAGTAAACAGCTCCAATGCCATACGGTGCAATAAACTGAAGACCGCGCAGGGTCCTTCGTGTAATGACTGTGTATTGAAAGCGAGATCTTTAGAAAAGGTAAGCGACCCGACGTCGTATTGCTAAACAATAATAAGAACACATGGTTCTGAAGGATCTGGCCACGGGGTGGGGAAGGCAATGCCTTTTGGTAAGAGGACTGTGAGGAACCACGCGGCACTTACCCCAGAACTGTTCTTAACAAGTACCATCAACCAGCGTGGATGCGGAAAGACCATTTTCAACTGCAGGTACATAATTTGTGCAGAAAAATACGTTCCAGGCTTAATGACAGTTCAATGGATGCATTATGTTTTTTACAGTCACATTTCAAAAATATGCAGTTAATAAATTAGTTAATGTCTTTTTCTATTAATAGATATTATACGATATAATAGACTATACAACAAGATTTTATATTTACTGTTATCATCTATACTTTTTACTCTTAGTTATTAGTATCTTCTTAATAATAATACTATATGTTTTGTTCCTTTATTGTATTATAATACTATGTAATGGTTTATTTTTCATATTATATTTTTTGTTTCTAATGTTAAAAATTATTATTTTACTGCTCTTATTAATAATATTTTATTATAACATTTGTTCCTTTATTTTATATTTGTACATAACAAAATTGTTTATATTTTTATAGTTTATTATTTTTTGTATAAAACTAATAAATATGATAAAGAAACAGCTGTGTTTTTGTACCTTTTTGAAAATTCCTAATACCGGTATTAATACCGGTACAACGGTTAAAAAAATACCGAATATCGGTATTGTATTTTTGGTTCGGTATTGCAAACCCTAGTTGTGTGGTACACCACACACCGCTAGACGCATGTACGTACACGAGAGTTGCAAGGGTCCGGGATATGGAAAATATCGTCTCGCAAATGCATATTGGGGACCTCTCCATAGTAGCAATCGCTAGATGCATCTTTTATCTAGCGATTGCGACTATGGAGAGGTCCCCAATATGCATTAGCGAGACGCTATTTTCCATATCCCTGACCATTGCAATTCTCGTGTACGCATGTTTCTAGCGAGCACGCAGCCTAGAAAATTAATCTGCTCTCCGTCGAGAAGATTTCATTGGTAATACTCGATCGGAGCTATTAACGTGTTCAAGATTCATGGTGACGTGGCCGTGTCGGCGAGACAATAAGAGAGCATAACGTTCGCCGGATGAACGCGGGAGGATTAACCGCGAGCGCGCAACAAAGTCGATACCGCCGATCAATAAATCAGGTCTCGCGACCGGTTCGAGAGTGGTATTAAACCCGTATCGCATTACGCGGAAAATAGGCCGTCCGAACGAATATTTGGACCGCGACCAGTCGGACCAGTCCTCGGTGGGGTCTTGCTAAGGATGCGTCCGCAGTACCGAATCATGAATAAATTTTAACGAGATTGCGAGCGAGCGAGTCAGAGGAGTCTGACCACTAGCTATATGCCCACGGACGAGGATGATAAATCAAGCTGCCTAATCAGACCGCTTCATCGAGCCCACATTTTGGGAAGTTATTAGGGAGGTTGGCCGAATGGGGAACCGATAACGCGGCCTAGCGAAAAATCACCGGGATGAAATTGAATAATGACAGCGGCGGAATGTGGCCGGAGAAAACGAGCACCGAGCTCAATTTTAACAATGTGGGATACAATATGCAAATAGGGCTAATAAATACAGAAAAAGCATTAGCCCCGTGTCAAAGGAAGTTCTGGAAAAGGCAGTTCCATCTGTAATCACACATTTTTTCGTCCAATGATAAACAATCTTTTTAGAATTTAGATTAGATTTAGAAACAACGAATATATTTGAGTATTTTTATTTAAGTCATCCTTCGCAGTGCCGTCCTTAGCACCCTGGGTCCTTGCCCTGTGCTCTGCGCTTGAGAGGCTGCGCACTTACTGTTAGTTACTCCCACAATTGATAATAAATATATAAATGTAATTCTAATAGTTGAGACATCCAAGGGTTAAATTATGTCCACTTTCTTCGGGATACATTTGCTTATTTTTCTTGATTCTTATTCATATTAAATAGTATTATAAAGTAGATACTGGAATCCAGATAACTGCCGCCAAGCTTCCATGACATTCTTGCTTTTAAACGAGTCTCATTTATATTCAATTGGACCGAGATCAGTAGCAGACATGGTACATTAAGAAGACAGAAGTACGCTAGATAACATCATGTTCGCAGAAATGTCAGAAGATTATCGTCGACGAATTGACGAGAAGACTGGCCAACCTGTGTGGTCTAATACGACGAACACGATTCCGAACCGCCTAATCGGTGTTTTTCGGGACTGTTCAAGGCGATTCCAGCTACCAAGGCGTACGACCAAGCCTAATGAATAGCGTTTAATTCAAGCCTATAAATCCACACCCCATCGGGTCCTGAAATGGAGTAAGGCAATAAGGAATGTTAGAATCGACGGAAACACCAAACCAGAAAGCTGTCGCCGAACAAGATTTTCAAGCACGCAATAAAATCTTAGGAATGCGTTGCACTCATTTCAGACATAGTGCCGGACGGCTCGTTAAAATTTTATGAAAGCCCTACCTTGTTAACCAGGCGATTCTCAATTAGACATAGTTGTACTATGCCGAGACGAACGGAAGTTCATTTTGTTCAGCGAATGTTTAAGAACACTGTTTCAGAGAGTCATCATTTTTACCGTGCATGTGTCCGCTACTGGCAAAGAGAGGGTAACTCTTTCCCCTCAATTCGTGCCCTCTCCCCTCACCTAACAACTCTGACTGTAAGTCGAACTGTACCAAAAGTTGCTGCAATTCTCGCAAAATGATTAAGTACCAAACACGACATTTCCAGACAGTCTTAAATAATTGCTGCACTTAATGCAAAGGCTATGTACAAAGAAGAAGAATTTTTAAATCTAGCTGTTCGGTTATTACTAGGGGTGTGCGGGTACCCGAAATTTGGCAAACTTTTGGGGCCCCGACTCGATCCGACCCAATTACCATTTCGGGTACCCGAAATCGCGGGTCCCCGAACTTTATAAACTTTCGGGATCCTTCGCACACCCCTAGTTATTACATATTGATCATCGAAACCTTTTACGCTGAAACTAGATAGAACTCATTTGATTTACTAGCAGCGAACAGCGCGTTTAATATGCGACAAAAATGAGATTGAATCCGAAACACGCAGAAACGTAGATCGCCGGTACGGCGATTCTTGCGGAAATGCGTTGTGAATGAAATCAGCGTTACAATTTATAATGGTAAGCCGACATGAATTACTCGTATCATCTTATCAGTAATATATTTGATAACATTCTACAAGCGAATGCACTTAATGAGCTAAGATGTTTAATCGTTTTTTACGGTAACGGAAACCGGATAGAGCGGGCTCAGAGACACCTCGCCTAGTCGTAAAATCCTACACAAAGTCTCGCGGATTGCGATCCTGATGACGCAATACGGGATTCCTGGGAAAAACAAAAGCGAACAGGGCAAATGAATAGTAACGAAACGGACGCTACGCGAACGCGTAACGGGCATCGGTGCTCTGGAACTCGTATGCGAATGCGAACACCGAAGAATATTTATGCAAATGAATGTGTAATACGCTCGCGATAGAATTTACTCCATCGTTATCATGTGCTTTACTAGCCTGCTGCTCCTCAGTAAACCGAGGAGACAATTAACACCACGCCTTTTCGTAAAGGTACGACTAAAAAACAACGTTTAACCATCCACGTATGCAACAGATGTCGTTTACGATTTTTCATCGAGTAGCGTATCGATAATTCAATATCGCAGTTAATTCCTTGACAATTAAGAGAAGATGTTACAGTCTCGGCTCTCTTCGGGAACAGGTTTTTTGCGCCATCGGCAAGGTTCGATATTGATTAGATTCAGATAAGATGTTCACTCCTGAACCTGTACGCTAATTTTTATATCGATGTTTATTGTTATATGTGTCTGGGCAACTTGTTTCAACCCCTTGTTTCGCAACAGGCCCGAGCAACTTCTTCCCCGCCGACGCTTCACGTCTCCCACTACAGGTGTACCGGTTCCTCCATTTACCTTGCTTTGCTTCACGTGACTGCACTATCCCCACTCCTAATCTCCCCAACCTCCTACACTTCACAGGAGTTGAGTGGATAGGACCCAGGAGTAGGGAGAGGAGTCTGAAAAGAGGGGCCTGTTCTACAATATCGAGGAAGACAACAAAAATTCCTAAAACTTGGTTAAAAATGGCTTTCAAAACCCACTTAAAGTGGAAGAATACCTCCAAGTTCTCGGCGTATGCGATTTTCAAAGTTCATTAGACAGCCATATATAATTATATAATTCGATGATGTTTTACTTGTAGAAACGAGATTGGAAAAGGTAATTATCGATTAACAAGATCCATGCGGAATCCATGGCCGTGAGATTCAACATTGGGTATCAAGGTGCCCAAAAATGGTAAGGTGGCTGTATAACGGGCTGACCCAGACTATGGAATCCAGATTCCCTGTAATGAGAAGGGTTCGGCTCGCACGAGCGGTTCGCAGGAGTTTGAACATGTTCGAACATAAAGGTGCTCGAGCTACCTTCTGCTCGTTTTACCTCGAACAAGCTCGAGTTGAGCAGCTTTAACGGCTCGCGATAAAGTATGTTTAAAGCCTACTACAAGTTAGATCTCATTGAAACGGCTCCATCGAAGACTATTGTGGATAGAAACCCTGAGGAATTCTGACATTCTAGCAGCAACAGTGCTTCTTGGGTCAGGATCTCTTTAGGACAAACCAGTTCGCCAATAAAAAGATAGAATCAAATACGAAGGTTATAAATAATATAAAATTAATTTGGTTTTCTTTATAGAAAATTCTGGTTGTCGCACACGAGTGACGCTGATAGCAGAGGTGTTAATGTGAGCACGCACCACGTGAGCAATTGTACAAAAGAAAAAAGAATTAAACTCGATCCTTATTGCTGAAGATATCCTCACTCGGAGAAACTCTCGTTCGGCAAGTACATATGTGCCAGTACCTTGTCGAGGAGTAAACTTATTCGGGTGACTCGAACTCGTCCAATAACGGTTGTCCGTGTTTTACCATACCACAAATAAATTTTTCATACAACCGTTAGGGAACAGTGGCACACATGTTCACTAGTGCGAAAGCGGTAACGATCGTCCTAGATACACACTTCTGGTCCTCGTCCTAGTACATCCTTTAGGTTTAAATGACTTTTAAATGGTCGAGATATTCTTACTTTGATCGTGACTGGAAATTGGGATATACAACGAAAATGTAACGAAAGTCCGTGAAGTGTTTTCCTCGGGAAAAGTGATAATTCGCAGCAGCCACGTATATCCGGTGCGTCATACATCGGACGGCTTGCAAACGAGTCGAGAGGAATCGATTCGACACGATCTGCGGGAGGGTTGAATGAAGAAACAGGACGAAAAGGAAATGATAAGTCCCCATCCTTTTTACGGCCTAGGGGCTCCGGTGCTCCTTTTTCCTTTCTCAGAGCCACTGTGGATAATTGGAACCGCACCCACGATCTTCACACGTCTGTCCTTGCAATTGTCTCGCCTTTTCGTTCCCACCTTCCTTCCTCCGTTTTGTGCTACTTTCTTATATACAATTCTTTCTTTCGTACAAACGGAATCATCTAAACGCTCTTTATAAACTGTCAAATACGAGTATACCTGACGGACGTCCGAGACAGATCAAAAGGAAATATAACAAATTAGACCTTCCGCGACAATATAAACAGTCTTCTTTTACCCTTATTCATTTAAATCTTTTAACATATTCATTGCCACGTTGAACAGACGTATATGATACAAATCTCTATTTTTAAAAGTTAGTTTTTCTTATAATATATTTTGTATACTAAATCGAATTTGTTCAGGCAGAAAATTGATCGTGTTCCGGTTTCCAGTGCGTCGCCAGATTAAGTCCTTTCTCCCACTCTACCATACCTCTTTTACGACACTATTCCCCCAATTTCTGCGTCGTGACTAACCCGGTAATCGTAGAGAGAGGGTAACCGTATTCCCCTCGATTTCCCCTGTTTGTACACACAATGCTCCAAGAAAGGAGACCCTGCTCAAAAGTTCGCGATCTTTTATATTCTCTTAACAATGATAAATGTTCCATTCATGTGTCTATGTTGTCAGTTATATAAGCGTTACACTTAGTCAACGACAAGTCAATCGCTTCTTGCTCTCTTTAACTTGTTCGGTTCGGCGGTTGACCATAGTCGACAACTATCAAACGCATACGTATGGCCAGACATCGACTGTCATTCCAAAGAGGTTAATGCAAGACACATTCCACAGTGTATGATAATAATACACGGGTAGCCGATAAGCTTTCCCCTTAGTAACCTATCAAGGTTTCTTTAAAACGCCGCGTCAAGTGGCAATACCAGACGGAAGTGATGAAAGCCATGGTACTTACTAAAATGTAGCCCAGTCGTTCCCACCTTGTGGATCAAAAGTGTCTATGTTTTCTTATCTTACTACCATACTGAATTTTAATGTCAGCACGGCAGCCTTAAAAATGATAATGTGTAGAAACAAACTCAAAGATGGTCGAAATATTCGGATACAAAAAACATTTATTGTATACTTATTTATAGATTTTATATATTTATAGTTAGACTCGCAGATTTTATGTATTTATGACAAAAGTAAATAGGCCAAATACAAAATTAGATGTTAGAGAAATTTAAGGAAATTGCTACACTATTTTCGACTTAATTTTAAATAATAAGAATCGCGTATTGTAGAAGCGATTATAAACTGATTCTAACAATTAATGATGAATGAAAATGTAATTTTTGGTACAAGGCTTATACTATAAGCAATGACACAAAAAAATGTTTCCACGATTTGTATTATACCAATGTAATTTATTTATTAACGTTATATCAATGTCGTTAGAATTTAATCAAATTGTATGAATTCGTATTATCCGTTTTACTTATGTTCACACATTTTGTATGAAAAAAAAACATTTGCAAACATATACGTGGGTACCTTTTTAACCTAAATCGCCAATTTATGTACATGGCGTAATTTTTTACTAACATTTTATTTTGTAATTTTTAATATTTATTGACTCAGTTATTTGATAAAGAATGGCTTTACATAAAGTAGTATGCAGAAGAAACTCGATTTGTCAGATGAAGGAGCATGATGATTTACATTTTTTAATATTGAAAACAGCACATTGCAGGTAAAATGTTTATTTTACGATCGTGAAATCATGGTTATTTTATTAGAACTCGTGCCTTTGTTGACTTTCACAAAGAAGAAGGAACCACCATTATAATTTATAAAAGTAAATAGATAAGGGAAAAGTAACATATGTAAAAAAAATTCTGTTCGCAGGTGTAAAGAATCTCCTACTTGCACGATCACATCAGACGACTCAATTTTCAAGAAATCAATTATTAGGTTACAACACCATTATAATGCACAGAATAATAATTAACAAAAAATTACTTCACTCATGTAAAACTTCTTTCTTCGTACTTAAAGACAAGAAACAACAACAGTTTCTATAAATCCGTCAGTATGTGGCCATATATCGGATACATCCAGTTCCTCGACAGAGAGTCATCTACAGTCGTGTATCAAGTAAAAATTAATTTATAATCATAAAGCATAATATTGCAAAAAAATTTATGTGGTGTTATACAAAAACGATTTAATATTTCTTTCTTTTTAAGAAGAGAAACTATATCTGTTTGTTCGAAGCCGATAGTATGTGGCCATGTATCGGATGATTCCAGCTCCTCAACAGTGTGTCATCGCGAACCATGTATCAAGTAAATCAAAATTCATTTCTCAATCAATTCAATCTCATAATAAGAAGAATAATAATGAAAAATAATGAATAATAATGAATAATAATCAATAATTTGATGATTTTTCAAAAAGAGAATCACCATCAGTTTGGTCGAAGACGATATTATATGGCCATGTGTCGAATGATTCCAGCTCCTCAACAGTGTATTATCAACCACCATGTATCAAGTAAATCGAAATTCATTTATGACTCAAAATAAGATACACATAATAAAAAGAATAATAGTTAAAAGATCTACATAAATATAATTTAATGCTTTTTCTTAAAGACATGGAACGACTGTTTGTGTAAATCCGCCAGTATGTGGCAATGTGTCGGATGAAACCAGTTCCTCAACAGTGTGCCATCACAAACCATGTACCAAGTAAATTGAAATTCATTTATGACTCAAAAGAAGATTCACATAATAAAAAGAATAATAGTTAAAAGATCTACATAAATATAATTTAATGCTTTTTCTTAAAGACATGGAACGACTGTTTGTGTAAATCCGCCAGTATGTGGCAATGTGTCGGATGAAACCAGTTCCTCAACAGTGTGCCATCACAAACCATGTATCAAGTAAATCGAAATTCATTTATGACTCAAAAGAAGATTCACATAATAAAAAGAATAATAGTTAAAAGATCTACATAAATATAATTTAATGCTTTTTCTTAAAGACATGAAACGACTGTTTGTGTAAATCCGCCAGTATGTGGCAATGTGTCGGATGAAACCAGTTCCTCAACAGTGTGCCATCACGAACCATGTATCAAGTAAACCGAAATTCATTTATGACTCAAAAGAAGATTCTCATAATAAAAAGAATAATAGTTAAAAGATCTACATAAATATAATTTAATGCTTTTTCTTAAAGACATGAAACTTCTGTTTGTGTAAATCCGCCAGTATGTGGCAATGTGTCGGATGAAACCAGTTCCTCTACAGTGTGCCATCACGAACCATGTATCAAGTAAACCGAAATTCATTTATGACTCAAAAGAAGATTCACATAATAAAAAGAATAATAGTTAAAAGATCTACATAAATATAATTTAATGCTTTTTCTTAAAGACATGAAACTTCTGTTTGTGTAAATCCGCCAGTATGTGGCAATGTGTCGGATGAAACCAGTTCCTCAACAGTGTGCCATCACGAACCATGTATCAAGTAAATCGAAATTCATTTATGACTCAAAAGAAGAGTCTCATAATAAAAAGAATAATAGTTAAAAGATCTACATAAATATAATTTAATGCTTTTTTCTGAAAGAGAAGAAACGACTGTTTGTGTAAATCCGTCAGTATGTGGCAATGTATCGGATGAAACCAGTTCCTCAACAGTGTGTCATCAACCACCACGTATCAAGTAAATCAAAATTATATTAAAGAAAATTCCTATGATGAAGAAATTAATAATTAAAAGATAATATTATTTGAACACAATGTTATGTTTTTTTTGCATAAACCAAACAGTGTGTGACAAAACAGTGTGCATTGAACAAATCCAGTTCCTCCTCCTACGATGACCAAATTTAAAAAATATAAAAACTATTTTTAAATATTTTAGATACATTTATATACTAAATTTGTTCACTTCTATTTCTTTCTAAATATTTGTTCTTCATCTCCTTCTAAATTGGTCTTATATTCCGTAATTTTAGAATTAAGAAGACCATCTGTGGAAATTATTCGATATGTTTTGACATGTCAGGGGATCAGGATTCTTTCACAGAAGAGCTGCTTCAGCAACTTCCAAAGTAATATTTGATTTCTAATAATGGCCAGCAGATAAAGGGAACAGTAGAACCTATGACAGAATTAGAAGTTCTGCGTAATTTTGAACAGGACGAAATATGTTGATGATTCTCGAAAACACTGGGAAATGGTGCTTCATTGTGAAAGAGCTGCGTTCTCAAGAACGTCATCGAATTTGCCATTGCCCTCGAGAGAGGTAACTAAATCATCAGCTGAAAGTCTGACATCCCTTTTTGAATTGATGAAAAGTTTCATGAAAAATTTTAAATATGAGTGAAAATAACATTTGTCACACGTGGGTGTAATTTTATTAAATATTGTTAAGTGATGGCTAACTTTTGATTGCTTATACCTAGACCCGTTTCTACTGGCATTTGTACTCATCCGCTGCAAGAAATTCGTATATCTACCAGAAAAATCTAAATCATTGTCTCTTAGTGACACTGTCCAAGTAAGTATTGTCACTTCGTCGTAAAGATACTTCAACTATTAACCTTCAACTATTATCAGTCGAGAGGTGGCTCAGAGTCACCACTAAAAATTGCTGTACGTGTTTTCGTTAATAACTCCTTAACAAAACAACGAAGAACATTTTCGCAAAGGAAAAAGTTACACCAAATGACCTGAGGAATCGCTCTTTTCAAGTGAATCCAACATTTTTGGAACCCCCTGTGTATTAGGCTTCCGATAGATAAAGTATTAATATTGACGTAAAGATCGTAAAGACTAAAATAGGTTTCGATGAAGCTGTTGATATTAAAAAATCGCTTTCGAAATTTACCAGGATTTAGTCATGCCCGTTACGTTGAATCGTCAAATTGCGCGTGTAGGGTCATCCGATTATAAATCATTTACATTGAACCTTAAAATGCTCAAATCCTTTGCATTCGATCACCTGCATTCAAGGCCTCCTATAACGAAGCCTACGCAAACCAGAATGTCTGCATTGTATCCCACGAGTTCAAAGTTATTTATACCGCGTTTCGCAAGTTCGAAGTTAGTAATGTTCGGTTCTGAAACTGTAGACTTCTCTGCATTGTAATCCACGCCATATGCCAGCAGAAACCTTTCTACCCTGCCCCACACAACTGGACCCATATACATACATTTTATTCGTTCGGAGTTTCGGGGTGATCTATATCAATGCATGTTTATATCTACAACTGAGTCCTCCACATACGATGTCGTTTCTATTCTGTTTCGCAAGTTTATAAACATTTCCCCCACAATAACGAAGCAGACTTGTGACGAACATTTCAAACAAAGACTACTATGTAGATATGGATGGTATTCCGAAACACAATTTTATTCTTCCTGTGTTGTCAATACTGAAGCAGTAAAGTAACTATAAATATAAATTTTCTTTTTGTACTATGAAATTGTTAAAGACATAGAAGTTCTAATCATTGAAGTTGCGAAGAAGATGAGATAGGGGGTTTACTTATAAATCTTGTATCATTCATAAATAAAAACTGATTTTGATGGTAATTCTTGCAGATTGTTAAACAGCCGAAAGCAAAGGACGGATATTAGCATGTGGAACCAACTGATACGTCCAAGAACGTTTGATCGCATTGACAGGGAAAATCTAATAAATCGACTCGCTGCATTCATATAGTAAGTTAATTAAATTGATTAAAAAATATTTTTAGTCAGTCAAATATATGTATTGTTTTGATTTGTTTAATCGAATACTTGTTGTCAAATATTATAGAATCTATAGCCTCCGTACTGGTTCAAAAAATTGCAAAATTCACGAGTTAATCATAACAATCTCGTGTTAGACAAACACGAGGTTGTGCCAGATTGGGAAAAAATCATCGCATAATAAAATCATAAAATGCAAACGGAACAGAAACCGTCAATTTAAATATACTAAGGTTTATGTTGTGTGTCTGTCGAACATTTTAGCAAGCAGAATAGCTTAGAATCTATATGTCTCGAAGGTCTGTCATTAAAGCCCGGCGAAGGTATACGGCTTCTTACGGCGTTGTACAATTCTCGAGAAACAATGAAATATGTGTATTGTTGGCGCGCGTTCGATAAAATGGTCGGCATCTCGACGAACGGTCGCTATCGGGCTGGATCAAGATTCTATTCGGAGAAAAATATCGAGAAATGCGACTGGTTTCGCGCGATCGGTTGTTTCGAGTGTCTCACCACCCTGTCCATAAATTACGCTTATATAGCGACACCCACGGGAGATCTACTTATCACTCTGGCCAAGTATACTGACTATTTAATCTTTTCATTAGTTTACGTTCAAATATTACTAGACTCAACGGTTTCCCTCACATGAGAAGTTCAATACTAGAACTACCAGGCACGAATCCCTTGCCGTATAATAACGAGTCAGACTCATGATGAAGATATGCTTCAAGCAATTATAAAACAACAATATTTTTGTCAACCGAAATTAGTTTTATCAGATAATCTCATGTTTCCACTATAAGCACCCAAAATCTCATTTTCATCGGTTTGTTAGCTCAACAGTTACAATTGAAAGGTTAACATTCTATCATCTGGTATACCAACAATTTTTTGGAATTCGAAAAATCTTAAGCGCTATATTCATATGTCATTAAAGAGTACAACATACTCAATAATGACAAGATTGATTCCGATTTTGTACGATTTCTATCACAATATGTGCTTGAGAAAAAAAGTTTATTAAAAAATTTCTCAAATAAACATTTTGGTAATTTTAATCATTGTAACAGAAAAAATGAGGAAAGGTTCATTTTGACTCTTCCGATAATTGCGGTATTAATGAACTTAATTTGAAGAAAAAATATACTTGTTTAATGTCAATATTACAAATTGAACGTTCTATACTATATGTAAAAACTTAAGATACTACTGTACTACAATTAAGCTGTTTTTAATTGAAATTTGGTTAACTATAATGGGAAGCATAGGAAACTGCAAAAGAATTGGAAATGGCTACAGCTGCTCTGTCTAGAGGAAGAAATTGTGCGAAACTGTAACACATCGAAAGGTTGCGAAATGATCCTCATACCCGAAAAAGCATGGATGAAAGCCCACAGTTATGCATCAAAATTGAAAATACAATATGCTATAAGTACGTATACTTTTAATTCCCTTCTTCACCAAACTCGCAGGAAATATTCACGTTTGTTTTTCAGTTGGAATACCAGAATACGATATTCACAAACTGTTTTTTACAAAACACACACGAGTACACACCTTTGCACTGACTACAGGCATCG
The DNA here is from genome assembly GCA_028455805.1 of Lasioglossum figueresi. Lineage (NCBI taxonomy): Eukaryota > Metazoa > Arthropoda > Insecta > Hymenoptera > Halictidae > Lasioglossum > Lasioglossum figueresi. The sequence continues at coordinate 20,504,819 of CM052200.1, read as the reverse complement.
ACCTCAGATTTCGACAACCCTGGTGTCTCGATTCAACAATTAAGACAATCTGCTTATGGTATCCGGACACTTTAGGTAATCAAAACCAAATTATTCCTATTTCATTTGAACATATTTTTGGTGAATAATGGTTCTACTAGTTTGTATCGCACTATCCATCATATTCTATTTTAAACTAGGTAACATTATTTAAATTTAACAGGCGGGAAGCCCACTCCCGCCACCTATGACCAAACTGCAACATTAACTCCTTTCATCAATAGCGACACAGACCCGTAGCACCCGTAGTAAAAATGAAGTATACGAAATATTCTGTTTTTACTAATACCACCGACTGCCAGCCTCTGTGCCGCCGACGAGATTGGTTCTGTTCAATGCTAGATGATTTTAGATTCAAATTGTAATTTTGCTGCAATTCTGCTGCCTGCATCTGCTGGCAGACTCTGCCGGTGTTCTGCCATGTCAGATTTGGCTGTCTGGGTCTTTTTCTATTCGCTATCTTGCTATTTATTAAAAATATATATCACAGAAATTTTAAACTATTTAGAAATAAAATTAACTTTCTTATTATTATATTACAATTTTTATCGTTTATACAGTATACCTATGTTTACAATTTTGGCATAATCGAGAGAATTTGGATGTTCAGTTAAAGAAACTGTTTCTAACGTTACCGTCACTTAGAGTTTTCGAGTACCTTGGTGAAATTCGGAAGCTGAAAACACTTTGTGCTATGTGTTATCAAATACGATCCGGCAGTTGCAGTAATTATTCAGTCATACTATCCTTTAAAATTTGTATCTGCGAATATCGATGAATCATCATATGTTTCAGATGTTTGTCGTGTTAATTTGCAACTTCAGAAAGTTTTGCATGAAGACATTGATGAAATGAAATGGATAAAAAGTGTAAAATGCTTAATGGTTTGTTTTAGACACGATTTCGACAAAATGGGTGTCAAGTTTGACATTAGTTTTTACAATTCCTAATGTAGGAACCACAGTTAAAAAAATATAATCTTGAGAATGCGATATATTTATTACCATATTATAGCATCTGTAAAAAATTCTAGTAAAGGAAATGTTAAAAAAAATGCAATTATATAAAAGCAAATTACAGATCGCTATCGTAACAATTCATTTGTACTTGTATATTACAAATAAGTTAAAAAATTTCTTAAATAGATTATGCTTCAGTTGATTCTTGTTGTTCAAACTTTGGATACTTTGCTTCGACTTCAGACCACGTAATTTTACCATAGGACAAATCTCGTACAACTCCCGGAAGTTCATCCAACTGTAATTCAAATAATTAATTATTTTTCATTAAATCATCTCTTTCTCGAGACTTCAAAAATATTAACTCACGTTTATTCTAACTTGTCCCATATTATCCCTTTCGCGTAATGTAGCGCTGTGAGGTGTTTTCAAAGTATCAAAATCTATGGTAATACCAAATGGTATTGCAATCTCGTCAGTTCGCGCATACCTGCGTCCAATACTTCCAGAAGAATCATCTACCTTATGAGAAACATCTACTTTCGTGAGATTCTGAGCTGTAAATGACGGAAAAGATTTGGATAAATATTACATAATTATTTAGAAAATTATTTAAAATTTTTCAAACGCAGTATACTTACATAATTGTTTTACAAACGGTACAAATTCTTCATTACCACTGAGTGGTAACACTGAACACTTTAAAGGTGCTATAACTGGTGGTAGAGTAAAGTAAGTCCGTTTTTCATCTCCTTCCCTTGCTTTAAAGTTATGTTCAAAAACAGAATACATAATACGTCCTATACCAAAGGACGGTTCAATTACAGAAGGAATGATTTCTTCTACATGTACAGTTTTCTGATATCGTTTTATTTCAATCATGTTCTTTGTAATCTTTACTTCAGTACCATTAGAGAGCTTCAACTCTTGTTCTCCATTCTCATTAATACTAGATTCTAAAGCGTTTATTTCACTTTCATTTAACGCTGTTAATGCATCTTGAACTAATTTACTGTCTTTTTTAAACGTTTTGCCAATTAAAACTTTGTTTGGTACTATTTCACATATATCAACATTCTTAGGTGCTGATAATTTTTTCTCTGCTACTAATTTAACTCCAGTGGCTTTAGTATGTTGGGTTAAATCATAAGCGGAACGATCTGCGCAACCAACACATTCTATCCAGCCATAAGAAGTTAAACATTCAGCATCCCAACAATCACATGCGTAATGAGCCATTTCATTTCCCATATGTTGACGGAAACGTAATCTTTTTGGATCAACTCCAACTTTCATTAAAAATTGATGAATCCTACCCATAAAATATCCTAATGTTTCGTTAGCTATCAGCTTTGTTGATACAGCATCACCTACGGTAACATGTTGTGCGCTCTTTCCATCCATTTGATTGCAAGCTGAATATAAAAGTAAGCTTAAATCTTTAACTGTTTCAAATTTTGGGTGACTTTTATCATTAGGATCACAAAAGTGTTCTATCTCTGCCATAGTAAATTCTCTCACTCTTATCAACCCAGATCTAGGAGAAATTTCATTACGGAATGCGTTTCCAATCTGAGCTGCAGCAAATGGTAATCTTTCTTGATTAAATGCAAGCAACCTTTTAAAGTTAACAAAAATGCCTTGAGCAGTTTCTGGTCTCAAGTATCCTTTTATGAGACCCGAAGGACCAATTTGAGTCCCAAACATTAAATTAAATTCTATTGGTTCTGTTAAATCATTCCCAGAGATAGGAGATTTCATATTGAACTTAGAGAGAATAACAGCCATTTCATCTTTTGTCATTCCATCTAGTTTAATAATAATATCATTGCATTCAGCACGTGTTTCCTCACTAGTTTTCTTATCGATCATAACTTTTTCTAAATGCGCCTTAATTAAGTGATCTAGTCTAAAGCATTCTCCAGTTTTTACATCTTTTACCATCAAGTCTGCAAATCTCTCAACGTGCCCAGATGCTTTAAGTACTGGTTCTGGTGTTAAAATGGAACAATCAACTTCTAGCATTTGTTCCTCTAATACAAAAAAGTTTCTCCAATTATTTAATAGATTTGTCTTAAATGCACAACCCATAGGGCCAAAATCAAATTGACCAGTAATTCCACCGTAAATAGCAAAGGACTGGTCTACAAAGAATCTACGTTTTAAAAGGTCCTCCATTCTTGCTCTATCGAATGTTGTTGTTTCCGAAAGAGATAATTCTTTCTCTTCTAGCAATTTCTTTCGGAGCTTAAGTTCAGCAACTGCTTTCTTGACATCCAATTCTGGAGCTCCATCAGATTTAAGTTTTCGAACATAATCACCCTTTAAAAAAGATATATAATGAATAAATAATACAATTAATTTTAATTAAGAGCGTTTAAAATTGTAGAAGTAATATAAAATTGAACATTTTAATTCGGAATACATCTATACTCGTGATAATAAAATTCTATAATCATACATTATAATTTGTTACACGTGCAAGTACCTTTAACAATAAATAACAATTATCCATATGGTACCCACCTGTTCCTTCACATTAGCTCGAAGAGGTGACAGTATTTCTTCAATTTTCGGATCCGACATATCGATGAAAATGGGTATTTTCAATTTCCGGTCCTTTTTCTTTGTACCCCAATTGCTAAAATCGGCTAACCTAACAGAAACAGTGATCTTTCGAAGAGGCTGTACGCAAATGATAATATTCTTACATGTGCCTCGAGCGACTGTTCTGCAAAGAAAATGTAGGTTACGCGAAATCCACTGCATTCGCGATGTTTTCTATTTTATCGTTGGTGGAATAAACGACTTCAACGATTACCTTTTACGTGAACCGGGCGAATTGCGGGTCCAAATTTTTAATAATACGTCACTGTTGGCGGCAACTGTTGACGTAATTTTAAAATAGTCTTACGCAGAATTATAATTGGAGAGACACGATAAAACTGTAGCGTTAGTTATTCCCAAATAATGTATCTTTAATTACTCTTTCTATAATATATGTTTTAAATGACAATAGTTTCAGCGAAACATGCGAAACAAATAATATACACTCGTAAACACTTTATAATGTTACTTTCTTTTGTACTCTTATAGTATGCAATATCAACACTAAAAATAAAGATCATATTTTATTTATAACGATGCTTTTATATTTTTTTCATAAAGAATATATTCCAAAACAAGTAACATTACGCAGATACAACTAAAAAATTCATGGCTAAAGAAAAGAAAAAGAATACAAAATGTGACGCACATTACACGTAATCATAAGTTTATCAGGTTTTTTTATTAAATTAGTGAAGTATCACCAAACCAACTTATATATTACAAAAAGAAAAGAATTGTTTTTTTTTTCTTAATTCCGAATGATTTTATTTTCGTAGAACACTGTAGCACGGTCTATAGAAAAATTACAATTAGAAAAAAATTATATATAAAAAAAGCTTCTGTGTGTCCGATATTTTTCTTCTACGAATTTTTTCTTATGAATTATAACTTTTCTATAAACCTAGCTTCCGCGTAACACATTAAATCACATAATGCGTATAGAGGATAGTGTGTAATGAAGAATGTTTCATTCGTGCTACCACGTTAAAAGATCTTACTGGTAAATTCATTTCTTAATTACAATCTTATCATTTCACATATAAGTAATAGAGTCTTAATTCTACGCATTTACATGCACCATGTGTTAATTCCAAGTCAAGTGGTTGGTCAGACGTAAGGGTAAACGTTATACAAACAATTATATATATGTATATTTATATATATATATATGCGTCAATCTTTCTGTATAACAATGCTACAATCAAAAACAATCTCTTGATCAGTGTAAACAATTTATTTTACATAAGAGCAATACTCTGACATCAAAAAAAGCGGTAATAATGGATAATATATAGTAATAAATAAAGTATGAAATGTAAATAATGGGTATTTACAAGTATGTAAATGGCAAAAAAGCTATAACAGAGACAAAATAATTGTTCTCATCTTCCGTAAATATAATTCCATATGTATTTTACAATAGATTCTGTCGCTTGTTTGCAGACATGCATCTTACGTTAATATCGTGCCATGTATATACCTGTACACTTAGAACCTAGAGAACGTGCAGCCATAACACGTATCAACATGTAAGATGCTTTTAATCTTTCCAATATAGCAAACACGCGACAGATTCGATGATAAATACATAGTAATAGTGTTCAGCATGAGTGCTTATTCTTCATAATAATTCGTCTATAATGTTCAGAGGGAGCACCATGATAAACATATACGCGGCTTTGCATCCCACTTGGAAAATCGATTAAAAATCTCGTGCCCGGACTCCCGATTAACTTACGTTAACATAAATGCACAATTCCGATCCAGTACACTAACAATCGTAATTATAACTTCTCGCTTCTATAGTTTCACGCGTGGACCAAAGGTAGACTTTGTGTCCAAATAAAAATATACAAGCAAAAATGTTACACGAGAATATATGACAAAATATCACAGTTCCGAGTTTGAAAAGTCGCTTCTGAAAATCATGGCTCTCCCTTTCCCTTCTTTTTCATCTATTATTCAAGACAGTCATGAACTGCAAGACATCCTAGTTAACAACAACCCTACATGCTACTATGAGATTATCTATTTCAGAAACCGTAACGTTTAGTAGTAATACATAGTCCATATACAACTTGCTAAGGATGCTGTAAACTGTATACTGGCTGCTAAATGTTCCATGTGAATACTGTACGTATAATGTATGTAAAAAGTCAGAGGTGACACATAGATTCAGAGCATATTGTGTAAATGAAGCCTAATCCCACTGTTTCAATATTAATAGCTATGGGAACCGAAATAACGATGCGCAGTCTGAAATTTATTCTTATGGAAGAGTGATGAATAATGTGGGAACACATTATACAAGAAATTTCTTTGCGAGAGTATACACAATGGTTTAATTAAAATATTAACTTCTACATATAGCTATATTTAATATGCTACTGTTCACAAAATATCGGTAACTTCTTAAGCATTTTAAATAATATCATTTGGAAATAATTGATAAATATCCATCACTCTTCGTACATTAACTTAAGAGGAAGAATCAGTTAACTTTAACGCGCTTTATATTTCTATTTTTAAGTATATATAAAATCGAAGATGGAATGCTGATGTATAAAATTTTATGAACAATGTGTTTCTCCTTTTTCCTTAGTCTTTGTATTTTTCTGAGTACTGCATTTAATCAGAACCATTTTTCTCCATTCTTTCCTTATGGTATATATAAAAGTGATCGGTATAGCATTTATGCACAAAGCTAAACGATAGTGTACAGCATTCCTTCCTTCTTTACGTTATCAACTATTTAAAAGATACAAACTTCTTTCCCATTCGATATTTCTGGTATATTTTTTTTTATTGCTAATCAATCTATATCGATTTTTAACTTGAGAATAACGAACAATAAATGTATTTGCATGTCAAAAATAGTTTTTATTTTTATTTCTATGCAGTTTAATTAAAATCGAAATCAAAGAATTCAGAAAGCATAAGAAACAACAGAACATCCATGGAACCATGGAATATCGAATTGAGAAGTTAGTTGATGCCTTCTAAACACTGATACATTATTTAGTCGAATAGATGCATCGTAAAACGGCACGGCATTTCAGGCTAAATATTTTGAACATTTTAACAAATTGCACAGTTCAAAGTTAATAAGGATCATCTCGTTTCTCTCGACATAAAATCGACACTCCGGAAAAGTACCCACGTAAATTTGTGATTACCTTAATACAATACTTGTGACTAAATATTTACATCAATGCGTTTTACAGCTTCAGTCTATTAAGCTTCTGAACCGCGACAGCCTTCAAACTTTCGCAATATGCGACGTTTTACGAAATTATTATATACTAATTGTTCATTCGAGATACCACGTGACTTTTCCTACTGAGCAGGTGGTTGCGGCTCGCTAGACATATTAGGGTTTGGATATGGCGTTAAAAACGAGTAATTGGGATAAGGTGGTGGTGGATGTGGAAATGGAGGATAGTAATTAGGCGGGTGTGAAGAAGGAGGAGCGTAACCTCTATGTATATAAGGGTCTGCTGGTGGAGGTGGACCATGAAATGCTGAATACATGCGAGCGTAATCTGTATTGTAAGTCGGGCCGCCGTATGCCGGATACCCAGGCGCACCTATACATCACAAATTCAAATTCAAGAATTTGCTTAGTAATATATAACGTGATATAAGTTATATAGACATACCACTTGGCGGATAAGCTGCTGAAGAACCTGGTGCTGGAGGATAATGCTGTGTATATGGGTCATACGGCCCTGGCGGATAAGGTCCAGGATAACGGCTACTCGTAGGGTGACTGAACGCAGTAGGTATATGGGTGTCATCCCTATTAGTGGTAGTAGTAGTAGTGGCCGTTGTTGTTACCACTGATTCTGCGCCTTTCGATTCCGTCGTATTTGCTATTGTTTTGGCAGTAATATTAGGTACTTGCGAATATGTCGGAGGTACATTTATCATCGCTCTATCTTCCATTGGCTTTCCTAACTCCGATTGCGTTTTAGTAGTGTCCATTGGCAATCTAGGATTTGTCGTGTGAGGCGGTACGCCAGGGAAATAAGTGCCGTAAGGGGAAGATAATGATCGTGATCTGGGATCACTGTAATCGTAGTACCGGGGATATTGTGCATAAGGATATCCTTGTGGAACATTAGGTTCTCCTTGCATAGGTGTCGTTTCACGTATATTCGATTCCGGCATTTTTGGAGATGTCATTGTATTCGTTCCAGTGCATACAGAGGTAGCAGAAGAACCAATAGTCGAATCTGATATTCCTTTGGGAACTTCTGTACCTCGCAGCGAAGATGTCGGTGGTGCTTGCATCGTTGATGGTGCAGGTTGTTGTGTTAATAACGGTGTTAACGGCGTAGAAGTTGCTTGTGTTCCAACTTGCGATGACATTTGCGATGGTACCTGAGGAGGTACTTGTGGTGGTACCTGCGGTGGTATCTGTGACGATACTTGAGGCGGCACCTGTGACGTAACTTGCGATGGAACTTGCGGTGGAACTTGAGGCGGAACTTGTGACGGTCCTTGCGGAGGTATCTGTGGCTGTACCTGTGGCGATATTTGCGAAGGTACTTGAGGCGGTATCTGTAGTTGTACTTGCGGCGGTACTTGAGGTGATATCTGTGGTTGCACCTGCGATGTTACTTGAGATATTTGAGACGTAATTTGAGGCGGTACCTGCTGCGTTATCTGCGGCGGCATTTGCGAAGATATTTGAGAATGTACTTGTGCCTGTATTTGGGGCGGTACCTGTGGCGAATCTTCGATTATAATCTCATCGTTCGAGGAATCCCTGTTATCTTGCTGATTTGGAAAAACATGGCCATAGTTCGTTAATCTATCATTTGCTTTCGAGACCTGGTTTTCAATCGAGGGAGAACACTGTTTAAGTTTCGATGTCAATTCAGTTTCCGTCTGATCGAGCTGTGTCTGAACACCTTGTGCCATCACAGAATCCGACGAGTATACTTGACTATTTTCTTCGGAGGACTTCTGCAGAGACGTATCGATATCGGTGTTGGACACCCTATTATGATTGGAAGGACTATATTCAGTATTTGAACTTACTTCCGCAACAACATCTTCCAATCGAACTTCTTCGACTCTTTGTTCCGTTCTGACTTGACCATCCGACGAGTTTGAATTTTCTCCAAGCGTCGAATGATCCACAGGTTCTTGCTTGACTTTCGGTAACCTCGAGAGAGATACTTGATTCGTCAAGTTAACTTGACTCAAATAAGGCTTAGCAGTCGCGGTAGCGACAGGTTTCGGTCTTTTTGAAACTTCTTTGTCTGCAAACGGCCTATAATTAGGACCACTTCCGGGTTTAGTAATCGAACGACCACTCGGTTGATTACTTGAAGACGACTTCGGTATTATAGATATAGCCGAATTATTTCTTAATGGAAATCCAACCTCGGGCTTAGAAGAATTTCTCTGTCCCATTGAAGATATACCTACAAACATGCATATATTAAGAACACAATTAAACCGAAAAATAGTTAATAGCAATAAATTATAACGATAATGCGATTGAAATCTTAACACACCCTTTTTAGGTTCTTCTTCTCGTTTCTGTTGATTCAACTTAAGAGCCGTCCGAATCGCTATAATTTTTCCAGATTCTAACTGCATGTAAATTCCTTTGGGACTCTTCAGAACCATTACTCGCTGACCAGCTTTCAAAACAATGCTTCCTTTATCAGGTGAATTGGTAGGTATAACAACATCCAATGGTAACGTCATTTCTTGTGCACTCATCCCTTGTCTCTGCCATACTTCCGCCGGTATCCATCGACTTCCGGTCACACCACGGGTACTCAAGCCTTCAGCACCACGTTGTTGCATTGGTCTGACGGATGCAACCGGTTTGGATGTTGTACTGCTATCACCACCTCGAATTGCTCTAATTTGTAATCCTCCTGCTACAATAATAAATTCCATAAAGTACAAACAATTCGATTAAAATGATTTCGACTAATTCAAATATCGAAGCAAAATTAATCGTACCGCGTGTTGCAGTATTTCCGGGCACATAATTATAACTAGGTCTTGAACAATTGGCAGCCATTTTTTCGAGTTCGTATCCTCGACGCGCTAATCGTTTCTCGGCCTGACTAAGCTTTTTGTCCTTCCGGTCTACGAGAAGGCTTTCATGATGGAATGGCTGCTTCGTTAGCAAAGAAGAATGCCGTTCCAATACACGATGCATCACTTCATCGGTATAAGTATCCTTAGTTTGCGAAAAATCTTGTACTTGACTATCCTCTTCCCAATCCCAAGACAATGTAGTTGCTTCTTTCAGTGAAAGATGGGCGTCCGGATTGCATTGATCAACAACTCTGTCCGCCATCCCCTGTTTACTAATTTGTCTGTCATATATTTTTCTTTCTAAACAATTGTCAGTAACTAAACGGTAAACGAAGCAAGGTTTCTGTTGACCGTATCGATAAACTCTGCATACAGCCTGTGTGTCGTGACAGGGATTCCAAGAGGCATCGAAAACAATCGCACGATTCGCACCAACGAGATTAATACCTAGTGAACCAGCACGCGTCGAAACGAGAAAAAGATGTATTTTTGGATTGTTGTTAAATTCATTGATAAGCTTCTCCCTTTCTAAAGCGCTGGTACTTCCATCTAATCTATAATAGTTTACATTCTTGATCCACGCATCTGTTTGTCCATCTGGATACTTTAAACTATTTCTAGCTAAAAAATCTTCGATAAGATCCAATGTAAATAGAGACTGAGAGAACGCTAGAACACGATCGCCGAGCTTAATTGCTTCTTCCAAAATACAGAAGAAAATTGTCATCTTTGCAGACGCGTCAATCAATCCCGGTACGTAACCCTTCATTAATTCTGTTGCCTGGAAACAAAAATGAGTTGATTAAATTCTGTTCATATAGCATAGTTTAATCTTCATGTACATTATATTTACCCAATCATATGGTATTCCGGGATCTTCTTTTCCTCCTGGAGAACTCTTACAATCTTTTTCTTCGTCTTTTGTAAGAATTTCATCATCCGATTTATCCTCTTTATCTTTGTCCAACAGATCTTCTTTTTCTCTATCATCTTCCTTTATCAAATCAGTTTGATTCAGTCGTGGACTATGAGATGAACCAATACTTTGCACAGATCTCGAGACAGTAGTTTGACAACTTGATTCAGAACTATAGCTTGAACTTGTGGACACGCTACTTTGATGTATTGGCTGGCTCTGTACACCAATACTCGACGTCATTTCTTTGCTATTTTTGTCACAAGTACCTGAATTTTGAATATGGTTCGCAGACTGTGGAGGTTTTGAATTATCTGTACGTGAATTCACATCCGAGTTATGATTATTACCATACTCGTTAAATTGATTCTGATAATTTTGAGGTGGAAAGTAATTATTCTGATATCTGTTCACATTTGGATTTACATCTCGGTAATACGGATCATTACACTGTTCAGATCTAAATGGTTGAGAATAATTTCTTTGCCAATAAGGATCTTCTGATCCCTTCATCTGGCCTACTTGATTCTGATGGGCACCATCTGCAGGATAATTTGACAAAACAGGATTCTGTGACTGAGGTGGATTTACCGAATAATTATTCGTTGAACTAGATGACGAATTTCCTCCTTGCCTATCGGATGGAAACTCGTGAGCTGTACTAGATGCTGGTGCATAATTTTGACTTTGTTGTTGGCTATCCGGTCTAGAGTAAAGTTGATCGTTTTGATTTAACGAAGGAGCCGGTGTTTGTTGATTTTGAGGATATGAAAGGGGCTGATTCTGAGGCTGTGGCACTTGTCCCTGCTGAGTAGTCCCATATCTATGAGTTGGAGTTTGTGGCATTGGTGCTGAGCTTTGATGAGTAGACCCATATGCATGATTTGGACCTGGAGGAGGTCCTGTTGGGTTTTGTGTATTGGGTGGATATGAAGACTGGGTTTGTGATCCTGACGAAGATACAAGATGTGAATAACCGTGCATGGTATTTTGTGGATTCGAAACTGAACCCTGTTGGTCTTGAGGGTACCCATGTGTTTGGGTAGGAGCATTCGAAGGTGGTTGTCCTGTAGGATACGTCGATGAATTCGGTGGTACGCTTATTTGATTCTGAGCTGTTGCAGAGTATCCACGCATTTGATTCTGTTGAATCGGACCTTGATTCGAAGAGTTCGTCATATAAGGATTAGGCTGATTTGGGGCCATCGGATTTGGTGTTTGCTGATTGAAAGGAAGTGATGACTGTGGCGAAGAATTGGTACTTACTTGAGTAGGATAATTGTGAGATTGATTAGGTAGTGGTATATTTTGAGGCTGTGGACCAGTATAATTATGAGAGGAATTTTGCAAATTAAGATTCTGATTTTGTTGATTCGGCGAGAAGCCACGATTTTGGCCGGGCGTTGTTCCCTGCCCTTGTTGATTTGGAAGATATCCAGCTGTTGGAGTTTGTGAAGTTGCATTTTGATTTTGTTGATTCGCGGCGTATCCCATTGTGGAATTTTGTAGTGGTTGGTTTTCACTGCGTGTGTACATTGTATTTGACTGAGCCGGTGTAGAATTATAATTTTGGCCCTGATTCGGTGTGTATGAAGAATAATCAGGCATTGACATATTCGTAGATTGATTTGGCATTTGAGATTGAAAAGAAGGTTGATTTGGAACCTGAGGATAATTACTTGATCCTTGATTTAAGTTTGATGTATAATTACGTCCATGATCTTGATAAGGATAAGACGGACGTGAAAACATTCCAGGTACTTCATAATTATTTCCTTGATTCTGATCTGGACGAAATTCCGAATTAGATGGTGCAGTTGGGTATCTCTGTGAATGAGTGTTTCCAGATTGCTCATTATTTGGGACATAATTTTGCGACTGATTTGGATAGTTTTGAGAAGCATTGTATCCCGGAGTTTGCGAATACGTTTGAAACGGTTGATTTCCATATCTTTGTGATCCTTGATTATTGTAAAATTCATTGTATTCTCCATGGTTATTATCATTTTTGTAATATGAATTTTGATCATTCGATCTATAATTTTGATAACCATGGGGATAAGAATTTTGTGGTACTGAATTTTGATATCCCGAGTTATTATTCATCGGCATAGAATAATTGGAGTAATTGTTTTGTTTTGAAGCAGCATGAGTATTATCAGATTCCACATTGTCAGTGTTTGATGATGATGAAGCATTAGGTTGCACACTAGCTGCAGGTTTATTTTTTATAGTCGTGCTTGTTTTCTTTCCCTTTTTTGGTTCCCCCTTTGGCTGACGAGCTTTCGAACGTTTTCCTCCAGCAGCAGCAGGTTTTTCACCAATCGTTTCTTCCAAATCTAGATCATCTTCTTCGTTAGTTTGTCGCTTACGTAGAAAATGATACAAAATATCAGGATGGTTCCAAATTTTGCAGCATACAGCAAAAGCTTTCAAGGGATTTGGAACAGCCCGAGTTTTAACCACCTGATTCATGAATGTGTCATATAATTTTCGTTGATGTGGTGTCATCCGAACAAGAAGAATATATTCTTCTTTACGTGGCAATGAAACTTGTAGTACAGAATGCGATCTTCGTTGTACAAAACCTTCTAATAAAGCATGCAACACGTGTGCACGATACCTCATCAGCCGTATATCTTGCGGGGTTGAGTCGATACACTGTCCATTCTGTATGGGCCTTTCAAACATGTTGCAAAACTCACTCTTAGTTCCTAAGTAATTGGGTCTTACAAAGTCCACCATGCACCAATACTCCAAAAGATTGTTTTGCAATGGATAACCAGTTAATACAATCCTACGTTTCGTGCGCATTTGTTTCAAAGCCATACTAATACTTGCATGAGAATTTTTTATTCTATGACCCTCGTCGCATATAACTAAATCAGGTCCAGGATTAACTAGAGCTACATGCATCTCGTTTAATAATCCTTTATTCTTATCTTCTTCTTCAACGTCAACGGTATCTTTAAAAGGTTGCCCACGTTTTCTCTTCGCTTTATTCGGCTTTTTTAAAGATAACTGTCTGTATAACTCATAGCCAATTAATAAAACACCACCTCCAACTTGCCATTCTTGAATTACTTTGGCCCTTGCTGTCATTGTTTTATGTGAATCGTTTAAAATATGCAGTCGAAAATGTCTTGGTCTTAATTTCATTCCAATAGGAGAGTCTACAGAATCCGGTGTTTTAACTTTCTCCACCTCTTTTTTCTCTTCATTCATTATTTCCTCTTTTGTTGTACAAGTGCCTTCTTCCTTTTTCACTATTTCTTCTGGTTCTTTCTTTACATTAACTTCTGTATTTAATGGAGGAATAGCATTTTTGAAGCATTCCTTTCTTGAATCCTGATCCGATTCTTGAGTCGGCCTTGTATAATTAGGAAAAGTGTTGGTAGAATTATCATAATTTGAGTACATTGATCCAGAGTGATGGTTTTCTGGTCCAGAATACAAAGTACCAGGATTTCGATTTTCTATGTTGGAGTACATAGGAGGAGGTTGTGGCCGATTTTCCAAACCAGGATACATATTACCAGAGCTCTGACTATCTACTCCAAACTTTGTATCCGGCATACTTGGTCTTTGTTGCATGGTATGACAATTTACTTCTGATTTCATTGACTCAAAATTAGACATTGGATTAGGGTTTGTATCAAACATTGTATTTTGTGAAATGTCTGCTTGATAATTCTCGTTGACGTGTACTTGTGGATCTGACATATTTTTATTTAACATACTGTCTTGCATGTAGCTGGGCATCATATTATGGGTTTCATACCCTTGATGAGTATAAGGATTCTCCGGCATAATGTTCAGAGGTTGCGATGGGTTTTCTTGTCCAAAACGATGTGCTGATTCTGTACTAATAGGCCTTGATATATTTGATAGATCACTGTGATTTCCACATTCATCCTTAATTTCTTGCTTAAGTTCTACACCAGGCTCGGACTTGACATTCAACGCCTTAGGACTCTTTTCTGGTGTGTTAAGATCATCGTATGGTAACCACATATTAAACTCTGCTAGCCAGTTTTGCAATGTATTAATAGGCATGATACAAAGAACTGTTTTGGCTGTGGTACATCGAAAAAAAATATCACAAAAGCTAGCAACTTGAAGAGTTTTTCCTAAACCCATACTATGAGCTAAAATACAACCAAAGCCAGAACTGGTTTTGTACCTTTCAATGCTTTCAACGATATTGTCGTACAGAAAACGAATACCACCAATTTGGTGAGGTTTAATGATACGTGCAACTTGCGGTGCTAAAAATACATCGGGCTCAGTTTCAGGATGACCCACGTTAATTAAAACCCTACCATGCTCATCCGGAATGTTGTATCTATCATTGGTATGCATGCCAGAATTGGATGGATCATCTTCGTTGTCTGTTTCTTCTTCCCCGCTCGGATCACTTAAGACTATACAGTCATCGTCCGAACTCTCACTAGAACTAGATATCGTAACCACGTCTTTTCCTTTAGCTGCTTTTTGAGATTTTAGCCCAATAGATAATTTTTTAGTTATATGCATCTGTTTCTCGCGTAATGTTTCTTCAGCTTCTATATCAGATAATTCAGAATCTGAATAATACTCAGATCTATCCATAGGTTCTTTCTTAGGAACCACAGGTGATATGCTCACTGAAGGTGTCATCATACGAATTCTTTGTTGCAACATATTGGGACCAGTGGGACGACTTGGAACCCTAGAAATTGATGTTTGTGCCCCTTGATAAACACCTCTTCCTTTTTGCCAACGAGAACTTTCTACTGTTCTTCTTTGCATTTGGCTAGCTTGCATACCAGATGTAGTTTGAGATACAGTTCCAGATCCAGAATTTACTTTGAGAAGTACTGTATTTGGTAAACGAACTGGTGTAGATGAAAATGAAGATGAATGTGAAATGGTAGTTCCCGCTTGATTTTGCTTTCCTTGTAATAGGCTTATTGCTCTTGTCTGTGTTTTATTGTTTTGTCTATTTATTGCTATTTGTTTTTGAACTTCACGAATAATCCTCTGTTGTTCCTGTACCCTTCGAAGACGTTCCATTTCTTGTCTTTGAGCTGACAAAGTAGCTTCGTCAAGCTGTGTCTCATCCATAACTTCTCGAATATTTCGTCTCATATTTGCTAATTTCTTTTCCGCCTTTGATTCACATTCCGATGTAGCTCCTTCACTTCCATCATCTTTTCTTTGTTTCTTCTTAGCTGTATCGGAAAGCTCAGACTCTGCGTGCCTCTTATTATTTTCAGTATTTTCATCATCCATCGAATGACTTTCATGTTTGTCATTGTCAGGATCCATACTGTCTTCGTCATCCGTGTCCTTTGAAATTGGCTTTCCGAGTAAATCAGCTTCAGATACTTCTTGACCTTCTATTGGAGCTCCTTTTAATATAATTAAAACTCATAAGCAAAATATACTTGTATAATGAAATTTTAGAAACAATTTTATACATACCTTCCAATGGTAAAGTATCCAATATGTTAACTGGTTCCTCATCATCCTCTTCGGGTTGAGAATGATGCAATCGTTCCGATTCCATCCTTACCCCAATTTGAGAGTCAATTGTTTCATCTAAATCCATATCGTCTCCGGAACCCTCTGAACGTATTTCTTCTATTTCCTCCGACTGTATTGTATCATTTTTCTTTTCTTGTTCTCCGTCTGATGTTTCACCACTAGATTCTTCTGAACTTTCATCGTTTCCTGTTTGAGGCTCTACATTATTCATGGTTGTATTTGTTGAAGATTCATTCGAAGTTACTGGTTCATTAGACTTAGGACCTGAACGAGGAGTCACGCGTTCAATAGTGACGTCCCCAATACGTGTTAAAAAACTGTCCAAACTATTAGACATGATGTGTACAGTTCATTAAGTCACAATTTGCTTCCTCGAAATTTCATACGAAATTATGGAATGTCTCAACACTTTTCTGCATAACACTAAAAACTATATTATTTTCCATACTACTTAAATTATCTACTTATTTTATATCTTCCTTCGCCTGTAAAAAAATACAGTCCATTGTAAATTCTAGTTAATCCTTTGGGTACATTTAATGACTCACACTCGTCATGCACATGTTATGTCGAAGTATGCAAAAAGTCTTCAAATAAATCTGTACCCAAAAGGTTAAAAAGATAGATAGTGAAAATCTGTAACATCAATCAAATAAATAAATACAGAAATCATAGAATTAAAAGACACTTATCTCAAAACAGGATTAAAATAATGACACCAAAATGTTACGATACCAAAACATAAAAAATATGAAATAAAAATATTTTGCATTACACATGTCTTTAGTATATTTCCTATTTCACAATTTATTTCATTCTATATCTTGGAACACAATGTACAGTAATTTCAAATAGAATGGAATAAAGTGATGAATTATAATCAATCGTATTAAATTACATACATGTACAATAAATATATTTGTATTTCATACGTACGTCCGCTTGATAAACAAGGTTTACTGTGGTACAAAACAACAAAAACAAACGTACGATAATAATAATAATAATAACAAACTGAAAATCTCTAAATATCAAAATAGGCAATAATATTGAATTTATGTTTAAAAATATATGCAAGGAAATTGCGTGCATTTACAACTGATGTTAAGATCATTGTAATCAAAATGAATGCACACTTGAAAAAGCAAAGAACTTTAGTACTTTAGTATGGAAATTATGAATCATTCAAAGCACTTGCAATTAAACACACTTGTTGAGAGATTAAGTTAGTCACATTCTCGAATTGTTGCACAAATCCTACAGCAACAACTTGGGCAGTATTATTTAACGAGAAGGTTACAGTAAACGCACACCTCAGCTTGTAATAACGTAACCGAAGTAGTTGCGTTAAAGTATTCATAATGTTCCGAGTTATTTAAGGTAGGAGCTGTCAAACAGGGAGAATGAAAGCAGCTCAGAATGTTTGTTTTCGGACCAGCCAAGATCCGGCTCGACGATTAACACCAGGAAGTCGCGTCGTTTTGTAACCGGCGTCGTCATGTATTTTGCACACGTCAAATTTGACCTACGATCCGTATTTACGACCGTTTAATTAGCCATTAATTACGAATTAAATATAATGACACACACATGCACACGTTTGATAGACGCCATAGCGTCGTTGTTCGCCGCTCGACGATCACGGTTCTCCGCAATGTCCGAAGATCAGCGAACAAGCCTTGTCACTCGGGTTAATGCACGCATCGTTTCGACCACGACGTCCAATTCCTTTTCACTTGAGCCTCATGACGAAGCTACGGGGATTCACTTTACCACCAAAATTTCACTGAAGTTCGCACGCGTCGCTCTCAAGCTTTCCGCGGCATTTTTTTCACACACTTTTTCTAACAAGTATATTCCACTCGGTGGAACGCCATCTTGGCTGCGCTATAAAACGCATCCGCTGAGTGTTCACGAGGGAACGGCACTCGGAACTAACAAGTAAAATATGTCTTTCAAATTGTAAAGGGATATATGATTCAGTTTATTTCGTAATTGGATCCGTTCTTCTTGATATAGAGTACTAGCACATTTTGCATCGATTTTCGAATATCGTATTGAAAAATACTATTATATTTGCATATACTAGTAATAATAAAAGTCCTATTCGAATTTAAATGGTGTTCTAATTCGTATCACTTGAAATAAAAGTATTTCGGATTCTACTAGAAATAGCAAATACTAACATAAACATAACATACATTTTATTAAATAGTAAATACTAAATAGCATTGCAAGTATAATAAAGTTAATATTGCTGATAAAATAATTTATTCAAACAGATAGGATAAAATTGTATAAAGTAAAATTTATATTACAATATTTTACAGATTAATATGAAAATTGATTTTGTTACTTTCCATCTTGCGGTGTCATAGATTTCAGGTTCTATGTCGGTGTGTTTAAAAAGAATATCTTTAAAAAACCAAGGCTAGTATTTTAGATTTTATTTAATCTTATGACATTTTTTGTTGAAATGTACTTTTTACATACCACACTGTGTAAATATAGGTAATACAATATTTATATCATAGTACATTGTGATAAAAACTATTTCATTTGCGTGTTTTATAATAACATAAAGATTACTCTAAAAGGATATACAGTAGAAAACATTACATATCTTCGTTCTTTGTATAAATATTATGCATGTCATAATAATTTCACTACTTTTCTTAAAACTTTTATAAGTATACATTCATACATGTACTTATCGAATAAGTACAATAGATATTAAATAAAGCTACACGAATATCAATCAATGACTAAAATCAGTACAAATCGGTACTTGGTTGAACATAATAACAAATATCTAAGATCCTATTATAATAAACTATAAAAACTATAAACATAAATGACATGAAATTGTTGTCTGCATATTGCACATAAGTTTAATATTAGTCCATATATTGCGGAATGCTGACATGTCAGTAAAAAAAAAATTAATAATGTCTGACAGCCTTATATGTGTGAAATGTAGTGGTAATAAAAGTTCAATTTGCACTCTCACATGCATCAATCCAATCATTATATACATCTAGTGGTTCAGAAAGTAAGTTTATTGTTGTTTGGAAATCTTCTAAACAGACCCTACAAGTGATCCTTGCTGTATTTCTTGGTTTATCCCTGGAAATGGAAAACAAGCAGTAAAATATGAAATATAAATACAACTACTAATATATAAGTATACGTACATCTTAACCTCACACGACTTTTCGTGATTGCAAAACGGACAATTAAATTGGGTATCTAAAGGTTGAATAGCTTTTTTTTTACTCGGAGGCTTTCGTTTACTCTTCCTTCGTCCCATTGTACCTTAACCGTTTGAAATTGTACAAGTTTATATTAGAAAACAATCTTTCATAATGTATTTACTACCTACACCAAGCTTTCGTACTACATGTGTATTTGTATTTATGTTGTGAACTGTTGCGACAATCACCGGACGCCGTGAAACGCCGTGAAGTTCGCAAAAAACTTATACATACGTACACATTCACACATATATACACATACGTATTCACGTAAGCACACATACTTTTGCAAATATAATACCGAACTAATTTGGAATTTCAAATTTTTTTGAAAATTATTTCTAATATTGTTTTATTCTTACAGTCACACACAGTGAACAAAGCTATTAAATGTATGATAGACTATTTATGTATATGCAGAGTGTAGAATATTGGTTATGTAAGTATATTCAAAACACTCGTGTAACAATGTAACATTCATCAAAAAAACATAAGACATTTTTAAGTTGTGGTTTCAAAAATATTTTAATATTTTTCAGTCAGTGTTTTGTATTTTTAATACTCTGATGCTATGAGTACTTTAAATGTGTATCCTTTGGAAAACATGAAATAATAATATATTGTATATATTATTTCATAATACTATAAAAATAACCTTAACGTTGAAATAGAAATTTGTCTATTCCTTTCCCATCATCACGGGAAGCGGAAATTGTTTACCAAGTACTTAGAGTTGATAAGGAACCCTCAAGAAGTAGCGTGTCAAAAGAACTAACATTAGATACTAATTTATTGAAAGTGTAAGTTCATGCATGAAATCATTATTATATAATTTTATATTTACAACATTAATGTGTGTTATTATTTGTAGAGAAATTTCTGGGACAGAAGCAAGAAAAGTTCGAGTAGCGTTAACATCATTCTTTGATAGCTTAATATTGGTAACCGAAACTATTAAACAATTCGGTCCACCTGCACTGACTTTTGATTATTACTAAAATAAATATTCTGTGGTCTTCCTCAACTGTTATATTTAATATTATATAAAATGGAGCATACTCCTGCTCCATACGCTCCAAGATCTGTCTACGGATATGCTTTATACATAGGTTCAAATATGCTATTTTTTTTATATCTAATATGGGCATTTATACCAGATCATATTTTACAAAGTATAGGGTTAACATATTGGCCTTCAAAATATTGGGCCATAGGAATTCCTATTTGGGCTTTAACGGCTCTTGCCACTTTTGCATTTATTATTTATCCAGCTATAAATTTGTCTATGACACCAGATATAGACGACATTAGAACTATTATGGACAAACATTCATGTCCAAAAAAGGAAACAATTCCAGGTGGTGTACCACCTGTATTTGACATTCCAATAACAGAGGTGTGCAGAAAATTATATTTGCCAAAAAAGAAATGACAATAAATTGAGTAAAGAAAACAACATAATGAAAATTTTTTGTTTAAACACCATGGTATGATAATTTGAACTAAATTGTACATTTTATAAATAAAATGAGTGTAAAATATTTTATTGTAGTCAATTTTGAAAACTCTATATTGCTACAATGAGTCGATTATGAATTTCATGTGTTGCATAACCCGAATATTATCGAAATTTATCTTATATGATCTTGAGAATAGGAAACTGTGCCCACATAATCGTTCGCAGTGACTTTTATCGACATACAATGAGTAGAATCGTTTTGGGAAATAAAAAACGTGGTAAAATATACGAAAATGCGGATAGTAGCAGTACACTTAGTAAGGTTAAATCCAAAGACTCTGAGTATAAAATTTTTAATTTAAGGAAATCTTTAAAAACTGCAATCAACGAAAAAAGAATATTTTGCAGTTTCGAAGTTTCATCTACAAAAAATACTGATTTTTATCAGAGGTATGTATGTATAATATGTTTAAACATTTTATTCATATATAGATAATAATTTTTCGTTAAAAGTTTTTTTACAGAGATGAATAAATATCGTCCCCTTTTTTATGCATTAACATGCAAAATGAAAGATGCGACAAATAATTATCTATCTTTAGAAGTGCTCGATCAGTTCCCAAATAATGCAATCTTATTTCATCTTATTATTTCCAATTTTACGCGCGCTGATGTCTTATTAGTTTTAAAGAAAGCATTAAATGTTGGTGTAACCAATATTTTTGTATTACGGGGAGGTAAATGTCTACATACATATAAAAATGTTTGTAGTTAAAATTTCAAATTATTTTTTCAATTTATTTTAAAAATTGTAGACTCTAAGGTCCTAAATAAGGATTTCCCATATGCTGCAGATCTAGTGCGTTTTATAAGAAACGAATTTGGCGATATATTTTGTATATGCGTTGCTGGATATCCAGAAATGCATCCGGAATCACCATCCAAAGAATTGGATTTATTATATTTAAAAGAAAAAGTAATTAATTTTAATAATGTTTGATTTGCATATACATCCGTGCAACTATTGTAGATATATATCTAATGCTGATGTAATTTAAAGGTTAATGCAGGAGCTGATATGATTATAACTCAAATCATTTTCGACGCCGACGTTTTTATTAAATTTGTAAATGATTGCAACGCAATTGGAATTAACGTTCCAATTATTCCTGGTATCTTACCAATTCCTAACTATGCATGTCTGGAAAAGATGATAAAAATATGCAATGTGAAGGTACCAAAAAATATTTTAAAGGCTTTAGAACCTATAAAGACCGATGATGATAAAGTACACGATTATGGAGTAGAATTAGTTGCAAGCGTCATCAAAGATATAATTTCAAGCGGAACCGCTTGTGGTTTTCATTTGTTTACATTAAACAGGTAAATTCCCAAATTTAATAAAACGCCCGAATCTAAGAATTAATTTGTTTGTAAATTGTAGATCATCATTATCGTCGGAAATATTTAAAAAACTAGGAGTGTTTTAATGACTACCTAAAAATGAAAGAAGTTTGGTGGAAGGGAACAAAATGTACGACATTTCGAAAACAATTGTAATTATCACCATTTTTATAAGATTCCTAATAAACGAGATTATAACGAAATCATATTACGCGCCAAATTAAAGGTAATTGCCAATTGTTAAAATTCCCTATATTTGAGAACAGCTGAACCATCTAAATATTGAATTATTCCCACGAATTGCAGAAAACAACTGGCAATTTCGGACAAGTTCGACCTTTCCATTTGTAAGAATTGTTTCCGAACAATTAATCATCGGTTTTTGTCATTTCGAGCAATTCGCTAGTAAGAATTTTGGATGAGCTTCCTTTGAACCTCTCACGATTATAACGTGATAGATTTCTAGATACAGATGATCCTTCGAGGATCACTTGCCAGTGTGCGCATGCGTTGTTGGCATATCTGTGACGAACTAACAGAAGAGTTAGTTGAGTTGGGCGCCAGAGCTCCGCGTGGTCAGTTGGATAGTTGGTTTGACGGTAACAAGAAAGAGAAAGGATCCGTAAGCCAGGATATAAAGAACAATGGCACTCTACCGTTTCAGTACCAAACGTTGTTTGGAAATCCAGGTACGTGTTAAATGAACCCACAGAAAATTTATTGGTCATAGAACACAATGCGATGTTTGAATGTTTCTCGAAACAGTACACGTTGTTCCGGTGCGAAATTCGAACCGCGAGCAGATGTTTGACACATATCATTAAAACGCATGATATCACACCGCGATTTTCCTGTTTCGATCCTTTGGTGAATTGTGAATGTGAAATTTCGCACACTGCGAAGAGTCAAGACGCCGCGAGTTCTAGATACAGAGTAAGCATTTTATCGACCGATGGCCTAGTAACTTATCCAATCAGACCTGTGAGGTGCAAATTCAAAAAATCACTGTAATCGCCGTACACTTGAATGTTAATTACGAAAACGATAGATCAAGATAGACCAAGATCCCTCGATCAGTAATGTATAAGATTACTTCGTTTGCGAACGAAGATTTTTTTGACATATCGAATGTGGGGGCTAAGCAGCATTTTTACAGAGCTGAAATAATGCACATATTTCGGGAGTAAAAACTGCAGGATTGATCTGTTCGATCCAGCAGTGACGTAAAAGTGTCACAAGAATAGATTTGAGAGCATGGGACTACCGTATTCTTAAAAAATTCACAAGAAATCGAATCGCGTGGCATAAAACTCACCTGATCGATAGAACCGGAGCTTTAATTTATCTAGGTCCGATAGTCGTTACGTAAGAAAATTGTATAGAACATATAATCGCCATTATCTACGCCAAATTAAAAAATATTGAAAATAATCACTTAATAATTATAATTCATAATTATTAGTTATGGAGGAGGAAAGAAGAAAAAATGTAGATTCCAGAAGTGTTTCTTCTTTTGTAGAAATCTATAATTTTCTGTTAGAAGATCTTCAAGTGACAGTGTCCGGTTCAGGTGTAATGTATAATTCACGGCAAATGCGCGTGCTCGACATTTCGCTGACGCATTGAAGAGCACAGGATAGAGTTGACGGCGTCCTTTTTTTCGCGTAATCGCATTTTTTTGTAAATCAAAAAGCTCGCAAGTTGTTTGGCTTCATTCTTGCACACTAAAAATAAGCAAAATGATCGGTCCAAGCGAAGCTTCGTCGGTGTTGCTATTACGGATTTTCGTAATGGAGGTATCGTCAGGTTTACGCGACCAGTCCCTAACCAAAACGGTCTCGTGTCGAATTGTAAGGCCACGGTATAGATTATAGATGCGAGGGAACACACGTGCGCACACATGCACACATTTGTAGGTCACAGGAAAACACCGTGCGCGAAATACTTGGGAGTACGTCTCCTTCGACGGTACAGATGCTCATTGAAGAGTGCACCGCATTACAATTTCGTAAGGGATGACAATTTTAGAACAAATTCGAGGTCAAAAACTGTTCCGCCCTCTTGATCTACATTGGTCGTGACCTGTGCTTAGCAGACACCTGCTTACCGATCGTGTAGATCTAACACCGTAACCGAATTATTCCTCACTGCTTGTCTACAATGAATGATGGAAGCAGTTTTTATTATCCTTCTGAGAATGAACGTCGACATATTAACGACATCAGAATAATACACGTACTTCTTGAAGTTGCAAATTGCAAATTAATATTTCTTTAAGATAAATATTTTCACTATTTTAAAAAATCCTCGTCCGCACAGGGTTAACGGTTATTCAATTGTACATGCTATAATTAAACATTTCCGGTTCATAGAGATAATGGGACACAGATATTTAATTCATTCTTTCGGTGTGAAATTAGTTAAAATCCGACACTTACGCACACAAATTATCATTTCTTATTTATTCCATAAATATTAGAAGTTTTTCTAATTATATTTATACTCTTTCGGAATAAAATAAGAATATTATATTCTGCAGGCAAATATGTCATTAATATATCTTTACGGTATTAGGCATAATTCCTGAAATATTACACAAATTTCAAATTAAACATAATTATGAGTTGAAAAAAGTACCAATGAATGAAAAAGATTTAACACAAACTATTTCTATTTATAGAAGATATGCTCAATATGGATTTCATTTTAGCCTTGAATTAAAATCAATCTATTATCATTAAAAAAATGTAGTTATATTTTTTATTTTAACAAAGGTTTAACAATTACATTCTTACTCCAAGATAAAAAGTATTTGCATGATATTTTATTTGATCTATCAAACGAATTGCAATATACACTTTGTAGTGTAAAAATATACCGTCATTAATATTTAATCGGCTTTAATTTTACCTTTCGAATTGCTCAATAGTGGCATGCCAAGTACAAAGTCTACACATACGTTCGGTGTAATTTTTGGCAAATTCGATGATTTGTAGCCAAAGCGATACAGCTGATTACCTAATATCGTGGATGACCTTCGGATCGCGTAACGCGTTTGTAAAGACAGCTATTCTTTTTTTAATTCTTTTTTTATAGAACGGGCTACGAATTGTTAACGTTCACTGCTCCCGATTGATGCAGTCAATGTGTTCGATCAAAGCCAAAATTTCATACGGTCCATCGATCGTTTATCGATCGGCCGAGTCTATTAATATTCTCGCTATAAATAATAAGGGAAATGAAAGAGAATTCTGTGCCCGATACTCGATCAACACAGTTATAATAGCGTACGACATAACCCATCCAATTGTGACTATTCGCGATTTAATTAGTTGGAAATGTTATTTTCAATCGGTTCGTCGTTTGCGAATTAATTATGAAGACAAATTAGACTTATCTTACTGTTAACACATTTCCGGAGGAACGAAATATCATTTTTGTTGGTACATGATATAATCGTAAAATGTTTATGTAACATGCGAAATTACATATAAAATCGACTGTATACAATTCTGCATTGTACATTTAAAATTCTTTTTACAAAGTGTGTAAAATTGATCACAATTAGTTTTTCGGAATTAATACATTAAATTTGTTTTACAAAAATCATTTAAATTCCATTAATAAAATATGTTAGTAGTTTCCCGGCGATATTCCTACCGATGTACAGTTTGAATCATTCAATACTTGTTGCAACATTATTCAAGTCAACTATATGGAGAGAACTTGTAGAATTTTGCATATGATTATGATAAATACCACGGTCTCTCGCTGCTTTTCAAGTTCACTGTAACCTTCATTCCCCAATCGTTTGCAAGACGGTTGCATTTCAGTGTTAATAAAGGTTGGATTGCGTGTGACACCCTCAGCGGTCGTTTTAGCGCCATTTGACGATTATATGGCGCGAAATCAATTAGATAAACGTAGGTGACGGGTCTATTCCATCTGGCAATGCCCTTCACAAGCTAGTTGGTTATGCAATCAGTGATAACAAGAGCTATCAGACATGGTATTATACGATATTACCAACAATTAATTAAGAAGACGTCGTTGAAGAGATCGTCGTTATGCAATGGTAAAAAATGTTAAGCTTTTGAATTAAACCATATATACATATATATGGATAATTATATGTATATGTAAAAGTTGTTGAGAATGGTGACCTTGACAACACATTTCAATTTCATCAAAATCCGAGAGGGAGTAACGTTTCGACAAGTTCACCTCATTTTTTAGTGAGAGAGTTTATTCAGTTAATTTATCCATCGAACTCGATCTTGAATTAATTAAAAATTCAATTAAGAATTTGAAGATATAATTAGCCCGAAAAGGATTTTATGATGATCTGAATCCACTTAATATCTCGACGAAGATTCCAATAATGTCGATTCCAATCAACTCCGAACGCATTCGAAAGTCCAGGAGACTGAAATTCCTAACTGAATGTGCCAGAAGATCGACAGTCGCGGGGGACGCTGTGGAAAGACAAGTGAATGCTTTCTCGTGGCCAACTGTAAAACGCGATCGGGCAAGTCTAAGTTTGCTGATAAATAAAGATCTCAGTTGCTCATTGTCTTCGAAAGAGCAGATTTCTGTAAAAGTATCTGTTTGAAATCGATAAATTTTCAAGTAGGATATAAGAAATAATTAAATTTTGAGTTACTGAATTCTACAAATAAACGAAACTAATGATACGTATTTTTCATATTGCAAACAATTAATTGGCAGAGCAATTTGAAAGGCACGTAGCCTGACCTCGAACAGACGTTATTGCATTCTCCAACTGCAACGCTATTTCATCGGTGAACTTTGGGTGCACGCGTCAATGGTCCCGCATTGTCTGAGTGCACTAGGTTAATCGTATTACTTATTACCGCATTATCAGCACTCTAATTTCATTTCGTATTGATCTATCGACAGTAGTTCCTTATTGCTAGTTTATCTTCGATCGTCTAGCCACGTGTCGTAGTTGTCAGAGCAATTAATTAATTATTAATACAACGAAGTGAAGGAATTATTTCTCCTCAATTAAAAAATTAAAAATTAATTCTTGTTAATATTGTTACATAATCGGAATATTGGCTCATTCTTGCCTTAATCAGTTCTGCAATGAATATTAAATAAGATTTGCATTTCAATTTAGCTTAGATAATCTCTCGAAACAATGGACACAATACTAGAAATTAAATTGCTGTATTAAAGTTGTGAAAGTTTAGGTTCATTAATACGTAGTCACAAGTATACAATTTTCTTTTAAATTTCTTTTAACATACATCGAAATAAATTATTATTACTGATAACTTGACTAACATTCACGTAAAAGAGGACACGTGCGAACGTTGAACAACTTTCCAAGTGAAATCGTGACTGTTACAATCCGTTAAACCATTCAGTTTTTTCTCCGGAGATGACGATGACGTAACGCCAAGTCAATTTTCCGCTTACATACTCTATAAATGTAAACTAAGGACAATTTATGAAAACCACATAGCAACTTAACATTTTCTGTTTTGGTTTTCCCGACATTACAATTCAAGAATATTAATTTCGACCCTGAATGTTCCATAAATAATATGTATATTTTATCATTTTCCTGTAAACTCGCAAATTACGTTTGAGTAGATGAAAGTTTAAGTATGCCATTTTATTTCGTTCACTAAAAGAATCAACTTCATTGTTTACCAAACGAGGGGTACAAACTTTTGACCGTATTTTTCACAATATTTACAATAGATTGAAGGAAGAAACCGATGACTTCTTCAAGGTGCAGTTGATATGACTAAGAGACGTAATAGTATGAATCATCATTCTAAACAGCATTGAGCGTGATTCTCAATGAATGTGTGGATAGTAAACTAGAAAGATTTTCTTCTTCTCAAAACAACAAAATTAAGCATAAAGCTGAATAAGATTGAAAGTAGAAAAAGAATACGAATTTTTAGAATGTGGAAAATGATCAAATCCATAAAATGCATAAGAAAAATGGTATAGGATAGAAATATTTATTAATCCGAAGTAATAATTAAGACCGGCCAGCCAACACGTAATTTTTATCGAGATAATTTTGCGAGTCGCTATCTCAGCAATAAAGTAAGAAAATTAAAAACGAAACAATAGAATAATGACACTCGTTAAATATGTTTATCAGTGATATGTTTATTTCTTAAGACAGTAGATGTGATTAGAAAGCAAGGACGAAATCAGGTGATCACTATCTGGCTAGACGTGCAACACAGAGAACAAGAAGCTCACGCGTCGAATGACGTCAAATGTCGTGAACACGTAGGACGTAGGATGATATCTCTCATTTACTATAATAGCGAGGCTACATGAAATCTACCGCTTTTGAATTACTGGTATTAAAGGAATAGTTCCTGAATTATTCAAGATTTCCATCCTAATTCAATGCTTGATCAATTTCCATTGCAATATTTTTTACGAATTATAATATTTTTATGAATAAAACATTAAATCCCGTTTTCATTCTATATTTAACGAACTGATTATTCAGTTAAGTTGTTAACAATTTCTGCCATAATCAAAGTAGGTACTAAAAATTCATCGACTGATAGTAATGATTTGTTTTAATAGGAACTTTGAACATGAATAATCTTTTAGAGCAAGTCACGGTTACGAGAATTTCAATGTTTCATAAAACTATAAATTTTTTTAATTAAAGGAAATAGGGAAAAATTTTTTATTTAAATGTTGTATGGGGCACCTTATCAAATTGTAAAGTTTAAGAGTAATCGACTTTTCGCTGTACTAAAGAAATTATTTCTGAACAAAAAAAAAATAAACATTTAAGAAAACGGTTCCCATGAAAAAAGAGGCCTTTAAACATTTTAAAGTCATACTGACTCGTATTTAATTTTCTTTCTCGTAAAAGTATTAATACAGAATCTGTGGCTGATAACTCTTGATGATAATATTTATTGAGGCGGATATTGAGCTGCATCTGTCACGACAGATTAATCTTTGCTGGTACACTCGAACAGACCGCATGGATCAACAGAGCTTTTGCTTTTGATTAAAACGTGATCGGTAAGCATCGCCTTACCTTCACGATTTATCATTACCAATCGTTTTATTTGTTGTGAGCAAATTCACAAAAAATTGCTGAACCCGGGGAATTTTTGTGTTGCCAGGCAACGGGATAGTGTTAATATCTGAAATTAAGCCGAGAATAAATTTGTTGTACGATAAGATTTTAGGCACTGAAATTTCGTAAACAGGTTCAAATTTTAGCGTTCCAAACTTTTTGTGTGTTAACTTGCAGTAAATCGGACATTGAAAACTTTTGCACACATTTCCATGAACGACACTACAGTAAATTTGTGTTGCTTAAAAATTAACACTAAACAAATCAAATTTTGTATTTTACCACTATTGAAATTATAAAGGTGTTTCCATAGGAATTGATTCAATAGATTTCTTTATTCAAATATATGTTAATAATAAAAATCACAGAAAATCGAAATAAACCAAATTTTCTTATTTTTGCGAGACAATGCCATTTTTAATCCTCTGTTCAAAGTTAATCCGAATATCTATATTTATGTCATTAATTGTTCTTTAATTATATAAATGGATAAATTGTATTTCATGATCAGAATCCCTCATTATTAAAATAAAAGAATAATTTCAATTTCTAGTAAATTACAATTCTACATTTGCATGGACGCAATAATTGTTTACATATGGGATTCTATCTGCGTCATTACGCTAGTCTGACGTTACGCGATGTTTTACGTAGACATGTTCGCCATTACGAGTAGTACTTATCACATGCGTCCGTGGTACTGTAATCATGACTTCTGTTATTTTTACATGGATGTTCTGTATGGAAGGTTCGATCACGTATTTGATTAGATTTCTAACTGCAGCGACTTGAAAACAATCAAATCGATCAAACATTTACAATTCACTTAGTTTTCAATATTTTTAATTGACTGTCAAATTAAAAGTGAATTTTCTTAACACTAAGCTAAGTAAAACAGTTCTAAAATAGTAAATTCTTTATTATTTTCATTATCTTAAAATCGTCGCGGGTCGATGGTAAAAGTAATTTAAATTTGTTCAAAAAGACCTCAACTTTGTTTAAAATGTTAACGAATGCAATTGAAAACTTTTGATCAACACTGATTAATTTATTTATGATTTTTAAATGACCGAATTATACAATGGTCATCAATCAGTATCACTTTTCTATATGTCGTCGGTATTTCATATCAATGGTAAGTCCAGTGATTAATTGATGAAGACATGCAAACTGATTATTACTACGTAATACCATTACAATAGACAATACATACTACGGGATTAAGATTAGGATTTTACGCAAGCGAGATCGCGTGTCAAACATTGTTCGTAATCGACTAATTGCTGATAGTAAAACGTTGTGAAAAGACTGCCGCGAAGATTAACCCGACCACCCTCCACTGTTTATATATTATATCCGTTGTTTTATAATTGATGTTAGACCGTAGTACCAATTTTTTTTTTAATATCGTATGTAAAAATGTTAAAAAAAGTTTTATTTAAACTGCTTTACAATTAAAGGACCACTAAATTATAATCGAAACAAAATTTCGAACACTCTTTTTTTTCTTATATGTCTGGTAAATACTAAGATACACCTAGGAATTAAATTAATGTTTAATTTTCTCCCATAAGAAAATTAAATTAAATGAGTATGTGCAGTGAGTGTGTCATCCCTTAAATACTAATTACATTAGTAAGTAAAGTCACTTGGAGCGTAACAAAAAAGTCACAAGCAATCTGTTCAATTAGTATCCGGTTACATCATTGCAGCTACAACTTGATATCCTTCTTGCATTACGATCCGAGTATATTGTTACTGAAACTTACATTTCGAACGATACATTCCTGGTGTGAATATTTCGTCCATAATACGCGGCGTGTAAGCCATACTGTCACGCTATTTGAATATTAAAACGCGTTAAACGACACTGCGGGTATCGAACTCATTCTCATTCGTAGCAAATATAATTGTTTGATAGTAGCAACTTATAGCAATACATGTTCAATTGAATAAAAAATTCATAAAATATCTAAAATATGTTTACGTAGTACTAAAATAATAATAATAAATTGTAATAAAATAAGTTATCATATACCGGTTTCGCCGAATATTTAAAAGATTGTAGAAACACCAAATGTTGAGCAGTAGTAATTTATTATTGATTAACTTATTTTATTTTATAACTATGGCAAGTAATTGAACGTTACACATCTTTCCTCATAATTAAGGATGTAATTGGCACAAAAATTTCACTTACGCAAAGAGCTTCGAGCGGCTCATTTGAATATTTCTTGCATTTTATAAGCCATACTAATTTAATCTTTTAATATTCTCTTACGTCCGGTTCGTATTAACTATCATTACGACACATTAAACTATAAGCATACGTACCACACTAGCGTATAGATGTATCTAGAAAATTTTTAGCGGTGTTTCGTTTTAAATGTAATCACTTGTTACAACATTGACAGTGTTGCAAAGGACACATTCTTGTTTTCATTTTCTTTGTCACATAGGCATTGTGCAGTGCATATGTATACCTTAAATTATACAACACGCGAAACTATTTATTTTTAGTTCACTTACTCGTTATTTTGGCCAATCTCCAGACATAACGTTATAGGTGAATACATTAATAATCTTGATGTATGTGTGCGTTTTACCGATACATGTATGCACAGTACATTGCTAGTACAATGGAGCTAATGTGGCATAAAGTATTCATGGTTACGTGAGAACCTTCTAATAATAAGAAGATGATCTGTCTTGACGTAATTTAAACGAATAAGACATTATTTTCGTTCTTTAACCCTCGGGTAAAAAATGACATAGCACTCGGAGGGTTAAATGAAAATTTATTAAATGTAGCGGTACACTGCTATATCTTTAAAATTACTTTTTCTGTATGATTTAGTATTTTGGGAGTAAGTATATGTCGTCTATGTGTTGAGTTTAATGATCGTACCCTGATGAATGGAAATTTTAGTGAAAAGGTCGTCATAGCAGTCTATATTCAAGAACATATCGTACTCGAAAGAGACTCCCTTTCCTAATTTAGCCTAAGTATACAGTGCCACACTTACGTAAACATCTTTCACTGTCTCCTGAGAACGAAATAAATTTTCAATCTCGCAACGAAACCTAACCTGATTTTGTGTTTTCTATGTTTGACCTTGAACAACCTTGAGCAATGTTACATAATAAGTTACAGTTCTCGAAATGTTTCATGTATCAAAAATAGAATCGTGAACGGATGAGAGAATCTATTTTTACAGTCTCGAACATGTTATTTTAATCGGTCATGTAAACCACCTTGATCTTGACTAAAACTATCAGCCATTTCTCTTTTTCTATTTTTTTCTCCTACACCGAACAATTGAAAGAGTTTAATTACTTTAATAACGAACTGTTTTATATTTTTGTCTTCATTTACGTAACAAGTGTTCCTAACTTATCAGTCGAAAGTTACCGAGTATCATAACGATTAACCCAGATTAATAATTATAAATCGAATAAAAGTACTGAGAGAAAGTATTTTATAATCGGTCTGCTGAAATAAATATATCTGGGTGACCGAGATCGGCACCACGAATTTTGAGAGGCGAAGTCTGTTCAAAATGGCCTCCCGTTACCGGCGCATTGATCAATCAAGGCCCGACAATAGATACGAAAATCCACAGGACTAGTCCGGCCATTGTCCCATTTACCTTCCCACCGAGATCTCGCCTCGACCCAGTTCTTTATCCACGTTGTAAAACGTGCCCGTGTTTCTATGTTTGCTCCCAGCTTTGCGTATTGCTATCTACCTGCAGACTCTCGTGCACTACTTCAGATTCAAAGGAGTGCCTTCTCGCGAGAAAAAAATTCAGCGGGTGAAAAAATCCGGGGAATCGAAACGACCGGAAGCAATCGAAATCATTTCGAAATCTGAAATATCATCGAACCAGCAACATTGCACTTGCACATACCGCTTCGGAAAGAAACAGCTTGAGTTAGATGTAACTAGCGGTTTTTTCTGCCACCGTTGACTCTGAATTATTAACATAATCCCGGTGTCATTTGCCAAGGTTCGTGCTTTGATAATGAACTCTAACGCGGGACCTCGCGACCTCGTGGCAAAGTTGATTCGCTAGAAGTCCCCGCTTTGCTAAGGAAACCGCGGGAATGGTCATCGAAGACATCGTTGACATTCCTGGTATTTGATCGTTCACGTCTTTTTTCCTTATCCCGTTTGAAATCATTGACGTTACGTAATGCTTGTGATCTGTGTGCAACGTAATCCGCAGAAACAATTTTGTGGCTTACGTAAAGCGACGTCACAAATTTGCGGTAAGTGGCGATTTGTACAATGTGACCTGTACAATCGACCACGTTTTTACAGATTATAGGAATAAAAAATGTTTAATTCACCACTAATAGAGTTCGTACGTTCCAAATGCTTTAAGAAGGAATAAAATACTATTGAAATGTTTGTTTTATGTTATTTTGAAAATATTCATGAAGTATGAATGTGTATGTAGACATACGTACAAACACTATATTGGTAATATTAATTATATTAATCTAATAAATCGAATAAAACTAAACTGTATGATACTTTAAAAGAAGCCCCTAGTGTCAACATTATTTACCTCTACACGTATTTGTAAAAAACATATTGATTATACATATATAATATAACAATGTGCAATAAAAAATTTAGATGCAAATGTTCTCTGACATAATACACCGTTTCTCGAATATCCATTATACAGATCTGTACATACTAATTATAGAACGCACTTACGTATTCGGTTGTAAAAGTGAACTCTCAGCTGTCGGTGTACATTATGCTGAACAATCTATTGAGCTGATAAAATAGCAGGAGAGATATTGAAATGAATGTTATTACAGAAAAATTCTTAAAATAGCATTGAATGAAAATTAATTTTGAGAATGAGAATTTGTATATGCTCCAATGAAAATTTATTGTTAGACTTGTAACATGTCGAATATACCTACTACTAGCCAACGTCAATTTTAACGTTCACGAAGTGATCAGATGTTCGGCATAGTTGATCCTTCACGTGTGAGCAGTATCAGATAAATATGTATATCATAATGAATCCGCTCGTCATTTTTACGTAATCCAGAAGTCGCGCGTGGTTATTCGAAATATCCCTCACAGCTGTTTCTTTGAATCTCATTTATGATAATAT
The DNA here is from genome assembly GCA_028455805.1 of Lasioglossum figueresi. Classification (NCBI taxonomy): domain Eukaryota; kingdom Metazoa; phylum Arthropoda; class Insecta; order Hymenoptera; family Halictidae; genus Lasioglossum; species Lasioglossum figueresi. The sequence goes on along the minus strand of CM052200.1, from coordinate 20,470,337 downwards.
TACTACTGAAGAATTAATTGAAGTCCTAATTAGGTACGAATTGAAATATTAATTACGTTACGACAAACACGTTCAATAATTTATAAAAATCAAACCCTGGTTGCTGCGAATAAAAAATATTTATCACAAAGCTCTTCCTTTAAAGTTCTACGTATTTCAATAATTAATTAGAATATTGGATAGATTAATATTAATTAATTGAATTAGAATAATGCAATGGAATCGTTTCACCGCATTACTAATTCTGAAATGATGATTTCAACAATGAAATGAAAATCGAAAAAACCCAAGCAACCTGCTATAAAACTATATGCAAAACTGGCAACGATAATGAAGTACTTCCGCCGCCCGCGGTATCAGTATTTGAGTCGATCGTTATCTAAATGCATGGAAACGATAAACTGAATTTTTAGCGGATGTTGTACCCGGCTATCTTCCGCTAAGTAATCCCTGCTACCCACGGAAAATTTCAATCAATTTGATCGATGACGTGATTCAATTATTATCAGCTATATTAAATTGTCGACTAACCGTTCCATTCTTTTCTATATTTACAGAAAATAACTTCCACAATTTTCTTGAGATCGTTAACCGACGCTTCGACTGATCTTCGAAAGGTCCTTGCCGACAAGATCCCAAAGGAACAAGAGCGTGTCAAGAATTTCCGTAAGCAGCATGGAGCCACCAAAGTCGGCGAGGTCACCGTGGACATGGTATGCAGCTATTGATTACGTAATCTCAAACACACGAAGCGATCGTAGGATCGCGTGATAATGAATAGAAATGATCGTTCGAGAACTTGTATTGCAATTGACAAAGACGCCTTGATGTACATATTAGCATTACATACCACGTGGAGAACACTTTTTTCTACGGAGACATAGTCTACAACCGATTATTTTTTGCCGTACTGATAACAAATAACTGTGATAGATGCGAGCTTATCGCATTATTGCGGAACTGTTAAATAACTTCCTCTTTTTTAAATTCTATATTCGAAGTGGATCTTATGGTCGATACTGACGACAATATTCGACAAATTTTAAACCGATAGGTTTAATGTATCCTTGCATATTTTTCATTATTTTCCATTTTAAATTATCTTGCAAATGACTTAATGTATTCGTTTGAGACTTATGACGTAAAATTGTCGGTCAGTGAATTAAAACACTCATATACATATGTGTTAGAGGTCATTGTTCTTATTCTAACAACGACACAGTGCTTTCTGAAATTACAAAATTTTACACTAAAATCATTTAATAAATAATATCGTCGCGTTTCTTCTCTTACTTCGAATAATTAAAGAGGTAATCATTTATTAAAGTAAGATTTAAATCCACCTAGCAACCTTGAATACAAAATTGAATTACACAATAATAATGTAATTATAATATTTCAGATGTACGGTGGCATGCGAGGAATCAAAGGTCTGGTTTGGGAACCATCGGTGTTGGATCCCGAGGAAGGTATCCGATTCCGTGGCAAGTCGATTCCCGAGTGTCAGAAACTTCTGCCGAAGGCTAGCGGTGGCGCGGAGCCACTTCCAGAAGGTCTTTTCTGGCTTCTGATCACCGGTGACGTTCCCACCGATGCCCAGGCAAAAGCACTTTCGAAAGAATGGGCCGCGAGGAGTGCCTTGCCCGACCATGTGGTCAAAGCTTTGAACAGTTTCCCCAAATCGCTCCACCCGATGTCCCAATTCTCTGCTGCGATAACGCTCTTGAACAGCGAGAGTGAATTCGTTAAGGCCTACACCAAAGGTGTACATAAGACCAAGTACTGGGAGACCGTTTACGAAGATTCGATGAATCTGATCGCCAAACTGCCAGTCGTAGCTGCTACGATATACAGAAATATTTACAAAGGCGGCAAAGGCTTGGGATCCGTGGACGCTGGCAAGGATTGGTCGTGGAACTTCTCGAACATGCTCGGCTACGACAACAAGGAGTTTATCGAGCTGTTGCGCTTGTACTTGACCATCCACTCTGACCACGAGGGTGGAAACGTATCCGCACACACGACTCACTTGGTTGGTTCGGCACTGTCCGATCCCTACCTGTCATTCGCGGCTGGTATGAACGGTTTGGCCGGACCTCTTCATGGTCTCGCGAATCAAGAAGTATTGGTATGGCTGGAGAAACTGCGCTCCCAAGTTGGAGACAGCCCCAGCGACGAGAAGCTTAAAGACTTCATCTGGAACACGCTGAAGAGCGGACAGGTCGTTCCCGGTTATGGTCATGCTGTGCTCAGAAAGACTGACCCTAGATACACCTGCCAGAGAGAATTCGCCTTGAAACATTTGCCGGACGACAAGCTATTCAAGGTAAAATCGTTGTTCTCGAAATTTTTCGTATCTTGTTCTTAAAAATTTTAAGGATCTTTTAATAATCGATACAATATTCCTACTTCTAGTTGGTGAGTCAAGTATACAAGATAGTTCCACCAGTTCTCTTGGAAACTGGCAAGGTCAAGAACCCGTGGCCGAATGTAGATGCCCACTCCGGTGTCCTGTTGCAATACTATGGAATGAAGGAAATGAATTACTACACCGTACTGTTTGGAGTGTCCCGTGCTCTCGGTGTCCTAGCGTCTCTTGTTTGGGACCGTGCTCTTGGTCTGCCAATCGAGAGGCCCAAATCTCTTAGCACTGATCTCCTCATGAAAGCCGTCAAAGCTTAAGCGTCATCTCTATTTATAAAAAGGAAAGGAAACGGTATCAGAATCATTGAAAACTTTAAGTTCGTGTCACACCATCATCATAACTTCCAGGAGCAAGGAACTGACTGCTTTGAATCATGTTACGAATGTTGTCGATACACGGAAAAGTGTAAGTCTCGAACTCATTTCGAATTCATTTTGATATGACTTCAACGAAGTCGTCTTAATTGCCGAGTATTATTAAAATGATATGAGGCCAGGTATTAGAAACAATAATTAATCATCTAACGTAATGATGTATTGTTCAAACGTAGACATTCTAAAATTGAACTTCGTCGTGTATTTATATTGTAAAATCTATGACCGATATTGTTTCTTTCTAATAATAATGGAAATAAATACGGTGCAGTTTTTACATTATAAAAAGCATATATATATAAAATATAGATTGGTCGAGTATACAATAGTTTCAACTGCCAAATCGATTACGAAAACATAATACCACGCGTTAAAATAGTAGACACGGTTCATTGTAAATATATTTGTCGCTTTACGTAACTTAAGTAGTAACGATTTTAGAAGTAAAAACACGATACAGATCATTTGTAACAATAATTAGAAGGGATATACAAAAATAGCCGGTACAAAAGTTAGCTGTGTGCATAGTTAACATTTTGCAGACACTGTCTGTAATGTAACAGACATTGCCAACAGGATATCAAAATTTCCTAGGACATAATTCAATTGCAATAAGCATCTTTATTTTTATCGCTGTAGCGAGGAAGCATCATGTAGGAAATTTTTTGTTTTGCAGAGAAAGATTGCAAAGAACTACTCTTAGTTAGTGAAATACAATATGCAATATGAAATGAAATATACATAGGGCTAAAGGGATATTCTAAACGGTGTTGCAGTGTTGATGCACCAGTTATTGGTTAAACATTTTTTTCAATACTTTTAATATACATGACTCAACCGCATTGACTCATTACAGTTTACGTAAATTAAAGATACTACGGCCAGTGGTAGAACCACTGCTAAGAGAATGAGTGAGAGTGTGCGATACTTTATTTATAACGAACGTGAAAATAAATAGATCTTTGAAAATAATATTTGCTGTTTCCTTTGCCCAAAAACTCGGTACATTTCTTCCCTCAAGACAAGTAATTTCTTTAACGGTTATTTAATATTTCAAACCAGAACTGAATATAATCAAATATATTTATTGTAATGTAAAAAATCTTATTACAAAAGAATGAAAAAACTTCACGATTCCACAATGCAAAATAAATAATGAAAAATGTACATCATTTTTATTACAATTGTATGCGATTACATATTTATTTAATAATAGATTATTAATAAAATATTCAGCATTAAAAAAAATTAAGAAATAGAAAACTATATGCTAAAGGAAGTGCAATGCGGAATTCGGTACCTATCTACTTACCGCAAAAGAAAGTTTAATAAATCTATTTTACATTAACTTCAGTCCTTATGTCAATAACAACCTTGTTTTGCAATTATTTGATTTATATTATTGTATAAATTGATTAACAATTATCAATACGATTCAACACAAACATTTGAATTAATTTTCACGTTACTGCACCCTTACTGACCCATTCGTAATGTTTAAATCTGCACAAGTAGTACATCCAACTGGTATGAATTGTGAACTCTCATCAAAATAAAACAACCTGTAAATTCGTCCTGCATATTTCACAACTATTTATGTAACGAAAACCGTTAACGAGAATATATACATAATAGTATTGTGTACAGTTTGCAGTATTATATCATATATACGACAATTAATGCATTGTTTCTCAATATGAGAAAACCACTGTTTATACTTTTACGAAACTTTAAATGTATGATCTCACTCTGACTTTAGACGGCATTTATCTTTCATACGATGATCTTAATCATTTCTACAACGATTTCTTTTGCATATTCTATTAATATTTTAAGTTTCAATAGATATTAAATATTGAAGTATTTCTAGCTATATGAAATTCAGTTGTTCTAAGTTATGAAGTAAATAAAATAAATGAGACAGCTGTTAATTGGATATTTATGGATCAAAGAATCAAAATGATTCATTTATATTTACAATGAGACGATCAGCTTTTTCTCTACCAGAAAATATTCTTTTCATGTGCAAAGAATATTTTTCTAATAGATAATTATCAATGTTCCCAACAAACAACCGTCCCATTGTTGAATCCACGTATCACAGAGCAGTAAGTATGCTGCTTTCAATCATCTAGTTAGATTGGTTGAATAAATCTAGCCACAGTCTCGCAAGACTGTTTTGCAGTATCGAGTACTGAGAAATGTTTAAACTCGCACAGAAACTTGAAAAATATGTGATTCAATTGGTGCTAGATCGGATTTTACTTTTTACAATTGTTTACTAGTAATGCGGAGTATAAAAACTATGTACATAGGTATTGTTTTGAAAATCGTACAGGCCAAACAATTTCTATCCGCATATCAACCAAATAGAATGAACTATCTATTCTTTTGTTATTACAAACACAGGTGGACGGGATCAAGATTAAATTCCATATTTTCGACACGAGTATACAGACTTCGTGATCGAATTTTCTTGTCGAGACAAAAATAACATTCCACATTTCTCGAATTGCAATTTAAATACAGCATTTTATATTTATAAAACAATGTATTGATTATTGTTAACTTTAGCAGTCCCGCTATAGAATATTCACAATGTGCATCTTTGTATGCAAGGAGAAAAAAAATTCACACTATACATATCTTTCAGAATTCAACAGTACCCCCTATAAAAGACTTTTGGAATTCTAAATTTTTTCAATTTCTTTTACATATTTTTTCATGGAGAGAATAGTTAAAACGTTACTTTACTCTTATGTTATAGATGTAGTCATTTGTTATTATATTTCGTATCACATTAATAGATAAGACAAAGTTTACCCGTCCACCATTTGATACGTTATGTGCCTGCAGCAATAACTGTGATCAGCATATACAGTTACACTTCAAGTTATGCATGAAGCTAATGTACCATTTGAAAAATGATCATGCATTCTCGATTCATTTGTACAATTCGTATAGTGGCACAGTAACTTACAATGAACATATACTTTACAGTTTAGATATCTTATTACATTTAAAATGAATCCTCATAATGTACGTCATGTCTTCTTTAAACGTCCAACTATCCATTCCAAACCTTGATAAAGCCTGAAAAAAATGGTAAACTATTAGATTGCTAATTTATAAATTAATATAGTTATACAACTTAATGTTCTATCCTTACCCTTCTCCAGTAAGTGCACAACAACTTTGTATATGCCACTGGTGTTTCTTAATTGATGTTAAATCCAATTGTCTAGAGATTTCTGCAGCTGTCATGCTACCTTTTAAATCTTGCTTATTAGCATAGACTAATACATTGGCTTTACTTAATTCCTCATGATTCAGCATTGAGTATAATTCTTCTCTTATTACACCTAATCTTTCTCTATCTGTACTATCTATAACCATTATTATAAACTCAGTGTTAGTGTAGTAAGTAGACCATGCTGCTCGTAAACTCTGTTGTCCACCCAAATCCCACATTATAAAGTGAATATTTTTCCAAACTACTTCTTCTACATTTGATCCGATAGTCGGCGATGTATGAACAACTTCGTTCATTAGGAACTGGTATAGTATAGTTGTCTTACCAGCATTATCCAAACCTACCATAACTATCTTATGCTCTGGAAAACAAAATAACACGATCTTAATTATTTACAAGTATATCAAAAGATTATATATATGAAATAAACTGTAATAAATATCTCTTGAATTAATTGACACTAGATGCAAACTTATTTTACACTAGAAAAAATGAAAAGAAAAAGAAAGAACGCACACTGCTATTAAAGAGAAATCAGACAAGCATATGTTACCATACGCATACATAAAGTGGGACAAATGTAACTATCATAAAATGTAATATATGATAACTTCTAAAAGTAAATTTCATATTCATTATGAATTATCTAATTATTTTAGATTAACTGTAAAGAGCAAGTTTATAGATTATTTCAGCATTTCTATTTTACCTGTTATATAAACATTGCAACGAATGGAATGTGCTTTCACTTCATTACATACTTTCTTCAACATATGATCCTCATTCGAAATACAATCATCAATTCTACATAATTCAAAAGTAATGCAAGCAATTTTTTTATTAATTTTATCGAACATAAAAATTTATATTTCGAAAAATATTTCAACATTCATCCAATCCTTCCACATATTTTGTGGAGACAAAGAATGATGAACTTTACTTTTTATTTGTATGTATTTATACCAAACAGATTGTCATTATTCGCTGTTATTAAAATTTATTCACAATGACATTATTTGTACGACGCGACGCTCAAAGGAATGAAATAATCATGAATGGTATTAAATAGTACATATATGGGAATATACCTTCATTGCCAAAGAGACTCCACAATTTCGCGAAGAGTAGTCCCATATTGCTTGAGTCACCATATAACTTGGACAGCAATATTTCTTTAATCGTATCACTGTACAGACTTAGTCTTGATAAAAAGGATGTTTTTGGTTTCAGAAATAGGACATCTCATTGTCATAGGGTTATGTTCTTCTTTCCACGAAAATCTTTTCCAACATGTTTTATAAAAACCAGTGTCGTCGCCGTTGCTTCACAACGTAAAATGCACACAGAAAAACCGTTACAAACTGTTGAAAACTCACTAAATAGAATGCTAAAGTGAAAGAAACATACGAGGACCTTCCCTAATCTAATCAAGCAAATCGCGACATGTTGCGTTTCCAATTAAAACATCCATATGGGAAAACGATCCAATCATCGTCCAGCGATAACTGAAAGTGATGTCAGTCTTGTATAGACAAGCGTTGATTGGAGACGAAAGGCGTCTAACAAACCGCGCGTAAAACAATATTCTCGTATATTGAGAAACCATACGTATATAATACATTCCTAATAGTATTCCTAATAGTATTCATAATAGTATTCCTAATAAATTTTATCAAATCATTACATTTTCTTTTTGTTAAACGTTAGTAAAAAAGATAGACTTGTATTCTACAATCGTGGTACTATGATATTGTAATAATAATCAGCGATGCGTTGAAGTCTTTTTACCTCGGAATAAATTATCATATGTATTTTGGATCGTGGCTATAGCCACTAGTTAATATATTAACTCTGATGTAAATAATTCAATTAAATTTCATTCGATTCTGATATAAAATAAACTTCGAAATTAAAATGTTTGATATTCAAAATATTACATCGCATAGAATGAAAATCGACAATACAAATTTGCAATTAAATCGGTCAAATCGGATGACTGTCAATTTCTTCAAACATTGTGTCGGTTGCACCTCATTCATCATCTTTATACAGAAAGATATATCTAAATGAAAAAATAAATTTATTTTTACGCTAGGATAGGTTTTCTGGAGATAATATCATATGATAAATAAAAGAAATAATTTCGGTTAATCTGTATATAATATTCCGTTTCAGATATATATATCTCTGTAGTAGTATAATTATGAAATACTAGATTAGTAGTAGAGTGTTCGTGTCGTGTTGACTCCATGCTGACCTTGGTGTGCATCGCGATTGGCTAACGAAACGTCGGCTGATGCCGAAGACTACTCGAGAATGAATGTTCATTCTGAATCGGTCTAGCGGAAACGTTCGGACACTTGTTACTCTTTGAACTCGCTCCATAAGTAACTTACATTTTACACTGTTCACATTTACCACTCATTAAAATGAGCAAACCGTAAGTAATTGCTTTATCATTTTTAATAAAATTCAAATTTAAATTTATAAAATTGGAGAATTGGTAAATTTCAATCTAAGACAATACATTTTCTTTTTAGATATTATTTACTAAATTCTTTACGCTACGTTATTTACTATTACTTACTATTATATTGTTTTATTTTTACATTAATGTAAATATTCTATTATATTAGAATTACATTATCACATGTTTCCTTATATAATGTACTCTACCATTGTTTTTTTTATGAGTTTAAAGTATAATTGTTTTGTACCTTACCTATAACTTTATTTATAATATATTCTACTTTATAGGGTAGCAGATATTGCCCTTATAGGGTTGGCTGTTATGGGCCAAAATTTAATTCTTAACATGAATGATCATGGATTTGTTGTCTGTGCATACAATCGTACAACAGATAAGGTCAAATCTTTCTTACAAAATGAAGCAAAAGGCACAAAAGTTATTGGTGCCTATTCACTGAAAGAAATGGTAGAGAAACTAAAGTCGCCAAGGAGAGTAATGCTTTTGGTAAAAGGTAAATTATTATATACTATATTTGTATAAGTCTATAATTTGACCTTGTAAAAGATTATTAAGTGTCTATTCTATATTAATTGAAGTTTATATGATAAGATATTACATATCTAAGATAGTAATCTGATACAATTGTATTCTTTTGTCTCCTAAGAAAAGTAATTATAAATAAATGTGTATTTTTTTTTTAAAAGCCGGTGCCGCAGTGGATGCTTTCATCGACCAATTAGTGCCTTTGTTGTCCCCTGGTGATATTATAATCGATGGTGGTAATTCTGAATACCAAGATACTGAAAGACGAACTAAAGATTTAGATAAAAAAGGAATTCTGTTCGTTGGTAGTGGAGTTAGTGGAGGAGAAGAAGGTGCTAGGTATGGACCATCTCTAATGCCAGGTGGAAATCCAAAAGCTTGGCCACATATTAAAGACATCTTCCAGGTACTTAAAAGGCAATGAATTATTTAAAAATTATTTAATACATATTTATTATAATAAAATGACGAAATATTTTTTATAGTCAATCTGTGCCAAAGCCGACGGCGAACCATGCTGCGATTGGGTTGGAGAAACAGGTGCAGGACACTTTGTAAAAATGGTACACAATGGTATCGAATATGGTGATATGCAACTGATTTGTGAAGCATATCACATTATGCGAAATGGTTTAAAACTTACACCAGAGGAGATGAGCCAAGTCCTTGACGAGTGGAATAAAGGAGAATTAGATTCTTTCTTAATTGAAATCACTCGTGACATTCTTAAATATAAAAACGAGAAGGGTTATTTATTAGAACGAATTCGAGATACAGCTGGTCAGAAAGGAACTGGAAAATGGACAGCTATTGCTGCATTGGATTATGGAGTTCCAGTAACGTTGATTGGAGAATCTGTCTTTGCTAGATGTCTTTCTGCTTTACAAGGCGAAAGAGTAGACGCAAGTAAAATTTTGAAAGGTCCAGACTCAGTGTACGAAGGTGATAAGAAACAGTTCCTAGTACACTTAAAGAATGCCCTTTATGCATCAAAAATTATATCCTATGCCCAAGGGTTTATGTTATTAAGAGAAGCTGCCAAGATTCACAACTGGAACTTAAATTATGGTGGTATAGCACTTATGTGGCGAGGAGGATGTATTATAAGAAGGTATATCCCTTCATTGAATTTTAGAACTATTCATATAGTAATACATATATTAACTAACTTTATTTTTGTTTTCAGTGTTTTCTTAGGAAATATCAAAATAGCATTCGATAAGAATCCAAAACTTTCCAATTTACTGCTGGATGACTTCTTCGCCAAGGCAATGAAAGATTGTCAAGCTAGTGCTAGGGTAGTAGTCTCAACCGCAGTACAACTAGGAATACCAACCCCTGCTCTATCAACAGCTCTAGCTTTCTACGATGGCTTTAGAACTGCTCGACTCCCAGCAAACTTACTTCAAGCTCAACGTGACTATTTTGGAGCACATACTTATGAATTACTTGGCGAAGAAGGAAAATTTGTGCACACAAATTGGACAGGGCATGGTGGTAATGTCTCTGCTTCTACATACGATGTATAACAAATATTAAATCTATTTTTACAATATATTATGATGAGAGAATATTTATACGGTATGAAGTTGAAATTAATGTTACAATTGGCAAATATTTTATTGTACGTTATATATTATAATGTATAAATGGTTGTGAGACAGTGCTGGGGAAAACATTCATATTTGAAAACATATTTTTGTTTACAAATAATACATTACCTATATTTCTATATGTGTCAGATATTTACTTCCATTGAATCTACGAAAAAAAGGTACTGCTTTTTGAATTCATATTTTATTCTCGTATTTATTTTTTTAAATATAGTCTGCGATTGAATAGGTTATAGACAGCGAGCTTACTCATCAGAGAAGTGCACTCAACAGGTACCTATTTATACATGTCTCTTTTGTGTAGGAAAGTTTACGAAAGAAAATAGCGGAGTATGACTCATTAGGTCGGTGAATAATATGTATGTAAATATTTATGAAATCAATGCGGAAGTAATTTAACCTAACCTATCTATCGTTATTTATCACATCACAGTTTTAAACAATGTAATTCAAATGTGTATATTTACGGGAATGACTTTCCAATTCTATACAATTAATTCTACACAAATGAATATACAATTCTTACTGTTAAAATGCAACGAAAAAGTAACATCGAGTATACACACACATATGCATATAAGTTCATATAAAGTAGTTGTGTGGACTAAAACGGAAATCTATATACGTAAGTAAAAATAATTTTGTGCCGTGAGTCAGCTAACGTTAAATAAAACCTCACAGGGCAAAAGAATATAAAAAAATACATGGTAAAAACGTTTCTTTATTTTAAATAAAAGATGTGATTGAATACTTCCAAGTTTTTTGTAAAGTATTTGAAGTTATGAACAGAATAACGTGCAAGATGTATATGTATTTATATAGACATGTGGATTTGTTACAAGAATTGTTAAAATCGTAAGGAATTTGAAGATCGAATGTTTACCATATTTTTATAAAAATGAATTCTGCAGAAATGTTATGTGTATAACATCATGTCGATTGGAATTGAAATACTCCGATAAAAGGGATCTGAAAACTGATATCATAGAGCCGGCCCTGAAATGCGTCGACTTCACTGACCGTAGACGGGCGACTTAGTCTGCACGTCTGCAGTGTTCATTTACAAAATGGCTGATCACAGGGAAAGAGATTCGTATTATTCGCAAACGGATTTGCGGTCAAAAAATGATGATCCACCAAATTCGCGTTTATTTGTTATATGCCACAAAAGTTTGGAAGAAGATGACCTTAGGAAAGCTTTCGAAAAATTTGGAAAGATCGAAGATATATGGGTGGTTAAGAATCGGAATTCAGGCGAAAATAAAGGTAATCTCTCTTGTCTTTAGAACAAATCGATAACGTTTTTTATTTTGCTTTTAAATTAGTTCATTCGATATCGTACATTTTCATTTTCATCGTTGTATTTCTTTTAAAACTTTCCATTAGTTGGTCATGTACTTTTAATACATTAATGGAGATATTTATAATGTAACGCATGTTGTTCACGTAGGAGTCACATACATTAAATTTTCGAAAACATCAGAGGCAGCTTTTGCTCTAGAAGAAATGAATGGCAAAATGTTGGGTTCTGTTGGGAGACCTATCAAAGTAATGATTGCTTCAAAGTAAGTTGTTAAACATTTCCAATCTCGTCTCGGGACTGTTGATTTGTTGTTAGTGCATGTATATTGATCTTTTGTAAGTAAGTCAATATCGGGATTTATTATAGCCGTGATCAGGGATCTGTAAGAGAAACAAATGAAGAAGAAAGATGGGTTCGTTTGTTTTGTGTGTTACCCAAGTCTATGACCGACAGTGAACTCCAACAAGAATTTTCTAAATTTGGACCTATTGAATATGCAACAGTGGTCAAAGATAGGAATACAAACGAGTCGAAAGGATTCGGTTATGTAAAATTCAAGAGAGTATCCAGCGCTGCAAGAGCATTCGAAGAATGCGATAGGAAGTACAAAGCAGTATTCGCTGAACCAAAAAAGCCAAAACCAGAGCACATGGATGTCAAATACAATAATGGATTATCATCTCATTATGACAGTGTCAGTGGAAATTATAGTTCGTCAAATTTTGGAAAGAGCAGTATTAGTTTAGAAATTGCTACAAATTATCCCAACTCCGAAGGTTACACGCACTTACAAGTAATTGCACATCCAGCATTAAATCAAGATCAATTATGGAAACTGTTTGATATTGTACCTGGTTTGGATTATTGTCACTTGAAAAATGATGTTAGATATAGGATGCCAAGGGGTCAGGCTGTTGTAGTGTATTCAAATCCTAGTGCCGCAGCATATGCAAGAGAAAAGTTTCATGGCTTTGAGTATCCTCCTGGTCATAGAATGATAGTTAAACCAGATTTATCAAGTGTACCTCCAAAAAACTGTTGTAAAGCCTGGGAGTTCAACAGGTGGAATAGCCAATACTAGAACAGATTTAGCTCATTTGGCAGAGACCATTGCTCAAGCTACATCTTTAATTCAAGCAGCAGGATTAACTGCACCAAGTGAGACATTATTTTGTCTATACAGGGTGTCCCAAAAATGTTGTACTTCCTTGAAAGAGATGATTCCCGAGGCCATTTAAAGTAACTTTTTTAGGAATCACCTTTTTAGGATACTCTGTATAACATGGTAGTAATTTGCTCGATCACTTGATAATATTATCTTTCAATTAGGCTTAGAGCATTCTATGTGCATTAATTTACCGCCGGTGCAACCAATGGCTAGTATAGATGCAGAGGTTGCAAAAAGATGTTTTATAGTGTGTGGTCCACCAGTACCACCAATATATGCCATGAAGGATGCTTTCTGCCGATTTGGGAACCTTATAGACGTGTACATGCTTCCAGGGAAAAATTGTGGATACGCAAAGTATGCTAGTGTGGAAAGTGCAAATGAAGCAATTGAGGTATATTTTAGTGTACTGTTCAATCTGTAATTTGAACAGCATGTTCTAACGAATATTGGATGAAACAGTTTAATATTTCTAAAATGGTAAATGAAATGATACATTTTCACGATAGATTCTACATGGGCAAGAAATTTGTGGTTCACGATTGAAAGTATTAGAAGCAGAAGAACGCAACGTTGGCGATGATCGCAGAAAACGATTACGAATGGATGAAGACGAAAATTAATTTTTTTTTTTGTATACCTCGTAAGTACATCGCTGAGAGCACATGGCAAAGAGAAAATGAGAAAGGAGAGAAAGAGGGAGGCATTTAAATATTAACACCCTGACGTTGTAACTGACGATTACTTTACTTGGAAAACAGGGGAAAATGTAATTTTTCTATTTATCTTCACAGACTGACTGGTATACACAAGCTGGACGCACGCAATAAAAGAGACGAATTTTAAGACTCACTTGACCACGTCGGGCCCGCATCCAAGGAAACTACTCCAACTACCTACTTTTAACTATCGCTTACGTTCGCGATTTCAACGTTACTGAACTTTAACGATACTTTACTTTATCCTTACATATCGTTACACATACACCTGACTTCCTAATTTTATTATTTTAAGAGGCCTGTGCGAAAAGTGATCTTAAAGATTCAATTAAAAAAATACATAGTACACACAAAACTAAGTAGATTTGAAACTTCTTCCTTTTAGGTAAGGAAGTTACATGATGCAATATACTTAAAATGTTTATTGTTATTATGTTAGTATACTACAGATACTAGCTACAAGTAAGAGGATTTCTATATATCTGTACTTTTGTATCAAAAACGTGTTTTGGTGAAAGTTTTTCGAAATGAATTTCTCTGTACATTGAACGAAATGAAAATATTCAAAAAAAAGAAACAACATATTATCTTTAAAAGAAGTTTATATTCTTGTTTATAAAACAAGTATAATAATTATAAATATTAAGAATATCAATTAAACTATTCGCGCAGGCTCTAAAACACAATCTTGTGCTTTAGAGTTAGTGAAACCAGTTTTCGTTTATAATTTATATTTAATAGTTCTGTACTATTCTTTTATTAGCTATACTGTGTATGGAAGAAAACGTAAAGTAATTTATTTCTTGTGCGTGTTTCAAAGCATATTTTTGTGAAAATAATTTCAAAACTTGGTTCCAAAACAAGATATATTCTCTAATATGTTTTTATTTTTCATGTTTTGCGAACGTAGTTTTGGTTATTAGTAGTAGTGTATTAACACTATATTTTTACGAAAAAATTTGGAGAATGCAAAGTATGGTCTTCAAGAAAAATGTTTATGTACATCACAGTATATATGTATTTTCTAATATTTAAATTATAGTTTAAAAAATCAGTTGCTCGGTTACTTTTTAGTGTGTTTTACATACTATAATTTAACATTAGTTATCGATGAAATTTGAGTAGTTATGATCTTTCTTTATTATTTCTTTATAAACATGAGAATTTATATAGACAAAAAAAAATATTAAGTTTAAGTTATGTGGAGAAGAAAGCTCTCAAAATTTTTACTAAGATTCGGGTACATCTTGTTTTGGAAATAGTTTAGCATCACATATTTTCATGTACATAGATATATTTGCATAAAATATATCAGCATGTTGTTTTTTTACGATTAATTTGAGTAAGATCAAGAAACGTACGTTTTCTTAGACAATTAATGTTACGTCCATGATCACAATTTCGTCAAATACCAATTATTGACGCACAACATAAACCCTTTAATGGTGGACACTTTTGTACGTGTGTTAGACTGTTTTACTCAATGACCATACGCAATGATGTTTTAGGAGACTGTAACTGACTTGTTTGATGATATTAAATACACATTCAGTATTAAAAATCTTACACTGACTTTCACTTATTTTTTTTTTCAAATTACAATGAACGGAGTGTCCTGCTTTGTGTGTGTATGACTTATTGACTTGACATGTTCTTTCTTTTAACTTACAGGATACCTGAGGGATTCAAAGACGTACCTGATGACTGTGATATAGCAGAGTAAGATATATATATATATATATTATATATACTATATATATTTATATATATTTATTAATATAGATATTTATTATATATTTATATATAGTATATGTACACACACACACAAATATATATATATATATATATATATATATATATATATATATATTTTGTATGATACATATATCAGACACTTAAACTCGAATAATAAATTATAATTTTATATTGCTTCTCCTTTTTATTATTGGACTAAAAATATTGCATCAATTAGAGGATAATTGTATTTTTCTACAAGTTTCTCTTCTTTACAATGTGATGAAGTGTTTATAATTTATGATTTTTAAAGTATTTCTTTTATATTTTCATAAAAGTGTACAATAAAACTGTTTTTATAGAAAAACTGTATAATGAAATTCTTCCTGCATCCTAAATGTTTATAGATAGATCGCGATCAATCTAAAATCCTCGATTCTGGGAATTCATCGAACTGTCCCGGCCGACCATATCAAGTGTTGCAATCGTGTGGGAAAAGTGGAATTTTCGCGCCAGGAATTTTTTTATCGCAACACCAACGTGAGAAGTCGTTGGGAGGAGACTATTTTAATCGCGCTTATCGTTCGCGAGGCTTAAGTGGGGCACGTTTTGCATCGATATAGGTTAATGCAGAAATAGTGGGGGCAGCAGCTCACGTGTTTCCAAACGTGCTGCATGATGCGGAACAGTCGCTCCGCGCGAAAGACATGCGATGTTCGGAACGGTTTCAGTCCTCATAGATATCACCGTCTGGATGGCATCGTACTGTGTTTATATATTTGTTGTGAACTACCAGAGAATTTAGTGAAACTTTTAATTTCGCTATTAGTTCAACTAAGACTTCGAATAATAAATCTATATGATCCATCAGGTGGTGCACCATATTAAATCACTAAATTGTTAACGGTGATCTTGCGATATCGTTAACGCTACAGTCTCCCCTTCGTGATCGTTGCGAACAAAGTCTATTAACTGCGGCATCTTCTTTTAATTGCCGGCTAATTTTAATCATTTTTAATAATTGCCGGCTAATTTGAACCATTTTTAACAACCACGAACTGTAGAAATGGCGCGTGAACATCGAGTTTATTTGATTTAGCAGCAGTGTTTGTGACCTAACGGATATCTTCTCAAAGGAATCCTACCCCAGAAATAGAACGATGGAGGAGGTGTCCACTGAAAATGCCAAGGTTTCAGATTCCGGATATTCCAACACCTGCAGCAATAGTCAGTCACAACGAAGGTACGTAACGAGCTTCTTTTCCCTCTTTATTTACGTGTGTTTCGAAGTACGTTGAACAGGCTCCGAAAATGCGCGCACTAATTCGAAAGTGCCGCCACGGATTCAATATTTCAAACTTCGATCCCGATTAATAGATCGTTGTCACATGACTAAACATTTTTCAACATCTCTACCAGTGAGCATGAATCAGTAGATTTTATTACTTTCCGTACTTCGGAACGTTTAAGAAATATCAGAATTTATTTTAACTAAATCTTAATTTTTTTGTAGATTTGTATTTGTTAATATTAATTTATTACTCGTTAATTTACTTTTCTAGGTAATGATATTTATCACGTAATCATTAAAAATATTAATTATTAAGTTGTTTGATTGATTATATATATATTATTATTATTATTATTAGATTATATATATGTATACATAAATATATATTTTCTCTTGATTTTTATTTACTGCGTACAGCATTGATAGTATTACAATAGAATGTTCTACGTCCAATATCTGAAATAAAAATAATAATAAATGAAGTAGATGAAGACAAAAGTTTTTAAGTAAAACGTTGGATTCAACTTGTAAGATTGATTAGTACGATCTTATTCAATTACGTGCAGCACGACTTATCTATACCTTGAACGTTTGTCTCAAACAATGTATACATATATAGGCCTGTTATCTGTTGCATTACATACTAAGAATTCCGTCGTGTATGGTAATCGAAATACTATTTTTAACATTGCATGAAACAAATATGGGAAGATCTTTCTGAGTGATAAACATGTAAATTGTTTACCTTGGCTTTTATTATCGAAGGATAGTAAATAGCTCCAGCTGAGTTATTTCTAGTTTATGCCTCTGGTTTATTTATACCGCCATTCTCAATTGTTATTACTTTCACGTAGATTTCATTGACCGTCCAGATGAATATCTTTCCGAAGTTAATTTTACCGCTTCGATCACCCGGTTACGAAATATTTATACCATACGACGGATAAATGATTTCGTACGATGAAAAACAGGTCGTATCAATACCTCAAGTGTTTTAGCGACTTTTCATCGTGACTTGAAACCTTACGAAAGATTTAAGTTTCGTAACAGTCTCATCTCGGAACGTTGAGAGCCTTAACCACATTTCATTTCCTTACTTCCTACTAGTATCCGAAAATTGCCATTTTCCATACCGTAAAGCAAAAATCAATTTTGAAAATACTTTTAAAATTAATTTTTCTATAGGATAATCATTACGCATCGATGTTCAGTTGCTTACTCAATCCTGAATTCTTTATCTTTCAAATATCCTTGATTTCTTGAAAAAATTTTCATCCCTTATTTTGTGTGCCAAAATGGCTACCATGTACAGATCTTTTAGCTCCAATGGAAAGCATTATTTCAATAAGTAACTTCAATAGTAAAAATTATTCTTTCTGTAAATGAATTTTTATAGAATTTCTGGCTGAGGGTTGTAGCTAAGCCTACAATAGAAGTTTTTATTCATAGCCTTGTTAGGATTGCATTTTCGTTATACTATTTTTAAAAAAATTATATAGAAAATATATGTTATATTAATTTTCTAAATATAATTTTAAAAGACGACGATTGACACTATTTACCAAGTTATTAAAAAATCTTATAGGTTTTCGAATGGTTGTGTTATTTTCTATTATGACAACTATGGTGCAAGCCATGAAAATCTTTGGGTATCAATTTTCTTGTAAAAATTAACGTAAAAATTACCTATTTTGATTGGAACTCCTGTGTAATCCGACTTTGAAATTTTAATTACTGATCTAACAACTATTGCCATCGTTGTAGATACATATTTAAAAAATAGATACATATTTAAAGTACCAACAATTTGAAATAGTTTCCAGAAACATTGTGCAAACACGATGTCCTTCGAGGAATTAATCGGTTCTGATGAAGACTTTGAAAGAGTTCGAATATTCGTAGGGTGCTACGATACCTAGTTAGTATTTGAGCGTATATGTGGTAGCGCAGGATGCTTGGCATTGACACGCTTTGTTACTAAACAGGCGAGAGGCAGACAGAAAGTCCGGGGAACGAGTAAGACAGAAACTCGAACACTACGGTTAAGGCTAACTAGTTCCACGGCGAAACATGCCGATTGCATTTTCACGTTCGCATTTAACACACCTATGCGCTACCCGGTTGCGACACCCCGTGAAAACAGGTCGTACGAATGCGAGATTACCGATTACCGCCTTACCGAAAGTCCCGGATTGAAATTCTTTCAGTCGTCCAATCACATGACTCCGCTAATTGCGAGAGAACTGTTCAATCGGGGAAGTAATTCGCTTACGAAACGCCTAATTAACGAGCGAAATGTTGCTTAGAACTAGGTTACGGATGTTTACCCGAATCTACCCTTTTAGAGGTGATGTTTCGTGAGTTTTCCTATTAGAAGAGTGGTAAACTGTGTTAAAACAGACTTCAAATTTCATTTAAAACAAAAAATAATCATTTGAAATAATAAATTATTTCCATGAATTTATTATCTGATTTCTGAAAATAATAACGGAGATTTCGCGTTGTATTGAAATCAAATGAAACATTTGCAAACGTGCTTGGTGCTTCGTCTGTGAAATAGATTTAAAGATTGTAAAATTAGACTTGTAGGGGTTGTTTTTGCTTGAAAGGTGTTTTTGAAAAGATGTGGGTGTATTAATATTCTAAATGCACATGTTAAATCATTTTTTTATAAGATAAAAAATATTCTGTTTCCTTCACCCCTTTCACTCTGGTTACTTTCACCCTAGGATTATCTTAGATCCTCGAGCATCGCATCAATTGCTCTATATTGTTGTTGGCGAGATTCGCCGATACGAAATTCAATAGAAATGGTAGTTGAACGTACACGTTGTATTTCTAGCATTGTATCTCTGATTAACATTGTTCGTGCAATAGACAATACTGATGCTCTGTAATCATAGCGGGCATCGTGGGCGACTGGATTTTACCGGCACAATTGACAGATGTTGATAATTATAGATGCATATGTCGACTCTCAATTCTCACGTGTTGCTTTACAAACAAAATCACGTACTCCGTAAACATTGATTACGGAGTGAAACGTGATGCGTCCCATGAAACACAAAAAAACTTAGAAATTGCGTCGCTCGTTCATCGAATGTATTTATATTGCAGTGGTGCAACTAACGTTGCATACGAAGGTTATATCGTTGTTTGCTCTATACAAAATTTTCGAACCATTTCTGCGTACACAATGGAGATCTAATTCGAGCAATACTTTCGCATGGGAGGAAAAGCTTCGGGAACGTCACTTCCCCATGCAAAATAGGTTGCATGTTGGGTATTTTAAATACTACTAACAATGTAAAACATTTTCGTTATGGCAAAGGTAATTAAATAACGAGAGTAAATAATTACATAACGAAATAGAAACAACAGTTCAAAACACAAGTTTATGGGATATGGAACACCGTAAATAACAGCAGACATTTCTACGCTTGTGTTCCGATGATACGAATGATTTATTAAATGAACAATTCATCGATTCGAAATGGTTCAGTTGCTGGCATACGATTGGTCGATGATACATAAACGTGAAACATTGGGATGCAAACGTGATCGTATTACGTCACAGTTTAATTGAATGCGTGCGTACGGATTCTCTAGAAAGGGTAGGGACTGTTAATTATGACAGGTGAAATTTTGTTTGAGTCATAAATAATTTATCTCTTTCTAACGTCACGTTGTTTCGAGAATGTTACAATTCGCATTGACTCGTTCCAAACTTTTGAATATAAACATTTCTATTGTCTTTGTCATTACTTAATGACAATTTAGTAATTTTTTAATAGTCTATAGTTTCATCTTTCTTGCAATATTTATAATCATTTAGTAAATAGGGGGTTGCTTGTGTATTTTAATGGGTATCGTATTATTTAAAAAAATGTCTAGTTTGTCTATAAGCCATCAAACTACGGTTCTTGTGAATGGACATTGTAGAAAAATTCGAAAATTTTACTGGCGTCGACTAATATTTTTATATTTTTGTTAGAAATATGTGTAAAGCTGTTGCCAAATATTGTGCAAAAGTAAGAATACATACAAACATCCGCAGTTAGATTAAAGCTGACTATAATTAACAGCAATGATAATATTTTTAAGGCAATGCTATTTTTTATGAAAATTAAATTGAACGTCCACTGTTGCCAAATATTGTGCGAAAGTAAGAGTCCGTAGATACAACCTCAATGAGATTAGTCCTGGCTATAATTTTCAGCATAATAATTATAATTTTTTTACCCGTGTTATAGAGGAAATGAGTATATGTTAGGGCGGCCACGATCAAACATTGATCATTAGTTATAATTTTATATTTTGTTAATACAGGGTTTCCTTGGCACCATTCGGAACAGAGCCCTGAACAGAATCGATATCCGGACTAAAGACCCGTTCGACGGTTCTAGTCACGGGGCCACGAACGTGAAAGAGACCTTCTTATGCAATAATTTTTCCTAGCAAACGAGGTGCAACAAATGTAGGAGCCTCGTGCCTGTTCCCTGGCAAATAATGAGGACAGTGAAAGGCCAGAAAGACCCCCGTCGTAAGGGCCGCCGGTCGCGGCGGTCACGTTTGCCGAACATGTGATCGAACCTTTTTTCCCATTCCATAACTGCTTTCAGAGATTTTGTGTCAGCAAATCATGTAACTTTCTCGCGCGCCCGTTTATTAAGCGGCCAATGGGCCGAGGCCGTTTCTACCGTTTCAGAAATGCGTCTTTGCGCTTGCCTCTTTCTCTGCAGCCTGAACCTAACGATCTAGCGTCTAGATCCTAGTCTCTGCGATACACGGGGTTGATTAGGGATGCACACGATTTCGATCTTGGCGATCAAATTTCGTGACCTGTTCCATCGGTATGCGTCATCATTTTCATAGCAATCAACCCTTGCTTAGAACCTTTGGGTTCGTTCAAAATGAACGAACTTGAACCACTAAAATCACGGTCTAAAATCTTGCTGTGGAATGCAAAGATTGGTCTGAAATGGACAGATTTGCGGATTATGTCCTCAGCAAGGGATTTGGTGATACCCGAACTTGGGTTTATACTTCGGCTATCTTTAAACTTTGCTCGTAAGCACCGAACCAAAAAGATCCTCTGTTGTTGGTTTTGGGTCGCTTAGTTTTGGGTTAGTGGAAGTAGTTCCTTCTGGTCTTAAGTCAGACGAATTTAGTCGTATGATTCTCATTTGGTTCCCTCGAACTCTAGGATAAACTGGTTAGAATTTCTGGTGTCTAGGTTCTAGTTATCTGGATTGATTCAATTCCTAAATTACCGAATTTTGAGTTTTCTTCTGTCTTCAGTTGTTCTATTATGTTATCGGCTCTTTATTCACTGTTTCTTTTCAGTTTTAACTTTCAGTATTTAACAAATTCATTATTACTAACGTTTTCAATGTATGTTTCAGCAGTGGCAGCTCGATTTCGAGGAACAGCAACCGCTCCGAGAGTAGTGGTTATTGCGGCAGGCGTCCCTCGACATTTGGATCCAGGTAACACAATCTTCAACTTACGTTTTTATCGTCGTATAAAGGAAGAAGAGCTACAAAATAATTAGAACAGCCGGGCACAATAGAAGCAATCGCGATGACGTCCAACACAGTACACATATGTATAACCTCGAATGTTATCCCATCCCTCGAGCAGCGATCGAGCTCCGACGAGTCTCATCAAACGGGCAAAGTTACGATACACGAGGATCCCCATGGATACGATGTTTTACTAACCACAATTGATTACAGTTACACAGTAAGGGATCCAGTGGAAAGTAACTTAATTCTCTTTGCTCTTGGCGAGCTTTACGTAAGAGGCAAACTTCGCAAAATGTCAGACTCCGGCCAGCGTTTGTTACAGTATTCCACTGTCAGCCATATCTCCTGTTACCTTAAACAATATCATGCCTCATTATCCATTGGTCAAAGACTCGTGCTCGAGGAACGGCAATCCAATAAATGGTTGATTAAAACGATACCCTATTCGCGCGAGCACCTAACTGCTAGGGGTGGCTGAGAATCTGATGTCTCTCGATCTTGGATTTTCACAAAGCCAATTGAAGTCTGTCAAACTAACAATAAGCAGAATTAAACTCGTAATCTAATTCGGATTCTGAGCTACCATCTGTGCAGTCGAGTGTAAAAAACGAGGGCATTACTCAACCATCTATGCTCGTCCGTTTCCTGTCGCGCAAAGTAGCGTTTTAAGGTAAAATCAGTAGACACAACATGTGGCCATTTTATATCAACGTGCGGACATTGCGGGCGGGCTTGAGCCAGCCGAAGAACGCGTTCCGGTAGCTGTATTCTAAATTTCAAACCGAATGATATCAGAATAATCATTCTCGGGAGGAAAGAAATGCATATTTTTTTTTTTATTTATAAGCATTTGAAACCCTTCTGGGTTTATTTTGCTTTACATGAATAATATAAGTGAATACAGTAATGTGAATACAGGAATAATACAATATAAATTCTATAAAGCTACAAGTGGGTATAATAGTAATGTCCGCTAACGCTAAATATGTAAGTTACAGTTTTGGAAGAAGGAGTGGATGCTAATACAGGCTATGATATTTGGCTTTGCTATAATTGTATCTATATTAAGGGGCAGTTGGAGGCCCATACTAAGTAGGGAATTTATTAGATTCCGCCTTTATTTCACTCTGTATTTAATTACGGGGACCATTTTTAGAAGGCTTACGCAACAAGCCTATACTGCGATCGGTCGGGTTCCATGCATTTTCTTGTTTCGATCAGCGTAGCTACCCGAAACGCGTCGCTTCTTTTCTTTTCATCTTGGCGAATCTCCGTTGTTCGTCATCGATGGGATGCACGTAATGGTCCTCGTACGTACATCGACGGTCGTTGCGTTTCGGCCCTCTGTTGTGTGGGTGCATCCGTGTGACTAACGCCCGGCAGCTCTATAATTACCGGCGTGCGATCGTGAAGGTGACACAGAACCGCGCGATCTGCGATTGCGATTGCGCTCCCGCGCGGATTTCCAGCGGACCTCTGCGTGCGCGATCGCTCGTACGAAAACCGTTGCAGTCTGTTACGAGGCGGCAAAGCTGGTCTCTCTGCAGCTGTAAACATTGGTGCATGTGCCGTGCCACGTGCCTTGCTCGCAATGTCGCCATCGGCGCCGTCCTACGTGGCAAGAGATATCCCCCACGGCGTTACATAATCCGGATGCTCCGCCGCGTTGTAATAATAAATCCTCGACGAATCCGCGAATTACAAACTGCGGGTCTATTTTTGATCTTCTGGTGGGCGTCTCGCAGAAAAGAAGGGTAGTACCCGCGGTTGCTTCGATTGCGACTGTTGGATCGATTGGAGACAGATTGGGTTTTTTTTTATTGAGAAAGTCCTTTGCAGCTTGTAAATGTTAGTATATTTGTGGAACGTTTAACGTGGACAAAAAGGACAAGAATCCCTAGTACGCTTTTATTTCATCCTTGATTGATCTCGTAGCGGAGACATCGCTAGAACGTTCTTGAGAGACAGACTGTATGCGCTTGTTAAGTCAGAATCGCAAGAAACTCAAGGGGTAGCTGATTTTACATGTTGTTTTCATTGCAGAATGGTAAAGTTCTCATCTATTTAATCAAATCGGAAAATGTGAGTTTTTTTGAATGGGCAATGAAGCAATGTCACTCTTCAATTATGGAATCAAGTAGAGATTAAAATTTCGAGAATATTGTAAAGATCTAGTAAAAAATATGTCAATGCAGCATTTTTTTGTGCGACCTATACATATAAGCTCTCGGTTCATTCAAGAGCAAGCCGAACAGGTCCTCTCATCTACAATACGTCGATAGCGGTCCCGAGCCGTCGACTTATATCGAGAGAAAATTGTACTGTTCCTAGTAATTAAATGTATCAAAATGAAAATATTAGTCGTTTCCTTCAATACGTGCATCTTGAGATTTTTGGAACTCTGTCTTAAGAACTACATACATAATGATTTTGTGAAGAAACGGTTCTATTTATCAAATCTTGTTCTTCACTGTAGGAGATCGATTGAGCCGCGTGAAATACAGAATTGTTTGCAACGTGATTCGTTACCTTCTTTTTATCTCCACGTGTTTACTATGCTTGAGAAAAGCCTGATGGAGTAGAGACGGCGATATGCATCGTGATAAATGGATGCGGACTTCCCGGAAATTGAAAATATTATTTTGTGATATTTTGTGGATACTCTTCACTTTTAATGTATAGTCCTCATGCAAAAAATTTAGAAAATAATGTATTAATAATAACAACGTTTAAGATGGTCGATTTCGCTGATCTTAAATGGTTCAATTTATCTTCAGATACGTTATAGATACGTGTGAAAATTGAAAGTCTTTTTGATGGTGTTAGAAACGTGCAGAAAATTCGTTACTTTTGAAAAGGGTGAAACGACGACCACCACTGGTACAATCGAAACGTTTGCTGAATGACACGCCTCGTTCTCTCGCAATCTCATTGGTGTCTGCCTCTATGCATTGCATACTCGTCGAGCCAATGAGTCGCGTATGCGTCAATGCGCCTGCTTCCCAGGAAAGTTTCCGTGAGAGAGAGAGAGAGAGAGAGACTCGATCCTCGTTTCAATTCTCTGATTGACACGTGTCTCCTTGGATCAAGGTCTCATGGTGATTGCAATGAGAAGTTACAAAAATTACTCTACCTCTTTTCATAATTTTTCATTTTTTATTCTGAGTTTTGAGTTATTGGGAAATCAAAATCCAAACAAACATTTACTTAGAGTTCGAGTTTGATTTTAATGTTAATTAATAATAAATAGAGTTTGAGTTTCTGTTTTGATTATTTAAATTATTAACAAGTATCTAGAATTAAGTAACCGATTTGCATTTACACTACAAGAACGTGCATAATAAGTTGTTCGAGAAAAGATTTGAAACTTATCGAACACCATAGAAAATTTTCGCTACCTAAGGATTACCATAATTATTTTAATCATACATTTTACCGTCTGTATGTGTAACGGGATCAAATGAACTTCTACATTTGTAGACCTTTTGACGGCGAACACGGAAACGATTATCTCATAGAGAAAGTTTGGAGCGTTAGAGAAATGCACTTCCTCGATGTTGCATAATCAAAGTGGTCACGACTAGACTAAGAAACGTTTGTTATGCCATCGACTTTTTTCGACCGATGCTTTTCCTGGAGAAAGCTGTCGCTCGAGTTGCTTCGGGCTGCATATAGACTCCCACATTCGACGATACCGTATCTCCTAGCGCAGAGGTCTTCAACTTTCCACAGTCTTTGGAACCCTTCTAATTTATTGTATTCTTCAAAGAATCCTGATGTTAGGTAACAATTTAAAGCAGTGTTTCTTAATTTTAATTTGACTGAATTTAATTATATAAAATTTAATAAATATATAACCCCTTCAATTAATCAAATTTTATTAAATTTCTCAAAATTATCAATTTTTCAAACTTTGGTAATCTACTCAAGTTCCAAACATACTCTCTTACATATCACGAGAAATCATGGGGGTAGACCACAGAATTTGGGATAAGCAGTAACTCAGGGGAAATCTTCTCTCATATAATTATATAGAAAAATAAAAACCCTTCGAAACTTTGCTGAACTCAGGTTGAGGGACCCTGTCCTAGCGCATTACACTTCTCTCAGCTATACTTCAGGTCGACGAAAGTTACGTTTCGCCGAAACAAGCTTTTATGTAACGCGTGAACGTACGGCTTATGTTCGCATGCTTGTCGACTGTCTTCTATTTCTTGATTCAGATAGCGAGGATATTTTTAGATCGTGTGTACTGTACATATCGAAATCCGGCAAAGCCGTACGAAGGATATCAACGTTCGTAGCAGACGCGCGCAACATTGATATGTTAGTGCCGCAGAGTCTGAGGATGACTTACGTCGCAGGTAGTGGTAGCACGTTGTCTGCCACGTGGTCGCTGATGCCAACCTACTTTGCGAAAAACGAGTCGAGTTTCTGGATTTAGAGTCACATGTAATCGGAATAAAAATAATCTGAATGCCATTTGAAGGTTGCAGTATAATATGCTTAAATTACTCTCAGAAAAACCATTGAACGCGTTTACAAATAAACCAATATTTAATAGTGAACATAAACTGTTCATAAATTTGTTCGGAAGCTCTGCTGGAAATGTTGAAGTTAGCTACTGTTATTCAACGTCACCGATCGCGATTGCTTTATTTAAGAGCTAGACAGGTATCCGAATATTCTGATTTAACCGAAGAATCCTTCATTTATATATGTACACACATACACACATTTTTCTCAGAACTAACCACCCGAAAGCAGTTTGTATTAATATTTTCATGTACACGCAACGTTTATGTGACACATAGCAATGAAGCCCTACCGCAGCCAATCAGCAAAAGGAAAGATAAGGAGCACAAGAAGAAAAAGTCGAAGACGATTTCGGCTGTTAACGCCGATGCAGATATTGCCTTGAAGAGCGCTGGCGCGCCCCCGGAAGCTGTGTCTTATAATGTCGTAGTTCCGTCGAAAGCAATACTCGAGAAGAAACCAGGTTAGTTGCGATCTAGAAATCGGTCGGGAAGAAGTGCACGTTAACTAAATTGTATGTAGCAATATTTTATATTTCTTTAAAATTTGATCATATATATATATAAATTATGGGAAAATTCATAAATTTTCATAAGAAATAAACCGATGAAATTTTGCTGGTCGACTGGACACAGAGATTCGAGCTCTCTGTTCCACGTCCGACGACACGTTTACTTGTACTACCGATTTCGCTGACCGGCAGAATTCAGCCGTGGTTGGTGACGGAGACGCCACAACTCGACCTGGCAAAATTCGCCTACGAATTCGGAATCCTTTAATCAAACAGGGATCAATAGTTTTATGTCACAAATTCGTTTCGTGCATTTTTTCTTGCAGTTTGAACGACCCACCGCTCGCATCCCTACAAAACCCCTTCCAAAGTTGCCTTAGTCCATTGGACTCTC
The DNA here is from genome assembly GCA_028455805.1 of Lasioglossum figueresi. Taxonomy (NCBI): domain Eukaryota; kingdom Metazoa; phylum Arthropoda; class Insecta; order Hymenoptera; family Halictidae; genus Lasioglossum; species Lasioglossum figueresi. Next base: position 20,442,475 of record CM052200.1, on the reverse strand, counting down.
GAATCGAAACCGTGGCAAATCGTTTCCGGTCGAAATCAAACGTTCCTAAACAGTCTACTCCGGATTGTTGGATTCGTTCGAACTTCTCTCACCCCGCATAGAGATTGCAATCCCAGAGAAGATACCCCATTCCACTATTACTTTATAAAACGAACCCTGAGATTCCATATTAGTATCAAAATGACAAACCTTCATCTTTTGACTCAAAGCTGAACTGTCTCGCATGTTTAGTTTTCGCGTAAAACCTCATTTTTCTTGATCAAAATCCAACATTTTTACAAAAATCAATGTTTTTCGAGAACGTTGCGTGATAGAGCAATTTTACTCTCAGATTTGGTTTTAGAATGACAAAATCTATAAGCATCACCCAACAGTATTTGCTGAACACGAAAAAAGTTTAATTTTGTTGGACTGTGTAATCGGTTGGTACTATTCTGCGAACAAAGGGCCGATCACTCTCTATTTCCCGCTCTCGGTCCCTCCGAGCCCCTCTCTCTTTTTTTGCTCTCGGTTGGTCCAACTATAGCAATGGCGCGTGATGGATTCCGCCGTGTTTTATATAACATCGAGAGGCGCTACGCCGATTTACGTAATTATTTACATAATTTTTAATAATCCATTATCGGGCGAACCGATTCTCACGTATAGGCTTTTTTCGTCGGCCGTTACGAGCCGATCTGGACCTGATTCGATGATTACGAGCCTTGACGCGTTGCAGGAGCTGCAAACAGGATATGGCCGCAACTGCGAGAATAGATCGGTTACGTAAGGGCGCGAGACGCGTTGCTAGTTCGTTGGACGACCAGCAACTACATACGTGCGTACGTTGCAAGAGTTTTTCCCTTCGATCAGCGAACACGTATACCGAGTTGACCGATAGGAACGGCACGAGGCGACGCGACGCGACTGCGAGGCCCTGATACCACCTAACCTAACCACCTGTCGTGTCCCGTAGTTAGCCAAACAGTAGAGAGCCGAAAAGTAAAAATTGCCTCCCTCGTCAAAGGTTGTAATGTCTTAGGTAGAAATGTGTGTTCGATCGATATCATGCATTCGTTAAGAACGCTATATGTAGAAGTGTTGACTAAGGTATTGCTTGTTTCGTTATTTTAGACAAAAGTTGCCACGGTAGCACATCCTCCGGTGCGCCAATATGGCGTCCCTGACAGCATCCCTGGCAGAAAGTGTCCGATCGATATCGCAAATTTATTAAGACTAAAATATAGAATTTTAGGTTCTGAATCGTAAATCAAATTCTTACCGTCTTATCTATTCTAACCCTTTATGCTCTTATGCATCAACCCCTCTTTTTCTAGCCAGCTTTTGCTGGGGTAACAGGTTTTCTTTTTCTCTACGTGTGCACCGATCGTACACAATGGGTACAGGATGACTCACAGAACAGTTGTAGAAATGTTTATGTAAAATGCTAAATAGGTTACGTGTGTCTAAATTAGTAGTATAATGTGACGTTCGGAACGTTTACCGAGATGGAATTTTTGTACTCACACGGGCACGTGCTGAAAGCAAACACGTGAATGTGCTTTCCTAGAATCGTTATCTCAAGAAGTTAGATTAAGACCAATGACTAAGCAAATATTATTGTATAAAATAGATGATACTATTTCAGATACATCTAACATTTGTTTAACTAGAATTCCTTATTTGCATAACATATACACAAATAAATACAAAATTATGTATTATTCACAATTATAGAATACGATTCAGTAGCATAGCGAAGTGTTGAAACACTTTTCATAGAGATTATGTGTGCCACGAGCAAAGAACAAAAATTGTTTGTTTCATTTTTTCCGAATTAAATTATTTTCAGTAAATAGTAATTATTACGATTTGAGATTGGTTGGACTGAATAGTTTCTGTCAGGAATGGTAATTATGCTGCTTCTTTCCTGTAGTTTGCTCGAGACCATCTTGAGCTTTTACGTTCGTTACCCTGTCGTGCATCGTAGAATTGGACTAAGAAAACATTCACTCTCTTCCCATCCTTCATCGATTCGTTACTTATGCAGCAGATTACGTTTCGTAGCACTGTCGAACCGACAAAATTGGATTTGAAAAAGGAAACTATTACTTAAAATTAAAACATGTTTGGACACTGGACACTCGCGTGTATTTTTCTTAATATGTATGGCAATCTAACACAGGAAAGTTGATACTTATTCAGAAAAGCTGAAACTTATTCATAACAGTTCATTCTCATGCAGAAAAGTTGATACTATCTTAATATGACAACGTATAACAGAAGAATGTGTCGTGAATGTAGAATATATTAAAGAAATAGTACTTGTAAATACATTTTTTTAAATCTAATGTGTAGAGATCAAGAAAATTTATTTGAGTCCGAATTTTATAAACATTAAAAATTCAATGCTTTTATTGGTATTTTCCACGAATTTTACGTCAATTAATAGTTAGGAAATACTGTAGTAATGTTGAGAGATATCTAATACGCTCGTATCGCTATTTTCGTTTTAAGTAGAAAGATCAAGCAATAGACAGACATGCTACTGAAGCGTGTACGCCGTACGGCCAATGTTTGAGTTCGATTTTTTGAGGATTAACTGTTATACAAAAAAAAATTGTATTCTACAGTTTCTATTTGCTTAATCCGTTTTAACTATTCATTGGAAAATATGTATATGAGTGTAGTTTTATTTTTATAATCTGAATGAAACGCTTATGTTATGTCTTTATGTAGTTCGAAAGATTTCAATGTGTTTCATTTCTCAAATGACGAGATAGAGTCTCAAATTTTTGATAAACAATTAATAATTTGGTTATACTTATTGCGCATACAATTTTAGATAATTTTCATGTACCGTGCTATCCCACAAGTAATGTTCGTCTTGAATACGCTGATTCTTCTAGATTTGTAATTATACTTTATTTTGTAGTTGTTCGTGTCTAATACTTCTTTTGAACAAATGATTTATTGTTTAGAATAAGCAAACATGGCATTGTTTATGGAAGCCGAATAGAAAAGATTTTAAATTATCACACAGTAGGGTACAGAACCACTAATTGATACATGAGACAGTTTGAAGAAAAAGTTTAGTGACCATGTTTTTGATAAATCTTGTAGAATCTACAATATAAATCGTGTAATCGATCTCGTATGTTTGGCAGAGCTGTAGATACACATTTTCTGGTCGCTCTCTATAACTAACAATTATCCAAAGTTTTCAATTCCATTCCAGAATATAATATTCCGTTCCTGTAATTACCTTTCCGTAAATAAATATTAGAATCTACCTGTTCCTCTTACAATAAATGGGATATTTCCCCAAATAAATTAAACTTCCTGTTTTCCATCTCCAAATGTATGCTTCTTGCGTATGAGACCTAAGACCCAAAAAACGGGTAGGAGTATTCAGATGAAATGTAATATAACCACGAGAATTTCTGTTGGGTGTTACGCAAGAAGAAGTAACGACTGTAGAATTGGTGGATGCAACGGATCCCGGCGAGCACAATGGCAACACCGTCGCTGATCCGGAAGCAGGACTTGCTTCTCGTACAAATCCGTTGGACGATTCCACGTCTCAAGCCAACGTTAGTATTTATTGTGACAGCAATTGGAAAACCAAAAACGGACAAACTAAACTAGATAACTGTGATAGAAGGCACACGTAGGAATAGAGACAGTAATTGTATCAATCGAGACACTCGATTTACAATTTTTAGTTCGTACAACAACTTACAGAATATTTTTCAATGATTAGGACCTGTTATGGTCTTCCGTCTAACGACATAACACTATAACACGGTAGCGTTATTATTTGCAAGGGCCCAGCCACCGTTGCTGCATGGAGATTTTGTTTTGTCTTGGCAATAATCTTGATTCAGTGTCACCTACGTGCTAATATCAGTTCTATGGTTTATTTGCCAGCGTGTTGTCTGTCGTGAAACAGACTTGATGGATTTATCTTGTATCCTATAGGAGGGATTTTGCGCGGTGATTTCGATGCACGATGGCCTCGTGTTGTACACAACTCCTTCGATATGCTCAGCTCTAGGATATCCCAAGGACGCGTGGATCGGTCGATCATTCATCGATTATGTCCATCCGAAGGATAAGGGGACGTTCGCCGATCAAATCACCAGTGGAATTGTCTCGCCACACGAGGACAGACCGAAAGGTACAAATGCTTTCGGAATTATTAGGTAAATTAAGTATGCTGACTAAATTTTACGTGAAGAATTAAACTATTACAACTTCGTAGTAACATCGACGTACAAAGCAAATTTCTCGGGCGTATACAATGTATATCCACGCCTTTTGTGTATATTAATAGCCCTCTGAGAGTATATATGACATTCATATTCATAAACAGCTTTATGAGAGTATGTATACGCCTTCCGTATATATTAATAGCTCTATGATAGGATGTGTAACGCATTTAGCAAGCGAAGGTTGCTAATATTAGCAACAAATAGTACCATCAACATGTCTATTACCATCCCAGGAACATGTTTATTTTGAATATATACGAAAGTTCATTGCTAGCTAATTGCTTAGTGAACTGGACGATGATTTATGTATAAAATATTTATTAACATATACAGGAGCAATCACTTCAAAATTGATCGAAAAGTTACGATGCGAAGTTATCCACGCTGTAAACACAAACATTGTGAACTAATTAATTAATTTCTTTATGTTTTTATGTATCTTTACAAACATTGTGTTTAACAGCATGTCTATGATTGTTCTCAGGTATCAACGGCAGAAGAGCGAGTCTGTTTTGCGGACTGAGAAAATACTCGAAGTCTGTGGTCCACCCAGAAACCGGTCAACATATGGAGGCAAGATCGAATTTGTACCTTCCGTTTCACTTGACATTATCGTTCAGAGACTTTCGAGACCGGGCGACGGAGCAACAACACAAAGCCATGTTCCTAGTGGTCACTGTCCAACCCGTTCATTCTGCATATAAAGGTAGTACGGTTGCAGATCTTCGAGAAGAGCCGACTGACGAAAAGATTCGATCGATTCCCAATTCCGTCGAGTCCCATAGAAATGATTGTTGAAAATTTTGAAAATCGTTACCTCGAAACGGATGAAATCGAGTCGTTTCGTTAGTCTAATCTACTCGACGACACTATATGACTCGGTGGTTTCCATGGCAACATGCCTTATACAGAAGGTAATTTGTATTAAATTAGAATTGTTTACTCTCAAAGATCGCGACGATGTTGATAGTCTCATCTTTGTCGTTTGCTCATTTATTCCTTTTCTCGTCATCTGACCAGTTTTTCGTTTTCGTTCAGTTTGGAGACCACTGTTTCGATTATTCATTGAACTGAGAACAGTTATAAGAAGCGCACTCGCATCGTCATTATTCATGGATAGATGATAGCTTTACCATGCTTTGCTTGTTGGAAACTATAGCTGGTATCTCATCGTTAACATTACTCTAACGTTTAGACTGTGCTTTGAACGGAACGGACGAGGAAGAGAAAAATTCCATCGAATATCTGTCAGACGTTTCTCTTTCTCTCATTGGCTGTGCACGTTTTCACTTGAACTTGTTACTGTACTCAATTAAACCTTCGAAGAGATCAATTATGAATCCTCTCCGAATAGACAATGCGACACGTCGAAGTAAAATGAAGACGTACACGCGAGTTACTTGACTGCGCTTCCGTTTCTTTGCATAATTCTCTACTAAACGCTTCGTTCTTCCCTTGCTCTGGCATTAACGCTTACACTTACAAGGATACTATCTTTACAATCATTTCTTCTATGTTTATTCGTTTCGTTTGGTTGTCTAGCTGTACAGCGTTTTAAGGTTAACTCCAGTTAGCGCTCGTTGGATCAAGACATTCTTCATTAAAATTTAGTACTTGATTGAATTCAGCCGAAAGTCCTGTTTGTACTGTTCCCTATTCACAATTAAAATTACAACCATTGATAAATTCATCGATAGATTCAGAAAAGATTTGTTGCTGTATTAATTTATGAATAACTTTCAGTAAGACAATGATCTCAGACAGTCTCTTTTAACATGTTGCTACACTAGATTTCAAATCGCTTTCTAGCTAACCATACTTGTAGCATTTATTACGTAGAAACAGTTTATTTAAAATTGTTATGGCGTGTACATGGATTGGTCGCAGTATTATAATCTTTCGTACTGCGATCATGCTGCATTGATCATATGGCGTTCGAAGATTACAATTCACACAGTCAAATCAGTATAGCGTTGTGTCCATTGGGCGCTAGCCGGAGTCAGCCTTTAGAGTATCATACGAGAGAGAGAGAGAGAGCTACAGAGAAGCCTGTTGAAAGGTTCGCATGGAAGAATGGCCGAAACTGGCATTCAGTAGTAAACTAAAGATTCTTTTGTTCACAAGGTGTCGTGCAAAAAGTAATGTATCCTGTGTTATACGAAACGAATAAGGTGCGTATAAAACAGACGGAAAGAGAGCGAGAGACACACACACAGAGTGAGACAGAGAACTAAACAAAAGTAAATTGCGCGCAGGCTTTTCTGCGAAGTATTGTATAGCTGTTTCGCTTTTAACGCGTGTGCCATTTTAAAGACTATAACTTTCATTACGAAGGAACCGCCTGGCAAGAGAGAGAATGACCCTGACCTTGTTATTATCGTTATCCGCAGCGCCAGAAGAAACAATAATATCTTCGATATTCACGACCCGCCACACCGCGACGTGCAACCTATCCCATGTTGATCCCGACGTAGTCCAATACTTTGGATACCTACCTCAGGATATGGTTGGCCGTTCGCTGTTTGACTTCTACCATCCCGAGGATCTGCCTTTCATCAAAGACATCTATGAGACTGTGAGCATGCGTCCCACAAACCAAAAAAAATATCGTTTATAGGCTTAGGTACGATAGGTGTGAATGATAGAGCAAAAATAGAGTCAAGAGAACGAAAGAAATACGTACGGGTAATCCGCAGAAAAAGTGCGAACAAACGAATCCCGAGAGCGTCGATCGACAAATAACAAAAATTCATTCGCTTCTGTCCCCCCCCTCGATTATTTATACTTATACGTGTATCGTTGAACAGGTGATCAGGCTCGAAGGTGCCTCCTTCAGATCGAAACCCTACAGGTTCGGAGTGCAGAACGGTGGCTACGTCGTCCTCGAAACCGAGTGGTCGTCCTTTATCAATCCCTGGACGAAAAAACTAGAGTTTGTCGTAGGTCAACATAGAGTACTGAAGGGCCCGGCGTATCCCGATATATTCCGCATGCCGAGCGCTACCGAGTTCGGCCAGCTGGTCAACATTAGCGAGGAGGTGATCAAAGAGTCCAAGATCATCCAAGGGGAAATACGTACGCTTCTCGACGAGGTACGTCTTCCACCGATGAGATCCTTCCTCATCCATTGGTGTAGTTAGCCAGAGTCGCCAGATTAAGACTTGCCTCACACTCTACCTTTTCCCCTTCTACCACGCTACTCCCCCATTTCCTGACGGCGCCGATCCCCGCGCTTCCGCCATGGATCGGTCACATGATTAACCCGATACTGGCAGAGACAGGGCAACTGTATTCCCCTCAATTCGAGTCAATTCCCCTGATCTGACGACTCTGAGTTAGCACAATCGATGATCCTAAATTTCCCTTCCCCAATTTCCAGGGGATGTGCGGATACCCGAAATTTCGGGTCGGGAGGTGTCGGGTGATTTTATAAAATTTAAACGACATCACTCGAGTTTTATCACTTCAAGGACCTGAGTAGACCAGATTTCGGGACTGCAAGTCAGAAATTCTTGTGTTTTCTATTATCGCTGATGACCGAGGAGATTAAACCTGATCGCTTCTCGGCCCGATCTGAACCGAATAAGTCTCTACCAACTGCGAACCTGAAGCAAAAACATTCTCGCGTCTATTTAGTACTATGCAGTAGAACCCTGATTATCCAGAGCACGAGAAATTCTGTTCACTTAAGGTGGGATCCCCTAAGCTTTTATACTCCATTCAACAAACTTCATCAGAAGTGATCGCTTGCGTCTGGACGCGCTTATGAGATCCTACCTTTAGCTGTTTGTAGACCGTTGTTCCAATACTCGCGTGTATCGTTGCTCTTGATACAGGAAGCATAGCGCAAAGAAGACCGTATTTAAGAAAAGTATTGTGAATACTAGCCAAATAACATAATGCAATTGACAAGCGAGATTAGGTCCTGTGTAGCGATAACCGAACGAAACTCTTAATTCCCGGCTAATGTGTCCGCTCAATCCCCAACGTTTTTCTCTTTTGTTCTATCGTACGTCTGCGCAGAACATCCAAAGAAAGTCAGATATAGCCGAGCTCGACGTGTCAAAGAGGTGCAAGGACCTCGCATCGTTCATGGAAAATCTGCTCCAGGAGACTAGGGCACCCGCTCTCGGCAAAGATGTGCTCGCTGCCGACGACAGGAGTTTTTCGGTGACTATTAAGCTACGTTTTAGTATCGCCGACACTTTATCTATTCTACTAGTAGTTACGCTATGACGCGCTCTGCTGGTACGCTACGAGAAAGAAAGTATACTTAATTCTCCTATACATATCCCCACGTTCTGCTTGCGACGAGTCAACGTGGAAGGTATTAGATCTTATTGTTAGATACTGTAAACGCATCGTTCCTGACGATTGTGTTTTCGTATCGATCTGTTCACCGGTGTTCTCGATCTCGATCTCATCTTGTAGACCAAAGGTGCCAAACTAGTACACAATATACTGTAGTAAACAATATACCGTACATCACATGATTGTGTTAGAGAGAACAACACGAACGCATCGTGCTGAAAATGCATAGGAACCGACGACGGCACGGTATAGGAAAAAAGAAATTTGCGACGCTTGTTAGAGAATTTTTTTTCATTTGGAAACTTAATGATACTTCGTGGCAACGTAAGGCGAGTTACGATTGACTGCGGTACCATAGTGATCTTGGAGTGGTTCTCTCGACGTAGATCGCAAGAATTTCTTTTTTCTTTACCGGACCGCTCTAAAAAGCATGGCGTAAGTAGAGTATAATCGACTTGGGTGGAGGACGGAGAAATATTCTAGGCTGATATACCTGTCTAGGAGGCAATCAAAAATTTCACTACGTTTCTACCACTTTCATTTTCGTTTTCAAGTAAACCCATAAATTCTGGCTGCTCCCTACAGATATATACATCGTAGAATGTCTTAGATCAGGGGTTCTTAAACTGATGTAATCCGAGGTCCCCTTCTTCAAGAACATTTTTTTTTGGGGAACCCATCCCAAGCCTAGGCATAAGTTTAAGAACCTATGTCTTAGATGATAATGAGAAACTAATGGGTGCAAGGTGAGTAAAAGGTACACAGCAATTGATTGAACATTTTGCAGCCTGGTGTCACGATCAAACCGGACGGTTGTCTCACAAAAGTAACTCTGTAGCCACATATTTCTCACAAGTTAGGGTAATTCACGCACCGTAATTTCTTACGTGGCTAGTCGTAAGTAAACACTAATTTAAATAACAACAAAATAATAAAAGGGAAAGAGAGAGAGAGAGAGAGAGAGAGGGAGGGGGAAAGTAATGAGAACAAAAGAGACAAAAAAAATATGAACAATCTACCAAGTTGTGTTGTACAAAGACGGAGGGCAAACTGAGAATTGCGTAGGTCCCGTGATGGATATCGTCAATTTCAAAACCTTGTAAGGAAGTTGTTGGTAAGTCTATTCACCTTTTTTCCATTCAATATTATTACTCGTTAAACTTTGCCTGATTAAAAGTGAAAATCTAAGAAAACCTTTCCGTTATGTCGACCTCCATTGCAACAGTTTGGAACATACTGTAGCTGGTTGCTTCCGTTTTCCCGGCATCGGCAGACAGAAAGAAAGATGTCGGTCGACTGTGGAAAACTGGGAAGTGTATCGCAGAGACAAACGAATGTAGATCAGGCCCGGGCAACTTGACGACTCCCACTGCCAGTGTATCGGTTCCCTCACTACAACATGTAGATAATGATATTCATCGTTGTGATCGGTAACCTCGAACTTCTGCGATCAACGAAGTGTCATCGATGAACCTCCTCGAAGATCGCTCGATACAAGATCCGATCTCGCTGTGCAGTCTCTATCGAATTGATAATGTAGTTCTCAGAGAAAACAGATTATCGTTTCTTTATTCGACCGTGCTGCTGTTTCTTCGTCAAAGCTTTTACGCATCTTCTGCCAACCGAGGATTTGCTGGTCTTCAAACGCTTGTCCATTTTGTCAATGAGTTGCGACATGCGTCTCATTTCTATGGCTTCTTGGGGTGTCTAGACAATATTTTTCTCCGTTGCATCTTCCTCAGAGAGCTTCTTTCTTTATCTACCGCAAGTCTTCAAAGTTCCTCTTCGACAATCGGTTTATCGAAAAGTTTCATTAGGTCCTTAATTTGACCTTATTATTCAATTGCCGACGAACGTGTTACAACGAGGATACAATGTTCTAGTCCGCAGACAAGCAACGATCGGGATACGCTGACGCTACAAGAGTATTTATAAATTATTGCAATATGACGTTCGTGAATAGAGATCTGTGCGTCTCTTCACTTACAAGGTTTTGAAACTAACGAAACGAAAGGCGAGGGCGAGACTGGCGGACAGAGTATGCTCGAACGTGTACGAATGATGCTTTATAGAATTTCGACGAAAACGATTTCGTCTATCATTCTATCCCTGTCTGGTTACGATTTGTCGGTAGCGTATATCTTCGAAACAAACGTCTCTCGGTGTACATTCGCAATGGAATTACACGAGAATGTAATGAGCCGTAGTGGACGGAATAATTTTCAGCACGATGTTGAAATTGATCTGACGATTTTTATCGATTCAGACATTCTTGCTGTTCGCGTGTTGATTCTTCGCTGAGGTGTCGAGACACGATTCGAGGATAGCTGTAGGGAAACAAGTGTGATTGATCAAGGCGTGGGTGGGGATTGCTGGACGGATGAATAATGGACTTGGATAGGGAGTTGGTCGGTTGTGCTGTAGCTCGAAACAATTAAAAGTTGTCGCAGGCCTGGGAAAATGAATAAGTTGGTCAACTGGTCGCTCGTGCGCTGTAATTATTGCATTTTTGCGGTGGTAAATCTCGCGTTCGCCGACTTACACGTGTGGTCGCAGCATTCCCTTGCATCGCACAGAAATCACCATCTGTTTTTGAATAGTGTAGAATAGCTAGAGCGATCTTTTTGAAGCCGCTCGGTGCGCGCACTTAACGCAACGCAACGCAACGCAAATATGCAAAACAACTGACAGTGACGAAAATCATGTGACAACTCATTCTAAGTCGCTACAATATACTTGTGAAGGGATCACGCAATCCCTTGTTACAGGAGCACGACAGCGTGATGCTCGGTGAGATATCGCCCCATCACGAGTACTACGACAGTAAATCGTCGACCGAGACACCGCCGAGCTACAATCAGCTCAACTACAATGAGAATATCGAAAGATTCTTTAAGAGCAAACCAACGGTCACCACCATGTACGGCAGCGACGAGGAGAATATCAATTCCAGCAACGACGAGGGTGGAAAGACCAGCCCCAACTCAGCTGGTAAGAACCTTTTCTTAAATTAACTACTTTCATTAAATTTTTTCTAAAATTCCACATTCTAACTGTCCGCGAAGAGTTTACTATTTTAGATCTTAAAATAACAGTTTTATTATATTTTTATTGACAACTGTCTCTCAACTTCTTACAAGCTGGTGGACTCTTTTCTCATCAAAATTACGCCATTTTTTTCAATCAATTTCTTGAGGGCTGTAAAAATAGGACACAAAACAGTATGGCAGGCTTGAGCTGTTGATATTTCTTTCGAGAGATCAATATCTTGACCAGTATCAACAACTCAAGCCTACCTTACTGTTAAGATCATGTCAAGGTCGTTGAACCAGGCTGTTGAACTCGTCTTGTGACATAAGCAATAATATTATACTTCGCTATTATACTTATAATATTACACCTTCATGAACAAATGTCTTTTTTGAATCAACATTTTTTTATCTGGTTATCGAAAGTGCCTGAAAAATCGTGGTAAAATGGATTAGAAAAATGAATAAATATGTATAATTAAAATTCATTGAATGAGATAGATATTGCAATGTAATAATGTTATCGGTAGCAAGGAAATGCATGTCACCTATTAACGGAAGCGGTGCGAGCGGCAGTGGTAGTGCAGAGAATCTTAGTAGCGGTTCAAACAATCAGACAAGTTCAGCGAGTAGAGGCAACACCTCGAACACCGCCAGTAACACCACCACCACGGAAAGTTTCAAGCCTCCCACACTGACCGAATCGCTACTGAATCGTCATAACGAGGACATGGAGAAACTGATGATGCAGAAACATCGTGAACTTCGTTCCAGCATCAAGAACAGTGATAAGCTGAAGGACTCGCGGATAAAGGCCGAGAAAATGTCGGACCCGAACGCCCATTTTATCAACCAAGGTCACGGGGTGAAGAGAAGCGGAAGTCATAGCTGGGAGGGAGATAGTTTTAAAGTTAGTAAACATTATGTTCTTTATAACAATGCGATTCGATTATCCGTTTTTTAAATGATAATAACAAGGTCCATTCTTTTTTAGATTATATTCAGTCTATTTTTTGTCAACGAAATAAATTTTATTCCCGCCGTGGTTCCTGTAAAATATTTTGTGGAAATGTTAGTTTGCATACGGATAATTTTAAAATTACAAAGTAATTGTTTGTATTATTTTACCAGATTTCGAAGCACGAAGAGACGTCGAGAACGAGCACCGCGGGCCAATTCCCCACCAACGTCACTACGACGGTGGCAAGCATGAGTCTCGACCAATCAACTGTTATTCAAACAGGTGGTAACATAAACCTGTGGCAACCTTTGTCGGTTACCGTGCCGCCTCCGCCGCCAGTTCAGCCAAGCAATGTGCTACCAAAGTGAGTTCATCTTCATTATGAAAAGACAAGTCATTTCAACTTTTAGAACTATTCATAAATTGTCAAAGTATCTATCGGATAATGATTCTGTTAATTTCTAGTGCCAATTCACAAGCAATACCCAGGATACCAGTACTTCCGTCGATGATTCCAGTATACTACGTTCCTGTTCCACAAACCAGCGACCCCGCAATTGTACCGATCATGCAGGAGAAGCTCAGTCCACCCCAATCAATGCAACAGCCACAGATTAATCCTTACAGTATGTACATTCTTCTTCAACGGATGAGTTTAGAATAGAGTACAGAAAGGAGGAAGTGGCAGAGAGAAGTAAGAAATATAGCGAGATGAAAAACACTTGCTGAGGACAGTTAAGAAGCAAGCCAATTGAACAATCACTATGAAATATTGCTGTATTACTGTACATATAACTAAACTGCGAATGTCGAGGCAAATTTTCCATTTTCCACTTTTTTACCATTTACCATTTACCAAGTAGATTATCATTTTCACTGATAATATAGTTGGTAGCGAATATGTTAAAAATGTTGATACATAAAGATACATAAAGATCCGTAGTCTAGTTATAACAAAATACAAAAACATTGCTACAAATAACATACCTACCCAACACTTGCAAAAATTGTTTTGTTTCTTAACTGTCATCTCGAAGTGTGCATAAGCTATCATCCATAAGCTTGAAGTCATGTAAACTGCTTGTGAGAATGTGTTCACATTTGAAAGCAGTAAAGAAGTAGCAGATTTTATGCATTTATGGCAGCAATGGACGAGTGAAAGACAAAACAGACGTTGGAAGAATTTGAGAATATCGTTACCCTATAATCGACTTATTAAAATGATTGAAAGAAGAAATACATTCTTGCTTCTGGGAGCTACATTTCTACTACACCAGATAGCGTCTTCAAACGTTCGATTTTGTTTCTTGCTCGTCCTTTGGTAATTCACAAGTTTGCGTAGGAAAGTAAGGGATTCGAAACAGAACGAGACGATGAAGTGTTTAAAATGAATGTTACAGTGTTCGTGCCAGTGTCGTACGTGACGACAACGATGGCCGGAGTGATCTGCCCTCCGGTGCTCGGTGGCCCACCAGCAGGGATGATGTACAGGCCTTTCGTAACCCCAGAACTGACCCCGATCGCACGCGAAGCTAACAACCAGTCTGTCGTTGACAAGTGTTTGGAACGGAAACGACCGGCAAGTCAAGCGACAAGCATAAAGGCAGAACCAGGCAGCACCATGGCGATGTCCGAGTCCTCGAAAAAAGTACATTGATTATATCTCTACATATAATCAAACAATCATGAAAGTAATGGTCACTTGGCTACCTTCGTCTTATGTCGGAACAAAACTGTGGACTGTAATAGAAACTGATTTTCGAATGGGTGTACATGACAACATCCAGCATCCTTATCTTCGTGGCGACACTTTGATCTAAAGAAACGTTTAACATTAATTTTCATTGTTATAAGCAACTTTCGGGGAAGGGGTGAGTCATTTCTAGCACAGATGACCATTACTTTCTTAATACCTTGTCTATCTCGGTCATCGAACAATCCCCGTCGCTCGTATTATATCGGAAGTTGAATCTCAATTAGGTGCTATCACCCGGCGAGCGGTTTTCGTCTTGCGTAAGCATGGACGGGGGATGCTCCAGCCTGGTAGATGCTCCGACACCACTCAATCAGAAAGTGCACAAGCCGAATGATTACAATGTCGACGAATCGAGCTCGTCGAGCTTTTACAGCAGCTTCCTGTACAAGAGCAGCGACAGCAGCTGCAACCCGGACCAAAAACCAACGGAGTACCTGCCTGACGTGAGTTGAGGCTTAGCTAAAATAGAACGTATTGTTTTCAATCCAATGATATTATTAAGAAAAGAAATGTCAATACAGCTCCTGCGTTAATTTCCATTTTGTACGCTACCTGTCGTGTACGGGCAATTAATAATATCACTAGGGTCGTTCGTTTTCAGGAAAACACGAAGCAGCACCAAGGTAAGCGAAGAAAAGAGCCGCCCTGGCTCGAAGGAGTCCAATTGACACCAGAGTTGATATACGAGTACCAAATACATCCGAAGACACTGAGCGAAGTACTCCAAGCTGACATGGACGCCTTAAAAAATTTCAATCAGCCTTTGTTGGTGAACGATCAGCTAGGTCAGCTGTACTTGGATCTGGAAGTGGAAGGTTTCGAAACGAAGCTCGTCCTTGAAGACGGTATCACCTCCAGCGGAAGCGACAGCGGGAGCAGCAACGGAAGTTGGACACCAGGGACGATGTCGCAGGTAAAACACAGGATAAACAGTTTCATGATGAGTCTCGCGTAACATATTATATATATTTGTTTATATATATTTTATATTGTTTATTTTATAACCATTGTACATATATATATTTTATTTATTACTAAAGAATAATAGAAGTATACAGTATACATATATTACACCATTTCTTTGTTATTAATGCATCTCGACAATCTCAACATTCAGTTTTAGTTGCAGTTTCAGTTTCAGTTGCAGTTTCAGTTTCAGTTTCAGTCATGATGTCAATACTATTCACATCATGGTCACCTACAATCATATCTGGAGGTTTCGCAGTGATTAAAAGATACATCACTTTTTTTCATCATTATTTATATCTCCGTCCACAAATATTAGTCCATTTTTGTTTAATACTGCGATATTAATTTCATTCCCATCTATACATCTCATGTGTATATCCATCTAGTTACAAAATTGATGTTTTAATCCATTATATTCATTTAATTTATTAAATATATTCCGATATACGAAGTCAAATCTAATATTTATGGACCGAGACGGACGTTACAAACAAGAAGTGTCACGAATCATCCAAACTTATTCAGCATGGTTTCCCATAAAAAAAATGTCTAATTTTGTGCACCGTTTATTGGTTACTCAAGATGGACAGACTCTTTTGCAACCAACCGATACATCCACGCGATAGTACCGGAAACGATATTGTCAGTTTCGAAAGTTGATGATAGAGAGGCGGTTCGTACTAAACGGGCAGGATGTTGTTTGCAGCAAAAGCATGGGACCAGAATGGTGAAGTACGGTAAACTCGTGATGATACACGAGGAGAATGCACCGTTGCCGCCAGCACCGCCACCGCAAACCGTGCCGTGTCAGCAGTTATAGGATCAATGTTGTGACGACCAATTCGTGACGAGACGCTGTGTTCAGGTTCGAAAGTGTCGCCTGCGATGTCGCGCTTCGAATTTCTGTCTGGCGGTTCAATTGCAATTGGCCGCTGCATACGAATCCGATATCGTTTGAACTGTTTCACACTTTCCACTGCTATCACCTTCGCATTTTCCACTAATTACACTTCGAGGCAGATGAAATGGCCCGCGTGTCGCGCATGTAAAACTTCGCAATCACAATTTCTATTTTTTATTTTTAAATACAATTTTACTTACTCGGTAAGACATACATACATGTATATTTTGTGTTTCACTTTTTAGACGGGTTTGAGCTTGAGTGTGATCGGACCGCGGACGTCGATGCAGAGTCGCATATTTGTAAACTAATCGTCTGAAACCAGGATGGAAAACGACAAAATTCACGAGACCTTTTTGTTTCGCGGTCACCTGCACACTCGTAGTTTTCACAGAAGCATCGAATCCGCGGTCTGATCACTCGCGTTTCATACTAGTATCATATTTTGTACTTTAAAGCACGCGCGCAGAAACGCCAGTTTCTCTAAGAATTCGGGAAAGGAATTGAACATTTGAACTGCCTCGGAGCGCGTTCTCCCTGTCATCGTACAGTCAATTTACGCAATTAGAGATAAGTTAGGTGATAAGAAATCGAGAATCGTACCAGATAGAATTAGTCCGTTGAGACGTTTCAGTTCCTTTTTCCTCCTCGAAACGACACTCGTCGGTGCGTTTTAGCGTTTCCGTGGTGGTATTCGTGCGCGTCGATCATACCGGTGTGAACTTTTGGAGGCAGGCTCGATCAGCCCGATTGACACAGGAATAAAAAAAGGACCAGTAGCAAGGTATTTCGGTATTTGGTTCGAAAAGTCAGCAACAATGATGCTTGTTGTAGGCTCAAGGCCATAATATTATACATCGTTGAATTTGTTTTAACGTCAATACAACATCGTGTGATAAAAAATACATTTTAACATTTAAAGAATTAAGGTGACCTTAATTTTTGGTCGAGAAAAAAATTAAATTACCTTTTGTTCGAAACATTTTTTTGTTAAAATTTACTTTACAAATTAAATTGACTTTATGCCGGCTTTTTCGACCAAATCACCACTGTGCAACGTTGACGTCCGCGCGATTGTCTCCGCGTTTTTTTTCATTTTTAACGGTACGTTCTTCCCACGTAACACGATCGACGGATCCTCATTGTCTACAGTCTACACAAAGCGTGTAGTCTATCGGAAAGTTTCTCGGCTGCACAACGGTTTAATATAGATCTGAATGAAACGAGCATTGGAGACCGATTAGTTGACCAATGCAACTTTATTGCCCGGAGTCAAGTCTTTTTTAATCTATTGTAGGAGCCTCACCGAATACTATCTATACCACTTTTCAAATCGATTTAGAATAGATCAGGGGAAGTTGTCGATATCGTATCACTCGAGAATGATAGATCCTCGGGGAGATTTTTTTAAGTAGATAGGTCTAGATAGAGTGACATTATTGTTCTAGAATGTTAAATCTGTTTTCAAAGAAAATATTTGAAAAATGTCTAAAATATTTGAATAAATTATAATCACACTTTATTTGAAATAGTAAAATTTGATTTAGGGCTAATGAAAAAGTGAAAATAAAACAAATTCTTAAAAAGGATAGAAGTTGCTTAAAGTGTCTTTTAAACGTAGGTTTAGGTATCCAAAATCTTGTGCAGCTTTTTTGACACTTTTAGTTACTTTAGATTTGTTGAGAACGTTAACTCGCACGGGGTGATTTAAGAAACTGTATGGTAGTGCTATTTTGGAAACTTTACGAAATGAATATTAGTATAACATGCAAATAATGTATAGATAATGTAAAATATAGGAGGTTTAATTAATATACGAGGAAATATAATTGAAGTATTTTTAAAAATTCTATTATATGATCGATAAAAATTGCATCATTGCCTACTTGATTTTTGAAAATTCAATTAGGAGAAAACAAGGCAACTGGGGACGGTTGTATTATACAACAGACTGTAAATACTATATTTATCGTTAGATGTAGCGTATAATAAATAATAACGAATTCATTCACGGAGTACGGCGACCAATGCGCATTTGGCAACTTTCCCCTAAGTAATGTCCTTGCAAAGTTCTCACAAGTTATTATTAACGGGTTCCACAGAAAGTTCCTGCGTCTCGATCGTTGAAAAGTTTGCTAATTTTGTGCATTTATCGTGCATATACATACTATGAAGTTAACAATTGTCGTAATTTGGAAGTTTCGAAAATATTAACCCTTAAAGATAATAATAAGTAATATTAATCCACGGTAGAGAAAATAAACGAAAGCATCATTTTTGTTCACCATAAAACAGGTCGCTGTATATAGAGTAACTTTTCGAATTTTATATTTTGCGAATTTATTTAATATTATATTCCAAGGGTGAATAGTATTGCACTTATTCTTTTGAGGTGACAACATGTAATGTAAAAAAATGGAACTTTACGCGGAACCTGATTGCATTTGGTAGAAATGAATTCGATTGACTCAAGTAAAAGACACAAAGTACTTCGAAATGGGACAAAACGATGAGGTTGCTCAGCTTTGAACGCGTTGTGTCCGATTGTATCTCGGAATACGAACTCTGTTGAATGAAATACATCGATAGTTTTATAAACGTAGAAGGCGAAGAGTGAATTTATAATGGTCTCCAAAGGTTGTTACATGTTTTTAATTCTCCAGTGGACCAGAGTTAACAGACGAGGGGAGAGAGCAAGAATTGAGGGGAAAGAGCTCCCCTCTCTCTGCCAGTATCGGGCACATGCACGACGGAGACGAAACGCGTCACGTGACCGGGCCGCGGCGGATGCGTGGGGGAATAGGGTTGTAGAAGGGGAAGGTAGAACGAGGACACAAGTCCCAATCTGGCGACTCTGTGTTCAACGTCGATCAAGCCATGTCGCAGTTTCGATAGTTACACCGTATAGCTGAATTTTAAAAAAATTCATCTTTTCGAAATATTACTTTGCCTTTTCATCGCGAAACAGAACTGAGAAGGTCGCTTGAAGGAGAAACATCCTGGAACCTTGAACGCTAGCATTTATACGCTCGAAAAGTATTTTATATACTATTTGCTTGTACAAAGAACATGTTTACAATTAATTATTGAGAAATATTTTGTATACCAGTGAACCGCGGATAATCCTTCGGAACCTTCGGCTAGTTCGCCGAGTTGTCCGCCATGTTTCTTATAATTAGAACGAACAGTAATGCCTTCAATTTTGTAACTCCTACGAAGATGAAGATACTTTGATGAACGAATATCGGAAACATTGTTTTGACCTGACTCGTTCGTTTGCCAGTTTTATTTTGTCACTTAGTTGCCTCCCTTCGTTATACGTTCCTTGCAACAGTTGATCAATTTTTCGAGATCGTCACGAAAGATTTAACCATCTTGTGCAGTTCGTCATTTTATCGCAGTCCTTTCTGGATGTTCGTTGGTTAAAAATGTCCGTTTAATCTGAAGGACTATAGCTAGCATGTTCTCTGCCGACATGTACAAAAGGCCTGTCCCACTTCTTGATTCCACTGAGGCGGGAGGTGACGTTTCTCCACTATTTGACACGGTCGACGGTCGTATCGCCGCTTTAAGTAGTGGGGGAACGGATTGATTGATGGTGGGGACCGTGCGACTCGCGACGCACGAAGTTGGACAGGCCTGACGTACGGTATGCACTGAAACTCATTTTCAGGCCAAGTGATATTTTTGTCATTGATAAATAAAGTGCAAGAAAACAATTGTTGGTATCACTATTACAATCGAAAAAATAGGTAATTTTTACAAAGTGTATTAAACTCTATAACGTCTACCGTTTCTGGTACACGCGGTCTGAAAATGGCATCTCAGGTACGTGTCGAATGACTGAAAACATGAGATAGTCAATTCCTTTGTGGCGATTTTTTGGAACCGATCGTTATTGATAGAGATTTATAGAGAAGAGAAGCAATTAGGCGGACAAATAAACGAGAAATAAAAGAGTGGGGATCGAGCATTGTTTTCGTTTCTGTTTTGTAAAAAGATCTTGATCTAGATAGTAATTGTAAAGTGGAAGTCCGGGACCGGAAACGGAACGTTTTCCGCGTCCTAAAAAAAATTGTGGTCCAGTCCGGATTGTATAAAGTAGTTGGAGCTAATGTTCAGGGCTTCGTGTAGAAACCGATGTTGTCTTGGAGAGGAGGAACGACGGTAAAACGATCAACGGGAGAGAACATCGGTCCAGTGTCGCCAGATTAAGGGGATTGACTCGAATTGAGGGGAATACGGTTACCATCTCTCCGCCAGTGCCGGATTAGTCACGCGATATTGTGATGCGTGCTTGACAGAGACAGAACACGCGGCATGTGATCGGGCCGTGGCGGAAGGGTGGGGGAATAATGTCGTAGAAGGAGAAGGGTAGAGTGGGAGACAAATTTTAATCTGGCGGCACTGCCTCGGTCGTTTCTACATGAAATCTTAACGCAATGAGTATGCCTCGGATTAACGAAGAGCAGGCATCGTGCTCGGTTATCTTAATTAATTAATTTTCTATTACGATTTACGATACACGTCATACGCCAACTATTTTGATACCTTTTCAAGGGGGCTGCGTAATGCGAACAGAAACAAAAATACAGCTTGTTTAGAATTTTATCTGAGAAAAATCGAGTTGCCTCGGAATATATACTCGCTTGAAACTTTGCAGCTGTGTGTATAAATTGTTTTCGAAAATGCTTAATCACGTGTTCGGCGAACGGAAAGCTTAGCTTTAGAAAAGATTGCAAGTATTGTGACTGATGAAATATTTTTTAAGCATAGTGTACGAGCTGATAAACATACAGCGTCGGAGAGATAACTTTTTATATTTCATAGATATACCTTTACATTTCAATAGTAATAATCTGTACATTAGTAACTTGTATGAGTGTAATTATTATTTAACCGAGATCAAATTAGAGAAAGATATGTATCAGGGATCAGAGTCGCCAGCTCAGGGGAATTAATTAGAATTGAGGGGAAATAGACATCCTCTCTCTGCCAGTGTCGGACACACGAAGCGTGGGGGAGAAGCGTCATAGAAGGGGAACGTAGAGTGGGAGACGAGTTTTACAATTAATCTGGCGACTCTGTCAGGGATAGGAAAAAAGACTAATCAACTATTTTCCTACAAAATTTGTATTCTTTTGATATTGTTTTATTTTATAATTTGTAGTAACCATACGTACAATCTTCTTTTTATTATTGATTCGAAAGTGTATCAACAGGAAGTATTTATTTTTACAGCGTTCATTTAATATACCTAAAGTTTGTATACAGGGTGTCTAAAAAAAAGCTGCGGTTCCTTGAAATGGGAGGTACATACTTGAGGTCGTTTGAAGCGACATTTTCCATTGAAAAAATGGCCGCCGCGGCTTTGTTAAGGAGCTATTAACGAAAAAACAAGGACCAATCAAAGCGCGATCTCACTTATTCAGCAATAAACCCATTTGCTTTGTGTGTGTGTCACTGGGTCACGCGGTGACGAACTGCACGGATGGCTTCAGGTATACGGCAATATCAACACGCATAATGCCCTTCCTAAATTCTTCAGAAAAACCTTGCGGAAAATCAGTGTCGTTCGAGCCGCGGTATCATCTCCATAGACTTGTCGATTCAAAGTTAACGGTTGGAATTACTAATCACTAGACTACAGATTTTTATGCAAAATGAGAGTTGACTGTTTGAAAGAGAAATAATACATAATACATTGGCGTTTTTAAATTATTTTAATCTCTCGACTGTTTTAAAACGCATCTACTCACTTTTGCTACAAATGCATGAAATTTGCAGTTTGTGCTGCAATACAAGTGATATTGCAATTGTTATTAGTGCATAGCTTACCAGTATAGTTCGTCACCGAGTGACCCCGTGATACATATTTCGAAGCAGCAAGTGGATTTACGGCTGAATAAGTGAGTTTTTAATTCAATCAGTTTCTACTCTTTCTCTTGTTCGTTGCGACGTCGCGGTGTATCGCCAACGCTCGGCTGCCGACGCGACGGGGACGAATTTGCCAACACGCGTTTAGGTCGCTTCAAATAACCTCAGGAACCGCCAAATTTTTGAGACACCCTGTATAATTATAACTACGAATTCGGATATCGTTTATAGTAAAATTCAAAATGCGTTGTATTTTTACATTGCCCTCTCAAACAAACTGTTCTTCTCGCATACAACTGATACATTGCAATGTCGTTTAGTAATAACTATTTTTAGTGCTGGAATACATAGAATTTAATAATCATTACTGTCCTCGTATTTAATTTATAATTACTATTTTGAGCTACTTTTTTATAGACCTGGACGTACTCGTGTCTCAGATACGAATAGCTTGGACATCCGAATTTCATTCGGTCGACTCGCGACGATCACAGTTAGCACAAACTTTTGTGAGTTTCTTCAATAGCGATCGTCGAGAAGTAGTTTTATACATAATAATATACGCGTAAATGAATAAATACGTTCACGCGTTCGTACAGACGTATTTATTTATTTCGTCGAAGTCCGCGTGTGTTTCCTTGGATCGTCAAGGAGTCAAAGAAGTGAAACGAGTGCCAATAGCGTGTAACGACGATGATTTATCTTAACAAGTACAAGATACGGTTTTTATATCGAAATTTATCGCCGCTTTTATCCATCGTTCTTCGTTGTCGTCTTTATTTACGCAGGTCGCTGTTGTGCGAGGGTCTGGAGACGATTGTATAGATGTGAAAATCCCATCGTTTTTTTATTGAAACCACTTTGCAGTATTTAGAAGAGTTTTTGTAAAAATAATATAACAATCGAGTATTAATCGACGCATCGCCCGACCGAATTTATTTGTAATCTACCAAGCCTCGAGGAAAGTTCTTCAGATTTTCCCTTGCAAGTTTGACTTTGTTGGAAACGCATTTTATTCTACACGAAGAAGAACACATCTGCAGCTATTTAAAATTGTTAGTGACGTCCAGAGTTGCCAGACGAGGGAGCACGAATTTAGGGGAAAAAGTTACGCCCTCTCTGTCAGTACGAAACGTGACCGGGCCGTGGCGGAAGCGTGAGGAGTAGAGTTGTAAATGGGGAAGGTACAGTGGGGACACAAGGTTCAATCTGCCGACTCCGATAACATAATAAACTTTATTACTTTCTATTCTATCATAAACTGAGAATGATTCAAATTGAAATTTTCAAGCACGGGTTATAAATATTGTTTCTCAATGTACGCAAGCAATATATCACAACCGAACGAATTTCGTGTTGTAACGTAATTATTGGCTGAATCTCGTCAACTAAGCTTACCAAAATAAATTCTCATGGGAAACAACAATGAGCTTTCCTTGAGAACAGATGGTAGGTCGTGGTCGAACGATGCCGTCGAGTCGCATAACGAGCGCTTTTTGCAACCGGCAATTTAGTAGTAAAATGAAACGAGACGTCGTTTAAAGGTGGAAATTCTATTAACAGACAAACTTCTGTCGCCTCGTGTCTTCTGACCGACGGAAACGATCGACCCTCGTGCAGTTTGTCATCTTTCACATAGTACAAAATATCAGAATACTGTCCCATTCCAGTTTCGTGATTCTTTTCAGCTAGAGACATGGCAAACTTTACATATGACCAATCCGCGCGGCGAACACACCTTTTTCTCAGATGATTTGTACGTTTAACATTCAAATCTCCGTACTGTGAATCTGATGCTCAATAATCATAATCCGCTAGATAACCGCAGACTGCACGAGGTCCGTTTCCGCAGTTGAATCAAAGTGATCTTAAGCTTAACTTGTCACGCGAGAAGCTGTATTGTAAATGCGTAATAATAGTAATAGCAATATATGAAAGATTATATAGTGATGTAAAATCTGTTCTCCGCATTTCCGTTCGTCGATCTATGTACTTATTTCGAATCGATTCTCTTCGTTGTCCCTTTTTCTACCCCGCCGCGCCGCGTCGTGCGCTAGCGAGAGACCACGCATACGATAAAAAATATATTTTGGACGAATAAAATATATTCAATCATTTTCTGATGCCCCAGTCACTCGTCGATACGTTCACTACCTAACCAACTGTTTCAAAATCGACAGAATCTTAGACGCAACAGAGAAACCATTAGATTGGCTTATATAAAATGTCCGATATGTATAGATTTTCAAGCTAATTGTTAACGTCCCATCTTCAGTTTTTATTTAGATGTTTAATTTTAGATAACATTTATTACAGTGTTAATCAATGTGATTCTTACATATTCTTCCTATACAGGGTGTTTGCGAAATCGTAGTACAACAGGGCGATTCTACGTGCAAAAATAAGTCGAAAAAAGGAATAACAGTTTTTCGTTTGGCAGCTTGTTTTCGAGAAAATCGAGTTTTAAGTTCCGTAAGGTTCGCGTGCTTTAGTATATGCACAAAGTAGAATTGGTTGATCATGGTCAGACGCGTCAGAGTCTCGGATCGTGTTGGAAAATTTCTAGTACTTGCACACCCCTAATTCCTATGCAATAGCACGTGTATTCACTGCATTTTCAAACTCGATTTTCTCGAAAACAAGCTGCCAAACGAAAAAATGTTATTCCTTTTTTCGACTTATTTTTGCATGTAGAATAACCCCCTGCCCGGTTGTACTACGATTTCGCAAACACCCTGTATAGCATTACATCATGGTAAATATGGACACTCTATTCCTCGGTGCTAGACAAAATTTAAAATTAGAGACGACAGTTTCATAAAATTGTAAATAATGAAGATAAATGGCCAATAAATTCAATTTTCACCATAGTACAAAATCAATGGTCTTGTAATTTGTTGACAGAATGTGTTGGTCATAATGGTACTTGAATTTTATTTAGAAAACAGTTCGTTTAACGTTCTGGCTACAAATCGGACATTTCATGTGCCACAAGCTAATATTAGGTCGATACATGTGGGATTGTCGTTTCGCATATTTTGAGAATATTTTTTAAAATTTTTATTTCGAATAAATAACCATATAAAAATCGTAGTTGGTAGAATGTATAAAGTGCACATTTATATTTTTCATTTATAAACGTCGAATAGAAAGGATAAGACAATATTTTAATAGTTGATTGCATTATCTACCCCACTCTGAATAAAGAAACGTCATTATTTTGCAATCGACAATTTCATATGCACCGATTCAATACGTCATGATTTATCATACTTCTTCCGTTCGGAACAGATCCATTTAAGCGAACTACTTCCGGTGGAAATTAACTTTGAGTTCTAGTCGAAAAATTAGAACACCACGCATGTATGACGGTAGTGTTACGTGTTAAATGTTAACTAGACACCTTCCCCCCACAAAATCAGAATTGTATCAATTTCTATCGTAATACTCATTTTTATGTTTTACAATTAGAGAGTAAGTATGGTTGCTTCACTCGTTATAAGGATTGCTTTTTGATCGTGTATCATACGTTTTACGCGCATGCCTGTGACGGGACAGTCTGTGGAAAGAATACAATAAGATCCAGGTTGTACGAAAATAAAATGATGGGGGGAATCAGAGTGTGTAACTTGTTGAATTTGTATATTCTATAGTTGCAGTTATCCTATTTATTAATGAGAAAGAGAGGCGCACGATTAATCCGAACCTTATTGTATTCTCGCAAACATAAATTACTCTACTAAGGAACAGCATTTTATTTCGTCATTGCGTGTAACAAATGACAGATGCGAAGAAAATACAGGTTGTTGAACATTTTCATTGCTTGGAGTGTCGAGTGTTTTATATTTCTCCCAATGGAAGTACAACTTCGTTGAAAGATACATTATCAGATTATAATATTATCATACATGTTTGCTTTGTACGTCTTCGTTAATATTGAAATACATTATATCTATGGGTAAATGTAAAAAATGAAAACGTGTTCACTTGCTTTTATTATTCCCGTTCGCGTGCCCATACCCATTTGCAGCATGTGCAAATTTGTCAAATACAAAGATACGTATCCATGAAGAAACATTCGTTGTGTTATTATTTTATTTATAGCACGGAGGATGTTTAACGCACCGAAAGAGATTTTTTCTTATTTGAAAGAAAGATGTACAAAGATATACAACTTAATAATCGCACCGAGGTGAAGCAAGGTTTCAATCTGAATTTAATACAAATGATTTCTATTTGTTCCTTATAATTAGACTGTGGATTTTTGATGCAGTTATAACAAAAATGTGTAGATCTAATGCGAAACGGTAAAAACAATTAAAGAATTTATAAATACTGTTGTAAATGAATGTACTTCTTGTATCTTGTTGTTTTTCATTTACATAAAAGTCCGTAGTCTACTTATTACTATAATACTATATATTGTGGATGTATATGCATTTATGACACGTATGCTTCTTTGAAACTTGATTGCAGTGAAAGTTTCATAAGGTTTTCAGTCAAGTTTTTATTTTCTTTAAAATGAATTGAAACTGTTCGATCTCCGATTCCATAAAGTGCACAAACACGCGCAGTCTAATCTTTATCTAATTTCTGCTGTGAGCATACATGATCTAATGAATACCCGGAGTGATTCGTTTCTCCCTTGGCTATCTATTAACGGCAAAGTGGCACTGATGCCCGCAGTTGTGAAACGAAAAAATTCTAAGCAAGAGGGTGTGCAGCATCTCCGTACCGCTGTACAATACATCCCAAAGACGTACACACGGCGACAAAATTAACTGGACACCCTTTACAAACTAATAACTATTTTTTAAATTAGACCAAACAAATTTTTTGGTAGATGTTAGAAGGATTCGTTTACTAGGTACTTAATGTATAAAAAATAAATTAAAAATTACTATCGACCGAAATTGCGAGGAAGAAAGGTCAGGATTTTTAACTGTTTGATCTGTGCCTATAATTCGAATTTCAAATATGCCTTTTGCAGATCTGGGTAAGTTACATAAATAATTAAAAATGGCAAAAATGGTTAAGAAACTGCGACTTATATAAAATTCTTAAAAATCGTAACCTTCACTTTTTTTCTCTGAAATTGCGAGCAGTAGAAATTAAAAAAAAAATTGTTCACACATTATCTAATAAACTAATCCTTTTAACATCTTACAGAAGCTCAAGTCGTTAGGTTCAACTTGAAGGAAGCGATTGGTTTTTAAAGGACGTCCACTTAATTTTGCCTTCGACTGTATATTTCCCTTTCATCGTGTCGTTGCCAGCGTATCGAGCGTTCAAACGCCACCGAGACGTTCCGTACTTTATTTTCATGATTGCTCTAACTTGTTTTATATATCCCGGCTGGTCTAATTTAACATTTCAGCCTGTCAACCAAACACTTGCTCGCGCACGATTTGTCGACCCCTGATTCGATCAACGCCAATGATCGTCAGTCAAGGTCATGCCAATGAAGAATCCCTGCTCGTATTCTCCTGTCTAGTTCCTCGTACTTCGAGACCGATGTCTATATTTCCAACCTGGAGACAGGAAAAGATTAGATGGCACATCATTCACTTGTTAACTAGCCGATCTCTTCATTAGAAAACCTATCAGGAACTTGAATTTCATTCGAAATTTTTAAGACGACTTAAACCAACATAATTAAATATATTGCTATAAATATTATTAACTACGTGACTTTCTGTTGGAGAAATTATGATAAACTTAAATTCGATTAGAAATTCATAAGGCAAGTTATACTGAAAAATTTAAAAGACTGCTACAAATATTCAAAAAAATAATTGGAAACTAAAAGTAAAGTCTCATAAAGTAGATGGAAATGTTTGGTTTATACAATGTCCTAATAAAATTTTGAATAACAATGTAGAAAATAGTTATCAGATTAGCATAGACGAAATATTATTCAGATACTTGAAGTATTAAAACGAATAGCTTGTACTCTAACCGAATACTTATTCGAAAAGGCTTGGAGATGGGGACTCTTTGTTTTAATAAATACGTGAAAACTACTTGAAAAAGTTGAATTTTTTCAATTTGTTTACCTCGGCTGGTTGTACTTCTTTGTTAGACGATTTCATAAACCTCCTTATCACTGGTGCCACTAGCATTGGATCTAATTTTTCAACATCTTCCGACGAAATTAGACTAACGAGGAGACCAACGCTCATCGTCACCAATGCACCGGTGACGGTATACCAAAGGTAACTCAGACGATACAACGCTAAAGGCTCTCTGAAAATTGTATTCTTTAATTAATTCATACATTTTCATCTTCACGATTTT
This sequence comes from Lasioglossum figueresi, assembly GCA_028455805.1. Taxonomy (NCBI): domain Eukaryota; kingdom Metazoa; phylum Arthropoda; class Insecta; order Hymenoptera; family Halictidae; genus Lasioglossum; species Lasioglossum figueresi. The sequence continues at coordinate 20,414,121 of CM052200.1, read as the reverse complement.
CCAGCCGTTAAATTAACTAGCATGAAAAATAATTTTATCGTGCTGATAATTTCTAATACTTTTTAACATTTCTCATCAGAAATCGAAGCAGTGCTCAGTGAAATTCTCCAGTATGTATTAATACAGTACTAATTAAAAAAGAACTGAACATTATTTGTGACTCGATTCAGTATCGTAACACATTACCGACCGGTGATTATTGCATAATTTTGAAAAATCCATGGTGCATGGATAAACACTTTTTAATGGAACCTCCAATAGCAACAGCAATTTTCATTGTGAACTAACAAGTCACCGTCAGTAACGTGATCTAATAGTTTCGTTTAAGATTGCAATGTAAAAGAAAATTTCTATGCTTTCGTTTGGTACAGCACAATTATTGAAAATCCTATTAATAGGCTTCCGGTAGGTAAAGTGTTAAAATGATGGTACGAACTAAACAGAAATAATTATACATAAAATACGTGTCAAGTATTCAGAATATATTTTATTAATTCACTTCGTGTTTAAAAGAATTGCGAAGTTTAATTTTGGTCGGACGCGTATGCTGCTAAATGCAATTTGGTTGGTCTGTCTGATCATTGGATTACTAATCTACTTATTCCCACCGCGAAGTATACGTGTCAGGTATGTTGCCATTTACATTTTAAACTTATTTTTTTTACATACAATGACCAAATTTCTGATAACACGTATTTCCACTGAAATTTAATTACTCACGGAAGCAAATTGTCCTCGCCCTCGTTCAGGATGCTGTCAGGCGGGAGGAATATCATTAAATTTTCTACTTGGGGAAACGTATAATAGCATCCCTCCGTGGAAACTGGTTTCTCGTCGAATCTAATCAAATGTGACACATCATTCGAATTGTAAAAGATGGTGTGCATTAAAAATTTCAATAAACTCACCTCAATTTTCCGCTGGCGATTGCTGCTTCAGCTGAAAGACTGATCCAACTCATGAAGCTCAGACCGGAAAGCCCTCCGAGTAGTGCACCCTGAATTTTATAAAATGCTTTTATTATCCTTATCGTGCAATCTTAATTTAATAATCAATTTTAGAATACCTTGGCATTCACCCAGGGCAATAACACTCCCAAAGTGAAGATACCCAGAGTAGGTCCACTGGTGATGGATGACAAACTTGTAGATAGCTAAAAGACATTATTACGACGTTATTACTCGTTTAAACAACTATTTATTATTTTCTGTGGTAGAAAATTCACAACGAAATAAAAATTTGTTTTAATCCTTGTTGCTCCGGATACCTGCAAGACGTGAGACCCTGTTTTCTCAACAACGAAGACAAGGGCCACGCACATGATTCCTAAAATGACGACTGTGAGTTTCATCAGCAGGTCCGCCATTTTCGGTGTAAAGGGGGTCTTCCGGAATGGTTTTATGAAGTCTTCCAGCACTACCGCAGACATGGAATTCAAACCAGTGGACAACGAGCTGAAATATAGAAACGGATGAAGTTCGATTCGTTCGCGATCAATTGAAGTTCATTATTAATTTACCTCAATGCCGCGCTGAATACCCCAGCAACAAAAAGACCCGGAAGTCCCGGCATATCTTTCAACACGTTCATCACGAGCAGAGGTAGCAGCTGGTCCTTCGCACTTGCTAACTGTACCAAAAGTATTTTCTCTTAAAAATTACATATGGAAACATGATGTAGTTCTCGAACGATGTTTCGACTTTATTTGAACTCTGTTCAAACCTTTAAAATAAACGAAGATTGCTCCAAAAAAATAGGAATGAAAATACATTTGTTTCTCCACTGTAAGTAGATAGTTATCAGTGGAAAAATATTATATAAGATTTTTATATTTAATATTTTCAAAATATGGTCTGTTTAATAGTTATATTGAAATCGAGAAATCGAAGTGTCACTGTTTCTTTTTATTATTAGTCATTAGATTCGCGTTACTCGTGGCGGACGTTTGATATAACTCAGTCTATAACAAACATCTACTGGCATTGTAAATTATTCAATGTCGAACGTGTAAGCGATGTCTGTTGAATATGAAATCAGTTACTTCTGGTTTAGAACGCACCGTGGAATTGAACTATCACGGAAGCTTCATTACCTTCGTCGTAAGTGGATCACATTCATGATACCAAGCATATATTAACATTCCCGCGTATCCGCATGTTCCCATTATAATCACGACACCGACTATGAAGATCCAGAGCGCTCTGAAACCGACAATTACTGGCACAATTTCTCCCTACAATTTACCTTTACTTATAAATCATTGAGCACACCAACGGGAAATCCCTCGTTACGAAAGATATAAGAATAGGGTGCATTTTCTGGCCATAATTCATATTAACCACCTTTGCTTTTGTTTCTGTTTCTTGATATCGCGGATTTTATGTCTAAATGTACGTCCATTTTGTGATAATGCTTGGTTGGAAAAATAAGCAGACTTTTTGGAACAATTTACACTCTAATCTTTGACCTATCGAATTCGCTTTTTTTATAGTTCCAAGTTTACTAGCCTGATAGATAAGTCACTTTACCTTCAAACACGGTGTCTAAAAGAATTTTAAGTGGGTGTAAACACTGTTTATTAGTTTCGGAATATTAGGGAAACATTTTTTTAATAAAAATCGTATTGATCAAATATGTGATAATATGTGAAGGATATGAAGTCTGATTGCATAATTAATATTTAAGTGAAATAGCGAATTTTGACAATTTCGTTGGGCATATGTGTCCCGTTGGTAAGTCAAGGGCTGATCGTAAGTAGATATAATTAGTATACCTCCTAGCTGACTTCAAACTGGGCAACGCGAGATACCGCTGTATCATGTTCTGATTGATGGCAGCTATTTGCAGCCAGTGAACGAAACCGCCTATCACGAGCGACCAGATCGTGTGTCTCGTGAGAGGATTCCAATCTGCCCTATTAGATGGTGCGTATAAGTCAACGACGGTTAACACTATAATGGTTTTTTAATCGAGTTACGATCGTAGATTACTCACGAGGGCAATTCGAGCCTGCCGGATTCCAGATTCCTTCTTAGCACCACTGGCAATCCACCAACATCCGACGTTCCCTTGATTACTATCAGTAGCATAGACGCAAACATGATAAACGTCTGAATAAAGTCGGTCCATACCACTGCTCGTAAACCACCCTGATCAGCATAAAACGAGAATTATCTTCTGCATTTGATGAAAACCGGAAATAGTAACGCGATTTCTTCAAACAGTATAAAGATTTTAATACACAACGGTATAAAACATTATTGCGAAATGTACACAGATAGCAAATTAAGATTTTTATTTATTCGACAAAACTTAAAGAGGATTATTAATGATTGATAAATCGAAAATAATGAAGCATGCATGACGATGCAATAAATCCGATACCAATAAATCATAATTCAATTATTTTAAGTTAGTTTGCATTTGTATTTTAGTTAACACTTAGCCGACCGCACGCGCCACAGAGAACTGTTCGGTTTCCACCGCGCTTACGTTATACGTTTTGACATGTTGATGTTTGATATGTTGTGCTCCACAGCAGCAGCCCGTCAGCAATTGCGAAAAACTCCAGGTCGAGGTAGTTAACAATGCCAGAAAACGAGAAACGCGTTGCTAAAGTCAAAATGGGAAATCTCTCCGATCGGTCGGACACCGACTTACTTCAAAATGGGGAGATCTCCCCGATCGGTCGGCTAAGTGTTAAGATTGATTTAAAAGGGTGCATTTTCTTGCATAATCTTTTCCCCGAGAATGAAAAAATGGTTCCTTACCACACAAGTGTAAAAAATGCACACCATACACACGAACGGAGTGACTATGTGAACATTCGCCCCCCGTAACTGTAGATAGAACATAATATAATATTTATTATTTCTCACGAGTGGTGCCTCATTTTAACACGTGTTTAATACCTTGATTAAAAGCCAGTGCCGGCACGTATATGACAATAGGAAGCCAGGTCATCTAAAAGTACGTATCTCTGTTAAACAATTTTTTAATTCAAGCAGAACTAATCGATTATCGTAGCGTGTTATAAGACTAATCGAAAGAACTTACAACGCCGACCATAAAGAGCGCCGATCCCAGCAGTCTTATTTTTTTGTCGAAACGTCTTTCGAGGTACTCGTAGGTACTTGTTAATTTGAGTTCATGGAAGACTGGTAAATATATTATGGACATGACGAAACCAACGAGGATAACACCGAAAGCGATGGCAAGGTAGCTAGTACCGTGCACGTAAACTTCGGTGGGTGTGCCCAGTAATGAAATACCTATTATTGCAATAATTATTCTTCAGAGAATGCAAAATAGTGCATCACGAATACACGGTAATTATTAAACAACGGACCTTTATGCAAAATAAAAATTTTCCACCTGAATTGCAACAAACCAGAGTTACATAGAAATTGATTTTCTCTCTTAATACGTTCAATAGCAAGAAAATAATATAACAGTATTTTAACACCATTTAACAACAACATTTAACAACATTTAAAATTACACCTACTCATTTTTCCCAGAAATGCATAAAATCCGCTGTCTAGTAATTATACACTATAGAATTCTAATGGCCATTGTTCCCTCTACTTCACCAATATCCAAATTATAAAAATTATATTATGAACGATAAAATAAAACGAATTTGAAAACGACGAAACATATATCAAGAATGGCAGTAAAAAAGTCTATCTTCTTATCCCTTTACACATTTCCATCTTATTTACACTCGTAGAAAGTTATGGAGAAGCGTTGGAAACGTTTTTGGCCTTTGAGATTGTTAATTTTGAACAATTATAGACATTTGGGGCATTGACAGGCATTCTAAAAAAATATTTACAAGTAAAATCCTACCTGATATGAAACTGGCTATAAGACTGAGGCTGACAGGGAATGTTTTCATGTTTCTACCGCCTACGAGGTACTCGTCTTCCCCCGAAGATTTGCTAACGAAGCCAAAGTAAACTCCAATGACTCCGCAGAACATCAGCATGGACGCGAATACCGAGTAATCGTACGGACCGAAGTTCCGCAACATTTCGCTGACTTCCTGGACCGTGAGTCGGTCCTGCGACTGGACCTCAATGGGTACTTCCGCAGTCATCTTGTTGCAAAACGGAATTTTGTGGTCGATGCTACGCCTTTAGGCGCCTCGCGTTACAAGGGAGATCCTCTAGACAACTAGTAAATCAATTTGATTTAGAAACAAATCTAGGAATGGCAATAATTATGAATGATTTTTCATTAATATGCTGGAACATCAGTGAAACGGACATCTAACACCAGTTTTGAATTTAATGTTACATTAATTACAGTTTAAAATACTTCGCAATTAACATTTGTCCGCGATACACTCTTCATTGTTTATTACCATTATATATTTTTAATATGTGGTTATGCGAGCGAAAATGCCCGCTATGTAGTTTTAATTACACGGAAGTTACGATACAAAATAAACTGCAATTAAGAACAAATTTTTATTATACAAATAGAGAGTGTACATACCGTGGTTATTGTAGCGTACGAGCTTTTTGTCCATTAAGTTTTTCTGTCAGAAAAGCTCATAGATCAATAGTTCAATACTTCTGGTACTTCCTCTCACATACAATCGCAATGAACAGACGCAAATTAATAGTAAAACTATAAAAACTATATGTTTAAACAACGCTCGTTTCTTCACTGTGTACACTTAGAAATAAGATAGTTTCTATTTACATAAGAACTGGATGAAAAACTGACTGATGTGTTCAGCGGTCGGGTAGGTGTAATGACTGACCGTAGAAAGTCGCAGGGGTATCTCGGAAGACCGTCCACAACTACCGTGGACAGTTCATCTGAAAAGAGCCACATACAGATACAAGCCCGAAACGGTTTGATACGATTGCACACATCATGACTGTGCCATTGTAACAATTTTCTCATTAAACCACAATGGACATTAAGTGTTAGAACGACCGAGTATATACCAGAGTGAGTCGTAAGTGGATAATGTGACCTAAATATAGTTGTACTCGGATAAATGTGGTCGTATACACGATCGCTATTTGAGTTCCTGAACAATTTTTGGGAATCAAAGGTTTATCAATGGTTGTCATAATGTGTTACGACCATTCGAACTTTTGTATTTTCAAAATATATTGTTTTAACGATCGATAATAAACTTATAGAAAATAATAAGATACTCATATACTTTTTTTTAAATTTAATTAAGAATCTTGATCTGTTCGATACAACGTTTCTAGAAGTACTTAATAAATTGTAAGTAAATATATTGTTTATGTTTAAAGGCTAAAGTGTTTATCCCTCGTAGAAACGTGGCAATTCGTTACCCAGTATAACTTTCCTTTCAATTCCCTTTTCTGTAATAACACCAACTCGAATGACACCACCGCTGCTACCGTCACGTCCCATCGCCAATGCCAACGCTGTAATGTCGTGAAAGCGGCATAAGTACCAGATTATTAAATAATTATGCTGTGTAGAAATCGAGCTTAAGAATTACATACTATTTTCAACTAGTTTAACGCTCTCATCCTTTGACATATTTGGTTTATATTGTGCATCCATGTAACCATACACGTACGTCGAACCAGAGCCACCAATAGAAATTGGTTGCCGTACGCACATACCACCTAGAGGAACGCTATAAACTTGACCTCCCTTCCGGCTGTCCCATCCAGCTACTAAGATCCCAGCCATTAAAGAATCTCGGTAGTTATAACATAATTCACGGAATACGCTTGCCGCTGTCTCAACTAGCGGTTCTGTACCTAGTTCCATTCTAAAAAATATAAACATATCCTCCATGATTTAATAGTCCAAAACTGGTTATCGCGATAGCGTTATAGTATTATACGTGAAGTACTCACTTGAGAAAATTTAAATGATATGCAACTATATCGGCAATTGCTTCGCTATCTGCTGCAGAGCCAGAACGACAACAATAAATGTAGTCTGTTATTTTTGTCAACTTGTCAGCGAACCGATTGGAAATATAAGTCCTAAGAGTAACAATTAATAACAGTATTGTCAATAACAATCAATTATACTGATTTAAAGCTGTTTCTTACCCTGTCGTTGCTCTGGAATCCGCTCCAATCACGACTCCTCCATCAAATTCACATGCCATAATTGACGTCTAGTCAACATAATAATTATAAACTTTATAGAAACAGTAAAATAGTTAATAAAGTTACAACGTTAATGATTATAAGCAGGTAACACAAGTGCATGGAAAACATAAATATTCCCTTATGAATTATAAAATTATAGTCGCAAAAAATGCATAGTAAAAAAATTATTCAGATAAACTGATATAGCAAGCTGTTTTATTCTTACTATCAATTTTTCATTGAAAATAGTTTTAAGTTTGCACTGTCATTCTAACCTAAAAACATGTTAATGTCATGATTAAACGTAACTTACTCCAGTACTTTGCTCCGAGTGAAGCCAATCTGGAACTAAATTGGTAGTATCTGCATGCAGATTCGTCTCCATTAAATTGTTTAAAATATAAGCCATTATTTCAGATTGTAATAAACTTTGTGTATAGGATTCTTATTGTTTCACGTTAGCAAATTGAAAGTTCATCAGCAACTGCAGCACGCCATCTAGACGCATAGTCTGTGGTCAAAGTAACCTATCCTTCCTTGAAAATGTTGAAAACTATAGACCCTCTATATACTATAGACTCTCTGCTGTAGAGCAGTGAAAAAAAATATTTTTCCGCGCCTCCCTACCTTTTATTTTTTAAATAGATATAATAATATAGACACGTTTCAAATAATAAAAACTTTATTACAAAAAAGTGAAGACTACAAATTAATAGTAATTAGTATAGTAAATAGATACGGCTCAGATAATTATCCATGAAGCAATGATTAATATTCCAAAGATGATAAGTGGAAACCTTAGACCGTATATACTTATACCACCGACAAGATACTGTTAAAGACTGCCAGCCCCTGTGCTATTCAGCGAGACGTGGAAATGGGCGCGGTGGGCGCGGGGATAGCGTGGAACTTACAGTGATCTGAAATAACAAATCGCAGAAATTCCACCACCGACGAAAATAGTATCAAAATAGTGCCAAAACATCGTCTGAAATATGGCGGAGAATATGACATGGAACAATAATCAATATGGTTTCATGATGATTGGCTTTCTCACCGATGAGTTGCAACGAGAATCTCCTCAGTGGTCTTCTGCACCGACGAAATGTCGTCGGTGGCCTTCTGTTTCTCTGATTGGAGCCAGAATATATCCTAGAGGACGCAAGAGAACACCGAAATATTCGGATGGCACGAACTCCTATAAGGCTGACCGTCTTGAACAGTCTCTCGACTGTGTCAATATCACCGACGAGAACCTGCTATTCAACGATACCAGCAAGTGGACACAGAAATTTCTGCTGTGACACATTAATGTTATGGAAGAGAATAGGCATAGGAATAAAATTTATTGAAAATCAACATATTTATTAAAAGTGCAGCTATTAGCTCGATGGTATCAATTACTTGTAAGATATTAGAAGTTCTTACGAATAGTGGATAATACCGATTGCCCAGGTCTCACCACGAGGAGGTTGCTGCACAAGAGACCCGAAAGGGAGTCGGACCGAATTCAATATTTCTCCTGGCTCCCTTTCTCACAATGAAGAACTTATACTAAATTACG